>OY294046.1:6844384-7574384 GCA_958510825.1 Brachypterus glaber
AAAAACTTCTCTACCGTAGTTTGTATATTAGTTTTTCACTACTAGCACTATTTGACTATTTTTATCCAAATAATAACATATATTTCCTGAAATTTTCATAAAAATCAAGTAGCTTGGTCAATGAAATTTGCTCAAATAAATACTTTGAATTGACATTTAAAAATTTAGTTTTTTTTTATTTTTTTCATAATATTTAGCTAATTATTGGTTGTTTTAATTGGCAATAATTAAAAGTAATTATATTTAATAAATAAAAAGTTATTTAAAGCTATTTTCTTGGGTTTAATTAGTAAAAATTGCACAAAGAACTCAAAGATCTAAAGTGACAGAAATCAATTGTTTATAAAATTTACTCCTACTAGGAGAGAAAAAATTATTATTGCTATAGGTGAAGAAAATCGATTTCACAGTCTGAAAACAAGATAAATAATGGTATATTCTAAAGCTAGTAGTGAAAAAAAATTAATTCTTTGCACCTAAAGCAATAATCATGTTTTGCCTTCTAGAAGGAGAGTTTTACAAACAATTGAATACTTTCACTTGATTTTTCTTGAATCGCAAAGACATGACATTGCTTATAATTTCTATTGGACAAAATTCAAGAATATTTTGGCATTGGATAAAAAATTAACATTACAAACATTATAAATTAATTAATTATATATAGTATAACAAATTATTTATTAATATAAATAAATACATACCCTTTGTTTACACATTTTAAAAACATAAAAACGCTTCTGGTTGACAGCTTTTAGTAAGCAAATTAATTTTATTTATTTGTTTCAAAAATAGCGATTTCAAAATCTACTTGTTTATTATTGATATAAAAATGTTTAATAATAAGAATAAATGAGCTAGTAGTGAAAAAATAATATATAAACCACGGTAGAAAAGACTATTGTAGCCTTGCACTATTATATTCCACGTTGCTACGCATCTCGGGATAAAATACTGTCGGCTTTAAAAAAATATTTTCTCTACCCTGGTTTATTTTTTTAAGGGATTTCCTTTTTTCTAGATTCCTTATTTTTTAGAGATTTTTTTTATATAAATGAGCTACTGACACAAAGAAAAAGAGTGGTGTTAAAATGTATCAGTTAATAATATCTTTCCAGATTGTGATTGCCGCCATGTTGACCTTTGCTTCAGCTGGTATCATTTTACCAGCCTCCATCTCCAGCCATAGCTCTATAGTGTCCCACCCTTCCCCCGTTGTAGCTGTTCACGCACAACCAGTGGTACCCGTAGTAAGAATGACTCCAGTGCTACATGCAGCTCCAGTACTTCATTCAGCGCCAGTAATTCCAATTGTCAAAACAGTACAAGCAACTCCATTGTTACATTCAGCTCCAATTTTGCTTCATTAATTTTCTGACATTGTTTTACGTTTATAATATTCCTAGCAAAAATTGTCAGTTACTGTCAATTAAAGTTGTCAATTACTAATTAACTTAACTCATGTCCAGTTTAAAATTGCCAATAGTAGAAAATTGCATTGTATGTATGTACTTAAATGTTACATTTGAAAATTATAAAAAATTAAAATATTTTGACAGTGCTAATTCAACATGACATGCACATTATTGAAGATGAGAATATTTGAAATGCAGTAGGTACCTACCAAATATTTTTGCTAGGAATACATTATATTTATTTTGTAATAAAAATCTTTATCTTAAAATGTGTACTTTTATTTCCTTCATTACATTCAGTTAGGGTTCCTGATGTTTTAAAATTTAAAAGTTTTAAGATTAATTTTGAACACCCTGTATATTAAACCAAATTTTACTTTTACAGGGTACTATACTCCGTCCAGTTATGAAAGATAGTAAGGGACGCGGCCCGTTTTACACCACAGAGCGCATAAATAGCATAATTATGCATAAATCGTAGTGCATCAAAAATTTAACAGATGTCGGTACTATTTTCCTGGAAAGGGCCTATCCAAAGACTCGTATATAAGAATGCGATTCCAGGATTGGCTTGATGTGTCGTCATATATCTTGTAATGTTTGTAATGCGAGCCTCTGGATAGGCCTTAAGTTGTAATTGTAACCTAAAAATTTGACGTTTTCCTTGTGTTAAATATAATTTACGTTTGTACAATATGTAGAATATGCTAGTTTAGTGTGAGTGTATGAAGAATAAACTAAAAAAGTACCTTTTTCAATACCATACAAAATAACAATTTTTTTATGAAACTTTCTCTTCTTTTATTAGCTTTAACGACTGTCAATCATTGTCATAGACAAAAAATGTTACAATATTTTATATGTTAAAAGGTACGAGTTTTTAACCAATGATGTAGCTTAAAAATCGCGGGAATTTTAAACTACTATCTTGCATAATTGGACGGACTATAGCTGCATTTCTTATTAACAACTTCCCAAATCTATATTTTTTAATGTTACTTAAGAAAGTTATCATTGTTTTAATAATCTCCTAAAAAGTCCTTTTTTTTTGAGAATCATACAATATACAGGGTGATCCATAACTGGCATGTCAAAATTTAAGAGGTGATTCTAGATCCAAAAATATAAAAAAAGTTCCTATAAAGGTTGGTCCGGAAATGAGCCCTAAGGGATCTAGGGCCCTTTAAAATTGTAATAAAAATAAGGTTTTTAATTAATAACTCGGGTACCGTTTAAGCTAGAGCGGCGAGCTTTTGCATGTATACTAGTATTAATAAGGGCAATAAGTTTATGTTAATTTATTTTTTTAATTTATCCAGAGGCGTGCCCAGACGGACAAAATATATGAGGCTTAAAACATTTTTACCCCAAACTTTTCTGTGTATGTTTTTTGGATTTGTTGTAAAAAATATAGATTTCTAGATTAAAAATACATATAAAATATCATATAGTGTAACACTGTAGGAGCAACCGTTATCAAAAAAAAATGCAATTAAGAGTAAGTAACATTTTATGCCACCAAAAACGTTACTTTTTAAAAGGCTATTACTCCTTTAATATTAAATTTAGGTGTTTTGGTGTATAATACTTTTTTGCTCAGTTTTAAATGAAGAATCACCCTGCAGCATTAAAATTTTATTGGTGCTTTTTTTTGTTCCCCATTCAATACGTCATCTTCGAAGGGCCGTAGCTCCCTTAGGGCTCATTTCCGGACCAACCTTTATAGAAACTTTTTTTCATATTTTTGGATGTAGAATCACCTCTTAAATTTCGGTACGCGAGTTCTGGAACAGGCTGTATGAAAAACTATAAGTAGCAGACCTCTACCAGTGAATATTAAAATAAATAGAATTCTATCCTTAAATATTTGGTATAATATTAATAGGGCCACTCTGTATATGATGTAAAACTATTACTTTGCACCTTGTATATTTTACAATATTTTTCTTTTCTTTCTCTTACAAAACTAAACAACTTTTGTTTTAAACTTTTTTTCAATAATATTTCGTTTTTAAGAAAACTATCGAATACGTATAAATTGGGACACCCCGTATACATGTTTTTAAATGTTCTATAAGAAGAAGAAATCTATCTAAAATTTTAAATTTACTGTTTATAACAATAAATTTTAAACGCGTCCAAAATAAAAAGAATTAAAATCTATATTCAATTTTGGTCATAACGTCAGGACGGCTTTTGCATGAAATGAGGTATAAATGACTCAATTAAAAAAAAAAACTTTATTTAAATATTACATAATAAAATCACAGACAATCAATTTAATGGACATGTACAACTGGAGCAGCGTGGTGTACAGAGTGTACTATTGGAGTATGTACAGCTTTAACTACTGGTACTAATGGAGCAGAGTGTACGGCAACAACTGGAGCTGCATGTACAGAATGTACAACTGGAGCATGTACAGTTTTAACTACTGGAACAGAGTGCACTCCAACTACTGGAGCAGTGTGGTGTACAACTGGAGCAGAGTGGACAGCTACAACTGGAGCGGAGTGGTGGACTACTGGAGCGTGGTGTACAACTGGAGCAGAGTGAACAGCAACAACTGGAGATGGATGTGAGACAACATTGCTATGGCTAGTGATGGTAGATTTTTGGCCTACTCCAACTGATACAAGCCCGGCTGATGCGAAGGCCAAAGAGGCGACAAAGACGACTACCTACAAATTAAATATATGTATATTTAAAAAAAGTTTCATAAAACATTATTTTACCTTGAGAAAACAAGAATATAGTGAGTTTTTTTTTTAATCTCTATTTTCGAAAAGTATGACAAACGAGACTGCACTTATTGTAGTTTTAAGGGAGCGTTCAAGTATTACGTAACGCAAATTTTGGTCATTTTGGACTTTTTTGAGGTAATCTTAAATTAAATATTAAGGAATTGCCTTCTAGAAAAAATTCGGGTGTACAAATTTTTATTTTCAGCGGTTTACACCTCGGATTATATCTTTTTATTTTAATCAAGTTATAGTCGTAGAGCTGATGACCATTTTTATTTTCAAATTAAGCTATTTTCAAATTGATAGACTCCTGATCCGGTTCCTTTGAGTGCTAGAAAAAGTCCAAAGCTATAGCAATGAGCTACCAAAATTAAAGAGAGTTTTTAGTGTTGACATATGTCAGATAAAGTTTTTAAAGTCTTTTTTTAACTCTTAGCCTAGTGAATAATTGTGCAAAACTGTGAAAATTGACTAATCTGAATGTAATAAATGTAATTTGTTTGACTCGGTAAGTTAAAAATATATTTTTCGGGGACCCCCTTTCACCACCTTTTCGAGGTTTCTACCATACAAAGGAACCCGATCCAGGACCTGGCGATTTGCAAGTAGCTTAATTTGAATGTGCTTTAAGACATATACACGGTGTATTTGAAATAGCGTCGGAAATTTTAACAGATGATTCTATATCATAAAATATGACAAAAAGTTCCTATAAACATATGTCTAAAAATGCGTCATAAGGGAGCTACGCCCATTTGAAAGTGGCTAAAAAAATCGGTTTTTATTCAATAACTCAGGAACCCTTTGAGATATATCAACAAGGTTTTGACGTCAACTAATTCTACCAAGGCCCATTTTTGTGTGTTATTTTCATGTACTTATTTCAACCAGTGGTGTGCGAAACGGAGGGGGGCTTATCAGTTTTTCGTCCCAAACTTTTTTCTGTGTAACTTTTTTGCAATTTTATTTTTGAAATATGATTCCTCAGGTCAAAATACATAAAAAGGTACTCTTGTTGTAATACTGTAGGATTAACCGTTTTCGAGAAAAATTCATTTGAAGGTAAAATTTCACGATTAGAGGACGAAAAATTAAATACTAAAATGTTGAAAACCAAAATTTTAATGATGCAGTGCGAATGTACATTAAAAACTAAGAAAAAAACCTCATATACAGGTACTTCCAAAAATCAATCCTAATGGAGCTATGGTCTCCTAAATATGCACCATTTTTAAAGGGCCATGGTAGCTTTAAAAGCGTTTTTTCGACCTACATGTATGGAAACTTTTTTTCTTAGTTTTTGATCTAGAATAACATTGCATCATTAAAATTTTGCTTTTCGACATTTTAGTATTTAATTTTTCGTCCTCGAACCGTGAAATTTCACCTTCAAATGAATTTTTCTCGAAAACGGTTAATCCTACAGTATTACAACATGAGTACCTTTTTTATGTATTTTGACCTGAGGAATCATATTTCAAAAATAAAATTGCAAAAAAGTTACACAGAAAAAAGTTTGGGAAAAAAAACTGATAAGGCCCCCCCGTTTCGCACACCCCTGGTTTAAATAAGTACATGAAAATGAAATAAAAAGATGGGCCTTATTAGGATTAATTCACGTGCAAAACCTCGTTAATATATCTCAAAGAGTTCCTGAGTTATTGAATAAAAACCGATTTTTTTAGCCACTTTTAAAAGGGCGTAGCTCCCTTATGACGCATTTTTAGACATATGTTTATAGGAACTTTTTGTCATATTTTATGATGTAGAATCATCTGTTAAAATTTCCGACGCTATTTCAAATACACCGTGTATAAAATACAGCAAATAATGAAATAAAAATGGTCACCAGCTCTAAGACTATTATTTTAACTTACGAATTTGAACATGGTGATGTATGCTTTGACTTTATTTCCAAACTACAAAATTAAAAATACTATTTGCCGAATTTATAGGTAACTTCTCCCACTCATTAATTAATTTACTATACCAAATTTTTTTTTGTAATAATAGTAACCTTCAGTTAATTAATAGTCAATCTATTAGTAGAATAATATTGATTTTAAATTTCCGTAGTATATATTCTTTCACAAAAATGCAAACAAGCTGAAATGAGTACCCTTTTTAACCGACTTCCAAAAAGAAGGAGGTTATCAATTCGACGTGTGACTTTGTTTTTTATGTTTGTTCCCGCATAACTTTGGAACGAATGAACGGAATTTGATGAAACTTTTTGCAACTTAAAGAGGGCATTCATGAGGTGGTCCCGTTTTAATTTGATGCTCGGATAATGCCGGATAAACCGGATAATTAAGATAAATCTAATCATTTTAACGCAATTTCACTTAAAAACGGCTTAATTTGGTTCTACTACCAGCCAAAATTTTAGAGAAATATCGGATAACTTCATTAAGGGGTCACTTAAATATTAAGGCACACTGAAAATCTTTTAAATGCCGCTAAATTTCATTCTCTGGACCTGTAATACTAAAATACCAAGAGAAAATGATTAATGTTGTAATTTTACCAAAAGGCGTTGTTTGATTACTTAACGCTTAAAGTTTAACAAGATTATCTTAAGTATTACGTTTAAAGTAGGGTTGGTTGGACTCTTCGGCTGACGTCACAACGCACTAACAGCTGTGTCTCTAAAAAGTAAAAAATAAAAACTTTTCGCAAAAAAAAATGATACCGACTTCTATGTCTCTAAAAAGTAAAAAATAAAAAATACTTAAGTCGGTACCAATTTCACAGCAAACAATAAAATAATAAAAAATAATTGTTAGTAATTAATTTAGGGAATGGTGAAATTGGCACCTACTTAAGCATTTTTTATTTTTTAGTTTTTAAAAACATAGAAGTCGGTATCATTTTTTTTGCGAAAAGTTTTTATTAGACGTTTTTTAAATGGTTTAATTTTGGAAACTAATGCATTATAATGGACTTAATTCGCTGTCATTGATTAAATTTTTATTTTAATATTAGTTTTGTATATTTTTTTAAGCTTATCTAAGTAAGAACAAGGTAAATTATGTGTATAATGTTTCAATACGATAAAAACGAAAACGAAAAAAAAAGTAAACTTTTTTTATAGATAGAATTTTCGGCTGAACTTAAAAACGTGAAAAATTACAAGGTGTTCCGGTTAAGAAAAAAACATATTTATGCCACTTCCGGCAAAACCGGATGTGGAACAAAAAAAATAAATACGCCATTTTATAGCCAATGTAAAATTATATAAATCTTTTTATCGAATAAAGATTAATCTTAATTTTTAGGGCGGACATAAATTAAACTTACCCGCTATAATCTTACACGTGTATTATAAGGGAAATTAAGTTTTAAGGCTTTTTAGCTCATATATTAAAAATATATATGAAAGGAAAATTTCAATACGAATAGAAATTTAAATCGGTAAAATCAAACAAAAGGTATACTTTTTATAGAATAAAACTTCAATAATAACTAAACTTTGTACTCGATAGGAAAAGTTTATAGGAAACTTTTATTTTATAGATGTAGTATACATGTTAATAGGGGAGTGTGGCTCACAATCAAAAAATTTTTGTTCAAACTATTGTGATTTTTTTTTTAAATTAGTTTTTATTTTATAAACGTTTATAGAACAACTTAATACAGGTTAATAATAGTATATTGTTTTACTAAGAGGAAAAGTGAAGCTTTTTTTTACTAGTCTGTAGAATTTACGGACGACGCGAAGCGGAGTCCGGAAACTACACACGAGTAAAAAAAAGCACTTTTCCTCTGAGTGAAACATACTATTTTTTCATCAAGCATCATATATATTTTTTTAAAATATTAACTTTTTAATTTAATTTATTCAGTAATAAAGTATAATTTTTTTATTAAAATAGGCCAAAAAAAACCCTTTCGAAATAAATCGTACACTTTTCGCGCTTTCGATGGTAACTTGTCAAATGTAGCATTTGCAATTTCGGAATGATTTGTAGGTGTATAAACCTTATATTCTTCAATCATTTTTAATTAATTTCACACAAGGTTTTTGCACAGAATCTCATGTCAACCACCTGTTTACATAATAAACAAACAAGTTTGAAGTATGGCTGTCATCAAAGTCAAAGAGTGGTTTTGCTAACTAACTTTTTTTATGGCGTACAACAATGAACTCATTTTTTTACTGTAAAAAAATAAATCACTTCTAACTAGTGTGTTTAGTTAAAAAATCTATTGTTGTAGATTGACTAAATAAAATAGCAACCAATCTTATAAGATAATAAATAAATTCTTTAATTGTGAAACTTTTTGATTTTCTTTAATGTAGAATAATTCTTTAAAAAACTGCATAAACTGTTTTATTGTGGATCCATGGACCATCCATTTTAAATAACATATTTTCCTAAGACCTAGTTAGTAGTTAGTGTCTTTGGCAACGTTGGAAAGTGACAATCAGCTGATTTCACATATCTGCTGTCAGAAAATTATTAAACGTCAAACCTCAAATTAACAAACTAATGTTAAGATAATTTTTGCGTTTTTTTATGTTTAGGTGTTAGGTCGTAGGAAAAATAGTATATGCACCTCGACGCAAACCATTTTAGTGCACATCGAGTGCTTTCTTTACTCGGCTGCGCCTATACGTTTTCTAATAGCAAAAAAATATTAGCTCAACGATGTCTTAAATGTTAATTTTGAAATAAAAATTTGCTAAACCCAATGTGTTATTTTGGAACATGTCTGATAGTGGACCAGTCTCCCCTACCTCATATTGAAAACTGGAATTTAGGATTCTGGTTAACAAACCAAAATCTTTCAGACATCATTCAGTACACTGTAAAAAATATTTTCGGCTATCGGCTATTTTAAAATACACAAAAAAAAGGTTATCTTGGCAGAAGATAATAAATTATCTTGGATTTATATTATCTTAAATCGAGGTAATAATCTTCTTTTAAGGTCATGTATCCTCGGTTTAAGATTATCTGTGACTTTGGTTTCCTTTAATAATTCTCTTGGTAGAAAAAACCTTGTGTCAAGGATTTTTTCCTTAAATGCATGACATTTAAAATAGTAACAGAGAGTCAAGAGTTATTATCTTGACTCAAAGCCCCTGTTGTCTTGCGGTAAAGAGTTTGCCGGCTGGCTGGCAGACAATTTGCGCAGTAGTTCAAGATATGCGCGGGAGAGAAGTTAGGTTTGGACTTTTTTTGCCGCCAGTTGTCTTTAAAGGTGTATCATTGTTTTCATCTGCTTTAAAATGGACAATTTGTATCTGCTACCCTCAAACGATGGGGATTTTCAAATTTACTTAAAAAATTCACGGGTAAGTAGCATTAAATAATTTATACCTATAAGCGGCATTTTGCAACAAGTTTTTTTTCAAAAACAAGTGCTTTTTCCTACTACCACCTATAAAACCAAATTTCACACGATTAACAGAGTTAAAAAAATGCTTTTTTATTTAACGTTAACTAGAATTAACACAATCAAATAGTCGTAAAGAAGATAAAGCATATTATTAACCATTTTAAAAACAGAGAAGAAAATAAAAATAAAATAAAAATTATTTGCTTCAGCCGTTACTGAGATAATGGCTTGTGTACCCAAAGTTGGATAACCCTGTAACTATTTAAATTAAATTTTATATGATTTATATTACTAATAATTAAACAAACAATTAATAAAACTGGTAAATTTATATATTTAATATTTTAATGGTGTCAATAATATACAAATAAAAATTATTGTGAAGTATGTATATTACTTTAAATTTTAAACCAATATTTTATTTTTTGTCATATCCAATGTTACAAGAACGCTTTTCTTCAGTTCTTTTCAATTCAATACACTTTTATTTATAATTCTATCTGACCATTTTATCTTTAATACTTTCTGTAGTACCACATTTCAAAGGAAGTTTTCATATCTCGAAAATTAGCTTGGGCCCAAGACAACTGACGTTTATACTGCCCCGAAAGGGTTAAGAGTCTTTTTTACTGTTAACTTTTTCTTATTAGGTCCATTTTTACATGAACTTGTTTTTTATTATTTTCTGTATTTTGATACGGCGGCCCTGAATTTCAGTAAATTAATGTGACAAGAGTAACGTAATTGCCTCTATTATATATACGTAGAAAAAAAATGTTTGAGCAAATATACAGCATATAAATTTGGCTCACGGTTTCTAAATTCCCTTGTGTGATTACGTCTTCTACAGAACCTAATTATTTGCGGAATTAGTTTAAATTTATAATTGTAAAACTATGTTACATGTAACATTGCACGGCTAGCCTTAAAAAATTTAAATGAAAAGTCAAACCCAACGAACTAATAACTCTTCTCTCTAGAATAGACATTTCATTCGTTAAAACTGACAAAAACGTCGGCAACATAGACATTCGTCTGTCTTACTCGCGCATCTTTGTTCTAACAGAGACAACAATACCAGTTACTGGTAATTGTTATTGTTTAGGCCTGAATATACCTACTATTTGTTTACAAACAAACCGAGATGTTGGCGATACTTTATTTTAACGGTATGCGTATTCTAGAAAGAAGAGTTATTAGTTAGTTGGTCAAACCACGCCAGATTTTTTGATTTTAGGTTGTTTTTGGGACTTTTACAAACAGTTTTTCACAAAAATTGAAATTGCTCACGAAGCCGTTTTTAAATAAAATCATTCTTCTTCTTCTTCTTCTTCAAGTTTTTCCTGACATCACAATACGGTTTTTTTATGACCACCCATGATACTCACGACCATTCACACGCCTACTTTGTCCAAAATTATGGTCATCTTATTTTAGATATTAATAAAGAAGAAAAGAAGAAGAATGACTATTTAAAAACGGCTTCGTGAGCGATTTCAATTTTTGTCAAAAACTGTTTGGAAATGTCCCCAAAAAAAAACTAAAATCTAAAAATCCGGGGTGGTTTGACTTTTTATTTAAATTTTTTAAGGCTAGCCGTGATTGGTATTTATGTAGTTTTAAATAAAAACGGTTTAGGTCACAAAATTAGAAACTCTTTCTCATTTTGTGGTTTAGGTACTTTAATTAAGTCAGCAGCGGACTGGCCCAGACCGCTAGGCCACAGAAGCAGCCTCGGCCCCATGATATGTCAAACTAAGGGCCCCTCGATGGTAATTTATTGATATACAATATTCACAAAAATAGCTCAATATTTAAAAATAATTTAAATTTTATTCATGGGGGTTGTTACTTATACCCTTGTATAATAGTTGTTAGACGGACGAAAGAACAACTGAGGTGTCCTAATTGTTTTTGGAAAAAAACTACCGCAAATTGCAATGACATGTTTGGACATAATGATGTCCCATTTGCAGTTAAATAAAGAAAAATTGACGTAGTTTAATTCAAGTAAATTTGAAAAAAGGCACTAACTTTTACTTGTAGGCCCACGACGTCGGCTTACAAGTAAAGAGCACTAAGTCAATAAAATAATATAAAAAACAACTATTTAAAATTAAAACCCTTCTATTAATATAAACGTATAACTATAAAGTAGAAAACAAGATGTTTACATACATTTTCAAAAACTAGATTTTTAAAAGAAGGGTCTGGACTTCTTGATTGTTTAAAGAAAGTTTCCATTTTGGACTTTAATAAAATTAATTAGTATTAATTATATGAAACTGCTTACTATGCCAGAACTAAGACAGTTTTCAGAGGCCATCGGCTGTGCCGGCAAAGAAGCATCTCCTAAAGTCAATAATTATAATGAATCATTATTAATGATAAAAGACTTTCAATTCTAAGGGCTGTTTTCCGAACTTGCCGCGAACTTTAGTTTTTTTCTTATATTCTTGTTATTTATGTAGTAACCAAGGATTTAAGAGCAAAATTAAAATAATCTATCAGTTAAAATTTAACTCTTTTTAGAAAGTCGTTTAGTGCAGAAACATTTGAAATAATCTACAAGTAAAACGCACTAAGTGACTTAGTGCCTATTGCCAGATAAAATTTTAATCAAAATCAAATTGGTGCGTTTTGTATAGGGGGTAACTCCCTTGGCAGTCCACCTAGAAGTTAGTTCGGTTTACCTATACATAGATCATCAAAAATTAACTACAGTGCTATTAAAATCCCATTTTTGGAAAAAAGTGACTTAGTGCCTTTTACTTGTAAGCCGACGATATATTTTTTATAATATTATCTTAAAATTTTCATTTGGGTGCTATTAATAGTATTAATAGTAAATAATATATTATTTACATGCATTTTACGAGTATTTGTATAAATAGATATAAAATGAGATTTAAATTGATTTGTGTGTTCTCATTTTTTGTTTTTTTGTTTTTCAGTTAAGAACAAATTTATTCCATACATATTGATCAGTTAGAAAATAGAACGTAATAATCATAACTTTAAAAAATAATTGTCGATTGCATTGATTTAAAACAAGCCGTGAAAATATAAAATGCTTCGCAATCCAAAATGCTCTCTTTAAAATCTTCCTAAAAAAACATTTTTTTCCGAAACGAGGTGGGTGACCCAATTATTGACATGTCCCTAATATTGCCACCCCCTCTTAAACTGTTCGTCCTCTGTGTCATAGATGGCACCCACACTGTAAAAACTGCATGTAAAATAATGTAAAAATACATGAATTTACATAGTACGGAATAGTAAATTTACTATTATGGACTATGCATAATTCATGAATTAATGTAAAATAATGTAAAATAATGTAAAATAATGTAAAATAATGTAAAATAATGTAAAATAATGTAAAATAATGTAAAATAATGTAAAATAATGTAAAAGAATGTAAAAGAATGTAAAAGAATGTAAAAGAATGTATAAAATATATTTACATTGATTTACATATTTTTACATGATTTTACAATGTCGGGCTTATTTATTTTAAGACGCGCGTGCGCTTCGGACAATAACCAAGAAGGCGTCGCATCATGAGACGGACCGTTTAATATTGTTATTGTTAGAGAGATAGCGACGCACGCTGCTAGATTAAAGTGTTAAAAGTGTAAATAAGGTAAATATTATTTATGTACGATATTTAAATGCTTTATTTGTGGCCTAAAATTTACATTCATTATAAATTACGATCTTTATCAACCAATAGATCTTTAAAGAAAGATGTAAGCAGTTTATACTCGTAGAAAAGGGTGCAAATCGTTTGGTTTATTAAACCAAATGAACTTTACGCTACGATATTTCAAAAAAGCTTTAACACAGAGACTTGTAATTTCTTAATAATGTAAAAGAATGTAAAATAATGTAAAATAATGTAAAAGAACGTAAAAGAATGTAAAAGAATGTAAAAAATATATTTACATTGATTTACATATTTTTACATGATTTTACAATATCGGGCTATGTTATTTTAAGACGCGCGTGCGCTTCGAACAATAACCAAGAAGGCGTCGCATCATGAGACGGACCGTTTAATATTGTTATTGTTAGAGAGATAGCGACGCACGCTGCTAGGTTAAAGTGTTAAAAGTGTAAATAAGGTAAATATTATTTATGTACGATATTTAAATGCTTTATTTGTGGCCTAAAATTTAAATTCATTATAAATTACGATCTTTATCAACCAATAGATCTTTAAAGAAAGATGTAAGCAGTTTATACTCGTATTAAGGGTGCAAATCGTTTGGTTTATTAAACCAAATGAACTTTACTCTACGATATTTCAAAAAAGCTTTGACACAGAGACTTGTAATTTAGAACAAACATTTTCTAAGTAGTAAATATTTTTTTTTACATTTCATGTCTATGCAAAATATTACCATTCTGGACTATGCAATTTTTACCGTTCCGGTCTATGCAAAATATTACCATTATGGGCTATGTAATTTTTACCGTTCCGGTCTATGGCAACATATCACCATTTACGGACTATGTAATTTAATGTAATTTATTTTTACCGTGCAGTATACCTTTTATATCGAAAAGACGCCTTTTAATATGATGTATCTGTATCCAGTTGGTAATGGCAAAACGCAATTCGTGTTTCGTGCTCATCCACTATAAAGACTTGGAGTTACAGCGTGGCCTTTAAAAGGGACGGGTGTAGCCTTCTTGGCACATTCCAGTGCAGCGAATTCGCCATTTTTTATGATGTGCCTTGTGTATTTTTGTTTTGCCATCTTCTATGATGTGCCTAGAGTATTTTTATATTAATGTATTATGTACAAGTTAATAATATTGGACGTTTGAAGATATTTTTTTTGTGTGTTTTTAATGATGTAGAGAGAGAGAGAGAGAGAGAGAGAGAGAGAGAGAGAGAGAGAGAGAAAGAGAGAGAGAAAGGGAAAACTTCCTTAAGGCCTTGGGAAAAGTATAATGAGAAAACTACCATATACTACTCTTCTAGCTCCAAAGCTATAAAGAGTGTAATAAATGTGCATTTTCAATGTCTAATGGCTGTCATCTGCAAATATATGGACAACAAGGCTAGGACGAAAAGGCGTGTACTATATGGTAGGGTAAGATTTGTTGCACTTTAGGTTTATATAAATACGATCAAATCTATTATTGGTAATTATTGGTTCAGTTTACCGGTTAAGTGATTAATTTATTATTTTTATAAAATGTATAAACTGGTAAGTGCCGATTACGTATTAAATTTTGTGCTTACACTAACTAGAAAATAAAGCAAAATTCGTTGCGGTCGACTGGTTAGGGAGTTATTGCACATCAAACTTAAGCAAAATTTTTGGTGTTTTTTTTTAGGAAATTAGTTTTGATATTATTAGTAACTTTGATGTGGACAACAGGACTTTAAGAATTCACTTTGAGTATAAAATTTTAATTCAAATGCATTTTTTCGAGAAAGAAACAAAGGGACTCTTTAACTAATATATTTAGGCTTATTGTATATTAAGCCTCTGCCACGGATAGTATTCAATATGTAATTTCTCCCAACTTCGACTAACTACGGCTTTCCGCGTCTCAGTACCTTTCGGATATTCAGTTTAAGTCCTAAATTCGAGCGGAGAAGTTGGTATGTTGCACAGTGACTTTTCATTTAAAATTTGGTGGCGTAAAAAATACGCCATGTCTGTAACTACGTAACAATAAAAAGAATATGCAAAAAAAAATATTAATTTTTATGCTTATGTTGATTATTTATGATTAAGTTTTGAATTTTATCTTATAAATATTTTGGGGTTTGGGTCCAAAATGATCAAAATTTGCGTTACGTAATACTTGAACGTTCCCTATGTTCTATTGCTTTAAAATTAAATAATTAAAGCTATAAAGAACACATTTAGAGAAAAATAAGTCAAAATTAAAAAAAAAATTGTTCGACTTTTAAATTGTTTAAAGGGAGGGCTGAGTAACATCCCTACTCTAAATTTCTCTACTCCCTAACATCCCTACTCCATAACATCCCTACTCCACAACAACTCTACTCCGTAACATCTCTACTCCATAACATCTCTACTCCGTAACAACTCTACTCCACACTATATGCACTTTATTAGCCACTTAATAATAAATGAGCAGTTCAAAGAACAAAGAATCTTCTTCTTCTAGATTATTTTATTTTCTTCCTAGAAAACGTTTATCTTTAAATGTAAATCTAGAACAATCATAAATTAATTATTCTAAAAGCAACAATGACCGCGTACTCTTAACATGCACTAATATGTAAGTAATTAATAAACTGAATTCATTTTTGACAGTGACTTAGCATGACAAATATTCTTTTGAGTTAAGACAAGTGGCTAATCGAGTGTTTATAGGGTGGAGTAGAGTTGTTACGGAGTAGAGATGTTACGGAGTAGAGTTGTTGTGGAGTAGGGATATTATGGAGTAGGGATGTTAGGGAGTAGAGAAATTTAGAGTAGAGATGTTAGTCTGCCAAAGGGAGGCGTAATTTTTACGCCGTGTCTTTACTAAAGTTCCATAAATGGAAAGGTGTCTGTGGCAGAGGGTTAATTAAAACAAGCTAAAACTTATACACTTTCCAGATGGTCGGAAGTATTTAAAAAGGCTAATAGTCCCATGACAAAAAATTAAATATGTTTTTTAGATTGAGACTTTGTTACCGTATTAAATACAAAACAACTTTCTATATTTGGATCCCCTAGCAACTTTTTTAACGTTGTAACATTGTAAAATGGATAATAGTCCCATGACAAAAATTTAAATATGTTTTTTAGATTGAGACTTTGTTACCGTATTAAATACAAAACAACTTTCTATATTTGGATCCCCTAGCAACTTTTTTAACGTTGTAACATTGTAAAATGGATAATAGTCCCATAACAAAAATTTAAATATGTTTTTTAGATTGAGACTTTGTTACCGTATTAAATACAAAACAACTTTCTATATTTGGATCCCCTAGCAACTTTTTTAACGTTGTATTGCCATCGCTATTGTAACCAATTGTATTTAATAACTAAATTTGATAGGGGTTCAAAATATACAAAATTGTTAAATTTTTAGGCCACCCCATTAATTATTTTAATAAAATATTTTTTTTTATAAAAATAAAAATACGTTTGAGTCGGGATTTTTGTATAGTAATAATGAATACAGTGTATACATGTACACTATTACAATTTTAATTTTTGCTATATGCAGTTAAAATTACTGCTTTTTTTAATTGGTGGTCATAAAATCGTGACTTTCATTTTAAACACAAAACGACACAAAGCTAATGTACCTAGGTTTTAACTATGCAGATGGTGCACCAGCGTGGGCAGCACCACCGCGGTGCACCGCATTGGTTCACCCACGCTTCTCGTTTATTGTTATAATTTTCATTATTAAAAACAAAATCGCATAGCTTTAATGTTTTGAATATCAATTTTGCAGTGAATGAATAAATGTAGGAAAGAAAAAAGCTTTTAGACTTCAATTTAAAATTTTTTCCTTTAACTTATTTTAGACATACAGCGTTAAAAGTTATATTTTTAGTACATTTTACATATACCGAGTGTCCCACCAGGCTCTTGACAAGCTTTATCTCCGTTATTTAAAAAGATATAAATTTGCAAAAACTAGCGTTAAATGGGAGCCAAAGAAGATTTTATTGACATATCCAAAACCGCCCCTTACTTACCCACCCCCTTGGAACCACCCCAACGTCTGTTTTTCTAATAGAAACTCCCCATTTTTATCAAAGAATATAAAAGTACATTTCATTCTGAATTTAACTATACAGTGCGATTATAAAGTGCCGAACAGTTTGAAAAGAAAATACTCTTTGTTTGAAGCCACGCCTCTGTTAGAGTAGGGCGCGACAAGCTCGGTGGCCAGTAAAACGCACACAGCTTTCTTGCATTTTACTCATCGCTAATGCCAGTTTTGCATTAAAAAGTGTTCGGCACTTTATAATCGCACGGTATATATAAATCTATCTTCCATTTTTAGGGGCTCCAAATTACAATTATTATTTATTATTAATAGGGTGTATTTAGAACAAAGTTGCAGGTGGTTCTAGGAGAGTGGGTTATTAAAGGTTTTTTCTAGATATATTAATCAGCTCTCTTTTAGGTATAATCTAACGTAAGTTTTTGAAAATTTTTTGATGAAGATATAGCTTGTGATCTGATGGGGTTGTACTTGGGAGACCCTTAAAAAAATAAGATATCCCTTATAATACTTGGTTGAATTTAGAATGAAATGTGCTTTTATATTTTTAGTAAAAATATGGGGGTGCTAAAACATATTAAACCTGATAGAAATTTTTATCTTATAGCGTTTATAAATGTATCAGATACGAAGGCAACTCATTTATTTTTTAAAATTGAGATTTGAATGAATATAAGCTAAAAGACATACCCTGCTGGCAATATACTTAAATCGATTTAGTTCAAAAACTGATATTCAACAAGAATAATTAAAAATTCTTTTGTAAGAAATCTAAAATAATTTTTAACTGTTCAAGAATTGTCCTGCAACAAATAATAAGCGAGATATTCCCAAAAATATTAGTTTTTGCGCCATTTGAGTCAATACAAAATTTGCAATATTTAATGTTAACGATATTTAATACAAACTACAAAGGTCCTAAATACTTTGGAGAAGGGTTTTTTTTAAATACTTATTACGTTTAAAAGTTATAAACAGACAGATCGAGTGATGAAAATTTCATTCGAAAAGTGGTAAACCGCTGAAAAAAAATTGAACCCTAAATTCCTGAACATTTCTTTCAAGTTTACCTAAATTTTCTTCAAAATTACCTCGAAAAATCTTGAAAATTACCTTGAAAATATCTCCCGTTTAATAAAACTTTTTTTTATGAACCATAGAGAAATGTATTTATTTTTCACCAGCAGTATTATTTTTTTTTAGTTCGTGTTAGCAGTCGTAGTCGCCTACGCCTCTGCAGGTCTCATAGCCACCCCAATAGTGAGCCATGCCGTAAGCCACAGCAGCGTGGTGCACCATCCATCACCTGTAATAGCAGTTCACCACGCACCAATCGTTCACCACGCACCAGTTGTTGTAAAAGCCGTTCCTTTAGTCCCAGTTGTCAGAGCAGTGCATCATCCAGTGTTGGTTCACCATTAGAGCCATCGTTTAGGCACATTAAAAATTGAATAATTTTGAAAATATTTAGAAAAAAATATATTTATATCATACATATTTGTTTCTTTATTTATCAATTCATCACATATTTATTTATATTACCTCTAATTTATACATAACATAACAATATTTTGTAAACGTTGCTCAAATATGATAGGAAAAAAAAATTTAACTGTTTACTAGTTGCTGTACCATTTAGAGCTTAAAATGTATAATATTATTTAAGCATGTTCTATAAAATAAAATATATTTTTCTTATTTATTGTTTTATTGTTTAATAATAATACAGGTAATCCATTAATCTGGTATACACTTGGAAAAATTCATATAACCTTTTACTCAAATACATTAAAAGTAGCAAATGGTGAGCCATGTCGGCCTAAACGCAGAACGACTGATTATGATTTCATACGAGCACGGCCATAAGAGAAAACAAATTACTTTTGAGTGTATACTAAACGTATAGATGATCTGTATATTACTTTTAGTCTTAGTAATACATGGAGAGAAGCAGATAGTTATATAAACTATTTTTGTAGTTACATTAATTTATTTTTATAACAAAAACGTTATTAAATACATAAATCTAACGTTAGTTTCCTAACTAAATTCTAACCTTTTTCTAACCTTATTTTAACTTTAAATATTTTTTAAATTTCCATTATCAATACGTAAGCTATAATAGAAAATACTCATTTCAGATAGCTATGTGATTAGGTTTGATAATTATTTAGTATTTCTATAATAAGTTTAAAAAAATATCCCCCAAAAGTCAAAACTATAGTAAGTCTTGTAACGCTGTACTATAATTGAAAAAATATTTTAAGATTTACACGAAAAATAATTAGGGCCACTTAAAAAGATGGCTATTTTATAAATAAATGTAACGAAATTATGTTCAAAAATATTATGATTGTTAAAATATATTAAGATTTATTTATATTACAAATTTATCTCCAGCTGCCATTTTATGATACAGGTAGAAATTTCCTAGTTGGCCACGCCCCCTCCAAAAGTTAGAAATTAAACTAACTTATAACGTATTTTTAACTTAAAAATCTAACGTTTGTAACTAACGTTTGATTCCAAACGTTAAAAAGCGGGACATTTGCACATATTTTATAACGCACTTTTATACAGTTTTCTAACATTAGAAAAACGTTACTCTAACGTTAAATTTCTACTAGGGAAGTTTATTTTTATGCTAAAACCTTGTAGAGTTACTAGCATGTGTCCATAAAGCTTTCTTATCATGAAAACTTAAAATTTACCGAGAAAAATCAAGTATAAAAGTCTACAGAAGAGTACCAAAACTTAATCTGACTTATTTCTTTAGACGAAGGTATATCTAAAATGGTTTCAAAGTTTTCAAATAACTTTTATAAATCATAAACTTCACTTGCAAAGTATATTAAAATACTTTTCTTCCTATTTAAAAGTTTATCCGCACGTTATACAAAATTATCCAGGATTACCATAAAAGCCTTTGGTTATATTTAGATGAAAATAATCATTTTCCTTTATACAAAATAAAAAAAAACTTTTAGCAAAAAAAAAATGAAAGTAAAAAATAAAAAATAAGCCGGTGCCAATTTCAACACTCCCTAAATGAAATACTAACAATTATTTTTGTTGTTAAATTGTTTGCTGTGAAATTGGCACCGACTTATTTTTTATTTTTTAGTTTTTAGAGACAGAAGTCGGTTTATTTTTTTTGCGAAAAGTTTTTATTTTTTAATTTTTAGAGACACAGAACTTGTAGATTTGTAACATCATCTAAGCTAAATTATAGTTTTCCTTCCATATCGGCAAGCTGTTGACGTCACAACGCACTATTAGTGCGTTCTGACGTCATCATCTTAAAGATAAATTTCTAAAAAATTAATTTAATAGTATTTTTATTTCAGCGCCCAAGCGTCCAACCAACCTTATTCTGAACGAAATACTAAAGAAAATTTTTGCTAAACTTTAAGCGTTAAGTAATAATCAAACAACGCCTTATGGTATAATCACAAATTTTATAATTTTCTCTTGGTATTTTAATATACAGGTCCGCAGAATTAAGTTTTGCGGCATTTAAAAGATGCCATAATATTTGAATGACTTAATCAAGTTATCCGGCTTATTCGAGTTATCCGATCATTTTCTAAAAATATGGTTGGTATTAGAACCAAATTAAGCCGAACAATATTAACTCTGTTTTGCCAGTTACAGCGTGGCCTTTGAATGGGACGGATGTTTCTTTCTTGGCACATTCCAGTGCAGCGAATTTGCCATCTTTTATGATGTGCCTTGTGTATTTTTGTTTTACCGTCTTCTATGATGTGCCTAGAGTATTTTTATATTAATGTATTATGTACAAGTTAAAGTGAACCATATATTTGTGGTTATTAATCGTGTGAACTGTTGAATTTTAAGTTAATAATAATGGACGTTTGAAGATAATTTTTTTTTTTGTGTTTTTAATGATAACTTTTTATATTAGCGTGGAAATTACTACAGTAGTAATTTATCAGTGATAGTGCGCAAGTCAGGATACATATCCGATTAGTACTTGCGTACTGGAAACCTCATGATTATATAGAGAAACCCTGGTTAATTATTCGGAAGAAAAAGACCAAATACAGAGAGAGAGAGAGAGAGAAACTCTGTTTTGTTTTCGTATGCCAACTCTGTATATTTTCTTTCTACTCAAAGACCAGAGATTTGGAACAGTTAGCAACATAGTAGGTAGTTTTATGACTGTATTTTATTTCCTTTATTGATTGTTATACCCCAGATAAATTTTTCTGGTGAGCATATAAAAGGTTTAAATTTTATATTTTATAGGTTCTCAAATATATTGACAGTTTTTTTTACCCACTCCCCATAAACCTGAAACACTAAAACTTTGCATATAAGTTTATATCTGAATAACTTTTATTAAATTTATTTTTATGGGTTGCGTATGTATGACCTACAGTTAACACGCCAATTGATACTTATTATATTTTTCAGAGCGCCAGCGCTAGAATAATATACGGTAGTTTCGAATTTTCAAAAAAAAAATCAATAATCGTCGTAGACAAAAAAATTCTTGAATAAAAGTTACATGAACAAATAAGCAATTTTTTTTTCAAATGTCCGTCTGTCCGTCCGTCCGTCTGTCTCTCTCTCCGATGTCACAATTTTTGTAGACATAATAACTCAAGAACGAATAATCCGATCGTACTGAAATTTTCAGAAAAAATCTTCTATGAGGAGAAGATCCCTATTATTTTTGAAACTAAGCGAAAAATGCTGAAAGAAAATTCCGATTAAAGTAATTTTTTTCAGGAAAAATTACTTTCAATTTCAATTTTAATTCTACAAATAAAAAGGAAATAAAAAAAATTAAAAAAAAATGAAAAATTTTGAAATTTTTTTTTTTTTGATTTTTTTACGCAATAAGAAAATTTAATAAAAAAAAATGAAAATTAAAAAAAAAATATCCACTTTCAAAGGGGCTTAGCTTAGCACAATACAAAAAAAAATTAATGAAAATTTTTGTCATAAGTTGGTATACTATTAAAAAGGGTATTCAACAGAGAAGTTTTTACAACTATTTGAATCTCTTGAACTAGTGCGTTTTTGAGTAAATTTTTCTCAGAAAAAAAAATAAATTCGAACCACTGTATTTTAACTAATAAAATGGCCTACATTTTTTATACCAATCATTCGGCATTTATTTTTGTATTGTTTTAACAAAGTACATATTAACAATATCTAAAAAAATATTTAGGACAACTAAAAGTATTAAGCATCATAAAAAAATAGTATGATCAGGAGAAAAATCAACTATTTCGCAAAAATACCTAAAAAGGCCGATATCTCAAAAACGGTGAGGATTTGTATAAGGGTATATTTGGTCTAATAGACTCAAAATGAGCTCTTCTATCACCTCTTAAAAACTTTCTATCCATGTTCCAAACACCCTGTATAGTAAACATACAGTTTTCTTTATTTTGTGTGCACTAGGTCGTACGAAAAGTACATAATGCTGTCTATATACTTGTGTGATATGAAAATATCGCACGAGTACATATAGTGAACACGTGAAATCTAAGAAATTATGCATACTTTTCGTAAGAAATAATAGTTTTCGTTGCGAGTAAGCGACTTTAGTCCTTAGTGCAAGAGAATGAAGTTTTTTTGACGACGCGAAGCGAAGTCAAAAAATCATTCGAGTGCACTAAGGACTTGTCGCAAACAAGTTGCGAACAACATTTTTCGTTCGATCTACAGTCTAGACTCTTTAAAAATGTATATTTTAAAGAATTACCTGCGTTTAATTTTGACATTTCAAAATGTTATAAACGTCAAATGACTTTTGTAAAAATGAAAGATATGTGTAATCGTTTGGATAAATGAGTGTGTATAGTTGTCATTTCATTCAAATATACACTATGTACGATAGAAAAATATCCTAACGAGAATATATAGTGAACATGCATTTTTCTTTATTTCGTGTACACTAGGTCGTACGAAAAAAAGTTTTATATTGCCTAATGGGAAATATACTTATTTATTTATTTATTTATTTAGATTCATACAGGGACCTTTAAGGTATTTTATACCAAAGAGTGAACTTAGTACTTATGAGTACCTATGAGTAGCTACGCCAGAAAAAAACAAAGCTTAAAGACTGCCGCTTATAACCGTATGTTTTTTTTTTAACAAAAAATGTTCCCTAGCAAGTTATAAGATATTTTTTACACTTTTTATAATCCATTATATTTCTATAAAGAACTTTCACTTTCGGGTTTAGACCGTGTTAATGGATTTTCACTTTCCGACGTTTCGTCTCTTACTACTAGAGACATCTTCAGGGATTAATCTGAAACTAAGTTTCAAATCAACTTGTGTCACTATTTATGACGAGTTGTGGTTATTCACCCGTGACGAGGTTTTTCCTATCAAAGACTTCCATATTGCAGGTAAGTGGTAACCAGTGTCCCGATTGATATTGTTAGGATGCTTGATGATTTCTATCGATTCCCGTATCTTCCTTGGCATTTTTCTGTTTTCTGTTAATATTTGTTTTGTTTCAGACAAATTGATTTTATGACCTGTTTCATGTACATGTTCGGCTACTGCCGATAAGGAAATTTGTTTCTTTCTTATATTGCGCTCATGCTCTTGAAGTCTTGTAGAAATTTTTCTCTTAGTTTCACCTATGTAAACCGTACCACAGGAGCAGGGTATTTTATATACGCCTTCTGAACTCAGGGGTATTTTGTCTTTTGTTGAAGTCAAACATTGACCTAATTTTTGGTTGGACCGAAATATAGGCTTAATATTTGACTTCTTCAAAAGTTTACCTATTTTATCCGTGATACCGCTTACATAGGGAAGTATAACTTGTGTCTGTCTGTCATTGTCACTATTGTCCTGTTGTTTGGGTCTGGGATTTCTGTATTTGTATATGGTCTTATTAATGTCTTTTTTGGTATAACCGTTCATGGTCAAGGCTTTGGTTAGTTTAAGGAGTTCTGTGTCTAGGGAATTCTTGTCTGAAATCATGAAAGCCCTATGGACAAGTGAATTAACTACCGAGCGTTTTTGAGAGGGATGGTGATGTGAAAATGCGTTTAGGTATCTGTCAGTGTGGGTTTTCTTCCTGTATACCGAGTGTCCTATTGAGCCATTTTCCGTTTTGTAAACCAAAACGTCCAAAAAGGGAAGTGATCCGTTGTTCTCAATTCTCATTATATTTCTTGTAATCGTTCACATAATGGCAAGCATGACTATTAGTTTTTTCTCTTTTCTTTAGTATAATCTTTTCCTTTTATAAAAATAAATGCTTTATAAAAGAAATGAAATGGAAGCTTTCTTTTTAACATTTATTGCATAAAAAATATGTTGATTATAGATAATAGGAACTGCTCGTATTAAAAGCCTCTTAATAGATTTCATAATGGTTTTTTATTTTCATGGCCTAGTTCTAGTAAGGCTAATTTTTCAACAACAGTCTTAAAAAAATCGAATATTAAATAATAACACACAGTGAGCTACAAGCATTTTTAAGATTCAACAAAAATGTAAGCATGGTGAATAGCATATTTTGGTACTCTAAAGTCCAAACATTTGTTTACCGTCAAATCATACATTTTCTCTCTTGGTCATAATCTTAACATTTCTTCAGGAGGGCTTGAGGACTAAACTAAGCCTGCAAGATTTAAGTGTTGATGCTAATACTACTATTAACCCGGCGTCTGACACGTGGGGTGTCACAAACCCCAGAGTCCAAATATTACTCCGTAACTATTTTATTTTCGCGCCAAGCGAAGACAGCGCCTCAGTACCTTTCAATCGCTTTTTACTTTGCACAGTGTAGCATGAACGGCAGTATGAATATTGAAGCATTAGAGGCCACGTCCTTTTGAAGTCGTCTGGGGTTTCTGACACCCCACGTGTCATAATAAGTAACATTTATTTTCCTACAACCTAGCTAGTAGTTAGTGCCTATTTTCCACCCATTGCCTATGACAATGGTTGAAAAGTGAAAATTAGTTGATTTTACATCTGCTGTCAGAAAATGAGTAAACGTGAAACACATAACCTTAAATTGACAAATTAATATTTTAAGACAATTTTTGCGTCTTTTGGATGTTTAGGTCGTAGAAAAAATAGTATACGGACCTCGACGCAAACTATTTCAGTGAACTTCGAGAGATTTTTTACTCGGCTGCGCCTCATAAAAAAATAAGCACTCTCTTGCACTGAAAACTAGGTTCGCGTACTCGGTGCGTAATATACTATTATCTTCCTGTTTCTCCTGTATTTTTCAGTCATATTACGATTACTTAAAGTAATTTATTTTGAACCCTACCTATAATATTTAAAAGTTTATAATTTATGTTATTCATGTAGATCTTTGTTTGGCAATTTTAAACGTTATTTTTTTTAGTTAATAGGAAACAAAAAGCTTTCCTATTTCTTGTTTTTTAAATTTGATTTATTTTTGTTAACCGATTAAAAATAAACATATATGTATTTAAGATTTTTAAAATTATTTTTAGGTTAATATATTGTATAACTCAAATATTTTACTACATTTTATATAAAATTTATTAAATAAAGCAAAAACGGTCCCATTTATTGTTGGGGTTTATTATACCCCACCTGTCGTTACTTGTAAAACTAAACCACCTGTCAGACGCCGGGTTAACGCAGAATCAAAATACGCTTACAATTTAATTCAATTTTCACCGTTTTCGAGAAAAATACAAATTAATAAATATAAAACTTAAACTTAAGTCGCTTTAAAATAGAATTTTTAAGTAAATTTTAACGGGTGCATGTGCAAATATAGTGTAAAATGTTTACTTTGATAGTATACTGTTAGATACAAGAAGTAAATAAAATTTTTTTTCAATACAATGTTCCTCATAATAGGGTCACTTCATCTGTACTTGGTCTATTTTTGCTTTGGTTTTGGTTTTTTTCAAGTCCAAAAACCGAAAACTAACGAAAGAGAACGAAAGAACAAAGACTAAGACTAAGATGAAGTGACCCTACCTCATAAGCATTAATCGGAATAAATTCAGTTATGACTCATCATCGTTGAAAATAAACACAGAAACATAGGCTTACGGAATAATTTTGCCGAATTATGAGGGAAATTTTTATAAAGGTCAGTAAATCGAAACATTTGACGACTAATTTGTTACACACAACAATATTGAATATACTATAAATATGTAAATATATCGGTGTTTTTCGAAGAAACGATAGAATCGACGCGGCGCCTATGCATGCACTGGAAATTCGCCGATGACTGCTCATAAGCATTTAAAATATCCCTATTTTTTTATTTAAATATTAGTTGTCGACTAGTGTGAAAATGTAAAATGTCAGTTTTGATGTTTTCATATTAAATTTGGTCAATTTTGATATTTTTATAATAAAAGTTTCATATGTATTTTTTATTTAAAATGCATCAACAATTTGACCAAGAAGACTGCAGAAAAATGACATGTGCAGCAAGCGGAAATTTTTTTAGGGACAAAACGAAATTAAGCCAATTTTTAATTAAGGATAAAATTTGTTACTTTAAAGAAACGTTTAAATCAAAACTTCACGGAAAGAAATTAGTGGGCTCTGCGCTATACATTATAATATATTTGGTAACAGTGGCAAATTATAGTGATTTAAGCTATAGATTATAAGGGACACAATAACTAATAATGTTAAAAATAAATTGGAAACGATTATATATATTACAGACACGATTATATTTATTACAGACACTATTATAAATTTACAGATATTTTATTATATTATAAAAATTATTAGCACGGACAATAATTAAATCTATTTAAGCTATAAATGCCATACTATTTGTTATATTTTATTATTCACTAAACAATTAAAGTATTTCATATAAATTTTTACACTGACTGCCATAATTGTAAGAGAAAGCCTTGTATTTATATAATAAGCGATTATAATTTGCTTGGTATGTGTGTTATAGCGCTCCTAGCTATAATTTTTTTTTCCGTGTTCAGTTTGCAAAATCCTAAATTTCCAGTTTCGTTATGCAATTACTGTTCAAATAAAATTAGAAATTAATGATAGTGACATCAAAATGCCTTATTATGAAAAACTTAATTAAAGTAGTAAGAAGGGGTGAATGTACAATTTGCTTTTCAGAGTAAGCCGTTGGCAAAATTAAAAAAGGGTCTAATGAAGATGTTGACATGGAAATTAACAATAATAATAATAAATTTTTTCATGAATACATTGCTTTCCCAAAATTTTAATTCTTTTAAAAATGGGAAGGCAAAATGATTGAGAACCACTGATTAAAAAAATAACACTAGCCAACATTTAACTTTCAAAACTCCATATTATAACAGTTTTAAAAAAGAGTCTTGATAAAAAAAAGCTTTTTTGCAGTTAAAACTTAAAGAAAAAGGGTTAACTTACAATTTAATTCTACACTGTTTTCTGTAAAAATGTGAATTTTTACCTGTGATTTCACAGTAATTTAAGGAGCGAATTTAATGAGTTTTTCAAGCAGTATTACGGGCTCTTGTAATCTTCGGGACTATCTGTAAAAGTGCCGGCTTTTTGGACCACCTGCATGAATTTTAATGCAAAATTACTGTACCGCACTGTAAATGAAAATATGGTATTTTCACAGCAAATAAAGTAGGTCATATGTTACCAGCAAAGAAAGTGGTAAATTTAAATCAGTTCTGTAAATTCACTGTTATCTGTAAAAATGTGAATTTTTATTTTGGTAATTTTACTGCTATCTTTTGTAGAATGTAAGCTATAATTATGGTAATTTTTAGACCACATGCATGAATTTTAATGTAAAATTATTGTACCGACAGGAAAAGAGCTGAGATTTTACTAAACCGAGTAATATTGAGGTTAATTTAATAAATATTGTAAGTTCACATTCTGACATGGTGAATTTGCTTTAATTTTCTTTAATTATTACGGTTAATACTACTGAAAGATTGACGGAAAATTTTAAGGTGCGACAGGAAAAGAGCTGAGATTTTACTAAACCGAGTAATATTGAGGTTAATTTTAATAAATATTGTAAATTCACGCACTCACTTTTGAATTTGCTTTAATTATTAAGTTAATATTACTGAAAGATTGACGGACAAATTTAGAGTGTATGTGTAGAAAGGTATAAACTATAATTAACTCGCTTATTGGTTTCAAAAGTCACTTAACCCAAAGATTTACATTTATTAATTAGCATTTTAGATTACTATACAATAAATTAAAAATTCATTAATTAAACAAAGTCAAGTATAGTAAAATTACTTACCTACCGAAGGGTAGGTAGGTACAGTTGGATCCGAAAAAAAAAAACAAGATAGAAAATGTAGTTGTGTAAATAATTGTTTACAAACAATGCAGTTGTCAATGTTGACAATATTTGTCAAAATTATTTATAATTATTATAAAGTATATAATCAATAAAGGATTTAATTTAATTAAGTACATAATTGGAAATGCATCAATTAAATGATTAAAAAAGCTCAAGCTATTGGGTTAATGGAAGCAGAATTTGAGCAAGTAGACTTGGCAAAGTTTAATGATGAGTTTTGTTAAGATTGAAGAAAAGATGGATACAGGAGGACACAGTTTAAAGGCGTGCAGGATCGTGAAGAAGGAACTGAAAATTTACTTAATTAAGAGAACACCCTTTACAAGACGCGGTGCAGGCTATAAACGATAAAAATTTGCTGGATCCCAATTCCCGCCTGCCGCCGCATCGATAATTCCGAGATTGGAAATTTTTATGCAGCAAAAAAAAATCTTTTTTAAACGAAAATCATAATTTTCATAAATTATATATTTCATTACTAAGGAGTTCAAAGTTTTATTTCCCATAATATTTACTAAATATTGTGTTTAAATGTTTTATATGATTAAATATTCTAAATGTTTTTTCAGTTTACTATTTATTAGGTATATCTGGACCCCGGAGGTAAACAACACCATGTCACAAAAACCTATTTTTTCAGGAGAGCAAGTTTTCGATTCTTTTTTAACAATAAATGCATGTTCTAGGGGCTCTCCATTAATTTTGTAAAAAAGAAGGAACATTAACATAAAAATAACCATCTTGGACAGAGTTCTTGCTTCTACCGATCAAGAACCTTTATATTTGGTAGTTTTCTATTTCTTCCAGCTTCATATAACAACAGTTACTTTATTTAACATTATTCGCATTGGCACATTATTTGTAATAAATTATGAGAGACTACTAATAAACTTAGAAAATCTGACAATATGTCAAATTATTCTAACCTCTTTCTTAAAATCTTACTTAAACTATAAAATAATTTTTCTATTTTGCGACTCTTATAGGCCCATAAGAGGTCTCTACTTTTTTTCTTTTGGGTTGGCAACAGACAAAAGTCTATCTCTTGACGTTTGCCGTGCAATTGTGAACGTCGGTTTAAAGTTTAATTTTCTACAAAATTTTGTGTTTAGGTTATGTTTTACCGTGTTAAAATTGTGGCTTGGTTACTTGCAGTGGAAAAGAGAAGAAATGACTATAAAATATATCAAAATAATATTCGTTCTTAGAATTTTAAACATGGCGAAAATTGTAATGCCAATTCGAAACAAAAATCCCTAAATCAGTCATCAATTTAAATGTAAGTTTTTTAAAATTTTAGAGCAAAATAGAAAAAATTGTATAAAGCACTCGTTTCATAACACGTTTTTAGCGCACTAGTACTCATGCGGTAAAAACGTATGTTATGAAACTAGTACTTGAAAATTGACATTTTGGCATATTTAAAAATTGCATTTTTTGTGGGTTCAACCGTACAACTTAAAAAAAAGCAGAAGTACGCATTGTACTACATTCATATTGTCCTTATTCCCATATTGAGCGAGGATTGACCTTATTATAGTCCATAGACATGCAGAGAGTTACTATAGCATATGAATTTAATCTCTTCACATTGATTTTTTTATTTGTGTAACTGCAAGGTGAAGGTGGTCAGGATTTGATCGCCTTTTATTAAAATCAGGGGTCGGTTATACTGAAACAAAAAACTTTGATTAATTTCACCGATAAATTTTAAATTCAACTCCGGACTACCATTAACCATATTTATTTTTTGTTTTAAATTCGACTGTTTTTGAGAAAATTACAATATATTTGTGATGGTTGTTTTAAAACTGGTACAATTTCTCATGAAAGTCCAGCCTTGATTTGGCATTAAAAAATAAACATGAAGCTGAAAGTGGCAGACACTTCTAGCAGACGATTTTTTAAAATGTCAAAATATTGTCAAATTTTTTGTAGTATATGGGTAATTCCAAGCAAAAATATTTTTATTTATTATGTGTAATAAATGTATTTATAAGCTACAATATTATAATTTATTTACAAAAGTCCAAACCAAACACCCCCTCCACATTCAACTGCAGGCTATTCTTCTTTAAGCATAGAAAAACCGGTGTTTTCTGTAATTAGCAACTTTTTGCCAATTTTCTACCAGATTCCATTTCTGCAAATCATGCGCTTATTTTCCCGAAGATTCCTTACCAATCAGACTACCAAATGGCAGAAACACATTTTCCACATTCGACTGCAGGCTATCCTTCAGCGAGCAAAGAAAAACGCGTGTATACTGTATTTGGCTATTTTGTTACGTTTTCCACCACACATCCTAGTTGCAAAATGTCTGCTGGTACCCACGAAGATTACTTACCAATACGACCACCTTATGGTAAAATCAAATCTATTACATTCGACTGCAGGCTATCCTTCCGCGCGCTAAGAAACCTCATGTATACTGGCTAGTTTTTGGCCGTTTTTCACCAGAAAACTCTCCTGCAAATCGTAAGCTTGTACACCAAAAGAATCTTTATCAATAGTACCACCATATGGTACAATCATATCCTCCACTTTCGACTGCAGGCTATTCCTCCACAAACAAAGAAAATACGCGTTTTCGTCACGTAGCAAGTTTTTGTCTGTTTTCCACCAGAAATCCTTCTTGCAAATTGTCTGCTGATACCAACAAAGATTTCTTACCAACACGACCACCATATGATACAATCAAATATTTTACTTTCGACTGCAGGCTATCCCTCCGCGCGCAAAGAAAACTTATGTATACTGCACTTGGCTAGTTTTTGCCCGTTTCCCACCAGATCACTCTCCTGCAAATGATAAGCTTGTACACTAAAAGAATCCTTATCAATATTACTACCATATGGTACAATCACATCCTCCAATTTCGACTGCTGGCTATTCCTCCTCAAACAAAGAAAAATATGTGTTTTTGCACATAGCAAGTTTTTGCCTGTTTTCCACCAGGAATCCTTCTTGCAAATTGTCTGCTGATACCAACAAATATTTCTTAGCAACACGACCACCATATGGTACAATCAAATATTTCACTTTCGACTGCAGGCTATCCCTCCGCGCGCAAAGAAAACTTATGTATACTGCACTTGGCTAGTTTTTGCCCGTTTCCCACCAGATAACTCTCCTGCAAATGATAAGCTTGTACACCAAAATAATCCTTATCAATATTACTACTATATGGTACAATCACATCCTCCAATTTCGACTGCTGGCTATTCCTCCTCAAACAAAGAAAAATATGTGTTTTTGCACATAGCAAGTTTTTGCCTGTTTTCCACCAGAAATCCTTCTTGCAAATTGTCTGCTGATACCAACAAATATTTCTTAGCAACACGACCACCATATGGTACAATCAAATATTTCACTTTCGACTGCAGGCTATCCCTCCGCGCGCAAAGAAAACTTATGTATACTGCACTTGGCTAGTTTTTGCCCGTTTCCCACCAGATAACTCTCCTGCAAATGATAAGCTTGTACACCAAAATAATCCTTATCAATATTACTACTATATGGTACAATCACATCCTCCAATTTCGACTGCTGGCTATTCCTCCTCAAACAAAGAAAAATATGTGTTTTTGCACATAGCAAGTTTTTGCCTGTTTTCCACCAGAAATCCTTCTTGCAAATTGTCTGCTGATACCAACAAAGATTTCTTACCAACACGACCACCATATGATACAATCAAATATTTCGCTTTCGACTGCAGGCTACCCCTCCGCGCGCAAAGAAAACTCATGTATACTGCACTTGGCTAGTTTTTGGCCGTTTTCCACCAGATAACTCTCCTGCAAATCGTAAGCTTGTACACCAAAAGAATCCTTATCAATAGCACTACCATATGGTACAATCACATCCTCCACTTTCGACTGCAGGCTATTCCTCCTCAAAGAAAGAAAATACGCGTCTTCTGCACGTAGCAAGTTTTTGCCTGTTTTCCACCAGAAATCCTTCTTGCAAATTGTCTGCTGATACCAACAAAGATTTCTAACCAACACGACCACCACATGGCACAATCAAATATTTTACTTTCGACTGCAGGCTATTCCTCCGCGCGTAAAGAAAACTCATGTATACTGCACTTGGCTAGTTTTTGCCCGTTTTCCACCAGATAACTGTCCTGCAAATCATAAGCTTATACACCGAAAGAATCCTTATTAATAGCACTACCATACGGTACAACCACATCCTCCACTTTCGACTGCAGGCTATTTTTCCTCAAAGATAAAAAATACGCGTTTTCTGCACGTAGCAAGTTTTTGCCTGTTTTCCACCAGAAATCCTTCTTGCAAATTGTCTGCTGATAACAACAAAGATTTCTAACCAACACGACCACCATATGGTACAATCAAATATTTTACTTTCGACTGCAGGCTATCCCTCCGCGCGCAAAGAATACTTATGTATACTGCACTTGGCTAGTTTTTGCCCGTTTTCCACCAGATAAATCTTCTGCAAATCGTAAGCTTGTACACCAAAAGAATCCTTATTAATAGCACTACCATACGGTACAATCACATCCTCCACTTTCGACTGCAGGCTATTCCTCCTCAAACAAAGAAAAATATGTGTTTTTGCACATAGCAAGTTTTTGCATGTTTTCCACCAGAAATCCTTCTTGCAAATTGTCTGCTGATACCAACAAAGATTTCTTGCCAAAACGACCACCATATGGTACAATCAAATATTTCACTTTCGACTGCAGGCTATCCCTCCGCGCGCAAAGAAAACTCATGTATACTGCACTTGGCTAGTTTTTGCCCGTTTTCCACCAGACAACTGTCCTGCAAATCATAAGCTTATACACCAAAAGAATCCTTATTAATAGCACTACCATACGGTACAATCACATCCTCCACTTTCGACTGCAGGCTATTCCTCCTCAAAGAAAGAAAATACGCGTTTTCTGCACGTAGCAAGTTTTTGCCTGTTTTCCACCAGAAATCCTTCTTGCAAATTGTCTGCTGATACCAACAAAGATTTCTAACCAACACGACCGCCATATGGTACAATCAAATATTTCACTTTGCACTGCAGGCTATCCCTCCGCGCGCAAAGAAAACTCATGTATACTGCAGTCGAAAGTGGAGGATTTGTTTGTACCGTATGGTAGTGCTATTGATAAGGATTCTTTTGGTGTATAAGCTTATGATTTGCAGGAGAGTTATTTGGTGGAAAACGGGCAAAAACTAGCCATGTGCAGTATACATAAGTTTTCTTTGCGCGCGGAGGGGTAGCCTGCAGTCGAAAGTGAAATATTTGATTGTACCATATGGTGGTCGTGTTGGTAAGAAATCCTCGTGGGTATCAGCAGACAATTTGCAACAAGGATGTCTGGCGGAAAACAGGCAAAAACTTGCCATGTGCAGAAAACACATGTTTTTCTTTGTTTGAGGAGGAATAGCCTGCAGTCAAAAGTGGAGGATATGATTGTACCATATGGTAGTACTATTGATAAGGATTCTTTTGGTGCACAAGCTTACGATTTGCAGGAGAGTTATCTGGTGGGAAATGGGCAAAAACTAGCCAAGTGCAGTATACATGAGTTTTCTTTGAGCGCGGAGGGATAGCCTGCAGTCGAAAGTAAAATATTTGATTATACCATATGGTGGTCTTGTTGGTAAGAAATCTTTGTGGTATCAGCAGACAATTTGCAAGAAAGATTTCTGGTGGAAAACAGGCAAAAACTTGCTACGTGCAGAAAACGCGTATTTTCTTTGTTTGAGGAGGAATAGCCTGCAGTCGAAAGTGGAGGATGTGATTGTACCATATGGTAGTAATATTGATAAGGATTCTTTTGGTGAACAAGCTTACGATTTGCAGGAGATTTATCTGGTGGAAAACGGCCAAAAACTAGCCAAGTGCAGTACACGTGAGTTTTCTTTGCGCGCGGAGGGATAGCCTGCAGTCGAAAGTAAAATATTTGATTGTACCATATGGTGGTCGTGTTGGTTAGAAATCTTTGTTGGTATCAGCAGACAGTTTGCAAGAAGGATTTCTGGTGGAAAACAGGCAAAAACTTGCTACGTGCAGAAGACGCGTATTTTCTTTCTTTGAGGAGGGATAGCCTGCAGTCGAAAGTGAAATATTTGATTGTACCATAAGGTGGGCCTATTGGTAAGTAATCTTCGTAGCTATCAGCAGAAAATTTGCAAGAAGGATGTCTGGTGGAAAACGTAACAAAATAGCCAAGTGCACTATACCCGCGTTTTTCTTTTCCCGTGGAAGGATAGCCTGCAGTTGAAAGTGGAGGATGTGATTGTACCATATGGTAGTACTATTGATAAAGATTCTTTTTGTGTATAAGCTTATGATTTGCAGGACAGTTGTCTGGTGAAAAACAGGCAAAAACTAGCCAAGTGCAGTATACATGAGTTTTCTTTGCGCGCGGAGGGATAGCCTGCAGTCGAAAGTGAAATATTTTATTGTACCATATGATAGTCGTATTGGTAAGTAATCTTCGTGGGTATCGTCAGACAATTTGCAGGAAGGATTTCTGGTGGCAAACACGGAAAAACTTGCTATGTGCAGAAAACGCGTATTTACGTAGTAGGGCTAAAAATTAATATTTTTGTCCATTAAAGTGTACCCATATATTAACATAAGTGCAGTATTATCCCTTAATTTGTCCTTTAATTAATAAATTAAGCTTAAATAAAATAAAAATACAGAAATAAAATATTTTTATTAGGAATTACCCATATAATCACATTTTGACATTTTAAAAAATCGTCTGCTAGAATCGTCTGCCAATTTCAGTGTCATAAAATAAACACTGCCCAGTAAAAAAGATTTACCGTTTTTCACCTGCGCGTGTGAAATAGATTTTTTATTACCAGATTTACTTTCAGCAACGTCAAAAACCCCAATATACCGATTTTCATGAATATTACCCCCTGCCCCTCAGGGGGTGGAGTTAGCTTTTTTTTATAAGATTTAGCTTTAGCTACATCAAAAACCCCTATATACCAATTTTCACGAAAACTACCCCCTGATGCCCGCGCCCCTCAGGGCATGCATTTAGAAAAAAATATTATCAGATTCAGATTTGGCAACCCCAAAAACCCCTATATACCAACTTTGACGAAAATATAGACAACATTTAAAAATATTTACCCCGTCGCGGGAGTGAAGTTAAAAAAATATAAAAAAAAATATATAAAAGCCTTTCCAAATATTTTCAAAATAAGAAAGCAATATTAATATTGAAATTTATTTTTTATGTATGATAGTTTAGTTATTATTAGTTTTACTGAGTTATTATGGGTTAGTATGGTTATTATAGGAAAATATGGGTCATTCTTTTTATTAAGGTTGATATGTATATGTTGGATTATTACTGACTATTATAAAAATAACCTTACCAAGTGGGTAAATAATAACTCCAAATAATACATATTGACCCATAATATGTGGGTTATTATGATTTAAAATGGGTTTATATAAATATTATGGGTAATTATGGGTAAGTAGTAGTAGTAAATTTTTTGGGTCCGCCATAGCCGGACTTTTTGGGTTAATTTAAACTAATACCTAACATTTATTATGGCATTATTGTGGTTGCAGCGTTAAAAAATAAAAATTTCTAAACTTTACGTTTTAGATATTTGTCCTTTAGGACATAATTAAATTAGGTTCTTTAAGGCATCTTAAAAATGTAAGGATGATAAAAATATTTTTAAAATTAAAATTATTTTTAAATAATAAAAAGATTTGTTTGGTTTGGTGTCCGACCCCTATTAAAACACAATAAAATCGATCTCCAGAGGATGCGAAAAATTGTTCTATATAAGAAACTGTGTCTTTTGCACAACACAATAATAAGTTTTGATTCAGCTTACTGTTAACTTAAAAAACATATATATCATCATGTATAAATTGGTATGTGTATTTTGTTGTTTTTTACTATTTTCTTTATTTGATAGTGTATTTTTATGACGATATTGATTACGATTACGATTTTTATTACTTTCTTTTACTATTTTCTTTATTTAAGTGTGTGGTGTTATTACAATCTACAACATGTTATAGTAAAAATTACTGTAACATTTGATAAAGCATATCACACTTATAGTATAGTATACTTTGAGTTGTTGTTAAGTTGTATTACTGATCTAGTTTAAAAAAAAAATCTTTGCTGGCCTATGTTATTTATCATTTTCACGTAAAATTTTCAATATTTATGCACAAAATATTAAAAATTTTAATAATAATTTTTTTTAATGACTAGTTAATACAGCTAAAAGTTGCAATCTCTTTAAAATGACATATCACATGACTTACCTTGCTACTTAAATTTTGTTACTCACAGCCCCCCTAGCGCCCCCTTACCGAAAAAAATTAAACAGATATTTCAAATGATAGTTTTTGTTGTGTGATATAGACAATATCATTCCAAATTTAAAGTTTATATCTCATTACGTTTAACAGTTATAAGGGTGTACCATTTAAAAAAGTAACCATGTATACATAATAGTTCCAGCACATCTGGACTGAAATAACACGTTCGTAATAATTAAAAATAAGTATTTTGAAATTTTTAATAATCACAATTAAACATTTACTTACCATAAATAGTTATAAATAGTTATTTTATTTGGTTTTGTCCGGAATATTTATAGTATATTAAAGTACTAGTTTCATAACATACATTTTTAACGCACTAGTAATTTAGAAAACTCGCCGCAAGCGGCTCGTTTTCTAAACTTGTACTCGTGCGCTAAAAACGTGTTATGAAACGAGTGCTCTATACAATTTTTTCTATTTTGCTCTAAAATTAAAAAAAAAACTTACATTTAAATTGATGACTAATTTATGGATTTTTGTTTTGGGTTGGCATTACAGTTTACACCATGTTTAAAATTCCAAGAACAAATTATATTTTCATATATTTTATAGTCATCTCTTCTCTTTTTCACTGCAATTAACCAAGACACAATTTCAACACGGTAAAAAATAACCTAAACACAAAATTTTGTAGAAAATTAAATTTTAAAGTGACATTGACATTTGCACAGAAATTTCAAGACATATGCTTTTCTCTGTTGCCAACCCAACAGAAAAAAAGTAGAGACCTCTTATGGGCCTATAAGAACACGCAAAATGCGTGTGATTATGAGCTTATAAGATTTGCAAAATAGAAAAATATATTTAAGGCAAGTAGATTGTATAATTAGGTAATAACCTTAATTATAATTAATCAACTTAGTTACCAAAATTTAACTTTATATTTCTGAAGATTAAACTGTACTCTTGTCACCTATTTTGTTATAAATTTTAATTTTGATGATTGAAATGATACAGGGTGATCCATAACTGGCATGCCAAAATTTAAGAGGTGATTCTAGATCCAAAAATATAAAAAAAGTTCCTATAAAGGTTGGTCCGGAAATGAGCCCTAAGGGATCTAGGGCCCTTTAAAATTGTAATAAAAATAAGGTTTTTAATTAATAACTCGGGTACCGTTTAAGCTAGAGCGGCGAGCTTTTGCATGTATACTAGTATTAATAAGGGCAATAAGTTTATGTTAATTTATTTTTTTAATTTATCCAGAGGCGTGCCCAGACGGACAAAATATATGAGGCTTAAAACATTTCTATGTGTATGTTTTTTGGATTTGTTGTAAAAAATATAGATTTCTAGAGTAAAAATACATATAAAATATCATATAGTGTAACACTGTAGGAGCAACCGTTATCAAAAAAAAATGCAATTAAGAGGAAGTAACATTTTGTGCCACCAAAAACGTTACTTTTTAAAAGGCTATTACTCCTTTAATATTAAATTTAGGTGTTTTGGTGTATAGTACTTTTTTGCTCAGTTTTAAATGAAGAATCACCCTGCAGCATTAAAATTTTATTGGTGCTTTTTTTTGTTCCCCATTCAATACCTCATCTTCGAAGGGCCGTAGCTCCCTTAGGGCTCATTTCCGGAACAACCTTTATAGAAACTTTTTTTCATATTTTTGGATGTAGAATCACCTCTTAAATTTCGGTACGCGAGTTCTGGAACACCCTGTATTTTCCACATGTATAATTTTCTCCGTGTAAATCTTTACATTTCTATTTTAATATCCATTAATTCTGCTGCAAGTAAACTATATCCAGATCAAATCAAATACGACGTCTTTAATAATAGAATATTCAGCACTTAATCCAGGGATTACAAAATCTTAATCTTAAATCTCGGGAATAAAATTTCCTTTGGGTATTGCAACTGTCACGTACCTACCTATAGATTTTCTCATATTAAAGCTATAGCATATCATAAATAAAAGTAAAGCTACGGTTTCCTCCAAAATTGGCAGTCGCTGAGGAGAACGACCGGGTAGCCGCGAGCAGGTCGTCACGACCCTATATGTTTTCCTAGGTCTCGCCAGTCGCCATTCTGTTAGCTGGCCATTTTATAAACAGCTGTTGTTTTGTTTGCGAGTTTATGCCTTGCAATCACTATGTATAACCAGGCACAGGTCCTGGCAGCCAAGATCCTTAAAGTATATAAACTATCAGAACAAAATCATAAAATATTCACAAAACGTAGAACGCAATAAAAATTAACGATTAGATCCAAACCTAACTTATTTCTGACTTTTTTTTTTTGAGTCAAACCAAATAAAATAATATAAATATACGAATTGTACTAATTTGACAACTAAAAGACAATTTATTAATTAAAAACATTTCTTGTTGAGCATTGGGTACGAAAAATAATAAAAAAACAAATAAAAACAAAAAAAACGTTTTAAAACAATGTTTTTAAACAACGTATTAAAAAAAAAAACAGTTTTTATCATCCCTACAATTACAAATTATTACATACCTGCCATAACTATTTCTACTCTGCTGTGGAATGAAAAAAATAAACACTTATCACAGCGCAGACCTGTTCACACACTGTCAAATTCTTGACGAATTGGTCGTGCCTCTGCTCCTGGAGCAGTCAAGCGATCGGAGTCCAAATGAACGGCCACCAGTAGTTAGTAGTAACGACTCGGTAGCAGCTAGGAAAACAGGGGCATTTAAAATGCATTGGAGATGTCTCAACGACTCGGTTGCGGCTACCCTGTCGCAGTCATCAGCGACTGCGAATTTTGGAGGAAACCGTAGCTTAAGACTTCACACTAGGCCTGAACGGTGTGCGTTTAGGTTATTTTTTACCTTGTTAAAATTGTGGATTGGTTAATTGCATTAAAAAAGAGAAGACATGAATATAAAATATATGAAAATATAATTTCTTCTTAAAACTTTAAATATGGCGAAAACTGAAATGACAACCCGAAAAAAAAATCCCTAAGTCATCAATTTATATGCTTTTTAAAATTTTAGAGCAAAATAGAAAAAAAAAAGTATAAACCACTCGTTTTATAACTAGTTTTTAGCGCACTAATACTTTAGGAAATTCGCCGCAAGCGAGCTATAAGATGGACCAACCTGTAGATGCATAGTGCAACGCAAATGCAAATAAATTAAATAATATATAGTTACAATAGAAGATGGCGTTTTTTGACACTATTTTTAAATAGCTTTCTTTAACTTCTGGTTTTTGATCGATATTTTTAGGCAAACTCAAATTTAAATAAATTTTGTATCAATAAACTTAAGACTCTTTTTATTTTAGAGAAAATAGGATTTTAAAATAATATAATTTTTCTGCCAATTTTATTTTAAATAAATAAATGACAATTTTTTTGACAATAAAACGGGAATGCACTTTTGAACGTTTTACATCGGCACTTAGTGCTACTAAGAGTGCCGATGTATTGAAATCTTCGTCGAAAAGTCAAAATCTTTGACCACGTTTTTTTCACATTTCTCGACGTTTTAGACCATTCGTCGAAATCAGTAAAAAAAAATTTTGCGTCCGTCTGTCTGTCTGTCTGGGTGTAAACTCTCTAACTCCATTTCTACATGAGATATCGACTTGCGGTTTTTTGCATATTGTTTCTTATCGTATTCCGAAGAGCTGATTAGATTTTGGGGGTAAACGATTGGGGGTAAGGGGGTAAAAATAGGGTAAAACTAATATTTTTAGCGTTTTTTGTTTATAATTAAGGCAATTATTATTGTATTTGGTTAATTAAGCAATTATATAAAAGAAAATTTTAAATTGGTCAAAAAATGTTATAAAGAACGTTTTCCTTAAACGCATTGTTTTCGAGATATTGACGTTTAAAGGTTTTTTTAGCATATCTCACATATTTATAACCCGATTTCAAAAAAATTATATTTTAAATAACAGCTCTTTTTAAGCCCTATAAAATATGTTATATACAGTTTTTGCTAGAATATAATGTTTTAAAGATACAGAATTTAAAATCAAACAAAACACCTAGTTTGAAATTTGCAAACTAGATGGCTCTAGTGTACAATAGTTCTGATGTTTTGACAGGGTGCTTGCAACGTTTCATCTAGTTTTAATTTGAGTTTAAAATGACCTAAACAAAAAAAAAGAAAATTTAATAACCCATCCATTTAATTCATATTCTTTCTAGCAAAGTCCAAATTGAAATTTATTTCAAAAGTTTGAAATTTAATTAGAATGCCACTTGAAAATTTAATATGAAATTTGAACTTCAACTTGAACTTGAATTCAAAGCAATTATTTTCGTAATAAACTAAAAAAATAATAATAATAATAATAATAGGATAGGATAATAGTTTTTTTAGTGATAAGTATATGAATATCAATCAATCTAAAAAAGAGCTACTTTCCATTTAACTGAGAACTAAGTTTGTTTAACCCTCTGCCATATACACCTTATTTATGGAAAGTTACCATAGACACGGCGTAAAAATTACGCCTCCTTTTAATAGTATATTAAAGTACTAGTTTCATAACATAATAGTACTACTAGTACTCGTGCGCTAAAAAACGTGTTATGAAACGAGTGCTTAATAATTTTTTTTCTATTTTGCTCTAAAATTAAAAAAAAAAACTTACATTTAAATTGATGACTGATTTATGGATTTTTGTTTTGGGTTGGCATTACAGTTTACATCATGTTTAAAATTCAAATTATATTTTGATACATTTTATAGTCATCTCTTCTCTTTTTCACTGCAATTAACCAAGCCACAATTTCAACACGGTAAAAATAAGCTAAACACAAAATTTTGTAGAAAATTAAACTTTAAAGTGACATTGACATTTGCACAGAAAACTTCAAGCGATAGGCTTTTCTCTGTTGCCAACCCAAAAGAAAAAAAAGTAGAGACCTCTTATTGGCCTATAAGAATACGCAAAATGCGTGTGATTATGAGCTTATAAGAGTTGCAAAATAGAAAAACAATTTAAAACTTTGACTTATTTTTCGTTAAACGTGTTCTTTATAGCTTCAATTATTTAATTATAAATGCAATAGAAGAAATAGAAGAAATTTGAAGTCGATATCTCAACTCGTTCAAAAGTTAAAAAGAGGGGGGGGGCGACTTTTGGACCGCTCTGTATAATTTGTACTATAATGTTATTTTTTGTTAATTTTGACTTGGTAGGGAAATTTATTTAAATAACTTTTTAGAAGAAAGAAAATAAAATATAAATCAAAATAAGGTTTAGTGCCTTATAGACGGCAAACTATTAAAATATATAAAGAAATTGCACTGCTCTACTACAAAATTTTCACAATCAATGAGAAAATCCCTACCAAAATGTTATATAGCTGCGATCATCAGTGAGCATATATTGGTATGGTGGCTTTCGCACCGACTAGTCGCGACTGTTGAAAATTTAAAATACTTGTTAAAAATAAGTATAACTGTATCGAGAGCGTACAAATTGGTGGCGCCATCTAATGTTTGCACAAATTTTCGAATAATTTTTGAGAAAAACAAAGCATAAAAAGCAAAAAATAGCATACAAATTTATGTATGTTAAACAGGAAATATGACTTTCTTTTACTTTTAGTTTTCTTGGTTTTTAAATTTAACACAATATTATACAATACAATACCTAGCTGTTTAATAGGTTGCCTATAACGCAAGCCTCTTGTGTAAATTAAATCAAATCAAATTTGCTAATTAAATTAGATTTCTTTAGTTATGTTCCCATATAAAACAGTAAAATTGTACTGTTTTACGATTTTATAAAAAAAAGACCGTGTATTTTGATGTTTTTATAAAATGTAAGGTAACTAAATCAAAAATTATATAGTTTTTATAAATTCTAGACATAAATAAAACATCCCAAGTTGTATTTTGGTCAATCTAGTAAGGTTATAACTATAGTTTCTATTTTTGGCATGAAAAACAAAAATATTGGGATTGAAAAACATAAAAGATATAATATAATAATCTACAACGTAAATTAAGGCAAACCTACATACGTGAAATTAGGCAAACCTACATACATTAATATCAAACTAGGGTGATATGAAAATATCAAATAAGTGTGATATAAGACGTTTTCTAAAGAACAAAAGAGTGTGCTAAATCTCATTTTCATAGGGGATCGTAGGAAAGCTAAATTTTTAAAACTATGTTCTCTTTACATTTATAGATCATTTTCGCCGTCATCATTGCCTACGCATCAGCTGCACCGGGTTTGGTGGCAACTCCTGTAGTTTCCCACACAGTTGTTTCGACTCACCCAGCTGCAGTAGTCAAAACTCCTATAGTTCCAGTTGTACCAGTAGTCAAAACTGTACCAATCGTACCAGTAGTAAGAACTGTACCAGTCGTACCAGTGGTTAAAACTGTACCAGTCGTACCAGTAGTGAAGACTGTTCCAGTGGTTCCCGTAGTACCAGTGGTTAAAGCAGTACCGGTAGTGCATGTACACTAGGTCATGAGTAAATAATGTTTTGTTACGAGTTTATTTATTAGTTGGTACACTGTAAAAAATAAATAGAATCATAGGTAATGGGTTTCCATGCAGGTAAAAGTAAAATTTACGAGATTATAGATGTAATTTTACAATCTTATATGAATATTACATATAATTTAGATGTAATATTCATATAAAATCGTAATTTTACATGTAAAATCTCGTAACTTTTACTGGTCTCTGCATGGCAACACCTTACCTACGATTCTACATGTAAATATTCATATTTATCTTTTGCAGTGAACTCTGTAAAATTTACTAGATTTTACATGTAATTTTACATGTAATGTGCATAAAAAGTTTTAAATTACAAGTAAAATTCTAAAACTACATGTAAAATTGTAAAATTACATGTAAAATCTAGTAAATTTTACATGTATTTGCATTGAATTACATTTACGTGCAGAATCATCTGTAATTACATATTTATTTTTTACAGTGTACTCTGTAATTCATAGAGTACATTTTTATAATTATTTTTATATATTTTAATAAATTATTTTTATAATATACTTTTTATTTAACTACATTGATAATTCTTTTCTGGTTTTAGTGTAGGTAATGTAGACCAAAAAAGTCCAAAAATGGCATATTTAAAAATTTTACTACTAATACAATATTATTATAATATTAAATTAAGATTTATCGAAAACGAAAAATATATACAGGGTTATTCAGAAATAAGTTCAAGAAATTTAAGAGGTTATTCTACGTTAAAAAATATGAAAAAAAGTCCCTATAAAGGTTGGTCCGAAAAAGAGCCCTAAGGGAGTTGCGGCTCTTCGAAGATGGACATATTGAATGGGGAACAAAAAAAAACAACAATAAAATTTTTATGCTGCAGGGCGATTCTTCACTTAAAACTAAGCAAAATAGCCTTTTAAAAAGTAACATTTTTAGTGGCACCAAATGTTACTTCCTCTTAATTTTTTACACTATATGACATTTTTATGTATTTTTACTGAAGGAATCTATATTTATTAAAAAAATAAAAAAAATACACAAAAATGTTTGGGGCAAAAATGTGTTAAGCCTCACATATTCTATCCGTCTAGGCACGCCTCTGGATAAATTCAAAAAAAATAAATTAACATAAACTTATTGCCCTTGTTAAAAAGCCCGCTTTAGCTTAAAGGGTACAAGAGTTATTAATTTAAAACCTCATTTTTATTACAATTTTAAAGAGCCGTAGCTCCCTTAGGACTCATTTCCGGACCAACCTTTATAAGAACCTTTTTTCAAATTTTTTAACGTAGAATCACCTCTTAAATTTCTTGAAATTATTTCTGAATAACCCTGTATATTAAATCAAAAAATAAATTTTATTTTTTTTTGTTTGAATTAGACGCCATATCACTTTTTTTATTTTATATAACCATATAGACCATTGTTAAAAATGGTTTTTATGGGGAACTATATTTAATGCATAAGAAATTTGACCTACCGAACCATTTTTTTGCAAATATTTCCAAAACAATTTATTTTAAGTATAAGAACCCCATACTTATTTATAAGAGAATGAAAAAGTTGTAGGGTGAAATTTAAAAAAAGTGGCATTTTTTCTTCAACTTTGTATTACATTCTAATACAATCCGTATATTTTTTTGAGATAACTTTAGTTTTAAAATAAAACCCAAATTTTTAAAATCATAACTCTAAAACGTTAGGAGATATGATTTTTTGTCTTTTTGTTTAAGGCATTTATTTCGTTAAAATCGAAATAACTCAAAAACTATTGGAAATAGATATAGGTTGTTACATATCAAAATATTTGGAATTTGATGCAGAATTTAAAAATAATAAAATATGGAGAATGTTCTATTAAAAAAAATACATGTTGTGCATGTACTATTTTTCTCATCATCAATAGTTTGTTTGGGTCTTTAAGAGACAGGCGCAGCCTATGGCTCATTTATCTAAAAAAAAATATTTAATCTGAATTGAAAGTTGGGGCAGTGAGTCTATGCTCACTGATGCGAGTTGCATCTGTCATAATTTGGGGGGAGTGAGTCTCTGCTCACTGATGCGAGTTGCATCTGTCATAATTTGGCGCTGTGGAGTGGGTGGGAGGGGGATGGGGAGGGATGTGATAGGGAGAGGAGGGATGTGCGGGAGGAGTGAGACTATCTCACTGATGCTGGGAATGCATCTGTCCTGTATTAGTGGGTACCATTACTGGTTGAGGACGTTTTTGATCTTTTTGTGAGTGTTGTGTATTTCATGATCGTAATCTAGAAAGTTTGAAATGAGGGGGTTTGGGTGATCTAGATTGTCTTGTATAAAAGACGTGCTGTAGCGGATGATTTCCGTTTTTAGGAGGGGCATTTCGAGATCTCTGTGTATCTGGTTGTTCCTCATGAACCAGGGGGCATCGAGGCATATTCTGAGTGCCTTGTTTTGGAAGGCCTGAAGTTTTGCTGAGAGCGCTTTGTTAAGGGTGATTTTATTCCAGGCTGGGGCTCCGTAAAGAAGTACCGGCTTTAGGGTTTGGTTGTAGAGAAGAAGTTTGTTTTTAATGGATAGGGGACTCTTTCTGCCTATTAAGGGGTAGAGTTTGGAGAGGCGGCAATTTGCTATTTGGAGGGTGTTTTTGACGTGCTGATCCCACGTCAAGTTTTTGGAGATTGTAATGCCGATTACTATTTTTCTGGCACACCCTGTACTTTTGAAAATATTTTCCGAAGATGCACCTGTTAACTCCCTATAAGAATACTTACTAAAAGTTTTCAAAAGTAGTTAACAAACAACTAATATCTTACTTTGACAGAAAGCTGGGACACTTGGTATATTAATCGGCTTGTAATACCCTATTAATGTTAACGCGTTTCTCGATCATTTTGGCATAATTTTTGACAAAATCTATTGAGACAACCTCCTACGTAAATATTCCAGTCCATTAAACTAGATGAAACGTTGCAAGCACCCTGTCAAAACATCGGCACTATTGTACACTAGAGCCATCTAGTTTGCAAATTTCAAACTAGGTGTTTTGTTTGATTTTAAATTCTGTATCTTTAAAACATTATATTCTAGCAAAAAACTGTATATAACATTTTTTATAGGGCTTAAAAAGACCTTTTATTTAAAATATAATTGTTTAAAATCGGGTTATAAATATGTGAGATATGCTAAAAAAACCTTTTACTGCTTTAAACGCCAATATCTCGAAAACAATGCGTTTTAGGAAAACGTTGTTTATAACATTTTTTAACCAATTTAAAATTATCTTTTATATAAGTGCTAAATTAACCAAATACAATAATAATTGCCCTAATTATAAACAAAAAACGCTAAAAATAGGAGTTTTACCCTATTTTTACCCCCTTACCCCGTTTACCCCAAAATCTAATCAGCTCTTCGGAATACGATAAGAAACAATAAGCAAAAAACCGCAAGTCGATATCTCATGTAGAAATGAAGTTAGAGAGTTTACACCCAGACAGACAGACAGACAGACACACAGACAGACAGACAGACAGACAGACAGACAGACAGACAGACAGACAGACAGACAGACAGACAGACAGACAGACAGACAGACACAGACGGACGAAATTTTTTTTTGACAGAATGGTCTAAAACGTCGATAAATGTGAAAAAAAAAACGTGGTCAAAGATTTTGACTTTTCGACGAAGATTTCAATACATTGGCACTCTTAGTAGCACTAAGTGCCGATGTAATATAAAGTTAGTGTAATGCTTAAAGAAAAGTGACGTTTCTACGCGTAGGTGCAAAAGATCTTTTATTAACGTGAGTAGACTTTCGTGTTTATGGTAAAGATTAGTGCCTATTCACAAGCTCGCATAAGAACATAAAACATAACAATGCGATGCCGTGATTGGCCTGATGGGCCGCTATGTATCTGGTAAGCCAATCACGGCTATTCTTATATTTTATGTTCTTATGCAAGCTTCTGGATATGCCCATAGGTTTTAACCCGAAATATTTTTTAAACGATTCATATAGCTTTTGAACCTCCATCAATAACACAGGTCTACAAAAAAAAATCTGCTCCAAGGAATAATCCTATCATGCCTTAAGTGTTTTAGTGTATTGAATCCGAATTTTCTATTAAAAAAAAATTCTACCGCGTAGATTTCGAGTTAATCCCGGTTTTTATTGTCAAAATCTACGCGGTAGAAAGATTTTGTAAATTAAAAATTCGGTTTCAGCACACAAAAATACTTAAGCCATGATAGGTTTAGTCCTTGAAGCAATTTTTTTTTTGCAGACTTTTGTAAGGGAGCAACGCGGATTTCGACAATTAACTTTTTTGTTTTTGGGGGGATTATTTTCAATTCCTTCCTTTTATAGAACTTATTTTTTCCTGAAAATTTATAGTTGATCCACTAGTTCATCGGACAAATGGAGAGACAGACAATTAATTATTGCATGCACGGTAAAAATTAATTACATTAAATTACATAGTCCGTAAATGGTAATATGTTGCCATAGACCGGAATGGTAAAAATTACATAGTCCGTAATGGTAATTTTTTGCATAGATCGGAACAGTAAAAATTACATAGTCCAGAATGGTAATATTTTGCATAGACCGGAATGCTAAAAATTACATAGTCCAGAATGGTAATATTTTGCATAGACTTTTTATTATAAAAACAAACGTAAAAAAACGATCAGCTTGAACGATTTTTTTTTATATTTGCCTACAATACTAATTCTGTGTTTAATATTTTTTTAAAAAATTAACATACAGTCATATTAAAAGTGCCTTTAAAACAACCTAATCACTACGATATTTCAAGAACGCTTTGACATAGAGACTTGAAAAAAAATATTTACTACTTAGAAAATGTTTGTTCCAAATTACAAGTCTCTGTGTCAAAGCTTTTTTGAAAAATCGTAGCGTGAAGTTCATTTGGTTTAATAAACCAAACGATTTGCACCCTTAATACGAGTATAAACTGTTTACATCTTTCTTTAACGATCTATTTGTTGATAAAGATCGTAATTTATAATTAAATAGTAGTAGTAGTAAATTTTAAGCCACAAATAAAGCATTTAAATATCGCACATAAATAATATTTACCTTTTTTTACACTTTTAACACTTTAACCTAGCAGCATGCGTCGCAATAACAATATTAAACGCTCCGTCTCAAGATGCGACGCCTTCTTGGTTATTGTCCAAAGCGCACGCGCGTCTTAAAATAACATAGCCCGACATTGTAAAATCATGTAAAAATATGTAAATCAATGTAAATATATTTTTTACATTATTTTACATCCTTTTACATTCTTTTGCATTATTTTACATTCTTTTACATTCTTTTACATTCTTTTACATTATTTTACATTATTTTACATTATTTTACATTATTTTACATTCTTTTACATTATTGTACATTATTGTACATTATTTTACATTATTTTACATAAATTCATGAATTATGCATAGTCCAGAATAGTAAATTTACTATTCCGTACTATGTAAATTCATGTATTTTTACATTATTTTACATGCAGTTTTTACAGTGTGCAAGAATTTTTAGTCTAGGACGATTTTTGAAAATTTTGGAAAATTCGAAACTACCGTATAATACTATTCTAGCGCTTGCAAGCTGTGAATAGTATAATAAGCGCCATGTAAGAGAAATTATTGACCTTAACACAGGTATTTATATTGTTAAGCTATTTATCTTGTCTTTCTTCCTTTTTTGGACGCGTATAATATTACGACACCATTAAATAAGTTCATTAATACACGTCGTAAGAAATTAATTTAATTTATTAATAAATCGAGAGACATTAAATTTTAAGGTTATATAGCAGAACATTGATGAGGGTTGTGTCTATGTAAACTTGCCTCTTGCTGAAAATAAACTAAGTTTGAAAATTGATAAAAGATATTTTTTACTTTTTTTCTGAAAATAATTTAATAAAATTGTTAATTCTGTTTTTACCCGAGTACAACAACGCAATCTTTTTAACCTCTTCAGGGACGAGTTTACTTATAGTGGAAATTTAAGAGAAAAAAATGCTCAGTCGTCCTTAGTATTTGGAGATATGGATGAGGTTGAATTTTAGTGAAAACAGTTCAAGAAATAGATCTGTTTCTTAAGAAATGTTTTATTGAGAAAAGATTAGGTTCTTATATCAAAACAAAAAAGGATCATCGGTGGTCAAAAGCTACAATGGATTGTGAAGCAATTTTTAATTATATAGGATTTTTTTTTCGCTTACCTCATTTGCAGTAGAAAATTTATAAAACCTTGTTTTAGCTGTATTGAAGAGTAAAATTGGGTGAGTGTTTTTTTAATGAATATTAAACACATATTCTTTACCCATATAGTACAATTTTGATCCAAAGATTATCAATTTTATTATTATTTAAATAATTACAACATTTGTGTAAAATTTAATGAATATATATTTATCAATAAACATTAATTTATTAATTTAATATATTTTGACAGTAAAATTCAACTAAATAATTCAGTTATGTCAAAACGAAATAACCTAATTTTTAATTTTTAAAATAATCCCATGTTAATCCATGAAAAAAATATAAAAATGACAAGATTTTTTTTGAGGTTGTCCCGATATTTAATGCCACAACTGTATTTTGTGAAAAGCGGGTAAATTCTTATTTTAATCCAAAGTACAGACTCTGGAACACAATATAGTCCAAATGTCCTCCTCGGATTTTCTTACAGACTGTCATTCTTTTGATGAAAATTTTTATAACGTTTTCGCATAATTTTTGGTTTGGCCCGAAATTGATGATATGGATGTGGACGACGTTTATTTCCAGAAGGACGGCCTTTAAAAATGGTGCATTTAAGTTCGATTTTTGGAAGTACATGCATCAAAAGTTTTTTCTTAGTGTTTAATGTAGATTTACCCTTCATCAGACAGACGAACAGAGTAACATTTTTTTTAAAGAGCAAAATAGTTATTTATATACCAAGGGACTAAACTGGCTGTTTTAGTCCCGCTGCATTAGTTTAGTCCTGAGGTATATACATTATTTTTTGCAGGACCAAACATAATTTAGGTAGGTAGATAAAATTAAAATTAAAAACCACGCGTCTAAAATCGGTTGTTTTATTTTCGTAATTTAATCAAGATGCCTGTAAATTGCGAAAAGTCAGTTTCATGGCTATCGCGATTTAAATTGTTTTTTAAAATGGTTGACACAAACGTCAAAAAAATGGACGAAGATGATAAATTTTAAGTTATGTATAAATTGTTATAACAATGTTATTTTTAAAGGTTTTCTTTGTTAAAATCAAATAAATTGGTTTGAATCGCTAATTTATTACAAAACACCACCAAACCTAATTTTTGAACCAGCAAAGCACATAGTAAGTATAATATTTTAATATTATCAAGGTTGCCGTGATTTTTATTCCCTAGGGAGAAAAACGGCAGGTTTAGTCCCGAAAATGAAATCGTAAAATTAGGTTTTAGTCTTGGTCGTGCAAAAAATATATTTTTCAATAACGTACCAGTTACTCTGGATATACCCTGAAGTTTTCATTGTAATAAATTATTGACGGATCATTGCTTATGATCTACAGCTATTATTAGTTAATAGTGGTCGAATTTTTTTTATCATACTAATCTGTAATCATTAAATAATTACATAAATTTTATTGATTATACATTATTGTATCCATCTTTATTAGGGTGATCCATCCATTTTTAGGCAAGCCTAATAACTTTTTAATAGTATACTAAAGTACTAGTTTCAGAACATACGTTTTTAGCGCACGAGTACAAGTTTAGAAAACGAGCCGCTTGCGGTGAGTGTTCTAAAGTACTAGTGCGCTAAAAACGTGTTATGAAACGAGTGCTTTATACAATTTTTTCTATTTTGCTCTAAAATTTTAAAAAACTTACATTTAAATTGATGACTGATTTAGGGATTTTTGTTTCGGGTTGGCATTACAGTTTTCGTCATGTTTAAAATTCTAAGAACGAATATTATTTTGATATATTTTATAGTCATTTCTTCTCTTTGCCACTGCAAGTAACCAAGCCACAATTTTAACACGGTAAAACATAACCTAAACAAAAAATTTTGTAGAAAATTAAACTTTAAACCGACGTTCACAATTGCACGGCAAACGTCAAGAGATAGACTTTTGTCTGTGGCCAACCCAAAAGAAAAAAAAGTAGATACCTCTTATGGGCCTATACACGGAAAAAAAAAATTATAGCTAGGAGCGCTATAACACACATACCAAGCAAATTATAATCGCTTATTATATAAATACAAGGCTTTCTCTTACAATTATGGCAGTCAGTGTAAAAATTTATATGAAATACTTTAATTGTTTAGTGAATAATAAAATATAACAAATAGTATGGCATTTATAGCTTAAATAGATTTAATTATTGTCCGTGCTAATAATTTTTATAATATAATAAAATTTCTGTAAATTTATAATAGTGCCTGTAATAAATATAATCGTGTCTGTAATATATATAATCGTTTCCAATTTATTTTTAACATTATTAGTTATTGTGTCCCTTATAATCTATAGCTTAAATCACTATAATTTGCCACTGTTACCAAATATCTTATAATGTATAGCGCAGAGCCCACTAATTTCTTTCCGTGTAAGAACACGAAAAATGCGTGTGATTATGAGCTTATAAAAGTCGCAAAATAAAAAAAAAATATTTTTGGTACATCTCTATACGTAATACTTGAACGTTCCCTATCGCGATTTTAATTGTTTTTCATTGTGGTTGACACAAACGTCAGTTCAAAAAAATGGACGAAGACGATAAATTTTAAGTGATTTAAACAAGGTTATTTTTAAGGTTTTCTTTTTTAAAATTAAATAAATTCATCTTAATCGCTAATTTATTGCCAAACATTACCAAACCTAATTTTGGTACCAGTAAAAAATATAGTATGCATAATATTTTAATATTATCAAGGTTGCCGTGATTTTTTCCCTTGGGAGAAAAACGGCAATTCCCAAAAATGAAAGCTTAAAATTAAGTTTTAGGTCGTGCAAAAAAAATATTTTGTACCATACACATTTTTTCGCTAAGACACACCGTTTGGCTCGCATGTCCTTAACAATATATATTATATTATATTATATTATATTATATTTTTATATTATATTATATTTTTTTTATATTATATTATATATTTTATTTATTCTGGTTATTTCAGCATATTACAATACATAAAATACATTTTTTATAGATTAAGTGTTTATAATTAATCAAGAGAAAATTAAAAGGTTTTATAGTTCGTAATTCTGATGAAAAAAAATAAATTTGGTCTTTCACCTAAGCAAAAGCTTGTGCGTGAGACAGACTACTTTTGATTAATTTTATTTTAATTATGCAATATAATTTCAAAAAGTTTTTTGCGACAAAAGAAAAGAAATGTTTCAATAACTTTGAAGAAGCGAAATTCTAAACTACCAATACTTGATATCTAATACTGAGGAAATTGTTTAATATAATATTAAATAAAGTTGAGACTGGAACTGTAGGAGAATAAGTTTAATTAAAAATATTTAGGAAATTAGTTTGATGTGTATTTATATATCTTCTAGATTCTAACTTAAACTTTTTATATTTTTTTAAGTCTATTAACTGAGTTATTTCTCTTGGTAGAAGGTTATGAAATTTAGGAGCAAAATAAAAAGCAGTTCTTTGTTGAAAATTATTTTTAAACAATGGTATTTGTAGATAATTGGCTTTAGTAGATCTATTTTTGTTATATGTGAGGCCTTTTTTAGATATACTTTTGTTTATCCATAGAATACATTGAGTAATGTAAATTGTTCTAATCTTAGGTAGATCTGTTTCCGTATATAATAAGTCTGTAGGATATAACCGAGGTTTTTTAAATATTATTTTTAGAATACTATTTTGAACTGTTTCTAAAGTACTTATGACATTGTTGTAACTTCCACCCCATGCAGTTATGCCATACCTAAGAATAGATTCCACCAAAGCATTATAAATGATAATTAAAGTTTTTTTATTTAAAATGTCTCGAATTTGATAAAAGTTAGAATTCTGAGTTTTCTTACTAGACTCGTGACATGTTCCTCCCATTTCAAAGATTGATCTATAACTATACCCAGATACTTTACCGTCTTAGTTTTATTAATGAACTTACACTGACAATTGGCTGAAAGTTTGCAACTATACTCATGAATTTTTAAAGTATTTAAATGTGGTTGGCCAATTGCAGTGGGAGAAAAGGTGATGAACTGAGTTTTTAAAATATTCAAGCTTAGAAGACTTTCGTTAAGCCAGGCATACACCTTTTGCATTTCCAGTTCGGCATTCGTAAAAACATCTTCCCAGGAGTCACCCTCAAAGACAACTACAGTGTCGTCGGCATAGGATATAATTTTTCCGTTTATATTGAGATTGCCCAATTGGTTTATATAGATAAGAAATAATATTGGCCCCAACACAGTTCCTTGGGGCACGCCCATAATAATTGGGAGGGGGTCACTCCTTTCGTTATTTATTTTGACGACCTGCAGTCTGCCTGTGAGGTAACTCCGGAAAAGGTTAAGTATGTTTGTGACTCCTTTTTAGGGCTGGGTTAACACTAAGCATTCGACCTGAGATTTGGTACACATTACTTTTAGACAATTTTTTTGTTGAAACTTAATAGTATGCGAACCTAGTTTTTAGTGCACGAGAGTGCACTGAAATGGTTTGCGTCGAGGTGCGTATACTATTTTTCCTACGACCTAACACCTAAACATACAAAAAGCAAAAATTATGTTAAAATTAGTTTGTCAATTTGAGGTTATGTGTTTGACGTTTAATAAATTTCTAACAGCCGGTATGTAAAATCAGCTGATCGTCACTCTCCAACCGTTGCCATAGGCAACGGGTGAAAAAATGGTAGGTACTAATTACTAACTAGGTCGTAGAAAAAAATTAAAATATTGGCTCTCATTAACAACTAAAAATAGTCGTATAAATTACTATGTCGTCTATTAAATTCACGTTACAAATTCAAATGCTGTGAATGAACGGCAGTTCCAACGAACTAATAACTCTTCTCTCTAGAATAGGCATTTCATTCGTTAAAACTGACAAAAACGTCGGCAACATAAACATTCGTCTGTCTTACTCGCACATCTTTGTTCTAACAGAGACAACAATACCAGTTACTGGTAATTGTTATTGTTCAGGCCTAAATATACCTACTATTTGTTTACAAACAAACCGAGATGTTGGCGATACCTTATTTTAACGGTATGCGTATTCTAGAAAGAAGAGTTATTAGTTCGTTGGGCAGTTCATTCTATATTTCCCGGGCAAACTTTTTTAAAAACGCAATGTTTTTTCATTAGTTCCAGTTAACTAGACAAATTGTAGGAGCGTGCACTATCTTTTAAGAGTAAAGTCTTCTAATTTGACTTTTATTGCCAACATAGATCAGTCTATCCTTTAGACCTTTTAATATAAATCCAGAAAATTACCCCCTATTGACAAGAAGTGATTTTTATAAATAGACAACCAGCAAGAAAATATATATCAATAAGAAACTAGAAACAGTGAGATAATATTGAATCCCTAATTCTAAAAATAGCGTAGAGTAAATTCAGCCAAGATTTAAATTAACACGTTCGCTACCAAGAAATTTTGACGAAAATTACCATTTTTAACTCTATTTTAAACCCCCAAAATTGGTCCAAAAAAATAAAAAAATATACAAGGGAACGTTCAAGTATTACGTAATGCAAATTTTGATCATTTTGTACTTTTTTTATGTTTTTATTATCGTTGTAGAACTGTGTAATATAAATACTATTATTTATGAATTCTAAAGAGCCAATTAATTTGAGTGTTTTGTATTTTGATTTAATTAAAAGAAAAAAAAACAATTAAAACCTTTATTTGAGATTTATAAATAAAATACAAAAGCTTTTTTCTGGGAGTCAACGAATCCTTAAATTTAAATTAAAATTTATAATTTTATTTATTACTTTTGTGTCTGCTTTAGTTTTTAGATAATTAAATACTAAATTAAAACTCTTGCCTAAATCATTTTCCTTAATTTAATCAGTAGTTTTTGTCATATTTTAAAAGGTTAAATGAAGTTTTTGCTTATTGTTTTTAAACTGTTTTGTTTTTTGTTTTTGTTTTATATAAATTACTAGCATATTCCCGCGACTTCGTCCCCGTAGGAATCGAGACACTAAAAACCATCAAGCTCACCCGTCGCCCGTGGCCCGTCGCCCGTCACCCGTCGCCCGTCGCAGCTTGATGAAAACAATAAGGAAGTCCCGTCGCGGCTTCTGCCCGTCGCCCGTCGAACGGGTTAGCTAAAATACGTATTTTTGAGTTCGATAAAGAAATATGAAGATTGAGAGGTCTCTGATATACACACAAACCTTTCAATCCCCGTTTCACCCCCTTAGGCGCTGAATTTCGAAAAATGGTTTCTTAGTGGGTGCTTACATCATAAAAGGAAGAAACGGTCCGAATTTCAAGTTTCTAGGTCAAGGGGTTTAGGCTGAGCGTTGATTCTGCCAGTCAGTCAGTCAGTCAGTCAGTCAGGACCGTTAATCGGAATAAATTCAGTTATGACTCATCAACGTTGAAAATAAACACAGAAACATAGGCTTACGGAATAATTTTGCCGAATTGTGAGGGAAATTTTTATAAAGGTCACTAAATCGAAACATTTGACGACTAATTTGTTACACACAACAATATTGAATATACATATTAACTATAAATATGTAAATATATCGGTGTTTTTCGAAGAAAATAAAAATGTAAATTTTAGATTTTAAGCTTTCACGGCCATTAAGATATAAAGAACTTTCACTTTCGGGTTTAGACCGTGTTAATGGATTTTCACTTTCCGACGTTTCGTCTCTTACTACTAGAGACATCTTCAGGGATTAATCTGAAACTAAGTTTCGAATCAACTTGTGTCACTATTTATGACGAGTTGTGGTTATTCACCCGTGACGAGGTTTTTTCTATCAAAGACTTCCATATTGCAGGTAAGTGGTAACCAGTGTCCCGATTGATATTGTTAGGATGCTTGATGATTTCTATCGATTCCCGTTATGTAAATTATTTGAAGCTTGTCTGACATCTACATATTTTCTGATACAGGGAGAGTTCTATGAACAAGTGTCAGGCGCCGCAATGGGATCCCCATTATCACCCCCTGCGGCTTTCATGGAATACTTCGAGAAAAAAGCTATTGAGTCATTTCCATTAAAACCTAAAATTTGGCGCAGATACGTAGACGATGTCTATGCTATTTGGCCCCATGGCATGGAAAGCCTTCAAGGTTTTCTGAATCACCTCAATTCCCAACATAAATCTATACGGTTTACGATGGAAATTGAGAACAACGGATCACTTCCCTTTTTGGACGTTTTGGTTTACAAAACGGAAAATGGCTCAATAGGACACTCGGTATACAGGAAGAAAACCCACACTGACAGATACCTAAACGCATTTTCACATCACCATCCCTCTCAAAAACGCTCGGTAGTTAATTCACTTGTTCATAGGGCTTTCATGATTTCAGACAAGAATTCCCTAGACACAGAACTCCTTAAACTAACCAAAGCCTTGACCATAAACGGTTATACCAAAAAAGACATTAATAAGACCATATACAAATACAGAAATCCCAGACCCAAACAACAGGACAATAGTGACAATGACAGACAGACACAAGTTATACTTCCCTATGTAAGCGGTATCACGGATAAAATAGGTAAACTTTTGAAGAAGTCAAATATTAAGCCTATATTTCGGTCCAACCAAAAATTAGGTCAATGTTTGACTTCAACAAAAGACAAAATACCCCTGAGTTCAGAAGGCGTATATAAAATACCCTGCTCCTGTGGTACGGTTTACATAGGTGAAACTAAGAGAAAAATTTCTACAAGACTTCAAGAGCATGAGCGCAATATAAGAAAGAAACAAATTTCCTTATCGGCAGTAGCCGAACATGTACATGAAACAGGTCATAAAATCAATTTGTCTGAAACAAAACAAATATTAACAGAAAACAGAAAAATGCCAAGGAAGATACGGGAATCGATAGAAATCATCAAGCATCCTAACAATATCAATCGGGACACTGGTTACCACTTACCTGCAATATGGAAGTCTTTGATAGGAAAAACCTCGTCACGGGTGAATAACCACAACTCGTCATAAATAGTGACACAAGTTGATTCGAAACTTAGTTTCAGATTAATCCCTGAAGATGTCTCTAGTAGTAAGAGACGAAACGTCGGAAAGTGAAAATCCATTAACACGGTCTAAACCCGAAAGTGAAAGTTCTTTAAAAATGTAAATATTTAAAACCTCGCGTTAACGCTAGAATCGACGCGGCGCCTATGCGAGCACTGGAAATACGCCGATGACTGGTCAGGACAAAGCCGCTTATATAGCCGCGTATATAGATTATGGGGAAACGTGAAATGATATAGAGGAAAGAATTGCGCATTGGTCTTCTGCGCATACAAATTTTTAATTTTACCCTGAAGTCAACCATTATCTTTTTCTTATACTACAAAACCCGGCGTATTTACAGTTGTAGTCCAGTTTTCAGGTCTATAAAAGAGGCTTTATCTGGAAATAATTCAGGGAGTTTTGATTTTCGGTTTATTGAGTAGGGTTCAAGGCCGCAAATAAAAAAAAACAATTTTGCGACCTTGAACTCGATTTGGAACTGTATTTTTTTCAACGTATTTTTCACCAAAAATGGATTTTCTACAACAATTTTCTTACCCCCAAACTTCTTTTTAATAGTTATTTATGATACTAGTGGGTAAAGTAAGATATTGCCCATGAGAAAATTAACCTGCGAGGCGTCAGCCAAGCAGGTTAATTTTCGAGAGGGCAATATCGGTTTACCCATGAGTGCCATACAAGGTTTTATCCAATAAATAGCTCAGGAATTCATATTTTTATTAAAAACTTTAATGACATTTACAAGAAAATAATTTGACAAGTGACAGTTAAGTGGGTAAAATAAATAATTATCCACTCAATAAAGTAAAAGCCACGCGGGGGTTATTATTGAATTTGTCTATTTAAAATAAAACTTGTCTTATTATCTGTATGTATTGGATAAATGTTTTTACATGTAATTTTGTACCACAATGTTGTATCACCCTGTATAAATAAAATATCCAATATTATTATACTATAAAGGATAAAGGATAAAAATACAGTTTTTTAAACTGATTTATGCTAGTAAATGTGGGTTGCATAAAAAGGACATTTCTGTAATGCATCATGAGAAGTGGCTGCTGCTTGCTGCCGATAGTTGATAGTAAATACGATCGATTCAAATACGTTGTGAAGAATTTTACATAGAGCAATACGAAAGAAAAGTAACATACTTCAGGAAAAATAAGGGGGTTAGATTAGCAGTGTGAGGGAAAGAAATAATTGTTCATTATAAACTTTTTTTAATTTATATGTAACTCACATAATTATATCATCTATAAGGGCCTTAAGAGAGCTATATATCGAGAATGTGAAATATAGGCAACCAACATAAATATTTCGACATTTTGGTACCCCGGCCGCGTAAAGAACCTGACACACATATAGGGGGGTTCTTGGGCCTCAGTCAAACTGCCTCAAATTTTGAGACATTAAATTAGGAAAATTGCAGCCAAATTAAATGACCAGTTTTGGAGAAAAACGCTTTTAAAAATCTAATTTTATGACAGATTTTTTGACTATATTAAGGTTATATTTTACTTACGTAAATATTAACTTAATTAGCCGTTTTAAGTTTATTATACTCTATTAATTAAAAAACAGGCAAGATAAATATTACATAAAAGGCTTTATTATCATTTACTTACATGTGGTTCTATAAAAATTTTAAAACTTTGTGAAACTTCCACATGCTGGCATTTTCCACGTGTTTGCTAATTACCTGCATATTTTCTGTTAGATTTTTGCTTGATTTATATTTCTTATCTTAATTTTAGTTTAACCAATAGTTTCTTCTGTATAAGAATACTGTATTGTCAAGAATACTGTATTGTCAAGAATACTGTATTGTCAATACAATACCCAGTTATTTTCTACAGATTAATTCGATTTTAATTATCAGTTTTCATTGTTAGATCATTTATTATACCAAATACTTAGATATTTAATTCATTTGGAGAATCTTCTAGTTGTAAAAAAAAGATAGATAAAAAGAAAATATGTCAATAAATTAATAAATTATTGAGTATTTTATTTAAATTATTTTATATTTTTAACTCTTACATATATTCTGCCGTTCCAAACAAGAAGGTGATATCAGACAATTTGAGTTTTCCACTTTTTAGTATCTTTGCACCTTTCTTCAACTATTGTGCTACAAAAAAAGTCGTATATTACAGATACAATCTTCTTGCTTAGAGAGCAGTAATGACTTCCTTCTCCAAACCATAATTTCACGGGTAGTTGTATATAAAAATTATAAACATGGTTTTGCTCAAAATTTTAACGCTCAAAATTAATGAAGTCGTTTTTATTTCGGTGTAAATTTACGTGTTTTTAAGTGTACAAAACTTCAGCCTTAAAACTTTTACAATAAATCAGCAACAAAGGAATTTTCCAAGTAATTCACGTAGTTGTTGTCTAAATACTACGAATGAAGAAATTTACTGTAGACCTTGCCTTAACCTAATTTTTTTAACCATACAATTTTTATGCATCCTTTATTACACTTCTGAAATGTTGGTTGTATATAATAAATTACAAAGACACTGCTTTATCAAGTTTTATGAAAATTTAAATGTATATTCCAAGCAAAGATACTGTACTTTTTGTTAAAAAATAAGTTGGTAGTTAGTTTATAGAACAAGGTTCTTCTCCAGAAGAAAAACATTTTTTTTTTCAAAAAAAAAACTTTGTTAACCCAATGTTTATTAAGGTAACGGTCCCATATATCGGACACTTTAGAGCAATTTCGGACTTTGATGGTGTGTTATAATTACATATGAACCTTAATAACTATATAATATATATTTCTAGTATTCAAATTTATTCATTTATTAAAAAAAGTAATTAAATATAAATATTAATTTTTGATAGTTTTTTAATATTAAGTAAAATACGAAAAAAAGCACGAATGTCCCAAATATCGGACACAGTGTCCTAAATATCGGACTAGTTGTGTCCCAATTATCGGACTATGTATAATAAATAAATAAAAAAGAATTTATTAATATAATGCAAATGTATATATTTTTCATTATTTTTTATAAACTTACTTGCTGCAGGTTTTATGACAAAACATAAAATTTATTATAGAATACCTATACCACCCATAGACTTTTACTTGACTAATATGTGTCTTTAAAATTATTGAGAGAATTAAAATAAAGATTTTATGAACAGAAATGCTTAATTGCATGATTATAATTAACTGTAGCCGAGATCTACAAAAAAAAACATTGGCGATATACTTAAATAATCTATCTATACACAAAAGTGAGACGTGTCTTATTCAGCTCATAAAAAACTATAGCAAACGTAGTTTTTTTTTTGCTCAAATTGTCTCTGAAAGATAAACATTGGCTGCGTTCAATGTAAACAGCAAAACTCATTGAAAGCTGACAAATGCCTACTGAACTCTATGATCAGTTTCGATTGACAGATGTCGCTGAATCATTCCTCATCAACGTTTTGAGATGATTAGTTTTGATTGATTTTATAAAAGCACGGGAATGTACTTTTTGTGAGTATTTTTGGACATTTTTTTTTGAAAAATTAATGGAGTGCACCTGACACAAGCCAGACGCTTATTTGGGTCTATCCCTGACTGTATGATGCTAAAATAAATAAATAAAGAAAAATTTCTGGACAAGTGACAGATATTAGCCGTTTAGTAGCTTGCTAGCAAAACTTATCATGTGATGATTTTTGATTAGTTTCGCTGTTTCCATTTAACGCAGCCATTTATTTTTTTTATGCAAAAAAACAACTTGAAAAACTCACCTATCTACTGATACAGCAATAAGACTGTAGACTGAAGCTGCAACGGAGACTCCTTGAATGTAAGGAACTGTTTTACACATCAACCAACCGAGAACCCAAGCTGCAAAAAAAGTATTATTTTAATTTTATTTATCTTTCATTGGGATGAAGCCCAAAAACAGAATGGGGAAAAAATAAATAAAAATAAAAATATATCTATAGGAAAATATATTGGTAGGTATTGTGCTTGTTGCGGATAAACAGAAAAATTTACTTAAATATATACAGAGCGGTCCAAAAGTCACCCCCCCTCTTAACTTTTGAACCAGTTGAGATATCGACTTCAAATTTGGATATTTAATACTTTCAGCTCTTAAGATGTGGGCAGAGGTGCATGAGGGCACATTTTTTTAAAGAGAAAGGGGGGTCGTGTAATCATCATTTTAAAGCTTATAAAATTCTCCATTTAACTCCATATTTTTAAATTAAAAAAAAAATTTGGGTTTAAAATGGGGTTGAAAATGGGTAATAATGTCAAAATTCCTCTAAAAAAAACAAATAATTTTTTAAAAATACCTAATTTTATCATAAAAAAATGTTAATTATACTTTTAAACTAATTTTAGTTGACATAAATAAAAATTTATAAAAAAAAACTTAAAAAATCGAATGTTTTAGCACAAAAAATTGAAAAATCAAAACCTTAAAAAACATTTTTAAAAAATTTAAAAATATTAGTTTAAAAGAGAATTTTATAAGCTTTAAAATGATGTATCACACGACCCCCCTTTCCATTTAAAAAAATGTCCCCCGTGCCCCCCTGCCCACATTTTAAGAGCTGAAAATATCAAATATATGCTAAAAGATAGTTTAAGTTGTCTTATTTAAGGGTTCTAAATTTGAAGTCGATATCTCAACTCGTTCAAAAGTTAAAAGGGGGGTGGTGACTTGGACCGCATATGTGACATATAAGTGACCTGGTCTATGAAAAGGAGGGTTAGGTGTCAAAAAATAATTTTCCACTTTTTTGCCGATTCGGATAGAGTTTGAGACGCTCTTTCAGCTTTTCTCGAAAACTTGTTTTTGCACGTAAGTCCCCTTTTTATAGATCAGGTCACATATATTTATGTATTAGTGTGAGTGACACACTATTTTTGGATTAAAAAGAGAAAACATACAAAATTAAGTTCTTGCTTTAATTATAAGTTTTCATATTTTTCTTTAGCACAGGTGAGGTTTCTTATGAAATTATACAAAATATATTTAATATCTAATTCCACATTTTTGCTATAATATACAGTGCGGTCCAAAAGTCGCCCCCCCCTTTTAACTTTTGAACGAGTTGAGATATCGACTTCAAATTTAGAACTCTTAAATAAGACAACTTAAACTATCTTTTAGCATATATTTGATATTTTCAGCTCTTAAAATGTGGGCAGGGGGGCATGGGGGGACATTTTTTTAAATGGAAAGGGGGGTCGTGTGATACATCATTTTAAAGCTTATAAAATTCTCTATTTAAACTAACATTTTTAATTTTTTTAAAAATGTTTTTTAAGGTTTTGATTTTTCAATTTTTTGTGCTAAAACATTCGATTTTTTAAGTTTTTTTATAAATTTTTATTTATGTCAACTAAAATTAGTTTAAAAGTATAATTAACATTTTTTTATGATTTTTTAAAAATTATTTGTTTTTTTTTTTAGAGGAATTTTGACATTAATACCCATTTTCAACCCCATTTTAAACCCAATTTTTTTTTTAATTTAAAAATAAGGAGTTAAATGGAAAATTTTATAAGCTTTAAAATGATGTATTACACGACCCCCCTTTCCATTTAAAAAAATGGCTGAAAGTATTAAATATATGCTAGAAGATAGTTTAAGTTGTCTTATTTAAAAGTTCCAAATTTGAAGTCGATATCTCAACTGGTTCAAAAGTTAAGAGGGGGGGTGACTTTTGGACCGCTCTGTATATAAAGTATACAGTTAGTAGTAGATTTAAAACTTAAAAAGAATATAGCTTTAGACATAAAAATCACGTTTGAATAATAAATATAAAACGAAATAAAGTACTTAAACTTTGAGTTCATAAATTCTTTTTTAGACATTATAGTTAAATAGTTAAATTTTATCATAATCATTTATTTAAGAAAATGTAAAATTGGAAGCTTACCAAAAAGTAAGTATGGGAGGATTAGTGTAGTGGTCTACCGCGTATGTACATGACAAGTCTACTAGCCAACTACCGTGAGTTCGATTCTCATTGGCGACGATTCGCCTTTTTCAGTTAATTAATAATTGAAATTTGGCGAAGTCATAAGTGAAGCGGACACTCCCTATAAAAACTGGTTCGAAAGTCAGTATAAGCCGGTGGTTCCCTCTACTACTAGCCCACACAAGTTCTGGACTTAGGGGATGCTTAATTAAGTAGAATAGTAAATGTAAATGTAAAAAAAAAAATGTAAAACATACTTTAAACATCATTCCGCGGTAGTTCAGGGTAATTTTTACAGTATTTAAGGGTACAAAAATCCTAAAAAAATATTTAGGTGTAGAAATCGAATATCAACCTTTTTATAAAGGGATTTAAAAGCGTTTTTTTACACAGAAAAAAAGGATATCTTGTATCAAAGCAAAACGATCTTGAACCAAGGCCGCCGCCATGGCTTTCGATATGTTCAACGCCATGACTGTCTTGGATCAAGTCCGCCGTGATCTTGGCATTTGAGGTCCTATATTTAAGGACATTTCCTTAAATCAAAGCCACTTAAACCATTTTATCTCAAACCAAGTATGTAATTATCTTGATTTAAGATCATATTATCTTTATCCTAGATCATATTATCTTACATCAAGTCTTGGTTTAAGATAATATAATCTTGAATGAAGAGAATTATAATCTTGATTTAAGATTATGATTCTCTTGATTCAAGATCATATTGACCCCACAGTCAGGTTCCAGGATTAATAGAATGGTAAATATTTTGAAAAAATTTCCCACACATGTACAATATTATTTCGCACGCCTATGAAATATGATACTTTCTTACTCTGTTAATCGTGTGAAATTTGGTTTCATAGGTGGTCGTAGGAAAAAGCACTTGTTCTTGAAGAAAAACTTGTTGCAACGACATTGCAAAATGTCGCTTATAGGTATAAATTATTTAAAGCTACTTACTCGTGAATTTTTTTAAGTAAATTTGAAAATCCCCATCGTTTGAGGGTAACAGATACAAATTCGTCCATTTTAAAGCAGATAAAAACAATGATAAACCTTTAAAGACAACTGACGGCAAAAAAAATAAACCTAACTTCTCTCCCGCGCATAAATTGAACTACTACGTGTGGTGAGGCCGGCAAACTCTTTACCGTAAGACAACAGGGGCTTTGAGTCAAGATAATAACTCTTGATTCTCTGTTACTATTTTAAATGTCATGAATTTAAGGAAAAAATCCTTGACACAAGGATTTTTCTACCAAGAGAATAATTAAAGGAAACCAAAGTCAAAGATAATCTTAAACCGAGGATACATGATCTTAAAAGAAGATTATTACCTTGATTTAGGATAAGATAAATCCAAGATAATTTATTATCTTCTGCCAAGATAACCTTTTTTTCTGTGTATGTTATTGAATTTTAAATTTTAGTCTAAAGAATAAATCATATTATAATGCAATAAATATACGGAATCGAATGAATAAAAAATATTATTTTAGTATAACCTATATTCTTTTTAATGGAAGCTTTTTATACCAGTTTATTATATTGTGACATTTGCTCCTTAACGCAACATTTATTAAGCTTTATGAATTGCCAAGAACCCTCTCAAATGTTTTTGTTGTCACTATCTTAACCCTTAACTGGTGAGGCGGAGTTTAACATACACTAGGTCAAGTTTGTTTCTAATGGCGATTTCTCCCGTTAGATTAGACAGGGACAAAAGTTCTACCCAAAAAGGATAGAAGACATACATACACTGCCACTTCCACCCAACCAAACAAATTCTGTATTTTTTTTTTGTTGAACAAATACAATATTTACTTAGCCGGGCGAAAAGTGTAACTATATTATTTGTATTAAAGAAATTACTGGCGCCATCTAAATTTTAGTAGAATTATCTTATTCTACAGATTCACATTAGCTATGTTCGTTCGTGCCACTCAGTGCTTTACTTTCCGGCCAACCAAATAAATACTGTATTTGTTGTATGAAAAACAAATACAGTATTTATTTGGTTGGCTGGAAAGTGTAGCACAAATGAGATAGAGATAGGGTAGACGTCTTTTGTTTCATAATGCTAGTTATAGAGAGCTTCATTGGGTGGTAGATCCAGCAGTAAGAATTACCTTTTTTGTATTCTTTGTATACAGGGTGTCCGTTTTTCGAACTCCAGCATGGGTATCTCGATTAATATAAGAGATACAAGATCGGTTAAATTGGAAAAAAGTTGTGCAATTTTATGCTGATCAATAATCTTGACCTATCATTTTTTGTTTTTTAATTATCCGAAAAAAAAATTAAAATCCTGAATTAATTTTTTATTTTATTTCTTTATTTATTTATTTTTTTTTTTGAGAGAAACCCGACAGAGCTAGACGTTTTTAACTGAATTGTAAGTACTTTTTGCAAGGAATGTAAATTTGTCTTCATATTTTCTAGGGCATTCTAGATTCAAGAGTTACAACACTAACTTCGTTTTTTCTCATGGGCGCAATTTTGGATTTTTACATTTTAAAGGGTACAAAAGTTATTAATTAAAAATCTTATTTTTATTACAGATTTAAAGAGCCGCAACTCCCTTAGGACTTATTTCCGGACCAACCTTTAAAGAAACTTTTTTCATATTTTTTAACGTAGAATCACCTCTTAAATTTCTCGAACTTATTTCTGAATAACCCTGTATAATAAATAGATTGATGGAATAATAAAATAATGGAATGCGTAGCATTACATATATTCACAGCTTATTTTTATTTAATTTATTTCAAAAACAGATAAGAATACTATTAGAATCAGATACCACCTGACAATATTTCACCTCACCAGTTATGGGTTAAAAGAAAAAGAAAACGTTTGGCTTAGTAGAGCTTTTATCTGAATGCCTGCTTTAACACATCCTTGTTTTGATCGCACGTTTATTCCTTATATTAAATAAAAATGGGTGTTATTATTGGAAAAGGAATATTTATGGCATTTTTCTAAAAATAATACCTACACTGTAAAAACTGCATGTAAAATAATGTAAAAATACATGAATTTACATAGTACGGAATAGTAAATTTACTATTTTGGACTATGCATAATTCATGAATTTATATAAAATAATGTAAAATAATGTAAAATAATGTAAATGAATGTAAAAGAATGTAAAATAATGTAAAAAAATATATTTACATTGATTTACATATTTTTACATGATTTTACAATGTCGGGCTATGTTATTTTAAGACACGCGTGCGCTGTGGCGTCGTATCAGAAGACGGACCGTTTAATATTGTTATTGTTAGAGAGATAGCGACGCATGCTGCTAGGTTAAAGTGTTAAAAGTGTAAAAAAAAAGGTAAATATTATATTATGTACCATATTTAAATGCTTTATTTGTGGCCTAAAATTTACATTTATTATAAATTACGATCTTTATCAACCAATAGATCTTTAAAGAAAGATGTAAGCAGTTTATACTCGTATTAAGGGTGCAAATCGTTTGGGCTATTAAACCAAATGAACTTTGCGCTACGATATTTCAAAAAAGCTTTGACACAGAGACTTGTAATTTGGAACAAACATTTTCTAAGTAGTAAATATTTTTTTTCAAATTTCAAGTGTATGCAAAATATTACCATTATGGACTATGTAATTTTGACTGTTCCGGTCTATGCAAAACATTACCATTACGGACTATGTAATTTTTACCATTCCGGTCTATGGCAACATATTACCATTTACGGACTATGTAATTTAATGTAATTTATTTTTACGGACACCTAAATTTAATATTAAAAAAGTAACAGCCTTTTAAAAAGTAACATTTTTGGTGCCACAAAATGTTACCTCCTCTTTAATTTTTTTCTTTTTTTTTTAACCCAGATAGCAATGTGTCGTCTTAAAGACGTGGCTTTTACGTCATATTAATGACGTAACTGTCGAGTATACTTATAACGTGTATAACTTAATGACGTCAGTTTGCAGACGTCCTAAAGACGTCTTAATTCGAAATAAGTTAAGAGATGACAGTCTTAATTCGACAGTATGGCCGAAGGGTCATTTCTGGGACGTCTTTGAGACGTCTTTCAAAGGCGACTCTGGACCGTCTAAAAATAGATGTCCTGAAAAAGTCTTAATTCATCCAAATGAATTAGGGGACCGATATGGACCAAAAGGCGACGTCTTCATGACGACACCTGGGCAGTGTTACACTATATGATATTTTTTATGTATTTTTACTCAAGGGATCTATATTTTTTACAACAAATGCAAAACAACACACATAAAAAGTTTGGGCAAATATTTATTGAGCCTCACATATTTTGTCCATCTAGGCAAGCCTCTGGATAGATTAAAAAACTAAATTAAAATAAACTTTTAAAATTTCCCTTATTGATACTAGTATACATGCAAAACCTCGTCGCTCTAGCTTAAAGGGTACCAGAGTTCCTATATTCATATGCTGGTTTTTCATGTTTTTTGATGTAGAATCATCCCCTTTATGTTAACATGTCATGCAACATGCAAATTCAAATGTTTGTTTTAATGAACCTAGACCTATAGGGGAAAGTAAAATTTTGTTGACAGCAGTTTTTTATTTTGTGATATTACTTGGCATGAAATCTATGCGATTTTATAATAATCCCAAATCGTCATTCAATATTTTCAGTTCACAATGGAACGCAAATATGCATTTAAAACTTAAGTTTTCATATTTTATATGAAATATATATAAAAGAGTGGATAACATAAACGTAAAAATATTTATTTATAAAATAATATTAATATTTCTGGAAAATATATCATAAACCCAAAGTCTAAGCACGGTGCGTTTTTCGATTTTCTATTCTATTTTTGTTTCAAAATCTGGCCGATAGATTTTTTTAATTCTGGGTCTCTAAATTTTATGGAAATAAATAAAAAATCTATAAGATTTATTTGTCCTTTAGGACAAAATTCAAATAACTTTTTGTTTAATACCTCATTTTTTTACATCGGCACTTAGCGCTACTAAGAGTGCCGATGTATTGAAATCTTCGCCGAAAAGTCAAAATCTCTGAACCAGTTTTTTACACATTTCTCGACATTTAGACCATTCTGAGTCGAAATCAGTAAAAAAAAAAATTGCGTCCGTCTGTCTGTCTGTCTGTCTGGGTGTAAACTCTCTAACTCCATTTCTACATGAGATATTGACTTGCCGTTTTTTGCATATTGTTTCTTATCGTATTCCGAAGAGCTGATTAGATTTTGGGGGTAAACGATTGGAGGTAAGGGGGTAAAAATAGGGTAAAACTCCTATTTTTAGCGTTTTTGTTTATAATTAAAGCCATTATTATTGTATTTGGTTAATTTAGCACTTATATAAAAGATAATTTTAAATTGGTCAAAAAATGCTATAAACAACGTTTTCCTAAAACGCATTGTTTTCGAGATATCGGCGTTTGAAGCAGTAAAAGGTTTTTTTAGCATATCTCACATATTTATAACCCGATTTTAAAAAATTATATTTTAAATAAAAGCTCTTTTTAAGCCCTATAAAAAATGTTATATACAGTTTTTTGTTAGAATATAATGTTTTAAAGATACAGAATTTAAAATCAGACAAAACACCTTGTTTGAAATTTGCAAACTAGATGGCTCTAGTGTACAATAGTGCCGATGTTTTGACAGGGTGCTTGCAAAGTTTCATATAGTTTTTTATAAACAAATGAAAAAAAAAATGAAAAAGTGCATTATCAAACGAGTCTAATGGAGATGTGGAGATGCGTGCCTACTATCACGATCTGAGAAAAATTTGGGCAACTTACATTTTACGCGGAAAAAAGAACTTCGTGCCCTTAAACGGCGGGGAAAAAATTGTATAGCACAATAAAACACATAGGTGAAAGTTATACTCCTGGTAAATGATGTTTTTGCACTCGTTTTTTGCGCGAAAATCAACCAAAAATAATAATTTGGATATTGTTCTCTAAACCTAATTTAAGATCAGTGTGACTTGGTTCTAGAGCACCGTGTGCCATATTAAAATCGATCCCATGATAAATAATGGAGCAATATAAAATTCGTATAAAGATATTCCTTATTCAAGATAATAGGACGATTTTTATTTCATCTATCAATTTTGTTCTGCTGCGAGTGACAGTTTTCTTTGACCTTAACATCTAATATATTTTATAACTATTAGGGTGGCATAGAAAGAACTTACGTTGAATTGTACATAATATGTCAAATTATGTCAAAATAATATCAAAATACTCAATATTATTAAATTAATTACATCGGCACTTAGTGCTACTAAGAGTGCCGATGTATTGAAATCTTTGCCGAAAAGTCAAAATCTTTGACCACGTTTTTTTACATTTCTCGACGTTTTAGACCATTCTGAGTCGAAATCAGTAAAAAAATGTTTGCGTCCGTCTGTCTGTCTGTCTGTCTGTCTGTCTGTCTGGGTGTAAACTCTCTAACTCCATTTCTACATGAGATATCGACTTGCGGTTTTTCGCATATTGTTTCTTATCGTATTCCGAAGAGCTGATTAGGATTTGGGGGTAAGGGGGTAAAAATAGGGTAAAACTCCTATTTTTAGCGTTTTTTGTTTATAATTAAGGCAATTATTATTGTATTTGGTTAATTTAGCACTTATATAAAAGATAATTTTAAATTGGTCAAAAAATGTTATAAACAACGTTTTCCTAAACCGCATTGTTTTCGAGATATTGGCGTTTAAAGCAGTAAAATGTTTTTTTAGCATATCTCACATATTTATAACCCGATTTCAAAAAATTATATTTTAAATAAAAGCTCTTTTTAAGCCCTATAAAAAATGTTATATACAGTTTTTTGCTAGAATATAATGTTTTAAAGATACAGAATTTAAAATCAAACGAAACACCTAGTTGAAATTGAAAACTAGATGGCTCTAGTGTACAAATTTTAAGCTTCCATTCATTTGTTTTTAAAATCAGTCAAAAATTTAATTAATAAGTTCAACTTGCATCCAAGTAAAAACATATTTTTATTATTAATTTTAATTATATATTAAGTGTACAAAAAAAGCTAAAGTTTAATATAAATATTATACAAGTTATTTTGTGCAGTGAGGACTAGTAGTAAAATTGTAATTATGCTATGCTACCCTGTTCTAATAGCATGTTATTAGTTTTTCCAATAGTGCCGATGTTTTGACAGGGTGCTTGCAACGTTTCATCTAGTTTCTGTTAAAAACGGATATTAAAAAATGAGCCATCAAATATGATCTGAACATATGCTCCCTACAAGGGTAGTGCCGTTGTAAAAATTCATTAGCGTTGGGCAATTTTATCTAGCAAGACTTTGAAGGAGTTTTTATAGGAATGGGTAAAAACCACAGAGGTTAAGTGGTTCTTGAAGTTGTTCTTGAAGTGGAAAGTACTTCAAAGCTGTACTAATCAATATTCTTAATTGGGTAAATTTGTTTCCTTCATCTATGCGTAAACTTTTTTCAGCTTACATGTTTTTACATAATGAAAAATAAAAATTTTAATTAAGTTCTAGGTGTTATACTATTCACAGCGCCTGCGCTAGAATAGCATTATACACGGAAAAAAAAAATTATAGCTAGGAGCGCTATAACACACATACCAAGCAAATTATAATCGCTTATTATATAAATACAAGGCTTTCTCTTACAATTATGGCAGTCAGTGTAAAAATTTATATGAAATACTTTAATTGTTTAGTGAATAATAAAATATAACAAATAGTATGGCATTTATAGCTTAAATAGATTTAATTATTGTCCGTGCTAATAATTTTTATAATATAATAAAATTTCTGTAAATTTATAATAGTGCCTATAATAAATATAATCATGTCTGTAATATATATAATCGTTTCCAATTTATTTTTAACATTATTAGTTATTGTGTCCCTTATAATCTATAGCTTAAATCACCATAATTTGCCACTGTTACCAAATATCTTAAAATGTATAGCGCAGAGCCCACTAATTTCTTTCCGTGTAGGGTAGTTTCGAATTTTCAAAAAAATTTAAAAATGTTCCTAGACAAAAATTAATTTTATTATAAGAATCAATTCTACCAATTTTGAAATTAATCCCCCCAAAAACAAAATAAAGGTTATGGGGGGTTAAACTTTTTTAAAAAATAAAATAAGCCATCATCAATTTTTTTTTATTTTTTTTTTGTTTAATATTAAAAAAAATGATAAATTTTTGAAAAGTTTGTTTGAAAAATGATAAAAATGTTCTGTTTCGCAATAAAATGAGATTACACTAGATTTTTTTGGATTGCAGATGTTTTCAAACAATTTATTATTTATTTATTAAAATAAAGCCATTAAATAGTTATTAGTAGTAAACATTTTATGTAGTTATTATATTCTTCACTCGTTTGAGCTGAAAGATTATTACAGTTTGACGCACGGATCTGTGGCTACGGGAAATACGTTTGGAATGTGTGTGCAAGTGGGAGGCCCGATATAGGCACGCACGCCTCATAACGCTCTTGACGGAAATAAGAGAGCGCGAATGATTCCTCCCCCTGTCGAAGGTTTTCAAATTTTATAACAATCTAAAAAAAAACTTTCAAAATTTTGCTGTCGACAAAATAATACTTTCCCTAGATTTATTAAAACAAAAAAAAATAAACATTTTTTTGGAAACCAAAAAAGAAAAACAAACAAACAAAACCATTTTTTTTTGGAAAACGAAAAAAAAAATAAGGAAAAACACTTCAAAACATAAATTTGCCCGACCTTCATCTCTCCGATTTAGCTCAAATTTGGCACATCCTCATCAAATAGGGTCTAGATTACTAGATCGAAAGGATTTTGCTAGAAAACGACTAGTTTTGGAGATATTAGGGTGGCTCATTTTTGACGTTTTTTTAAATTCCAAAAACATGATTTACATAAAGCTAAAATAAAAGATAAAAAGTTATTTTTACCAGATGTCAAAACAACATTAAATTTCAGTCTTTAATTACCACCAATTTTATTTTAATATGGCGGCCTACTAGATAGAAATTTAAAAATGCTATCAACAAAATATACCCCCTTCGGTTTTTGTCAGTGAACTCATATATAGTGGAGTATGCCTATAAAATATTAGAAAAAGTATTTGACATTTGTAGAAGTTATGGCAAAAAGAGGTCCAATAGTCAATACCGGAAATTTGTTTTGCATTCATAAACTATTTGTTTTATTAAAGTAGGCCTTGAATTTAATTCTTTTATACGTAATATGTATGTGCCAAAATGCTGCAACAATTTAACAAAGCCCCACTCCATAAAATAACCCCCCAAATGTATTAAATTTGTTCCAGAATGTTTTCAAAATCTCTTAGGGGTGATCAGATCTTCTCAAAATATTGCCACAAGTTCATATAAATTTTTTGGCTACGGCCCCTACTCTGAGAAATTTGCCCCCCAAGATAAAATTGAAAAATATTTTTTTTTGATAACTTTTTTACTTTTTAATAAGTATATTTTAACCATTTTTTTGAGGATTGTTTTAGAAAATTAATGCGCATACAGGGTGTATTTGAAATAGCGTAGGAAATTTTAACAGGGGATTCAACATGATAAAATATGACAAAAAGTTCCTATAAACATATGTCTAAAAATGCGTCATAAGGGAGCTACGCCCCTTTGAAATTGGCTAAAACAATCGGTTTTTATTTATTAACTCAGGAACACTTTGAGATATATTAACGAGGTTTTGCACGTGAATTAATCCTAATAAGGCCCATCTTTGTATGTCATTTTCACGTACTTATTTAAACCAGGGGTGTGCGAAACGGGGGGGCCTTATCAGTTTTTTGTCCCAAACTTTTTTCTGTGTAACTTTTTTGCAATTTTATTTTTGAAATATGATTCCTCAGGTCAAAATACATAAAAAAAGTACTCTTGTTGTAATACTGTAGGATTAACCGTTTTCGAGAAAAGTTCATTTGTAGGTGCGAAACGGGGGGGCCTTATCAGTTTTTTGTCCCAAACTTTTTTCTGTGTAACTTTTTTGCAATTTTATTTTTGAAATATGATTCCTCAAAATACATAAAAAAGGTAATCTTGTTGTAATACTGTAGGATTAACCGTTTTCGAGAAAAATTCATTTGAAAGTGAAATTCCACGGTTCGAGGACGAAAAATTAAATACTAAAATGTCGAAAACCAAAATTTTAATGATACAATGTTATTCTACATCAAAAACTAAGAAAAAAAGTTTCCATACATGTAGGTCGAAAAAACGCTTTTAAAGCTACCATAGACCTGGTGGTGCATATTTAGGAGACCATAGCTCAATTAGGATTAATTTTTGGAAGTACCTGTATATGAGGTTTTTTTCTTAGTTTTTAAAGTACATTTGCCCTGCATCATTAAAATTTTGGTTTTCAACATTTTAGTATTTAATTTTTCGTCCTCGAACCGTGGAATTTCACTTTCAAATGAATTTTTCTCGAAAACGGTTAATCCTACAGTATTACAACAAGATTACCTTTTTTATGTATTTTGAGGAATCATATTTCAAAAATAAAATTGCAAAAAAGTTACACAGAAAAAAGTTTGGGACAAAAAACTGATAAGGCCCCCCCGTTTCGCACACCCCTGGTTTAAATAAGTACGTGAAAATGACATACAAAGATGGGCCTTATTAGGATTAATTCACGTGCAAAACCTCGTTAATATCTCTCAAAGTGGTCCTGAGTTAATAAATAAAAACCGATTTTTTTAGCCAATTTCAAAGGGGCGTAGCTCCCTTATGACGCATTTTTAGACATATGTTTATAGGAACTTTTTGTCATATATTATCATGTAGAATCACCTGTTACGCTATTTCAAATGCACCCTGTATAACTTTTCCAATTTTTTGAATAACTTTTAAATATAGAGTTAACTTCAACTTTTGGGAATGTAATTTGAATAAGTCTTTTTTATAAAAGTCTTTTTAAACTTTTGCATAGTTTCTCCGCGAGAAGCATTCAAATACCTTTAATCTACCTGTGGACCCTGATTGGATTCCAGATTTCGTTTGTGCCATTAAACTTTCTATCCAGGAATTTCTTTATCAATTAAGTTCATCCTTATCTAAAATAGAAGTCAAGTTCATCGTTAAATAGAGTGAAAATAGTTTTTTTCTACGACTGCTTTAGAACGTAAGCAAATACACACACTTTTCAAACACCGAATGAATCCATTCTAGCTCTAGATACGGTATGAATATTCCGTATCAAGTGTTAGAATGAGTGCCATCTTTTGTTTATAAAATTAAAGAAAACTGTAGCAAAAATATATATAATTTTACCATGAAACATTGAATAATTTAATGCAATTTAAAGTTTTGCGTTATAATTACATAAAGTTTTTTAGTTTTTCTTAATATTTGACCAGTTTTTTATCAATTTAGTTCAAAACATTAAAACTGATCCATCTATTGTTAAATATTTAAACCTGATATATGTCACAACAATCTGACATAACCTTCAATTTTTGCATTATAATTTGTAAATATGTGCTAAAATTAAATAACAATCTTTTTTAAGTACTGATTTAATAAAATTATTAAATAACATTAATTGCTTTAATTAAAAATATGTGTTTTGTTGCATTTACAATGTTGAGTCACATTTGCAGTCGAAGAAAAAGTATAGTCTACAACACGTATGGAATAGTAATTGAATAATAATAATAATAATAATAAAGCATTTATTCCGGCATATAAGCCATATCACATAGGAATATTAGAAAAAAAAAAATAAAAATAAAACATACACAAAAATATATACATAAAAAAAAGTTTGGGTTTACAGTAATTATAACAAAAAACAAAGACGTCGCCAACTTCCAAAAATAGTGGAGGTCCAGAAAACATCTGATGACACTACAGCTCTTAACAGATTGTTCTGGGTGCAGGAAAGGCGCTCTACAAAGCTGGCAAGCTTTTTTCTCCGAAGAGCGTCCAAGGTGTTAATTCGGGCTGTAGCAAACATTTCAGAGGCACTATTATACCGCGGAAGTCTGTGAATAATGCAATAGTCATTATTATAGCAAACGCGTAACGTACGCCAAGAAGCCACAGTGTGGTTGTACCAGAGTTCTCCTGAGTACAGGTCGTAACAGAAAGACTTGAACAAAAGGTTTTTAACTTCTACAGAACACTTGCTGAATTTTCTTGCGATCATATTAGCACGAACACACAAGTTTTTATAGTGACGTTGAATTTCAGAGTTATCACACAGTGTATTGTCTATTATATGACCGAGATATTTAAGTTTAGATACCTGCTCGATAGGGGTATTATTAAGGGAAATTGAGGGAACAATCAGATGCCTATACACTGGGGGTTTAAAAACCATTAGTTTACTTTTGTCCGTGTTGTATTTAAGAAATGTTTTTAACGCGAATTCTTCACACCTACGAAGAAGTAACCGGAGGCCTTCTAAAGAAGGACATAGTAGCACCATGTCATCCGCATATGAAATACAGTTAACTTTGATACTACCACAGAAACAACCAGCGGCAACTGCCAACAGGATATAGTGAAGTTCGTCAATATACGCATTGAAAAAATCAGGAGCTAGAAGGCTTCCTTGGCGTACACCATTTCGCAGTAAGAAGCTAGAAGATTTGGTAGAACCCCACAGGATGAAGGCAGTCGCATTGAAGTTCCAGTTCTGAATCAGTCGGCATATGTAGCAGGGTACTTTCCGTTTCAAGAGAGCTTTTATTAAGGTAGGGTGATGAACTCTGTCAAAAGCCTTACTCAAATCCAAGAATAAAGCATACACTGGAGTGTTTTTCCTTATATTGTGGCTGACAGTTTCTTTCAGAAGGTAGATAGCTTCAGCAGTCCCCACATTGCTGAATAATGTCTATTCCATACTAGTTATAGAATATGCTATACTGCTCTTACTTTCTCATGAAGTAAGTTGTTTAATTTTTAGTGGGTATTATAAATTAGTTAATTAAAGTAATTTGTAACGTACGATACAATGGAGCTCTCTACAACTAGAATTATGAAACCAAAGTCGTCTACCCTATCTCTATCTCATTTGTGCTACACTTTCCAGCCAACCAAATAAATACTGTATTTGTTTTTCATACAACAAATACAGTATTTATTTGGTTGGCCGGAAAGTGTAGCACTGAGCGGCACGAACGAACATAGCTAATGTGAATCTGTAGAATAAGATAATTCTACTAAAATTTAGATGGCGCCAGTAATTTCTTTAATAAAAATAATATATAAAATATTTTACTATTTCTTAAAACGACTTTTTTTTGAATAACGCAGTCGTCCCTCCGAAGTGACTGATCGATTTCGTGGTTTTTAGCACTCTTCAGAGCCAGATATCGGTAGTAAGGACAACTACGAAAATCAAATCCTTTCCATATATATCTATATGGAGTTTAAAAAATCGTTGTAAGGAATAGTAAAAACAGCTAGCGACATCTACTGCTAAAAGCAGAGACTGGATAAACCTATCGACAGTCCAAAAAAGGAAGCAGTTATTGGTTTCAAGAACCTATTGCACGATTTTTTAAATTTGTAAATATCAAACAATTTAATTTAGTTTAAAAATAATATAGTTACACTTTTAGCCCGGCCAAGTAAATATTGTATTTGTTCAACAAAGAACAAATACAGAATTTGTTTGGTTGGGTGGAAGTGGGAGTGTATGTATGTCTTCTATCCTTTTTGGGTAGAACTTTTGTCGCTGCCTAATCTAACGGGAGAAATCGCCATTGACATTAAATACAATACGGGTGGTAACACGCCTTATTGAAAACGACCGAAATATACACTTTTTTTGCATTTTCGGGTTTAGAAACGTCAATAAAATGTGAAAAAATATCTGTCTGTCTGTAAACCTTACAACTTTTTAATTTTGAAAAAATCCGTCATTATAACCTGGAATAAAAAATGTTAGGTGCTGGAATTTTTCTACGGACAAATTAAGTGCTAGCTTACATATTATGAACCGTTGTCAAGGCTTGTTTACCTTACAACCAAAGTGAACAGTGAACTCATTTATTATTGACCGTTGTTAGCATTGTTTATTGTCGACGGTCAATAATGAAAAAATTTAAGACAACTACTAACTTTTTTCAACTTATATGTCAAACTGACAGCTATGTCAAAATAATTTTTAAACTTTATTTTTAACTGATATTTGGAGTTACTAGCTATAGGTAGTAGAAAAAATAGTATATGCACCACATATGCGAACTGTCTCAGCAAAAAACCTTTAGTCTACAACACCAAAGACTTAGTTCGCATACTAGGTGCATAATATACTATTCAGATCAGGGTAAAAAAAAAGTTGCGATTTGTTGCCTAGTGTTATTCATGACAAAATAATGCCTGTATTTTATGGACTCACAAATAAGGCGTGCAAGAGTGGCCCTTCTCACTTTATGGAAATGTCGAGATAATGGCTATTTAAATTTCTCCGATTTTTTAATCTTTGATCTAGTACGCATTATTTTATTTAAAAATTTTCTGTTAGGGTTTTTAGACTCATCCAACATTAAGGTAATGTATGACAAACAAATTTATTTTACTTTCATTACTTTCTTAAAGAAAAAAATTGGTGGGTCACTATTGCACTATACCTTGTGTTCATTTTGGGCCACTATTGCATTACGAACGAGATCTGACCTTCAATAACACGTTTTTTTAGTAGATCTAACCTCACATTTTACTTTGAAATTTTAATTATTTAAACATGTGAAAAAAATGTTCGTTATTTAATAACAGAATAGTCAATATACCAATAATTATGCTCTGGAATAGTTAAATAAACGTTTTCTTACTGTTCTTGGAGTAATTACTTTTAAAAATGAAGAATAACTAATGCGAAAACATTGTTCAAGTACCTAAATCGATTTCAGTTCCTATGATCTCAAAGTTTAAGGTAAGTTGTAATTATTTTTGATTAATAAAGCAAAATGTACAAAATTGGTAACATAACGCTCCTGCATTTGTGCAGAAAATGATTTGTTTTGGGGCGAACAAATAACTTTCTCGATAAAACAAATTTTGGCTTTTTTAAGAATCTTTCTAAAAATATCTTTATAAATCCTTGGTAAAACTTGCCTTATTAGCTTTTTTAAGAATAAAAATAACATTTTTAATGATGCAGTTGGCTTTTTCCAATCCCCTATAATATGTTCGACTGGTAGCCTATACCTGTGGGCCACTCTTGCACTAATAAAAGAGATAATTTTAATAATGCAATAGCCCTCTGTTATGAGGGTGGTATGTAAGATATAGATGTCCTTATTACATTTATAAAAAAAACGCATATGGGCCACTCTTGCACTATACGCCTTAAATGGCCTTCTAAGTAATGAAAAAAAAGCTTTGGATCCATTGTTTTTTTCGCCACAAGTAAGCTCCTAGATTGAAGGGATATTTTTACCCCTGTTCCTATCAGAAAATCGCCAGATAAAGTGCCTATAGCTTTGAATGTAAGATTAGATCACGTATTTAGGCATAATAAACCGCTTACTTAAATCAATTGAGTTGCATTGGTTATATTAACCTCCCTAGGGCGTGTAGATGGTGACAACTGACACGGTTAATTGCGGTGTTTTGTTCTAAATTAGCATACACCTTATTTATTGAGGTCTTTGCTAGGCACAAGACAGATTTGTACACGATTTACGTAAATTGTATTTGTATTAAGCAGTGACATAGATCTTGTGGGCCTTTAGTTATTAAATTATTCACAGCGCCTGCGCTAGAATAATATTATACGGTAGTTTCGAATTTTCAAAAATTGTCATAGACAAAAAATTATTGGATATTTTGTTTCATGAAAAAAAAACACCTTTTTTTTTAAATATCCGTCTGCCCGTTCCTCTGTCCGATGTCACGATTTTTGTAAACACGTTAACTAAAGAATGAATAATCCGATCGACTTGAAATTTTTAGAAAAAATCAAGTTCTACGAGAGGAAGATCCCTTTTGTTTTTGAAAGTAATCCCCCCGAAAACAAAAAAGTAATGGGGTTAAAAAAAAAATTATTATAAGGGAACGTTCAAGTATTACGCAACGCAAATTTTGATCATTTTAGACCCCTCGTCAACCACCCCCTCCCCCTGTAACGCTATTTTCCTATACCATTAACACTCCAAATCGAAAAAAGCTGAAAGAAAATTCCGATTAACGTAACTTTTTCAGAAAAAATTACTTTTGTTATAAGGATCAATTCTACCAATTTTGAAAGTAATCCCCCCAACAACAAAAAAGTTATGGGTGGTTAAACTTTTTTTAAAAATACCTAAAAAATGTAATTAAAAAAAAACACATTTTTTTAATATTTGCAAAAAAATAAAGAAAAAAAAATAAAGTTTGTTTAATTATTTTGTAATTTTTTTTTTCAATTTTTTTTGTTTTTTAAAAAAAGGATCTTTAAAAAAAAACTGTTTAATTTATTATTTTTTTTTTTTTTGAAAAAAATATTTTTTTTCCGCAAAAAGAAAATTTTAAATAAAACAACTTGAATTCGTAAACAATGTATAATATTAAAATCTTCGCCTAGCGCTTTCGTTTTACAACATCATCGGGGCAAGGCCTCGTCAGGGCATCCTACATCAAAACAAACGATAAACATAACCTCACTTCTTCTAAAAAAAAATGTCATGCCATTTTGAACATTTATTTGTTAGTTTTTAGTCTATATTTAATGTAATTTTAGTTTTATACATAAATGTTTATCGTTTGTTGACGAGGCCTTGCCCCGATGATGTTGTAAAACGAAAGCGCTAGGCGAAGATTTTAATATTATACATTGTTTACGAATTCAAGTTGTTTTATTAATTCAACACAGTGTACTGTCAAAAATCCCAAATTTGAAAATTTTAAAGGTTTTTTTTTATTTTTATTTTTTTTTATTTTAGTTTTTCAAGTATTTGGGAAAATGCAATATACTCTGAATAATATATAATGGAATGCGTAGCATTATATATCTTCACGGTTTGTTTATGGCCATAATGAAGAATAAATAAAAAAGGGAGGTTCTGACTTTAAGACAGCAAATAACTTACTAAAGCTGGTGATAATAACATTAAATTAGTAGATAAACTTGCATATTGGGAGGCATTATTAAGATAAGATTCCAAATTAAATGGACACGATTCGCTCACCGCAGTAATGAGAAGAATCTAGCACATGCGCACTGGTTTGCTTATTTTTGTTTTGACGGGTCTCAAAAGTGGCTTTCGTTTAGGCAGTTTTAGTTTAAATAGTTTAATTTGAGTGGGGTTACGGTGTGCATCAGGTCCACAAAAGAACTATATTTTTGCACTGATTTCTGGTTTTATTACTAAAACTGTCTTGAATATAATTAGGTGCGGAAAATCGAGTTTTTTTTGTTAGAATATATAGCAAAAGATTGTTAAAATACTCACGAATTACTGTTTGATTTTTTTTGGTTTACGTTAACAATGGTTTGGTTTGGTAGTTTGCTGTTTTGGTGTTTTTTTTTCAATGGGAGGCGTTGGTTTACGTTAACATTGGTTTGGTTTGGAAGTTTGCTGGTTTGGTGTTTTTTTTAATGGGAGGCATTTTTCAGATACGATATTTCAGAATTTAGAAGGCAATATATATTAAGAATCAAATGTTTATTAATGAATATTCCGCAATTTTTTTTACGAAAATACTATTAAAAGCGAGTACTTTTAGCCAATTAAAAAAAACTGTTAGCTCGCAAAGAAAAAAGTAGATATTTTTGTAAAATTCTGCAAAAGAATGTTACATAACCTTAAAATAATTTTTGGCATACGTCAAAACAAAAATAAGAAAATCAGTACGTATGCGCTGGATTCTTCTCATTACTGCAGTGAGTGAATCGTAAATGGACAGGAAACACCATTTCATACTTTTTTTGGGGTACTATTTACTGTCCATTTAATTTTGAGAGGGTTCTAATAGGTCATTTTTTTACAGAAATTATATTTTATTTTACTTTCTGTAGACATGGTGTAAAATTTCACAAGTTTAACATAAAACGTTTTCGACATTTTATTTATTTTCGATTCCAATTTCGGTAAATGCAAATTAAGGAAGGAAAGTCTGAAAATCCGGAATAGAATGCATCACGTTCAAGGTGCGGTTATGTACATTGAATTTGATACCGTCGCGGCGTCTACTTCAAAGCGTGTGTCGTCTAAGGCACTCAAATTTTTGAAATGAATTTTAAGTAATGTTATTTTAAATAAATCATAAATTTAAAGTTATTTCAAATATCTTATCTGCACTGGTCAAAGAAGGGTATCGTTTTAAATAAGAGTTTTGGGCTAAATAAGAAAAATATGCTTTTGTTCAAAAAATTGCAAAATGATGAAAAGAAATGATAAAAAACCGTGTTGTTTGTTAATAAAGAACAAAATTAAAAAACAAATTAAAAACTCAGGAATTATTTGTTATCGTAAACCCGACAACATCGCATTATTCTAGCGCTAAATGAGATATATTGAAAAAAGCAATATTTTTTGTAAATCTAAAAACCAACATAAATACATTTAGGTAGAATGTATAATAAAAACACAACACAATATTAATTAAATATATCTATTTTTAAATAAGTATATTTAATTAATATTAAAAGTTAAAAGTCTATGTTTAACTTTTTCATAATCTAGTTTTAAATCATATCATGGAAATAAAGTAATTTAACATGTTGAAAGCCACATTAAATTACTTGTCTTGGGTAACACTGTCCCAAGGAACTACATGCTTTGGGCTATCGTAGAAACTGCTGGATTTGCTTACAATGTTATTATAGTATAAATACCTCAAAAATAACTCCATAATCGTACTAAAACTTAAGAAACTAGTCACATAAGTCCAGCCTTATTACACATTGAATTACAGTATATTGAATCCGTAAAAACTAATAAAACACAACAAAATATTTAAATATTATAGTCCAGAGCAGTGAACACAACACAGACCCTTTCCTTTGGCCCCACTGTAGTAGTTAACGTGCAAGTTATTTTTATTTTGACGAGATGACATTTGACACTTGAAGCTTAGTGCAATGTTGCCAAATCGTACATTGACATATGTCAAAATCTTAATTAAAGTAATTAATTAAAGTATGTTCCGGGATATAAGAAGGGCTGAAATTTTGGCTAAGTATTTATTTTATATCTATCTATAAGCTTGTAAAGTCTTATCGTTGCAGGCGATTTAGCCCAAAATGCGATACCCTCCTTTGTTGGAATTATAGTATATTACGCACCGAGTACGCGAACCTAGTTTTTAGTGCACGAGAGATCCTACGACCTAGTTAGTAGCTAGTGCCTATTTCCCACCCGTTGCCTATGACAACTGTTGGGAAGTGAGAATCAGCTGATTTTGCATATATGCTCTCAGAAAATTGGTAAACGTCAAATTGATAAACTAATGTTAAGAAAGTTTTTGCATTTTTTGGATATTTAGGTGTTAGGTGGTAGGAAAAATAGTATACGCACCTCGACGCAAACCATTTCAGTGCACATCGAGTGCACTAAAAACTAGGTTCGCGTACTCGGTGCGTAATATACTATTCACTAACTGGACTATCATGTCGGCGATGTTATTGCAAAAGATACAGATTTTTTTATTTTTTTAACAAATATTTCTTAAAAAGATATTTTTTAAAACACAAAAAATGGATTTTTTTTTTTATTTTTTTTTTATTTTTATGTCTTTATTTACTTTACCCGGTAAATAACTACTTCGTTCTACTTCGGTCTACAGCAAATAAAAGAAACCGGTAAAATATTGCTTGGGGAACGTTCAAGTATTACGTAACGCTAGGAGCGTTACGTAGTACTTGAACGTTCCCTAAGCACTACACTGTTAGGAAGTCTAAAAACAAAACCTTCCGGTCCACTTTGCAATACACTGTATGTTTTTCGAAACAAGTACTGCTTTAAATATGTATTAGTTAAATTAATAGTAAAAATACAAAAATTTTTTACAAATATTTAAAAATTTCTATATATTGATTTTTGAGGTTGCTGAAATTAAATCTGATATTAAAATTTTTCTTACTTCACGCCGCGGAGGTAAGGGGGTAAATATTTTTTAAATATTTTTAATATTTTCGTAAAAATTGGTTTATAGAGATTTTTGAGATTGCTAGGACTAAATTTGATGATAAAAAACTGCAACCCAGAGACCCCTGCCGTAATTAATTTTAAATATTTGCATCATTTTCGTGAAAATTGCTATTAATTGGTTTTTAAAGTAACTAAAACTTAACTTTAGATTAAAAAAATCCAACTACTCCCCCCTAAGGAGGTAATTTACGTGAACAGTATGGTAAATATTTTAACATTTGTGTGGATTAGGTTAACAATGCAACTTCGAAGTGTTTCTGATGGCACTCGAAATGTTAAACCAAAACGTCGTCGCCTACCAACGATTGTACTTTTCATCGTAAGCAAATACCTTATCAAGGTCTGTTCAGCATTACCAAACTACTTTGTTTCCAATCGATGCTTTTTGAGTACATACACGGAAAAAAAAAATTATAGCTAGGATCGCTATAACACACATACCAAGCAAATTATAATCGCTTATTATATAAATACAAGGCTTTCTCTTACAATTATGGCAGTCAGTGTAAAAATTTATATGAAATACTTTAATTGTTTAGTGAATAATAAAATATAACAAATAGTATGGCATTTATAGCTTAAATAGATTTAATTATTGTGCGTGCTAATAATTTTTATAATATAATAAAATTTCTGTAAATTTATAATAGTGCCTGTAATAAATATAATCGTGTCTGTAATATATATAATCGTTTCCAATTTATTTTTAACATTATTAGTTATTGTGTCCCTTATAATCTATAGCTTAAATCACTATAATTTGCCACTGTTACCAAATATCTTATAATGTATAGCGCAGAGCCCACTAATTTCTTTCCGTGTACATCGATTTTAAAAATGTTATATTAGACCAGTCAAATAATAAATATAAATTGCAATAAATGTACATGGGCTTTTTTAAAGGGTAGTAGTGGATGGTGACAGAATACTCCTTTTAGTTTTTCACTGGGTGATTTGCGAAAGGGTGTCGGCTATCTTAAATTTTAGGGGTGAGTTGCTTAATATGCATCTTACAATAAAAATGCATATGAACAATTTTGTTAAGGAGCAAATTTCCAACAATTTTTTTTTGGAATATTGTTTTAATACATTAATAACAATCGAATTAATTCAAAAATAGCCATGTTGGAGGTGAAATTGTTTTTTTTTTCCATTTTACAGCCAAATTATTCATCGAACGATAAAAGTGGTTATGAGCAACTTATAGCTCTTGAATTTCTGTATAAGTTTCATATGTTACAAATCTTCATAGGTACTTTGGTACGGTTACAGAGAGCGCAACTCTACTTTTAGCGCCCACTAAAAACCGTAACAAAATATTTATGAAAATGCATAATATATAAAACTCATATAGAATTTCAAGTACTACAAGTTTGCTTATAACTATAGAAGAAATATTTAAAAAGTAAATAACAATAAAAAAAATACATAGAAATTAATAATTAAATATAACGACTTTTATCCTCCGATGAATATATTGGGTGAAAAATGAAAAAAAAAACAATTTTCCCCCAACATGGCCACTTTTGAATATTTATAACTTATAACTCGATAGTTATTGATATATTAAAATATGATCCAAACAAAAATTGTTGGAAATTTTTTCCTTAACTAAATTGGTTATATACATTTTTATCGTAAGATGCATATTTAGCAAGATAATCGAACTCACCCCTAAAATTAAAGATAAAAAAGCACTCTCGTGCACTAAATGGTTTGGACTTAACACCTAAACATCAAAAAAACGCAAAAATTAGTTTGTCAATTTGAGGTTATGTGTTTGACGTTTACTAATTTTCTGACAGCAGATATGTAAAATCAGCTGATCGTCACTTCCCAACCGTTGCCATAGACAACGGGTGGAAAATAGGCAGTAACTACTAACTAGGTCGTGGGAAAAAGTATTTTATAAACATGGCCAATGGCCATTGGCATGAGGGCGTGCAACTACGCGATTGGACTTTTAAAAATATTAACACACAGTTATTATAACTCCATAATATGCCAAGAATATAAATAATAAATATCTTATAGACGAGATTTTACTTAAATTTTGTAATGAAACTATAAAATTTTTATGTTTTAAATTAAGCTTCAAATATGATCGTTGTTTCATCAACCTTGACCTAGGTTTCCAGATAATATGTAAGACTTTCTTGGAGACAACTAAAGTCATGGGTAATAAACTCCAAAATAAATAAATAAAATAGTCGAAGACAGCACGATAACTCACTGAAAATTTATATATTGTAAGTAAATTTTGTAAGTTGTAAATGAGATTTTTCTAAGTACCTAAAATACGACACGAGGCAGTAATAACAAAGTCATAAAATTTAAATGCGCTAGAATACAAGTATTAAAAATAAAGCCAGATCGGATTTTTTGTAGGATTAAAATGTACAGATTTATTAATACCTATATAACACCCTTTCTATTTGATTAAAAACATGAAAAATGTGCAATTGATCAGAAATTTACTAGAAACCAACAAACTAATAACTCTTTTCTCTAGAATAGGCATTTCATTTGTAAAAATTGAAAAAAACGTAGCCAACATATACATTTGTCTGTCTTTGTTTTAACAGAGACAATAATAACAGTTACTGGTAATTGTTATTGTTTAGGCCTGAATATACCTACTATTTGCTTACAAACAAACCGAGATGTTGGCGATACTTTATATTAACGGTATGCGTATTCTAGAGAGAAGAGTTGTTAGTTTGTTGCTAGAAACTCTTTATTTGGTTAAATATTTTTTTGTTTAAGTTGCAGTATAAGCTCATTATCACACACATTTTGCGTGTGCTTAGGGGCTGTCCATATATTACGTAACGCGCCTAGGGCGTTTGGAGAGGGGGAGGGAGGGGAGTCTAGGTAAACGTTACGTAACGGAATTTAATAAATTTAATGTTTATTTACTAAGCTTGGCAGATGTATTTTTATTTCAACATAAATTACTATTTATTTGTGTACCTGTGCATAAACAATATACGTGTTATATGTGACACTCAGTGTAAAAAGAGGTACCTAGTATTTTTTTTCCCTGTATGATATTGATTATGAATATTTTTTTAAAGTTTGAGTGATTTTTTCGTGTAAATTTTTTTTAAGGTTATGTTATACTATATTTTAGGTTCATGTTTGTTTTTTCGAGAAAAACGAATCAATAGTGAGAATACAGTTAAATTTATTGCGAAACAAAACTTTTATATTGTTACGCGTTACACAGGAGGGGGGGGGGGGGTGTTGGTAAATGTGACAGTTTGTTACACAGGGGGGGGGAGGAGGGGGTCAATTTTTTTGAAAAATTGCCTTACGTATATATGGACAGCCCCTTATGGGCACATAAAAACAGGCAAATTTGTTTTTTCTTGGGTTGGCAACGGGATAAGCGACTATTACTTATTATTTTTGGAACCAATAAATGTACGACAAGATCTATAAAAATCATTACAGTTTTGCCAATTGTTTTCACAAAAAAAAAATTAAATTTCTGAATTTCTGATTTTTTTTTTGTAAAAACTACTCAAATAAAAAAAATAATATTAATTACTCGTTTTGTTTGACTATTGGCGTACCTACTTGGCCATTAAAAAACTCGTCACAAGCGGCTTGTTTTTTAAACTTCTATGCTTGCACCAAAAATGTCTAAACTATAGTATATATAGATAAAAAAAACGTATATTTTTACATGTAAAAGTTTACATGTACCTAATATTCAATAAAATTACGTTTTATATGCCGGAGTTTTTTATAAAATTACTTATTCCATAAAATTAGATATAAATAATATTTTCGGTAATCTTAGTGAAACTAATGTATACCAAAATTTATTTTTCCCATATGTGCACAATTTTGCACCGCAAATCGTTGGATTAGAAAAAAAGGTACATAACCTCAAATAAAAGTAAGATGGGTAGTGGCATACAAGCGATGAAAGCGAATCTACTTGGAAACCTAACCTAAAATTTTTAGTTTTCACGCAGCCTTAAGGTTTTATGACTTTTTTCTATTTTGCGACGAATTATAAGCTCATAAACACACGCACACGCGTATTCTTATAGGCCCATAAGAGGTGTGAACTTTTTTTTCTTTTGCAACAGACAAAAGCCTATGGCTTGACGTTTTCCCTGCAAATGTCTACGTCGCTTTAAAGTTTAATTTTCTACAAAATTGTGGCTTGATTACTTGCTATAAAATATATCAAAATATCATTTGTTCACAGAATTTTAAATGTCGAAAACTGTGATGCCAACTCGAAAAAAAAAATCCCTAAATCAGTCATCAATTAAAAGTTTTTTTAAATTTTAGAGCAAGTGCAAGCGGCTCGTTTTCTAAACTTGTACTCGTGCGCTAAAAACGTATGTTATGAAACTAGTACTTTAATATACCATATTAAAGTTAATTATCAAGTTAACTTAAAACAATTTTGATTTAAGTATCGTAATAAATTATTTCCCAAGCCAGTTTTGATTAGAATTTGTTTAATACACTTAGGGTCTCAAATCAAAAATACTTTAGAAGTAAATTGTAATAAATTCCCGATTTAAAAAGGCAATTCCAGTTTATTATCTTATTTCTAACTCAGTCTTAAATTGTCAGTAAAAAAACTAAAGGCCAGAACGTAAAATAGTTAGATTACACAGTCCCACAAAAAAAGTTGTCTGTGCTGGGGTTGAGACCCACCTATTACTATGTATTTTGGGACGCTGAGCACGAATCTGGCATAAAAAAAAACACTTCATAAGCTCATTTTTGTGCTACACTGAAATTGCAGATAAAATTTTAACAATTTTAGACAATTTTTTCAGTGTAGAAAAAAAATGAGCCCATAAATTGCCTTTTTTTATGGCAGATTCGTGTTCAGAATCCCAAAATACCTAATAATAGGTGGGTCTCAACCCCAGCACAGGCAACATTTTTTGTGGCTTTATATAACAGAAAAAAAAATTATAAAAGAAAAAAAAATTGTGCTGGGGTTGAGACCCACCTATTCTTATGTATTTTGGGATACTGAACACCAATCTGTCATAAAATTTTTAAATAAATGGACTTTTTGCTACACTGAAATAATATGAGATTTTTACCACTTTAGACAGTTTTTTCAGTGTAGCAAAAAAATGTGCCCATGAAGTGATTATTTTATGACAGATTTGTTCAGCATCCTAAAATACATAAAAATAGGTTGGTCTCAACCCTACCACAGACAACTTTTTTTATAGGCCTGTGTTATTTTTATAGATATTAAGGGGTAACTAATAAATAATATATCACAAGGCTTTTCTAGGAAAAATTTTTTTTTTTCGATGTTCTAATTAAGTAGCTTCTAAGCTACATTTTTTAACCAATTATTTTCTTACCCCTAACAGGAGGTAAAATTAAAAACAAAAAATAAATAAAAAATAAAAGAATTTAAAAAAAAACGAAAAAGATTTTTTTATTTTTTTTTTCAAAAATATTTGAAAAACGAAAAATATTAGATTTCTTGACACAACCCGATTTATACTAAAAGCAATCCTAGCCGAGAACATTGGGTATGGTCCAGAATTTAAGTCTTTAACTGAAAGCTTTATCAAGTAACGCAAAAAAAGTAATCCATTTTTTTTTAAGATTTTTTAACAAAGCAAAACTTTCTTTAAGGAAAGTAATATAATTTAAATACATATTTAATTTTTGTAATACCTAAATTGAGGAAGACTTTTATTTTATACTGAAAGCGTTTTTGATTATCTAAGTATCTTTCATTTTGTATTCCCTTGAGAATTTTTATAAAGAAGTAAAAATCATTTTCAGGCGAAGGTTAAGTTTTGGTCATCTTTCTTCAATATTAGAAAATTAAGTAGGCCCTATTTATTATAACTCTACATTTTTGGGTCAACTATTTTTATCGAAGCCTAGATGACCTACATCTATGATAGAATTCTGAAATATTTGATTGTCAACTGGGGTATTTCAAAAAACACGTTTTTTTTTAACTTTTAAGTCGTTTAAATATAATAAAAAAATTATGTGCCAACTTTTAGCTTAAAATAATTAAATTAGGATCTACCGCATGGGAGGCATGGCGTAGTGGCTAGCGCGTATGCATAGCAAGTCTACTATCGTGAGTTCGATTCTCACTGGCGCCGATTTGCCTTTTTCAATTAATTAATAATTGAAATTTGGCGAAGGCGATAAGTGAAACGGACACTCCCTAGAAACTGGTTCGAAAGTCAGTATAAGCCGGTGTTTCCCTCTACTACTAGCCCACACAAGTCCTGGACTTAGGGGATGCTTAATTAAGTAGAATAGTACGAGGTTAAACAAACAAACAAACAAACAAACAAACAAACCGCCCTTTATTTAAAAAATAGAAAAAATAAATAAAAATTAAATGATTTTATAATAAGGCACGATTTTTTTTAATCAAATGTATCTGGTATACCATATCGTGCAAAATACAAAAATTCAAATCTGTGCCAAATTTTAAATCAAACCAACACCCATGTCACACATACGTTATTTGAATATTAAAAAAAAAAAAAAAACATAAGTGTTATAATTTCTGTTTAATTGAAAACAAGATTCTATGTCAAATTTTATTTTAATTAATAAACTTAGCCTTCCCCATTTTGTTTAAAAACTAGTGAAAAAAAATTAAACTAATATTTTTTAATTTACAGTATTATTAATTTGAGCCATTTCGCCTCAATGACTATTTATATAAATAAAAAATCTAAAACAGAATATAAAATTAAAATGTTCCTATCAGGCGCACCTATCTCTAGATGCGCTGGTAAGGCATTGCGTTTAAAATAATACTTATCTGCTATATTTTCTTTACCTAAAAAATATTACACCGGCACACAAAAAAAATTAAGTAGAATGTGCATTTGACCGGACCTACCTACGGGTACGTATTTTGGTCCGCTGAATCCGAATTCGAGGTCAGTTTGACCCCTACACCCTCGAAATTTCGAGAAAACTTCGAAAAACCGTAAAAATGATGAAAATCGGCAGTTTTAATGATAAAAAAAAAATTTTGGAACTAAACTAAGCGTGATTTTCATGTATTTCGATCCGCTGAATATGAATCGAAACTTTATTGAGACCACGAGCTGTTTTAAATGTAAAAAAATCACACAAACCCTCCAAAATTATGTCTTGTGTTTTTCACAAAAAGTTATTTGATATATCTACATTATAGAGTATTTATTTTAGGCATTAAATCATGTTCAATCAATTTTTTTTCTGTTATGAATGGTCATTTTTACAATTTTTTCGAATTTTTCCAGCTTTAGAGGGTGATTCGACTAAAAAAATTAAGATGCGAATTGAAGACATCAAAAGATATAAAATTTTATATGAATTGGACCAAAAGAAGTTTTTTTATCATGAAAACTATATTTTTTCGAAATTTTCGAGAGTTTTGTGTGATTTTTTCACATTTAAAATGGCTCGTGGTCTCAATAAAGTTTCGATTCATATTCAGCGGATCGAAATACATGAAAATCAAGCTTAGTTTAGTTCCAAAACATTTTTTTATCATTAAAACTGCCAATTTTCATCATTTTTACGGTTTTTTGAAGTTTTCTCGAAATTTCGAGGGTGTAGGGGTAAAACTGACCTCGAATTCGGATTCAGCGGACCAAAATACGTACCCGTAGGTAGGTTCGGTCAAATGCACATTCTACTTAATTTTTTTTGTGTGCCGGTGTTATTAGTCAATACCTTACCAAAGTTTAAAAACTTTGCCTAAATAAAGAATTTTTAATAAAATTCTTGATAAATCGTTAAAATAATTAAAAAAGAAACGAAAAACTGAACTAACTAACGTTTCGGGATCTAATCTGATCCCGTTTTCAAAGAAATTATAGATTCTATTTAATATTTTTTTAATTTTCGCATGATTTAGGTAGATTCCAAATGTTGTTTTTTGATATTGAAACTTTTCACAGATGTGCATTGGGGAACGTTCAAGTATTACGTAACGCAAATTGTACTAAAATTCATACACTTCATACCCCGGTTCTCGCGTTATTTAAGGCTGTAGAGATTTCATATATAGCCAAAATATGAAATCTCTATAATCTATAATAACCCGAGAAACGGGGTATGAAGAGTATGAATTTTGGTACAATTTGCGTTACGTAATACTTGAACATTCCCTTAAGGCTTTTGCATTTTCAGATCAGATATATTTGAATAAAAAAAGTGTTTTATAAAAAAAATATTTAATTATTAGTTTTTTCCAATTCTCAAATAAAATGGCGGGACAGAAATGTCATATTTTTTAGCTTAAATTTGAAATAGAATTTTGTTATTGTATTTTTCACGACAGAATTGAGGACTTTTAAAAAACGTGTTTTTTGAATTGCCCTATTGTCAGCTATTTATGGATATAATTTAAAACTATACTTTTATGTTTTATGCTTTTTTAATAATTTAAAACTTTTCATGTTTATGCATTTTTAGTATCAGCCTATATTTTTCAGTTAATTGTTTTTCAGTATTAATTATGTTTTTAACTTTAACAAGGAAGAGTAAATTAAAAATCGCACAGTGAATATTTTCAAAACAGATTCGAATATTGGATGTGCGAATGTACTGCGTAGTTTATTTTATAAAACATAACTATATTCTATACACAAACACATACTATTCAAACCTGTTGTAAAAATCGCACAGTAAATATTTTCAAAACAGATTCGAATATTGGATGTGCGAATATACTGCGTAGTTTATTTTATAAAACATAACTATATTCTATACACAAACATATGCTATAGTTTAATAATATTTTTATAAAGCATTTTTGAACTAAATACCTATATTTCAATATTTGTATTTGTTAGATTCAAGCTTATTTAAACGAACATGTAATAGATGAGCCGAAAGTGTTTTTTTTTTTTTTTGGATGGTGAGACCCTTTGTTTTACTTTAGATGAGTATACATTTATACTTTGACAGACGGATCTGTAGCTACGGAAAATATGTGAAGAATGTGTGTGCAAGTGAAAGGCCCGTTGCAGGCACGCACGCCTTATAACGCTTTTGACGGAAAGAAAAGAACGCGCATGATACCTCCCCCTTTCGTCGGAGACTTTGTGTCATGTGGAGAACCTTTGAAAATGGTCTTAAAAAGTGTATTGTACACATTGTGTACTACACAAAGTTGCCTTATAACGATGAGCCAAAAGTGTTTTTACAAGGCAGATATCTTTTGTTCTACTTTTGTTACACACGCATTGATTTCATTCGTTAAAGAAATGAGTAGATACTGAATTAATAGAGTTTTATTTCTGAATTAATAGGGTTTTATCTCTGAATTAATAAAGTTTTATCTAAAACAGTCTTTATTTTTGCGGTAAAAGTGTTTAGTTTAGTTTAGTTTATTAGTTTATACTCATTTTTGGACCTTTAAAAAAGGTTACCATAATTAACTAACTGCTCTTCATTTGCAAGGTTCAGTTCAAAAACTTAACTATCTTTTAATTGTAATTTTTCTTAACTACTAGGTACATAGAGAAATGACTATTAAAATCAAGTATATATAATGTTTAGAACAGTTTGTATATCTACAAATACCTATGTAAAGAACATAAATCAAATCTTTTGATTGACTGAAGTTGTAAATAGTACCTAAATTGTTTTCTCTTGATTCATTCACAATATAGATTAATCTCCACTTTAGATTTTTGTCGATCATCTTGCCAAGGACGTTCTTGGAACATTCATTTAAAAAGCCTAATTATATTTTAATGAAAAATTGTTTTGGATTGAAGATTTCAAATTAATGATTTTGTTTTTGAATTAAAATAAATGCTTACATTTATATTTTTTGAGTATAATAGTATTTTTCAAAGAAAATACACTGTCCAGTAAAAGAGCTTTCCCATTTTACACCTCCGCGCGTAAAATGGATTTTTTTATTATTAGATTTACTTTTAGCAACCCTAAAAATATATCAATATTCACGAAAACTACCCCCCACCCCTCAGGGGGTGAAATTAGAAAAATTTTATTATAAGATTCAGTTTTAGCGACCTCAAAAACCCCAATATATAAATTTTCAAGAAAACTACCCCCTGTCCCTCAGGGGGTGGAGTAAAAATTTTGTTATTATCAGATTCACTTTCAGCAACCTGAAAAACCCCAATATAACAATTTTCCCTCGCCCCTTTGGGGTGGAGTTGGAATTTTTTTATAATCAGATTCACTTTCAGCAACCTCAAAAATCCCAATATACCAATTTTCACGAAAACTTCCCTCCGCCCCTCAGGGTGTGGATTTAGAGTTTTTTTTATTTTCAGATTCACTTTCAGCAACCTCAAAAACCCCAATATACCAGTTTTCACTAAAACTATCCCCCCCCCCCCTTAGGGAGTGTAGTTAGAAAAAAATTGTTATCAGATTCATATTCGCCAACCCCAAAAACCCATATATACCAATTTTAACCAAAATATTGAAAATATTTAAAAATATTTACCCCCTCACCCCCTCGGGGGTGAGGTTAGAGAAATGTTACCATCAGATTCAATTTCAGCAACCTCAAAAACCCCTATATAGACAGCAATTTTCAAATGTATCTAAAAAAAAATATTTTTCCCCATTTGCCCCCTTGCCGCAACCCAATGTTCACCAAGAACAATCCAAAGCTAGAACTTTTAGTAACATACCTATGCCAAATTTCAAGTCTCTAGTTTAAAGCGTTCTTAAGTTGTCGTACCCACAAGATTTCCCGGACAGACCGATCGACCGATCGACCGACCAAAATTTTTTTTTTGCTTGACATTGATTTTTATCGGCATAAAACGTCATAAAACGCAAAAATACGCAAAAAAGAAATTGAAAATATTTGCACGAATACAAGGATTTTCGACATTTTGAAAATGTTCAAAATGGGAAAGCAAAATACCGATTGGGTTAAATTTTTACCCTCAGTTCATGTTCATATTACTATTGGGGTAATTACTAATTAGCCCCCCGAGGCCCGAAAAAAATAAACTAGAAAAGGTACGGTTCCACCGCACTTACAATTTGTGCAAATAAGTTTTAAGATTTCGATTATTTTATTTTCAGTTTTATAATCAGTTTGCATTATGTTCGGTGATTATAAAAAGATAACCCCTTAAATATAAATTTTAATGCATTCTGGGATCTTTTGAAAATATTTGCCATTAAAATTCAAAAAGAAAAAAACCCATGTAACGCTAAACGCGATGAAAAATAAAAAGGTTTTAATATTATTATTATTTACTATAAAATTTAAATATCTGCCTTGTCACCAGTTTCATAACTGTATTTGAGGTCATGTATAAATAAATAAATATTAATAATAATAATTGTAGGTAAATACCATATAGGTTGCCAAACTTTGAATGTAATTTTCTGGTTTGTAAAAAAAAAACTCGGATTTTTTGGCAGGTTTTAATGCGTCACTTTATTATATGGCTAACGTTTCTCCCCTCTTTGGGGGCTTTATCAAAGCTGAAAGATAACAACTATTGTTAATAACAATAATAATGATAATATATAACAAAAATATTTTTTGCCTGTATTGAATCCCATTTTCAGGTAAAATATGTAAATTTTCTTACCTAAAAATTATGTGAGCGTAGTTATATATATTATAAACTTGAACATTATGGAAAAGGAACCTTTTACAACATAAAAATTTTTATGTTACCCCTCTAGGGGGCATCCTCCGAAAAAAATTCTGACTACGCCTTTGTAGCAAAAATAAAATTTTATAGAGAAATTCTAAAACAAAATAAAATGAAGGTAAAAGAGGTGGTTTTCCAGTTTAATGATCAACTTGATTTAAAATAAAAATGTCCTGACCTTTACACTACTTTTTACTCACCATTCCTGTGAGCTGGAAGTATTTAGGGCAACGACCCAGTTTTCCATTTTCTCAGAAAAGTTCACTAATCTGAGAAAAATATTTTAGCAATCATTACCAAACAACTTAATAGTTTGTTGATATGGTACAGGGTTTTTCACGGAAATGGCCCATTAGACTTTTATGAAGAACCACTTATTTTAAAAATCTGATACCCCCCAAGTATTAAGGTTTTTGCATATCAACAAAAAATAAATAAAATACACTGCCCAGTAAAAGAGCTTTCCCATTTTCACCTCCGCCAAAAAATAGATTTTTTATTATAAGATTCACTTTCAGCAACCATAAAAACCTTAATATACCAATTTTCACGAATACTACCCTCTGCCCCTTTGGGGCTAAAGTTAGTTTTTTCTTTTATTATCAGATTCACTTTCAACAACCTCAAAAACCCCAATATAACAATTTTCACGAAAACTACCCCCCACTCCTCGGGGTGGATTTAGAAAAATTTTATTATCAGATTCACTTTCAGCAACCTCAAAAACCCCAATACACCAGTTTTCACGAAAACTACCCCCACCCCGCAGGGGGTGAAATTAGAAAAGAGTATTATCAGATTCATATTCGTCGACCCCAAAAACCCCTATATACCAATTTTAAAGAAAATATTAATAATATTGAAAAATATTTACCCCCTCACCCCCTCGGGGGTGGAATTAGAAAAGTTTTTTTATCAGATTCAATTTCAGCAACATCAAAAACCCATATATAGCAATTTTCAAAATTTTCTAAAAAAATGTATTTTTCCCCATTTGCCCCCTTGCCGTACCCCAATATTTACCAAAAACAATCCCGAGCGAGAACTTTTGGTAACATACCTGTATGCCAAATTTTAAGTCTCTAGCTTAAAGCGTTCTTAAGTTATCGTGCCCACAAGACTTTGCTCGAAATTGATATTGACATAAAACGTCATAAAACGCAAAAATACAGATGAAAATTTTTTTAACATTTTTTCTAAAAAAAAATTTTTTGGTTTGGTTTTTTTATAATTTTTAAAAAATTATTTATTTTAGAGGTAATTTTGTATGTGAGGTAATGTCCGTTCGATGTATTTTCTTTCGAGGTAATGTCCTTTCGAGGTAATTTTCGTGCCAGGTCAAAATATTTCGAGGTAACGGTGTTCGAGGTAACTTTTTTCGAGGTTAAAATTTTCTAGGTAATTGCTTGCGAGGTAAACTTTTTCGAGGTAAAGACCCCTACCCGCAATATACATGTGTTATGGTCTGTGGAGAGTATACTATAAAATGTTCAGCATTACATATCCTCAGGGCTTGTTTTATTCATCCATGAAGTCCAGAGGAAACCATAACCAAAGGAAAGGGCAGGAATATAACTATTGGTATCAGGAACTATCAGGAAACATCACTGTCCTTAATGCTTTTAGTGCATCCGCAGATATTCATTGACCTAGTTTTCTTTCTTATTACATGCGTCTCAGTGCGTTCAAATTCGCAACTCACGGTGGTCAAAATAACCAACATAACTGCTCAGAGATGAAAAAAAAACTTTTTACTGATGAGTCACTGTTTTGTCTGCGATTCTGGCTATTCTCATTTCGGTGAATTAAAATCATAGACAAGGAAAGACCTCCAAAGCCGTTGCGGAATACTGTGATAAATGTTCCTAGCGCATCTGAGACAAACTTGCACATGCGCACAACTATTGTTGTTATTTTTAACCTTAGTTTTGTGTGTCAAATAAAAATTGTAAAAAATTCAACAAAAAAACAATAAATATCTACGAAGAAACGTCGAAATAGTTTTTTAAAATTATTTTATAAGAATTTTTCGAGGTGTGTGAGTTTTGGGATTTTGTACACCTACTTTGAGTACACCAGGGAATCCCTGGCAGGGATTGACTATTTGCTCTTCCTAAAGCAACAATACAGGTCATGTTTAAAGTTATAAACAAATGCAGCAAAAAAACAATTAAAACACAGTAGAAGTCGAAAAATTAACAGAAACAAACGACGATCTGACAGTACTGACAGTATAAACAAACTACTAATAATTCGTCACCCCAGTATTGGTTTGCCATATCTCTATTTTTTGGACATTTTAAGATTTTTACTGGGGGATTTTTGGAGATAAGACAAATGAATACTGCGGTGACGAATTGTTTTACGACCGACAGCATTTCACAGCTGATAGAGATGCGTACTGCGCAAGGTCAAATATATTGCGTTACGTCATTTCGCTACCCCGATCTGTCACAAAATAATCTTGCGCAGGCTGGACTAATGGTTCTCTTTCCTTTTCTATGATTAAAATTCACCCGTAAAAGTCAACTTCAAAGTAGTTTTCTGATGATTTGATTGGCCTAGACCGTGTATATTTTTCAAATTATCAGGGGGAAAAAATCCGCTCGAAAACAGAATAGACTGATGGTAAACACGTAAGCGTATGTCGAAAGGCGCCGTTTGAATAGACTTTTGAATAATTTTCCTTTAAATAAAAATTCTCTTATTTTTGTTTTTTATTGTTGATTTTAACACGCTCTTTAGCTTTTTAGGCAGGCTTTTTATTTTATTTTATTTTTTTTTTAATTTATTTGGATTTTCCATTAGTCCTTAAGAACAAACTTTCGGTTAAATAGGTAAGTGATCCGCTTCACTTCATTCATGGGGATAAACCTTTTAATAAAAAAACACTAAAAGAAATGATGAGCAATTTTTTTTTTCAAAATGTTTAACGTACAGCTGAATGGTAAGATTATAAAATTATGTTTTTCACATTTTTTGTTTATAAGATACATACATTTAAATATTAAAAGAAAAACTAATATCAAAATTAAAAAATTATTATGTCTACTCCAAAGTTTTTTATTGAAGCATTTTATTTATAAAAAATAGCTACAATTGTTTCGACCCTTGAATTTAGGGTCATCTTCAGGCTAGAAGTACAAAAACATGTAAGGAAATTACCTAATTACAAATTGGTTAAGTTTACCTAAAATAGTCAAAAAAATTAAAAACAAACAACACGGACTACATTATAAACATACACACAGCTTACTGATAAAAATTTTTAAAAATAAGTTTAGTACCTAAACCTCATCTATTCGACATTTAAAAACTAATATTTTTTGATCCGCTTCACCCCTGGCTACGGTGCCTAACTTTGATTAAACCAGTATAGTTCTCCGCATGAAAAAGTCTCCGACGAATCATTCGGGCTCTCTTCTTTCCGTCAAAAGCGTTATAAGGCGTGCGTGCCTGCAACGGGCCTCTCACTTGCACACACATTTCAAACATTAGATCATATATACATAGATGCGCCTTGAGTCCACGCCAAACCGAAATGTTTTCATTGCTATATCCAGGTAGATTTCACCTTCCCGCTTCTGGTCACCACCCTCCGCTATAGTGGTTTGTTTACAAATATTTTATACTTCACCTCCTCGCAACCTCACCGCTATAGTGGTTTGTTTACATAAAACAAATCCACATTAATGCCATATCTATGTATGTATGATCTAATATACCACTATAGTTAAATGCTGTAATTCGGCTTCGAAGACGAACATTTAAGGTTTTGTCCAATATTTCCGAGTGGCGATTTTGCCGCTCAGTGTATAATAAAAAATATTTAAAAATATTATTTTATTTTGAATAATACTCGTTACTCGTTTTGACAAAAGTCGTTTCCGTGACCAAAGTCACTGTATCTATTTTTTTTTTTTTTTTCAAAAAAGCATTGATATATTTTTTTCCAATTTAATATTAAAATGTTCTAAATAACTAAATTAAAGTCGCACAAAAAGTTGTTTCCAAACCACCGTGAGCTGCTTTTTGTTGATTCCCCCTTTATTTCCGCCAAACAGGGATTTTTATTATCTACTTGCAGACGTTTCTTATCGAATTTTCATATCTATTTTATTCTGTGTTTTTTCGTTTATTTCTTTTTAATGTTTACTGTTTAATGTTTACTTTAAAAAATTATTTTAGCTTAAAATATTCTTTTTCTCTTTCTCCTATACATAGAAATTGTATTTAGTGTAAATTTTTTTAAGTGCACTTAAAATTGTTTACTGGCTTTTACTATACGTTAGTTCCGAATTAATGTGCAGTGACTTATTTGCGAAAGTGTGGTAAAAGGCAAAGATCGAATCAATTCGGGAGGATTGGTGTAGTAGACTACCGCGTCGTACTTGACAAGTGTACTACACAAATAGCGTGATTTCGATTTTCACTGGTACCGATTTGCCTTTTTCAGTTAATTAATAATTGAAATTTGGCGAAGGCGTAAGTGAAGCGGACACTCGCTATAAATTGGTTCAAAAGTCAATTAAAGCCGGTGGTTCCCCCTAATACTAGCCCACACAAGTTCTGGACTTAGGGGATGCTTAGTTAAGTAGAATAGTACGATGTTAAACAAAAATGTAATGTAATGTAATTCGCGTAACTACGTCTAAGGGGGATTTCTTATTCGAGAGCAGCATAGGTATTAGTCACATATTTCGGAACTAACCTATATAATAGAGAAAAAAAAAATTCATATAAATCTAAAAAAAAAACATACAAGTATCAGGGTAAATTCATAGTAACTCACTTTACAGACGCAAAAAAATTACGCTTTTTTATAAATATTTAATTACATTATTATTATTTTTTTTTTTTGATTTTTATAATAGCCCGGATCGAAGAAGCCATTTACAGGGGGAATGCAAAAATTAGAATGTTAAAAAAAGTATATTTTTTTACTAAGAGGAAAAATGAAGCTTTTTTTACCAGTCTGTAGAATTACTACAGACGAGTAAAAAAAGCACTTTTCCTCTGAGTGAAACATACTATTTTTTCTTCAAGCATCCTATATATATTTTTTTAAATATTAATTTTAGAATTTAATTTATTCAGTAATAAAGTAATGTTTTTATTTTAAATAGGCCAATAAAACCGTTTCGAAATAAACTTAAACCTTCCTTAGTTCATTTTAAATTTTTTTCGTAGGCTAAATCGTACACTTTTCGCGATTTCGATGGTAACTTGTCTAATGTAGCATTTGTAATATCGGAGAGATTTGTAGGTGTATAAACCATATATTCTTCTTCAATTATTTTTAATCAATTTCACACAAGGTTTTTGCACAGAATCTCGAGTCAACCACCTTATAATACATAATAAACAAACAAGTTTGAAGTCTGGCTGTCATCAAGTAGTAGTAGTAGTAGTAAATTTTTGGGTTGGCCAAAGCCGGACAACTAGGCCATTTCTGGCCCTTTTTGTCACCTCAGGCAATCCCAGCCATTTACTAATTTGAGTCCTCCTTGAACCTGCCCGTCCTTTCAATAAAGGTCAGGATATTGGCCCAGGGGAGATCTCTTAGTTCCTCTTGGTTGAGTCTTTGAGTTTCAAAGACTTGCAACCTGATCCTGTCGTATCTGACACACTCGGCTAAGTAATGAGAGGATGTTTCATCCTCTTCGCACTCTGGGCATAGTGGACTCTCTAGAATCCGCATTGTTGCCAGGTGCTTCCTTAGCCTGCAGTGGCCCGTGAGGACCCCTACAAGTTGTCTAAGTGCAGTTCTTCCTTTTTCCAGCAATCAGTCGGTCTTTGATTTGCTTGGGCCAGGCTGTCATCAAAGTCAAAGAGTGCTGCCGCCAGTGGTGGTTTTGCTAACTAACTTTTTTTTACGGCGTACAACAATGAACTCACTTTTTTACTGTAAAAAAATAGATCACTTCTAACTAGTGTGTTCAGTTATAAAATATGAACATTTTAGTATGCTTAAACTATTGTTCACCAAGCGGAATGTCATGTCGACGCTGGAGGACTTTTTTGTCTCTCTTTTCAAAAAACGAATAGTTAATACAAAAATATTGTTTTTTTATTAATTATTCGTTTTTTGAAAAAGGAAACAATTAAAAAAAAAGTCTTTCTCTATAGACCATGACCAAATGACTCACTGAGCATTAACAGGGTTGACTTGACATTCCGCTTGGTGAAAAATAGTTTAAAGTGTCTATTTACTTGACAGAAGAGTTTTTTAATTCTAATTTTTGTATGCCCCCGGTAAATGGCCACTTCGATCCGACCCGTGTTTATTATTAATACAGATGTTTGTTAGAAAGTAATAAGGTAATAACATATTACAAAGAATGCAGCAGTAGAAGTTAAAGTTATCATGTTTTTGATTGTCTTAATTTAACAAAAAAAAAATAAATCAGAGACGGAGAAACCCCTAAAGAAAAACAGCATATGCACGGAAAGAAATTAGTGGGCTCTGCGCTATACATTATAAGATATTTGGTAACAGTGGCAAATTATAGTGATTTAAGCTATAGATTATAAGGGACACAATAACATATAATGTTAAAAATAAATTGTAAACGATTATATATATTACAGACACGATTATATTTATTACAGGCACTATTATAAATTTACAGAAATTTTATTATATTATAAAAATTATTAGCACGGACAATAATTAAATCTATTTCAGCTATAAATGCCATACTATTTGTTATATTTTATTATTCACTAAACAATTAAAGTATTTCATATAAATTTTTACACTGGCTGCCATAATTGTAAGAGAAAGCCTTGTATTTATATAATAAGCGATTATAATTTGCTTGGTATGTGTGTTATAGCGCTCCTAGCTATAATTTTTTTTTTCCGTGTGTAGGTAAAGCAATTAATGAGGTGTAATACAGACCTAGTTTTATTTGTTTTTATGGTCCAAACTAAATACAAGTAGTATACATAAACAGCTTGTTTTATGGTAGGGAAAAAATTATAGTTATAATGGTTATAAACAATGACAACTGGTTTATGACGGTAGCTTTTTTCTATCCCTTTTGCTCCAGGATGTCACAATTGTGATATTTAGTTCTCTCTTTTTTCTCTATTCTTTTATTTTAGGTAATATTAATCCAAAATACATTAATAGACTTTCTGGGTATACAATTAATTATGTAAATTGACTTCAGTTTAATTAGACTGTCCTAAAACTCTGCAGAAATAAAAACTCGAACAAAAATCTAGTTTTTTGTTTTTAGTTTTTTTTTTCTTAACTTTTAAAAAATGTAACAAAAAAGACAAGCTAAATGGCGATTTCTCCCGTTAGATTAGACAGGGACAAAAGTTCTACCCAAAAAGGATAGAAGACATACATACACTCCCACTTCCACCCAACCAAACAAATTCTGTATTTGTTCTTTGTTGAACAAATACAATATTTACTTGGCCGGTCGAAAAGTGTAACTATAATATTTTTATTAAAGAAATTACTGGCGCCATCTAAATTTTAGTAGAATTATCTTATTCTACAGATTCACATTAGCTATGTTCGTTCGTGCCGCTCAGTGCTACACTTTTCGGCCAAACAAATAAATACTGTATTTGTTGTATGAAAAACAAATACAGTATTTATTTGGTTGGCTGGAAAGTGTAGCACAAATGAGATAGAGATAGGGTAGACGTCTTTTGTTTCACAATTCTAGTTGTAGAGAGCTCCATTGAAAATGAAACATTATTTTTATCAGCGAGCGAATGGGCCATAAAAACACTTTTATTTTTATTTTTTTATTTAATTTTGTTTATATAAAGTGGGCAGAGTGTGAAATATAATTTTAAAGGCTTAAAAAAGGGGGTAACTTTTAGACCCCACTGTATATCAGCGATATTTTTAATTTAGGTGTTTATAATTGGGTTTATATTATTGTACCTACAAAAAGTATTATTTGGAGGGTACAGGGGTAAAGGATACAGGGAAATAGTCAGTAGTAATATCATAAGTGCATGTTGAATTATCGATAACTTTTTTACTGTATCAAAAAAATATTTTGCTTGGCAATTGTTTAGAAAATTACAAATTACAAACGAGACCGCAGGTCGAGGAATTTTGACGAAAATGCACGAAAACAATTTCCTTAAGCAAATTGTTTATAAAAATATACACTAAAAAAATGATGTATAATTCAACATGCACTAATGATATTTTGAAGGACTATTTCACAAAAAAATAAGGAAGTATATAATTTATACCATGTTTAATGATGTTTTATATTTAAATTAAAAATTTAAGAACTAAACATCCTCAATTTGCCGCGCTTTTTAAAACCACGATGTTCAATTCTTCGCCAATGTTGCAAGTCTAAACTTTGCATGAGGGATATTTAATGCTTGAGATTCTTCCAATAAAATAGTTGTTATCATATATTTTAGCATTTAAATAAAGATCATTGCTGTTTTTGTTTAAAAAGTTTAGTTTTCAACTGAAAAGAAATAAAATAACGGGTGTTTCCACTCGTAAAAAACAATTTGCGATCGGATTTTAATAAAGTTTGGCAACGCTGTACTAGTACCAGCGCAGTCATTTGATGTTTTGATTTCAGTCATTTAAAAGAAGTAAATTATATATTTCTTTACTGTAAATATATTTTTAATAAATAAGTGTTTAAATTAGTTTTGAGTGGCCTCTTTTTAATACCAAAATTTAATTAAATAAATTAAAATTAATGAATATCAGTGATTTAAAGATTTTAAGATGGAAAGTGCATAAAATATAATATATTATCTGAAATTAACTAGGGTTTATACCTAGGATGTTTTGGTAGTAAAATAAGCATTAATATTGCTTATCAATAAAAATAAATCAACTAAAGGTAAGCTTCACAAATTAAAAACACATTTTACAAAAATATAACATTTATTAGGATATCAGTAACTATCAGTTTCTTGTTTCCATGGTAACCAAGTGATAATTGCACTTGTGCAAAAATTATCAGATTCATTTTGATCTGATTGGTCAAGAAACTAAAAATCAAGGTTTTGCTTGGCATATATATTGTTTGTGAAATAATCAAAGTCATTTGTATTAAAAAGTATAATGTGGTTTAATACATGATTCAGCTGGTTCAAAGTTAATAATTTTAATAAAATATAGAACAGAATATAATACAATGGCCTGCCAGGTCAGAGGACACAATAAATAGAATCTAGTGTGAAGGTCATAGAAATTAACCTAGAACATTTAGACAGTTCGGTAATTTTAAACGGTTATTAAGATGCATCAAGATATTTCAGAGAAACTATTTTATTCGCAAAAGTATATCGTCCACTAAAGGCTCTAGTTGTCTAACTCCAAATTTTTCAAAAATGAGATTTTTATCAAATTTGCTTCATTATCTGATTACCAACATACTTCAAAAAAAAAAGTTGCATTAAACCAATATCAGCCTCAAAAAATGCAAAAATGTAAATATTTTAAGTCGCTAAGTGTCTAACTCCATCATATGATTGTGAGAAAACAATTAAATGAGAACTGTCACTAATGTCAAACTATTTCTCGACAACAGGGGATCCCGTTTCAAATATTTGTTAATTTACTGTTTGATGATAATTATAATTATTGCCATTAATAATGTATATATATTATGCCTACCTAGTAGTAATATTATATATTAAATATATAAATATAAATTTTTTGTAATAATATTACGCGATATAATACGATAGGTATCCTCTTTTATCTTTCCTTGGAGTTAGACCATTAGTGAATTTAGAATTTGTGGTTAAAATTTAATTTTCAAATAATTTATATAAAATAGATAACAAAGAAAAGTTTTAAATACATTAACACATTTCAAACATTTTTACCTGTGAACAAGCTAGTTTTAAAGTTCTAAATTGCTATAATTAAGTTTTAAATCGTTTTTTACGTCTCCTGAAAAATATGACGTTTTGGAGTTAGACCGTTAGAGCCTTTAGATGACGATATGTAATACATACAATTCATGTATTAATAAAGTTTGGGAAGACGTGATTTCTTGTCCCACTGTTTTCCACGCCTGGACCTGAACTGTAATGAACAGTAGTCGGCGTAAACTCAGTTAGGACTCATCAACGTTGAAAATATACACAGAAACGTAGGCTTACGGAAATATTTTGCCGAATTTTGAGGGAAATTTTTATAAAGGTCACTAAATCGAAACATTTGACGACTAATTTGTTACACACAACAATATAGACTATACATATTAACTATACATATGTATATATAACGGTGTTTTTCAGAGAAAAAACCGACATTCGATTTTTATCTTTTAAGAATACGGAAGTTTTTAATTTTTATTTATCGATAATATTTTTCCCACCTTACTCGTTTAAATGGAATCATTAAAAAAAAATCAAAATAAAAAGAAATAAAAATGTAAATATTTAAAACCTCGCGTCAACTCTAGAGTCGACGCGGCAGTATTTAAAAATATACTTAAAACTTGAAAAGTTTAACTATAATTATTCTGAATTTGTAATTAGTTATTTTAACCCTTTCTAGACTAACGGTACGCATATTTACCAGGAATTAAAAAAATACATGTCCTGTAAACAATTGACAAATGATACATGTTTGTACTCATCAAAATATGTAAAAATATACAGGGTCTTCCATTTAAAAATCAGAAGTTGAGGTTCTTTTCGGCAAAACCGCAAGTGACACAATTTATTTTAAGATGTCAAAAAATGCATTTTATGTAATTATTTACTTTCGCTAAATTTCATTTTGGTAAGTTAATAAACAAAAAAGTCAGGGGGGGTTACCACTATTTTGTGGCACCCGGTATAAAAATATATATACCAGCGGTTCCAACGTTACCAGCAGTTTTAGTTACAAAACCGATGTTATTATTTGCAGGCATAAAATACCACCATACCATATAAAAGACTGGTGGTACATATTTATACCACTACCCCCACCCCATCTTGAGAGAACTTTTTCATGCAGTTTTCAAAAGTGTTTATTGTATCCAAAAATACAAAAACTTGAAAAAATAATAATCCGTTCTCACAAAAAAATACGTCTCGAAAGGGTTAAAGAATTTAAAGAAGAACATCCAGAAACGTTATTAAGCTTCGGTTTCCTCCAAAAGTCGCAGTCCTCAGCGACCGTGTAGCCGCAACCAGGTCGACACGACCCTACCTGTTTTCGTAGGTCTCGTCAGTTAGCTGGCCATTTTATAAACAGCTGCTTTTTTGTTTTATGCCTTTCAATCAGTATGAAAATCTCTAAAAAGTCGCTTCTTTTAATGTTTCTGAATTATCAAGCGGAAGAGGAGAATCACCTCTTATTAACATTACACCATGAATAAAAAAGGGTAAAAGTTGATAAGATGTTTCGGCTGAGAGAGGTGGAGGGATTTCAAGCAATTCTAATTGAGTGGAACAGTGAAAGATACTTGTCACAGCGCAAAACCACCTGTTTCACCGTCAAATTCGAAATAGTCGTGCGTCTGCTCCCGGAGCGGTCAAGCGACCGGCGACCAAACGAACGGCGACTGGTAGCTAGTAGTAACGACTCGGCAGCAGCTAGGAAAACAGTGACATTTAAAATGTATTGAAGATGTCTCAACGACTCGGCCGCGGCTACCCGGTCGCAGTCGTCAGCGACTGCTACTTTTGGAGGAAACCGAAGCTTTATGAAACGCAAATAGATAAGTGACCATTTCAGTCCTCGATAACGCTTAAAACAATATAAATTTAGCATGTTCAAAAGCAATACGATGTCAATTGCTAGTTTTTGTGTGTACTTTGCACATTTAGGTCGGGGTTAGCAGCTTAACATTTTAACACCACTGAAACCCAGTGTCTCTTTGCCTCTCCACTGATGTCAATGTGTCTCAAACAATCTGATATCTTCTATAATACACACAGTAGTTGCAAAACTGGTTCAAGGATATATGTTTTATGACTATGAGGATTTACTAATTGGTTTGTTTTAATATACAGTGCGGTCAAAATATCACCCTCCCTCACTCTTAACTTTTTAACAAGTTGAGATATTGACTTTAAATTCAGAACACATAAATAAGACAATTTAAACTTTATTTTTGGTATATATTCGATATTTTTAGCTTTTAAAAAGCGAGAGTCGAGTAGTGGATATTTTTTAATGGATAAGGACCATATAATTTTTAATTTTTAAAGCATTCTTTTCCAAAATATGCGATTTTTCGAGATTTTCTTTGAAGTTTTTGTTTAAAATTGGTTTAACAGTATAATTTATGTTTTTCTAACATGAAATTAATTATTTAGGGAACGTTAAAGAATTACGTAACGCTCCTAGGGGGGGGGTCAGTTTGGAGTGTTACGCCCATGTTAATGGTATAGGAAAATAGCGTTACAGGGGGGGTGGGGGTCCAAAATTATCAAAATTTACGTAACGTAATACCTAAACGTTCCCTTATGAAAAAAAAATACTATTTTGTACTTTCAAATGAAGAAAAAAACTTAAAATTTGTTTTTTACTTATTTTTTTGTGCAAAAATTTTTTTTTTAAGTTATTTTTTTATTTTTTAAAAAGTTTAACCCCCGATGACTTTTTTTTTGTTGGGGGATTACTTTCAAGATTGGTAGAATTGATAACTATAATAAAAGTATTTTTTCCTAAAAAGTTACCTTAATCGAAATTTTCTTTCAACTTTTTTCGATTTTTTTTAAAAGTTAACCCCCCATAACTTTATGTTTTGGGGGGATTACTTTCAAAAATGATAAAGATCTTCCCCTCACAGAACTTGATTTTTTCTTAAAATTTCATGTCGGTCGGATTATTCGTTCTTGAGCTGCTTATTCTTTTATGAAACAAATCTATATTCAAGAATTTTTTGTCTTGGACAATTTTTATAATTTGAAACTACCGTATAATATATTCTAGAGCAGGCGCTGTGAATAATATAATAAGGGCTGCATTTTTCTTGAAGAGCAACAAACCCCAAAAAAAAGAAATCAATATATATGCTGGTGGTGGCCGAGCTTTTCTGCTGTTACCTGGTGACCTTATTTCGAGCCTGCTGCGTAGACTGCACTTACGCACTCCTGTTATTTCAGGTAGGCCGAGAAAAAGCTAGGGTTACTCCATCCAGCGGCAGTTTTTTGACAACCGTCGTTAAAGAGTAACTCTACGTTCATGGTAACAACATAAAAGGATGTCTTTTAATCAGTAGTCGGCGAATTTCCAGTACTCGCATAGGCGCCGCGTCGACTCTAGCGTTGAGGCGAGGTTTTAAATATTTACATTTTTATTTCTTTTTATCTTGATTTGTTTTTAATGATTCCATTTAAACGAGTAAGGTGGGAAAAAAAGTTATCGACAAATAAAAATTAAAAACTTTCGTATTCTTAAAAGATAAAAAACGAATGTCGTTTTTTTCTTTGAAAAACACACAATATATGTATAGTTAATATGTATAGTTAATATTGTTGTGGGTAACAAATTAGTCATCAAATTTTTCGATTTATAAAAATTTCCCTCATAATTCGGCAAAATTATTCCGTAAGCCTATGTTTCTGTGTTTATTTTCAACGTTGATGAGTCATAACTGAGTTTACGCCGAATACTGCTTATAATATTAATAAAAATATAATATAATTAACCATTGATGCGTTTATCAATCATGCCGTTTTTACCATTTTATTTTTCGTTTTTGTGATAGGTTTATGTTCAATGCATTATTTGAGTACCTTATTTTACCAGTTTTTTATATCAGCCATAGGTAACTTTTTTGATTATTTTGGACCCCCCCCTGTAACGCTATTTTCCTATACCATTAACATGGGCGTGATGTTATCATGTTATCAAAGGAAACAGTGTGTTTTCCTTGTTGCTGTCGCTGGATAGAGCAACCCTAGGAAATGCAGGATCGCACGCCTTCTTTTTAAATATATCAGCAGGTTAAATTCGATAGGTGGTTCTGATAAAATAGGATAAGACAAGCCGTGAAGATATGTAATGTTTTGCATTCCATTATTTACTCTTCATAATGGGTGGTATATTGCATTTTCCCGGATAAAAAAGTCCAAATTAAAATTATATTAACATAAAAAAAAGTAAAAAGAAAATAAAAAATATAAAAAAAACAGTAACCGGGGATGGGCTTTGAAACTGGGACCTGTTACATGGGAGTTATTATTAATCACTATAACATTAAGTGTGTTAAAAATTACTCAGTATACTGCGTTAGTGAAAAAAATCAAAAATTTTGTATTGCTTTTTTTACGTTTCTGGACTTTTTACATCCAAAAAATATGATTTCCGTCAAAAAACAAAAATTCTGTCTATTGGCCTGTCAGTCTATCGTCTGTCTGTCGGTCTGTGTATCCGGGAAATTTGTGACCATGATAACTCGGGATAAATAATTCAAATTTGACCATAGGTTGATTATCCAAAGTTCTGGGATTGCTTTTGGTAAAAATCGAATTGGGATAACCCCATTTTGGTAGGAACAATTTTTTGCAAAAACATTTTTTTTTATTTATTTTTCGTTTTGCGAAAAAAGAATTTTTTTTGAAAAACTTATTTTTTTTATTTTATTTTTTTTTGTTTTTGATTTTAATGAACCTAGGTCTATAAGGAAAAGTATTATTTTATTGACAGCAGTATTTTTTACTATCGAAAGCAAATAGCTACAAATATTAGTTAAAATTTTTTCGAAATTTGTCGAAAAACGAAATATTTTATATTTTTTGTTAAAAAAAAGTATTTATACGATTTAAACTTACCCCACTCCAATTTATACCAAAAACTAGTCCATACTAGAATTTTAGATAAGAAACTGATAATTCCAAATTAAAGTCTTCGTCTTAACCGTTCCCGAGTTATCGTGGTCACAAATTTTTTGGACTGACAGAAGTCAACTTCTTCAAATTAGTTTGACTAATGCTAGACCTTCCTCGGGGAAAGTAAACCCTTTGTTTATTTACTAAGGAAAAATAAAAGAAAAGAAAACATCAGAACAAAAATGATGATATATGAAAGTTGTTGTACAAGCTTATGATATCACTGTTGCTTTGACGTGGAGATATTTTATTCCATCATAAATCAGGCTTATTACAGAAATATAAACATTAAAAGACATTTTTCATGTAAAGACTATAGCTGAAATAAAAATACTTGTTTATTGACCTTTTGAAAACATTGGCATTAATATTGTACGTATGTATAAGAAAATAATTTTTTTCCAAGACTACTTAAGAATAGCATTATTCTTAAACTGTTTTAAATGGCATAACTACTAGATTCTGGCATACTATAAGAGAATTATTTAAATTATTAAGAAATTTTACAGTCGAAGAAAAAGTATAGCAAGGAACACGTTTGAAATGTATATTATACACTCCTGGGACCGTCACTCTCGCCCTGGATCGTGTGTGAAAATTTTCACTCATGTAGAATAATAATAATAATAATAATAATAATGTTTATTTGAAATAACGTCTTAGTCACAAAATTATGTAAAAATAAAATACAATATAAATAAACTTAAGAAAAATAAAAGCAAAAACTAATGCGCAGCATAAAAACCAAGGGTTTGCCAATGCTGACACATTAGTCAATATAATACATACCAGTTAAATTTATAATCTCTTGTATAACATAAAAGTATAAAATTAATGTATAAAATAAAAATACTATATACATACATACCTACATATCCATACACACACACACACACACACACACACACACACACAGAATATGCGTTATTTCAAACTTGTTACAGAATATACTTATTCTGCATTGCACAAAAGACAAGCGCTTACTTAGAGATGTTTTTAAAAGCAATCTGGAGGTGATTTCAGAAGAAAAGTAGACAGGCATAGAATTAAATACTGCTTACAAATAATAAAGAATGTAGGATGTAAAAATGTTAGGAAAATTACAGAATTGTTTAGAAATAGTTTGGCATAGAGAGGTATTAACTAATTTTAGGAATTAATTTTTTTTATCACAATTTTTTTTTTTTAGACCGAAAAAAATTGATTTTAAATTAGTTTTTGCCCCATTTGAACCACCCATTTTCACCATAAACCGACATATCAATGCGGCTGAGAGAAAAAATGCTTCAAAAACTTAGTTTTTTTTGAACGACGAATGATAAAAAAAATTACCCTTTTTGACCTCCCTACCCCACCATGACTTTTACCAAAACCAATTGCTGCCAAAAAAATTGGATACGAAACCTAGGTATGTAGCTCTAGTTATCGTGGTTGAACATTTTACCAGACAGACAGACCAATGGAAATCGAAAAACTAATAAAAAAATTAGATGTTTGGCTTCTTGTGTTGTGAAGTGGTTTTTTACCAACAAGTATTTTTCTACTAATGTTATAAAGTGGAAAATTCGGTTATAGGCGAGCAGAGATTATTACTTTTATTATAACTTACTCAGTTAAGTTGTCCATCCAATCTTCCACCGCATTTAAAGTATACCCGAGCGGAGAATATACTTAACCACGTATCACTTTATTCGGGAGCGGGTATTCTAGTGAGGCGGCGCTTTGGAAACAGATTAAAACGATTATTTCTTAACTTAAGAATAATATATTAAAAAAATGTGAATAAATTCTTCAATAACATGAACGATCAATTCTTAATTCTAAGTCCTACTTCTATGCAAAGCCTCTAATTTCCATTATATATTAGATTCCCATTAAATACTTCTAAATTAAAACATTCTATGTTTGAAATCCCAACTATTTACAATAATTTTCAAAGCCCAATTTATTATCCACAGTTTTCTTAGTGTAAATATCAAAACTGGTTCGTATAAGTCATTTAAATAAGTTTACAGAATATTTGTCAAAGTTCATTACTATTCGTCAAAATTTTTATCAGTGTTCATACTAACAATATATATATAAGTGTCCAATATTATTTTTAAGTCTGATATTATAAGTCTCAAAATTTTTAAAAACTATTTTTAGTTCAAGAATAATTCTCAAAATTATTTCTCACAGAAACTACATTTCACTTTTAAAATTGACATGGAGGCACTCTAAGTAATATTGAATAATATCTGAATTTTTTCATCAGTTTATATAGGATTTCCAAAATGATAAGTAGGTCAATAGTTAAATTTATTTGACAAGTCTTTTAGCCCAAAATATTCCTAAAGACACCGACTATATTTAATTACCCCGACAAAAGAGTTCCAGTCTCATCAATTTGCAAGCTAATTACTATTCCTGACATCTGAAACGATCATTTTAACCATAAATTATATTTGTTTATAAACTTATATCTATGAGTCAACTTTTAAGTTATACCGACAAGGGTCACCGAAAAAGAGTCCGATCTAATGTAGAACAAACCAGACTTTGCCGAAACGAATTTCGTGAAGGCGGAATGTATTTGCACTATTATTAAAGCAATATTATTTTAAAATTTTTAACATCATATAAAATATGCGGACCATGACAGTAGGATATTGAAATTACTAGACTTTCCCTAGCGAATACTAATATTTTTGTTGTTTTAAAAATAATTCAGGTTCAAGCTTAATTATTTTTCTGAAAATTAATTAACTGAAATTTATTTTAAAGTTTTTGTTGTAAACAATATTTTATTACGTTATAATGCATTTCTAAATTAATTAAATAATGTAACATATTGCACCGAAAACACATAAAAGACAAATAAAAGGAAAAATTAATACATTACGTTTTTATTGTTATACCGTTTAAATTACATGTTATTATTAGTGACCATATGTGAAAGTACACTAGTTTACAAAATTTCTTTTTGTATGACCCAATATTGCACATAATTGTATGTTGAAATAAAAAAAAAATAAAAAATATGATACGTCTTTTGACTTGCATAATTTATAAAAAATATTTATTTTTTTACATCGGCACTTAGTGCTACTAAGAGTGCCGATGTATTGAAATCTTCGCGGAAAAGTCAAAATCTTTGACCACGTTTTTTTCACATTTCTCGACGTTTTAGACCATTCTGAGTCGAAATCAGTAAAAAAAAAAATTGCGTCCGTCTGTCTGTCTGGGTGTAAACTCTCTAACTCCATTTCTACATAAGATATCGACTTGCGGTTTTTCGCATATTGTTTCTTATAGTATTCCGAAAAGCTGATTAGATTGTGAGAGTAAACGATTGGGGTTAAGGGGGTAAAAATAGGGTAAAACTCCTATTTTTAGCGTTTTTTGTTTGTAATTAAGGCAATTATAAATGTATTTCGTTAATTTAGCACTTATATAAAAGATAATTTTAAATTGGTCAAAAAATGTTATAAACAACGTTTTTCTAAAACGCATTGTTTTCGAGATATTGGCGTTTAAAGCAGTAAAAGGTTTTTTTAGCACATCTCACATATTTATAACCCGATTTCAAAAATTATATTTTAAATAAAAGCTCTTTTTAAGCCCTATAAAAAATGTTATATACAGTTTTTTGCTAGAATATAATGTTTTAAAGATACAGAATTTAAAATCAAACAAAACACCTAGTTTGAAATTTGCAAACTAGATGGCTCTAGTGTACAATAGTGCCGATGTTTTGACAGGGTGCTTGGAACGTTTCATCTAGTTTATTTTTTAAAATTCTAAAATTTTGTTACATTTTTGTTCAAATCCATTGTGCATATGAAGAACAAAAACGGATACAAAACTAAAAACTACTAATATCTACTTGCTCACAAATTATATGTGGTAACTAACAATAGTATATTATTTACCAAGTGAGAGAAGTTTAACATTTTTGACCTGCGTCAAATTGCGGGATGAGCGCGCTAGCACGAAGTTCGCAAGACGCGGTCTAAAATGTTAAATCTTCACTCACGTGGAAAATATAGTGTTTTTTTCACTACCAGTACAATTAATTAGTTATTTATTTATTTATTTTACTAAAATTTAATGAAAAAGCTTATATATATATTTAAAATATCACGCTGGCCGTTCGCGGTCATTAAAAAACAAATGAATAACTTGACATTTCTGGCAGAAATTTTCTGATCTGCTGAAATTATTAAGTTAGAAAGTGTTTCCGTGTTAAGTGTAATAAAATATATAAAAATGGAAAGTAAAATGCAAAGTGATGATTCTGGTACTCCCCCAGAAATAAGGGGACAGGCGAAAACTGTGAGGGAGAATCTCTTGCCTCAAAATTTTTGCAAATTCAATATATGGGTTGTACCTCTAGTAATTTATGATCCTTACGGTAATATATGGATTGTATAATCTATGGTTAAATATTTGAACACTTTGAACACTTTTCGAAGTGTTTTTTTGTAAAACATGTTTTATAGGTACTAATTTAGTTAATATTTTTTAATTTATCATGCAATAAATAAGTTTTGTGCCTAAAGACACTTGTAAATAGCAATGTGATTTAATAATTAAGTGAAACGTCAGATGCCAAAACAGCTGAATAAAAATTCATTATTAACCATGGTGCAATTTCATTATTTTTAGAACCTCTGACGTCATAGGTAGAGAAATAATATTTCTACCAATGAAAAGAGCAGTAATAAAGATGTGGTTTCAGGCTGGTGGTGAAAAAAACAATTTTTAAAATTCATTAGAACTTAAAAGCTCGTTTTTAAACAAAACCAACACACTAACAAAAATTCGACTTCAGCTAGTTTTCATGATCACCTGTTTAAATTTTTAGCGACAATATTAGGGGCTGTCCATATATTACGAAACGCAATTTTCAAAAAAATTTACCCCCCTCCCCCCTGTGTAACAAACTGTCACATTTACCAACCCCCCCCCCCTGTGTAACGCGTAACAATATAAAATTTTAGTTTCGCAATAAATTTAACTGTATTCGTTTTTCTCGACAAAACAAACATGAACCTAAAATATAGTATAACATAACCTTAATAAAAATTTACGCGAAAAAATCACTCAAACTAAAAAAATATTCATAATCAATATCACACAGGGAAAAAATATTAGGTACCTCTTTTTACACTGAGTGTCACATATAACACGTATATTGTTTATGCACAGGTACACAAAATAGTACACACATTGGTTTGGACTGTCAACAGTGTTTTTACTGATTACAATATTATTTAAATATGCATAGTTTCGTCAATTTTTGTGTGAAAAAGGGAATAATGGGCCACTAAATAGTTATTTATGTTGAAATAAAAATAGATCTGCGAAGCTTAGAAATAAACATTAAATTTATTAAATTCCGTTACGTAACGTTTACCTAGACCCCCCCCTCCCCCCTGTCACAAACTGTAACAATTTCTCTGACCCCCTCCCCTAGGCGCGTTACGTAATATATGGACAGCCCCTTAGGTACTGCCATCTTTCAATAGGTATACTTTGATGCACGGATCTGTGGCCACTGAATATATTTTAGGGATGTGTGTACAACTGAGAGGCCCTTTGCAGGCATGCACGCCTTATAACGCTTTTGACGGAAAGAAGAGAGCGCGCACGATTCCACTCCCTTTTGTCGGAGACTTTTTGTCATGCGGAGAACTATAATCCAACTTGAAGACCAGACTAATATTTTTTGAAATTTAAAATTAAGCATATTTTAGTAATTTATTATAATTAGGTACAATCGAATAAAAATTATTGTATAATACACGAGCAAAAAGTTAAATTTCGATTTCGTAGGTCTATTGCCCTCGGGCCGGCCCTATCGGCCGGCCCTCGGCTTCTAAATACCTACTCAATCGAAAACCTTAACTTTTCGTCCTTGTATTATAAATAACTATTTTGCAATTATAGCGCAGCTTACATTGTGAGATTTTTACGTTCTAGTCCTATTATAAAACAATAAATAAGTTTGTTTTTTTATTTTAAAGAGTTTGTTTGGTGATAAAACTTTATGTTTACGGCCTTTTGTTAACTTAAAGCAAGACAATTTTCCTGAAACATTTTGAAAGAAATCCTAGACAATGTGTCTCCATGAGTCTCTCAAGGTCAGGTTCAACAACTTTAGGCCTTTCAAAAATGATACTAGACGCTTCTTATGTTTTAGATAAAAAAATACGTTTATTCACCATATGCTCCAATATATTTTATAAATTGATATCTAATATAGTTTTATTATTATTGAATTTAACAAAAAAAAATTCAGTTAAAGCAAATCTGTAAAAAGCTATTGTGTACACCCTAAAAGCAGTAACCCATATTTAATAAAACTGAGATAATGGCAAAAACAGTAAATCGTCTTAGGCACTCCCTTGTGTTATAGCTAGAATCGAGAAAGTGGGCCTATAACTTTAGGTTTAAAGTACCTTTATTATAACACAAGTACACAATCATTAATTACACAGGTTTACAAAAAAAAGTCAGGACTATTTGACCGGACCATGGTATTCCTAGGTATTTTGGCGCCCTGTGTCACATCCCGGGGTCAGTTTTGCCCCATCACGTCAGGAAAACGAGATTTCAAGGTCATTTGGAGATCAAAATGAGACCTACACAGTTACCCGTGAAGTTAACAGGTCGCTTGAGATATTGTCGCGGGGCCGCTTCCAAAAAATCACCATTTTGACCTCAAATGACCTTGAAATCTCGTTTTCCTGACGTGATGGGGCAAAACTGACCCCGGGATCTGATTCAGGGCGCCAAAATACCTAGGAATACCATAGTCCGGTCAAATAGTCCTGACTTTTTTTTGTAAACCTGTGTTATTTATTTAAATAAAGAAATGGACTTACTGCTTTTTAGTATAATATCTCGTTGTCAAAATTTTTAGGAATGCTAAACTAAAAAGCAGTATGTAACAAAATAAAGAGAAAACGACCCAAAAATAAAAAAATATATTTTTAAATTTACTTTTAAAAATAAGTTTTATTTTCCCCATGGAAAGTCGGGAGTTAGTAAAAAAAATTGAAAAATTTGTATTGCTTTTTTTCACGTTTGTCGATATAAAATCCAATCCATTCTGTGATTGGGTTGATGTTCCGCCATATATCTTGCCAATCACGGCATCGCATTCTTATTTTTTATGTTCTTATGCAAGCTTCTGGATAGGCCTTTATATATTTCAGATGCAATCAAATTTAGTAACAAGACAATCACGGCCTATCCAGAAGCTTGCATTAGAACGTAAAACATAAGACTGCGATGCCGTGACTGGCTTACAAGATACATGGCGGCACATAAGCCAATCACGGTATCGCATTATTATGTACTATGTTGTTATGCGAGCCTGTGGATATGCCCTAAACCTTAAAACTTTTCAAATAAATATTTAAATATTCTTTAACCAAGTTTAAGACCTTTGTATACATGTAGTTCGACTCTCGTAAAATATAATTAACATTGACGAATAATAAGTCAAATCGGGGCAAAAATCAATATTTTTGGCGATAACTTGCTTAATTCTGAACATAGAACAAGAATTCTTGAACAGTTAAAACATATTAAATTTTCTTCATAAGCATTTTTAGTGATTTTAGTTCTATGACTATTCGTTTTCGAGATAGATTGATTTAAAGATATTTTTATCCATCTAGAAGTGTATACGTTTCAATTTGCTATACGAAAATTGCAAATAAAATAAAATAACCAAAAAAATTATGTAATAACCAAAAAACCAAGCGTAGAGATCCGGAAATGCGAATTTTTAAAATTTTGGCGAATGCCCTCTGTTGTAACGGGTTAACGTTAACCCGTTTATGTTATAACATAAACAAATAATTATAAAGCAATACAAAATTTTTAGTTTTTTTTTTACCAACGCAAGGCTATTCTTGAGGAAAATGATAATATTAATGAAGCGGAAGTTTGCAACGTTTTTTTGCAACGAAAATACAAACAGTATATTAAAGTACTAGTTTCATAACATACGTTCTTCTATTTGCGACTCTTATAAGCTCATAATCACACGCATTTTGCGTGTTCTTATAGGCCCATAAGAGCTCTGTACTTTTTGTTCTTTTGGGTTGGCAACAGAACTGGCCTATCGCATGACGTTTTCCGTGCAAATGTCAATGTCGCTTTAAAGTTGAATTTTCTACAAAATTTGGTGTTTAGGTTATTTTCACCATGTTAAAATTGTTGCTTGGTTAATTGCAGTAAAAAAGAAAAGAGATGACTATAAAATATATCAAAATATCATTTGTTCTTAGAATTTTAAACATGGTGTAAACTGTAATGCCAATCCAAAACAAAAATCCCTAAATCAGTCATCAATTTAAATGTAAGTTTTTTTAAATTTTAGAGCAAAATAGAAAAAATTGTATAAAGCACTCGTTTCATAACACGTCTTTAGCGCACGAGTACAAGTTTAGAAAACAAGCCGCTTGCGGAGAGTTTTCTAAAGTACTGGTGCGCTAAAAACGTGTTATGGAATAAGTGCTTTAATATACTATTTGAATTTTCGTCGCAAAAAAACGTTGCAAACTTCAGCTTCATTAATATTATTATATTATGTAACATTATTACATAAATAGTAATTTAAATGTCTATTAAAGCTATGCAATAAGGATTGACCTAGTAAATAATAATGTACTCTAATTTTATAAATCAGCTGACTAATACAATTTTCAAGTACTAGGTAGTGGTAGGCTTTGAACACGTGATCACAACTTTTTTACCCGGGTCATACGGAAACCAGGTCATCGTGGAAAGACTTAGGTCAGGCCAATGAACCAGCCCCTCGAGTAAACTCTTTTTAGTCGTATAGCTGAAGGATATTTTTACACCTATTAGTTTTATGAATTTTCTTTAACCCTTCGTTAGGCGCGCGGTCTACGATCGTAGACCATGCTTTTTTTTAGCTGGGTAACTTTTTACAGGGAGTGTTTACGCTTGCGCCCCTTCGAGTAGCTGTGCATTATGCATCAATCTATTAGATCAGTAATAATTCACACTTTGAATGAGTATAATAGTGTTTTTATTCATATTGAAACCTGCCTGGTCTACGATTGTAGACCGCGAGAATAACCACGTTACCTTTTTTATTTTTGCATTTTTTTATTTTGTTCAAGTTTTTATGGTTTCTTTTTGTGAATATTCTTTTTCAAAGTTAGTTTATTAGTTTAAAGATAAATTAAAGATACAATATGTCTTTACCACCAAAAAAAAATAGCAGTTTATAGGAAGACACTGAAACGAGTCTTTTTGGGCATGAAAGAGCTCATACGTAATGTTTTTGATAAATAAGGTAATTTTCTGTTCTATAAAACTAAAAATTACTTTGGACACTAAATGTGCATAAGAAGGGAAAATAAATCGAAAAAAAAAATGCTCAAAATATCATAACTACGATTGCAAAGAGCACATGTACAAGGCGCATGAGTTACTAAAATATTGCATGATTTCGAGTAAAATTTTATAATATTTTTTTCTTTTAATTTAGGTGTTTTTTATTTTTTTATAATCGTACATGTTAAAAAAAAAACAAATGTTTTAGTTTCAGAAAGTTTGTTAAGTTATTTTTATTTTTTTTTACAAATTACCGTACAGATGTAAAATATATGTTAGAATTGTATATCATTTTTATTTTACCCTTAACACTTACTAAAACAATAATAATTTGAAAAAAATATGTAAATAACTTTTAAATACAACCAAATAAATAAAATAAGATATTTGGTTTTTAAAAATATAAATATGTTTTTTTTTTTAAACAAAAAATAAAATGGTCTGAAAGTGTACACCGCGCGCCTAACCAAGTTACAAAAAGAGGCGCGCATAACGAAGGGTTAAAATGTCCTTAATGTTGATTTACACAGTATTTAGCACTAAAATAAGAATTTGATCAATGAAACGTCAGATTAATTTGTCATAAAAAATTTTATTGGTTAAATTAAGTTTAGTAAAAAAAATAGTTTAGTAAATAAATAATAATTTAGATATATACACGGTGTATTTGAAATAGCGTAGGAAATTTTAACAGATGATTCTACATCATAAAATATGACAAAAAGTTCCTATAAACATATGTCTAAAAATGCGTCATAAGGGAGCTACGCCCCTTTGAAAGGGGCTAAAAAAATCGGTTTTTATTTAATAACTCAGGAACCCTTTGAGATATATCAACGAGGTTTTGTACGTCAACTAACCCTACCAAGGCCCGTTTTTATGTGTTATTTTCATGTACTTATTTCAACCAGGGGTGTGCGAAACGGGGGGGGCTTATCAGTTTTTTGTCCCAAACTTTTTTCTGTGTAACTTTTTTGCAATTTTATTTTTGAAATATGATTCCTCAGGTCAAAATACACAAAAAAGGTACTCTTGTTGTAATACTGTAGGATTAACCGTTTTCGAGAAAAATTCATTTGAAGGTGAAATTCCACGGTTCGAGGACGAAAAATTAAATACTAAAATGTTGAAAACCAAGATTTTAATGATGCAGGGCGAATGTACATTAAAAACTAAGAAAAAAACCTCATATACAGGTACTTCCAAAAATCAATCCTAATGGAGCTATGGTCTCCTAAATATGCACCATTTTTAAAGGGCTATGGTAGCTTTAAAAGCGTTTTTTCGACCTACATGTATGGAAACTTTTTTTCTTGGTTTTTGATGTAGAAGAATATTGCATCATTAAAAAAACCAAACCATTGTTAACGTAAACCAACGCCCCCATTAAAAAAATCAAACAGAAATTCGTGAGTAATTCAACAAGTTCATTTTTGTGGACCTATTAAACTATTTCTAAAAACTACAACTGCCTAAAAGCAAAAGATTGTTAAAATACTCACGAATTTCTGTTTGATTTTTTTAATGGGGGCGTTGGTTTACGTTAACAATGGTTTGGTTTTTTTAATGGGAGGCGTTGGTTTACGTTAACAATGGTTTGGTTTGGTAGTTTGCTGGTTTGGTGTTTTTTTTATTGGAGGCGTTGGTTTACGTTAATAATGGTTTGGTTTGGTAGTTTGCTGGTTTGGTGTTTTTTTTAATGGCATTTTTCAGATACGATATTTCAGAATTTAGAAGACGATATATTTTAAGAATCAAATAGGATTATATTTAGGCTAAATAATTTAGCTTTAGCTAATTAACAAACTGTTAGCTCGCAAAGAAAAAAGTAGATATTTTTGTAAAATTCTACAAAAGAATGTTACATAACCTTAAAATAATTTTTGGCATACGTCAAAACAAAAATAAGAAAATCAGTGCACATGCGCTGGATTTTCCTCATTACTGCGGTGAGTGAATCGTGAAATTTGTAGCATTGCACATCTTCACGGCTTATATTTTCCTGCAATAAGCTTCAGGAACAGGTGTACATTTTAACAATATCCTGCCTAGAGGCATTGTGGTTTGTTTTACAAATTTAGGTCACCAAATACTTTAAAGATAGTTTACTATTATTTGACGTTATAATATACTAGGTCAAATATTTGCTGTTTTGCATGTTGCTTTATGGATTAAGCAAATTAGACCTATAATGACATGGGTTTTTAATAAATTATAGCGACCTTCTTGTCTAAAGATAAATATATTTAAGTTTGCAATGACTAAAAAGAGTTATTTTTATACACATGTAGGGGTAGAGGGGCATGGTTCAACCAAGGGGCAAATTTAACCAGTCGCTCTAACTTCCAAGACTTTTTAAATTAAGCGCCCAAATAAGGAACATAACACTCTTCCTTGCAAAATCTACTTTCATGAGTAATATGGCGATCTATCTCATTTAGGGTCCGAGTGAAACAAAAAAATGTTCATATTTTATAACTGAACACACTAGTTAGAAGTGATCTATTTTTTTTACAGTAAAAAAATAAGTTCATTGTTGTACGCCGTAAAAAAAGTTAGTTAGCAAAACCACCACTGGCGGCAGCACTCTTTGACTTTGATGACAGCCATACTTCAAACTTGTTTGTTTATTATGTAAACAGTTATTTGAATCGAGATTCTGTGCAAAAACCTTGTGTGAAATTGATTAAAAATGATTGAAGAATATATGGTTTATACACCTACAAATCTCTCCGAAATTGCAAATGCTACATTAGACAAGTTACCTTCGAAATCGCGAAAAGTGTACGATTTAGCCTACGAAAAAAATTTAAAATGAGCTAAGGAAGGTTTAAGTTTATTTAGAAAGGGTTTTATAGGCCTATTTTAATAAAAAAACATACTTTATTACTGAATAAATTAAATTCAAAAATTTATATTTAAAAAATATATAAAGAATGCTTGAAGAAAAAATAGTATGCTTCACTCAGAGGAAAAGTGCTTTTTTTACTCGTCTGTAGTTTCCGGACTCCGCTTCGCGTCGACCGTAAATTCTACAGACTAGTAAAAAAAGCTTCACTTTTCCTCTTAGTAAAACAATATACTATTAGATATCTGTACCCCTTTTAATTTACTCTTAATAAAACATTTTTAAAGTCATACCCAGGGGGGGGGCAGCCTTAACTAGGTGACCTTGCAACACAGCTAAAAATGGCCGCCATAGCATCGCAATTTACGTGCTAGATGTCGCTAGCGTTATTTTTTGTAATTTTTAACAGATAGGTTCCTTTTATCTTTTCATGTAAAGCTTTACATTTATCCTGATAGATGGCATCGTATTAAAAATAATAATAAATTAAAAAATAGTAAATATTTTAAGATAATATTATTAAGAATGATTCTATATTGCATATTGACCATATTTAAAACAAAATCCCATTGAAAGTATTAGACTTACTTTGTTGTAAAAAAAATATATATAAAGCGGGGGTTTCCGTGTTTCTAACCTCAAAAAATCTAAATCTTGGATTGGTGTGCGACGAAAAATTTTAATAACTTTGGAAAAGGTAATTATTTAAATAAATATACGTACACAACAATTAAAACTAAATAATAATTATGCTTTCATGTGTTTTTAGTGTTTTTGAAACCAATCAGTGGCGATTAACCAATTGGTTACACTTTTGAAGAGGGTCGAATGTTTCTTTCCGTGAAGCTTTTAAAAGTAAGTAATATACATACGTAACAAATAAAACTAAATATTAATGATCCATTCATGTTTTTAGTGTTTTTGAAACCAATCAGTGGCTATTAGCCAACGAGCCACACTCTTAAGGAGGGTCGAAAGTTTATGTCAGCAAAGCTTTTAAAAGTGAGTAATTGATATACAAAACAATTAAATAAAATATTAATTATGCTTTCATGCGTTTTTAGTGTTTTTGGAAACAGTGAGTGGCGATTATTCAATTAGTATTACGAGTATGTACCCCAGTTTTAGTTTTAACTCATGTGGGTAAAAACTCTATTTTTTTAATTTTATAGTCCCATGCCCCCCCCCCAGCGAGTTATATTAGCATAGAAAATTTCAATTGGAAATACCTTCAAAGTTATATTTTTGGTGAATGCGCAATTTTTTTCCTTATGGATGCCCCTTCTCCCCTTAAAATGAAATAAATCCGCCCCTGCCAATATCCATACAGAGTGATATTTAGTTTACGCACTGTGACGTGCGATTCGTATACGAGAATATATTCTCTTATAAAACGGTGTATAATAATAATAATATAATAATATAATTATTTTTATGTTGTAAAAGCTGAGGGTGATAAAAAAAACAATTTTCGGATTTCGTCCAGTAAAATATTTTCATTGATTTGATAAAAAATTATTCTTTATGTATAGGTAATTAAGAATTATTCTTGTATGTACTTTTTTTAAATGAAATAAATTGTTTTATTTTTGTTTTGCATTTTTATTTTATTCTTTTATTACTTTGAATGGAGAATTCAAAGTAATAATTAAAACACGTTGAAGGACAATGACGCTGCCCAGCGGTATGTCTGCAAAAATGCAGGCAAACCGCTCGACGGCGTCATTGTCCTTCAACGTGTTTTAATTAACAATTTTATTAAGGATTTGAAATTGGCGCCATCTCTATTACTTAAAATTTCCGCTAGATGTCACTAGGGGTTTTTACAGAAACCGACTATACCGACAATAGTCCGCAATTTACGTGCTAGATGGCGCCAGCAACCTTTTTGTAATCTGTGTTGCCTACGTTTAACACGGAAGCTAAAGTTCTTATATATATTTTCTTTGGTCATACCTGTGATTCTTGGTTTGTCATTGATATGCAGATACCTGTAGTATGTTAACAATAATTTTAAAATTATGACAAAATAACACAAATCACATTTTTAATGCAGCAAATCCACTATTATTTAACAAAAATTAAAGTGTTAGATACTTACATAAACAGACCATGTACTTGTCCTTTTATGACGTTTTTTTAAAGTCCACTTTATGCAATTAAAAAAAAAACTAAATAATCACACACGTTATTGGTTATTTAATTAGTCAACATATCCTATAACAGAGTAATATGACTAAACTAATACTAATATTTTATTGAAAAAGCTAGCTATTGATTTTTTAAGAACACTCACTAATTTTAAATTAAATTAAAACGAAACAAATGCGAACTAAACAAATGTCACATCTGAAACACCCCTCGTATAAGAATAAACTCGTCCAGAAGATACGTCTAAAAAGCCTACCTCTAATCAGCTGATCGTTGTTTTGGTTTGTGACTCGGAAACAAGTGTTTGTTTTAATGTTTATAATAGTGTTGTACTTTCCTATATCTTGACAGATAAAATTAGGAAGTTTTGGTCATTATTTTTTTAAATTAATTAATTAATTATCGGTCTGTCTGTCTGAGATTTTTGTGATATCTTAATATCGAATATATTTTTTTGTGGTGTTGTGAAGTAACTAATGAGACTGTTTATTAAAATTTATCAACGTTTATAAATGTGTTAAAATTATACCTTACCACTGGGATGTGCAAAAATTGGACTTTGGAATTTGAATGAAAACCAATTAAACCAACAAAATTGTAAGTTTTACCCTATAAAATAATTAAGTAGGTCTGTTCGTTGGTGCACTTTCTTGCACTGACGTACACTTTTCGTCCAACCAAATAAGTACTGTATTTGTGCCCTGATTTTTAAACAAGACAAAGAATTTGTTTGACTGTAAAGTGCAAGAAAGTGCAACACCAACGAACAGACCTAGTTCCTCCTATACTTTTAAACGTCAAATTTTAAAAACTTGACAACATCGAAAGGGGCCGGTGAACTTACCGGCCACACGAATTCTTATTTTTTTTTTAACCAATAAAAAGTACTTACCTTAAATAGTATTTTTGCAAAAAAAAAATTGCGGATTACTCACAAATTAGCGAGAAATTAATTTTAAAAAAGTGCATTTTCAAGACATAGTTAGGGATTTTAACCACATTTCAATTTAAGTTGGTATAATTTTCAGTTAACTAATAAACAGCGTTGTCAGTTTGTACATTTTTTTTTTGAAATAATAGTACAAATTTTAACAAAAAATGTAACGTTAACGTAAAGGTACTTCCTCCATTAAAAAAAACACCAAACAACACAAAACCAACGTAAACCAACGTTAACGTAAGCCAACTTCTCCCATTAAAAAAAAAAATACCAAAAGAGCAAACTACCAAACCAAACCATTGTTAACGTAAACTAACGCCTCCCATTAAAAAAAAAAACACCAAACCAGCAAACTACCAAACCAAACCATTGTTAACGTAAACCAACGTTAACGTAAACCAACGTCAATTAAATTGTTATAAAAATTCTAACAAAACAAAAAACTGAATTTTCCGCACCTAATTATATTCAAAACAGTAAGTTTTAGTAATAAAACCAAAAATCAGTGCAAAAATATTGTTAATTTTTCACACAAGAAATCATTCCGAATAATACAAGAAAACACTTGAAATCAAAATTAAAATCTGACAACGCCGCATCTCTGTACACACGTGACATATGTCAGCAATATTATGGCGGTTCATAAAATTAATTATTATTTACGATTTTTCTCCTTGTAAGTTATTTTTTAGTAATAAAACAACGTTTTCCGCATCTAATTTTATTTATAATTGTTTTTAAGACCAAAGTGAAAAATTAGTGCAAAACTAGTCCTATTTTTTGTGTCCGGTAAGTTCACCGAAACCCATCGAAATATTAGACAAGCGCCTAATTGCAGCTCTCCGAGCCGGAGTTTGTTTTGGTTTTTTGTTTTTTGATGTTTTTTTTTTAGTGAGGCGGCCTTGGTTTACGTTAACGTTGGTTTGGCGTCTGTTTGTTGTTTTTTTTTTTTGTAAAAAAATGTTTTTTATTTAAAATATATTGAAAAATATATTATTTTAAATAGTCTGGAAGCTGAATTCTCGAATTACAGCTTCCTGATTGGTCCGGTGGATTGTCGTTGACGCTTGGCCGCGTTCTGTGTATGAGGCGTAGGACATACACTTTTATTACATTTAATAACTTATTTTTTTTTTTTTCTATGTACAAATTTTTATTTATTTTTTTTTTCTCTCATTAAGCTTAAATATCTACCTAACTCATACAATATAATTAAACATGTAAACAAATTGTAAAACTCGGGCAGAAGGACTTCGGTCAATAGCCCTTTGACTTAGTCAATAAATTACTTTTACTACTACTACTACTACTATATTGAAAAACGGTCAGCGCATGCGCAGTTTATCAAAACGCGGTATAAAGAGCTGCACATAAACGCTCCTAAATATTTGCGTACGAAAGTATGTCAAAAAAATGCGTAGTAAATCAACATCAGTGGTGTTACAAGTTCGATTTTAATAAAAAAATATTTCTCAAAAACACCTTATCCAATTATTTTATTTTTTCTTTGGAAATTTCTTTTTAACCTTAAATTATTCTTAGATTTTTTTTGTAACCTATTTCTGAACACCCTGTGTATCATATTTATCGCGAAAAAAAAAACAATTTTGGTTCACCGATGATAGGCAACTTATTGCATAAAACATATTTCCTCTCAGGCCAATTTGAACCATTTACTTAACATGCAAACAAATGCATACAAATTACTATTTCTAAACCTAAATTATAATTTCTACACTAAGAATTTGAGTATTCAAAACTGAACAATTTTGTATATTTAACACCCATCATCTGTAGTTATACTAATATTGTTACACAGATAAAAATATGTGTAAGAATTTTATGAAGCTGAAGTTTGCAACTTTTTTTGCATCGAAAATTAAAATAGTATATTAAAGTACTAGTTTCATAACAAACGTTTTTAGCGCACAAACACAAGTTTAGAAAACAAGCCGCTTGCGGCGAATTTTCTAAAGTACTAGTGCGCTAAAAACGTGTTATGGAATAAGTGCTTTAATATAGTATTTGAATTTTCGTTGCAAAAAAACGTTGCAAACTTCAGCTTCATGAACATATTCTGTAAAAATGTATGTGAAATAAAATTTTACAGAACATATTCATGAAGCTGAAGTTTGCAACGTTTTTTTGCATCGAAAATTCAAATAGTAGGGGATGTCAGGGTTAACTGGGCCGCTTTTTTTCATATCGAGTTTTTGAAAAACCTGTAAATAATTTTGAAATATTTTCTATAGCAAAAGGTAGATTATTACTATAGTTAGAACATATTAATACTTCAGACAAATATTATTTATATAAAAAAAGTTATTAATAATAAACCAGTAAACCCCGCTGGACCAGTTAACCCCATAGGGCAGGGTTAACTGGACCACTACTCAGGCTTAACTGGTCCACTAACAAAAATGTATTGTATTGTCATTATTGTCAATAAAAACGATTTGAAATCAAATACAAATTAATTCTAACATAAAAATAGACAACATAATATGTTAAATATTAGATATATCTCAGGGTTAACTGGACATGGCCCAGTTAACCCCGAACTAATTAATATTGACATAAGTGGTCCAGTTAACCCTAAACCAGTTAACCCTGAGTGAAACCACTGAATGAAATCATGAAATTTTAATACTTAATAAGATATTAGAAGGCGGAAATTACGCAGAATAATTAACAAAATACTCAGTATATTAGGTAAAATATTAGTCTAGATCCTCCTATTAATAATAAAGTATTAATTAAAAAATAAAATTTAAGGTAAATATCTACTTTTCATCGAAAAAAATGAACTTTCTTTACTACAACTTACACGTGGACAACACGGTTGTCATAATACTTTAAACAATACTACTAACTAAATATCACTAGAATTTGCCCTAAGGCGCCAATACTAATAAAAAAAGTTAAAAAAGTTAAAATCCAGGTGGACCAGTTAACCCTGTGGCCCAGTTAACCCCGACTTCCCCTATATTAAAGCACTTATTCCATAACACGTGTTTAGCGCATTAGTACTTTAGAAAACTCGCCGCAAGCGGCTTGTTTTCTAAACTTGTACTCGTGCGCTAAAAACGTATGTTATGAACTTAGTTCTTTAATATACTATTTGAATTTTCGTTGCAAAAAAACGCTACAAACTTCAGCTTCATTATATTTTACAATTTTTAAATTATTATCAAAAATAATAAAGTATACTTAGAAGTATCGATCCCAGAGACTTGCTGTTGGTTTAAAACGAACGAAACTGACTGCAAACATCAAGGATCTCTACTTAAATTTTAATGAATATTATTTTAACTTTCCCGAAAAAGGATTTTCTACTGTTAAATAATATTTAAAATGAGTTATTCTCATAATGAATATAAAATCCTCTTGAAAATGTTCAAGTTCTACAGAGCGGCAAACAAATTTAAATTAATTTCGTTAATAGTCTAAGAGATGGTGAAAGTTTTCAACAAGTCATTTTCTCCCGGTTAAATTCTACTTAGGGAACGTTCAAGTATTACGTAACGCAAAATTTGGCCATTTTTGACCCCCACCCCCCTCATGTAACGCGGCGTAAAAGAGACCAGCCATTGAACGTTCCCTTGGCCATAAAATTGCGGATTTATTTTTTTTTTGTTTTATTTGCGTTTTTTCCGGGAGTGGAATGAATAGGTTTCTTTTTAATGAAACCCTGCATTTTTTTACTTTTTTGAATTCAGGCAAAAATTCTATGTATAAAAACTGAGGTAAATTATGTGCATCTCGTTTTTATACGATAAAAACGAAAACGAAAAAAACTAAAAGTAAAAATAAAACAATCAGTTTTTTGTACATAGAATTTTCGGCTGAATTCAAAAATGTAAAAAATTACAGGGCGTTGTATTAAAAAAAAACATAAAAAAATTAGATGCACCATTTTATAGCCAATGTAAAATTATATAAATCACCAAAGTTCCGTTTTTATCGAATATAAATTAATCTTAATTTTACAATGACAAGTCAAATTTCAAAATTTAAGGATATTTACTTGTCAGATTTTAAAATAAGCCGTGTTATGTAAAATTATTGGATCCGATAATGAATATACCGTCGACCAAAAGATAAAATGACCAAAATGTCATATTGTTTTTAAAAATGACAAAAAAGAAATTTTTTTTTATAAAATCTGGTAATCTTAATGTTATCTTAAGGGTATACACGGAAAGAAATTAGTGGGCTCTGCGCTATACATTATAAGATATTTGGTAACAGTGGCAAATTATAGTGATTTAAGCTATAGATTATAGGGACACAATAACTAATAATGTTAAAAATAAATTGGAAACGATTATATATATTACAGACACGATTATATTTATTACAGGCACTATTATAAATTTACAGAAATTTTATTATATTATAAAAATTATTAGCACGGACAATAATTAAATCTATTTAAGCTATAAATGCCATACTATTTGTTATATTTTATTATTCACTAAACAATTAAAGTATTTCATATAAATTTTTACACTGACTGCCATAATTGTAAGAGAAAGCCTTGTATTTATATAATAAGCGATTATAATTTGCTTGGTATGTGTGTTATAGCGCTCCTAGCTATAATTTTTTTTTCCGTGTACATTAAGGTCAATGCACAACACGATCTAATAAATATGAAATATACGATATTTTATTTTTCTATTTTGCGACTCTTATAAGCTCATAATCACACGCATTTTGCGTGTTCTTATAGGCCCATAAGAGGTCTCTACTTTTTTTCTTTTGGGTTGGTAACAGATAAAAGTCTATCTCTTAACGTTTGCCGTGCCGTGAAGGTCGGTTTAAAGTTTAATTTTCTACAAAATTTTGTGTTTAGGTTATGTTTTACCGTGTTAAAATTGTGGCTTAGTTACTTGCAGTGGAAAAGAGAAGAAATGACTATAAAATATATCAAAATAATATTCGTTCTTAGAATTTTAAACATGGTGAAAACTGTAATGCCAATTCGAAACAAAAATCCCTAAATCAGTCATAAATTTAAATGTAAGTTTTTTAAAATTTTAGAGCAAAATAGAAAAAATTGTATATCGTTTCATAACACGTTTTTAGCGCACTAGTACTTTAGAAAACTCACTTTAATATACTATTATTTATATAGATTCGGCAGTTAAAGTGTTAACTTAAAGCATTGTGAAATATTCAATTAAATTTTTAATCTAGTCAGATCAAAAGTTAATTAACTTTAAATTTTCAGTATTGTATTTTAATTATTGGAATGAAAGAAAGAGAATATTCAAAGATAAATTGATCAAATAAACTCGTAATATTCAACTTCCATAGATTAAATCAAAAAGGCATCTCAATTTTATACAGGGTAAGATTTTCCTAAAAATTTTTGCGGTAGGTAGTTCAGAATGTTTTATTTTTTTAGCGAAAATACTCTGCACTAAGAATATATATTTTTTCTATTTTGCGACTCTTATAAGCTCATAATCACACGCATTTTGCATGTTCTTATAGGCTTTAAAGTTGTATTTTCTACAAAATTTTGTGTTTAGGTTATTTTTACCATCTTAAAATTGTGGCTTAGTTGCAGTAAAGAGAGAGAAGAGATGTCCATAAAATATATCAAAATATCATTTGTTCTTAGAATTTTAAACATGGTGTAAAGTGTAATGCCAATCCAAAATAAAAACCCCTAAACCAGTCATCAATTTAATAGTTATTTATATACCAAGGGTCTAAACTGGCTGTTTTAGTCCCGCTGCATTAGTGTTTCCTGAGCGAGCGTAGTGAGCGAGGGAAACAGAAATGCAAGGGACTAAAACAGATAAGTTTAGTTCTGAGGTATATACACTATTTTTTGCAGGACCAAACATAATTTAGGTAGGTAGATAAAATTAAAATTAAAAAACACGCGTCTAAAATCGGTTGTTTTATTTTCGTAATTTAATCAAAATGCCTGTAAATTTCGAAAAGTCAGTTTCATGGCTATCGCGATTTCAATTGTTTTTTAATATGGTTGACACAAACGTCAAAAAGATGGACGAAGATGATAAATTTTAAGTTATGTATAAATTGTTATAACAATGTTATTTTTAAAGGTTTTCTTTGTTAAAATCAAATAAATTGGTTTGAATCGCTAATTTATTACAAAACACCACCAAACCTAATTTTTGAACCAGCAAAGCACATAGTAAGTATAATATTTTAATATTATCAAGGTTGCCGTGATTTTTATTCCCTAGGGAGAAAAAGTTTAGTCCCGAAAATGAAAGCGTAAAATTAGGTTTTAGTCTTGGTCGTGCAAAAGTGTAAGTTTTTTTAAATTTTAGAGCAAAATAGAAAAAAATGTATAAAGCACTCGTTTTATAACACGTTTTTAGCGCACTATTACTTCAGAAAACTTGCCGCAAGTGGCTCGTTTTCTAAACTTGTACTCGTGCGCTAAAAACGTATGTTATGAAACTAGTACTTTAATAGACTATTATTAATTAAGTGTAGCGGGTAGAGATTTAAGATACGTAGCGTCTCTTATTAGTATAAACTATTACACTATTTTAAATATAGCGAAATTTTTAAAATAAGTAATAATAATAATAATAATAATAATAATAATAATAATAATAATAATAATAATAATAATAATAATAATAATATTTATTGCTCAAAAAACAAATAATAATTTAATTTTACAAATGCAATAAATATGCAATTTGCACTAAAATGTTTACACATTTGAACGTGCTTATTACAATAAAAAATAAATAAATAACAAATGTATTAAGTATAATTAATAACTTAAAACTATAGTATTAATAGTAGTAATAATAATGATAATTGCTATAAAGTGTAATGTTATAAAAACAGAACCAGAAAAGGAAAAGGAACGTTACAAAAAATAGTACTAATTATCTTTTTTTTTTTTTTTCTTTTTTTTTTCCTTCAGATTATATAGATCGACTGATATCATGATGTTTCCTTAAGGCATATCTACAATTTGCGATAGGCTAATAAGGTAAACAAACAAGATAAATAAAACAAAAAATTAAAATAAATTTAATAAATATTAACTAAATAAAATAAATAGAATAAATTAAATAAATTAAACAAACCAAATGTACAAAACAAATAAAACAGATAAATAAACAAAGTAGATAAAATAGATAAAATGACAGAAGTAATAAAATTAATAAAATAGATAAAAAGATAAAATATATAGAAAAGATAAGTACTTTAAATAACTAGCAAAAATGGTTCTTTCTTTATTAATGGGGCCATATTGATACACTGGTACCATTAAGAAAGTACCATATATTAAAGAACCTACCAATATTATTCATTTTTATGTAATAAAGCCGTTTTTATAAATGAAGATAAATGATAATTTTAGATGGTGGTTATAATAGTATATAAAAGTACTAGTTTCATAACACACGCTTGCAGCGAGTTCTCTAAAGTACTAGTGCCCTAAAAACGTGTTATGAAACGAGTGCTTTACACTATTTTTTCTATTTTGCTCTAAAATGAAAAAAAAAATATTTAAATTGATGACCGATTTAAGGGTTTCTGTTCTGGGTTGGCATTACAATTTTCGCTATGTTTGAAATTCATAGAACAAACGATATTTTGATATTTTTTATAGTCAGCTCTTCTCTTTTTCACGCAAGTAACCAAGTCACAATTTTAACATGGTAAAAATTAACTCAAAACACAATTTCGTAGAAAAATAAACTTAAAAGCGGTGTTTACGTTTGCACGGAAAACGTCAAGTGGTTGTCCTGATAGCACAAAAGCCTTCTAAGAAGATTCTTAAAATAAATAGCCGGAAGGACGGCATGTTTCTTAGAAGCATATATATTTTGCTCAGGATATTCTAAGAACGATTAAAGAAATGCAAAGGATACCCTTTTAATCGTGCTGGTAGTTCCTAAGAAGCTTCTTATAAGCCTCTGTATTAAATAAGAACGTTTTAAGAAGCATGTTAAGAATGTTCTTAGAAATAGGTACATGTACTTTTAAGAATATTCTTAGCCTGCTTCTTAAAATATTCTTATTTGATGCATTTAAGTAATAATATTAAATATTGCGCATGCGCAAACAAAGTTTCAGATTTCTACATTAATATAGTTTTTCTCTTTCTTTCAAATATATTTTATGATACTCGATCCTTTTCATGGAGTGATATCATAAATTTGGACATGTCAAAAATTTTTACGTCTTTGTGATAAACCTAATAATTAAAGTATTTAAAAATCCTTAGATATAGCATCCATCTGGTAAGATTCATATGCGATATGCAGTTTTACTGTGAAAGCAAACTTTCTACCAGACATAAAATTCATGCGCCACACAAAAATCCAATGTTTAGAAAAAGAAATAGCAAATAATTATCATTTCAAAATATAATAATTTTAATTTTTTGTCTAAAACTATATAAAAATCACTTTATGTCTAAAAATATATCCATTTCTACTACTTAAGGGTAAAACTTGTGTTATTAACAGTAATTTTAAGAATATTTGTATTTCTAACCTAATAAAATTAAAATAATATAGACGCCATATTATTATTCTAAAAACATTCCCATTAGAATATTTTAAGAATATGTATTTGGGAATATTCTTAGCAAAATACTCTAATCATGCTTAGCATGTGCACTACAGCATTATTCTAAAAATATTCCCATTAGAATATTTTAAGAATATGTTTTGGGAATATCCTTAGCAAAATACTCTAATCATGCTAAGAATGTTTAGAGTAGAAGCACTTATGCTACTACAGCAGTGCACCTTTTAAGAACAGGCTTAGCATGTTTACAGCATTATGCTAAGCACCTTTTCAAGGGAACGATTAAAAAACCTTCTTAGGATGAAGTGTGTTATCAGGGTTTGTCCTGTCTTGCCAACCCAAAAGAAAAAAAAGTACAAATCTCTTATAGGCCCCTAAGAAAACGCAAAATGCTTATAAGAGTCGCAAAATAGAAATACTATATTACATATTTCATACGAAATACACTTTCCAACGAGTTATGTACAATATTTTTCCTACGATCCCGAACGATCCCTAAAAAATATGAAGTTTCTCATTTTAAAATTTTCAATTTTTTTTTAATTTTTAAGAAAAGCAAAGCACAAAATAAATATAAATAGCATACAAATTTATATGTATGTCAAACAGGAAATATGATTTTCATTTAGCTTTAGTTTTCTTGGTTTTATATTTAATACAATACATAGCTGTTTAATGGGTTGTCTATTCCTAAATGAATGCAAACTTGAGTTTGCTTATTAAATTAGATTTCTGTGGTTATGCTGCCATATAAGACAGTAAAATTGTACTGTTTTACATTTCATAAGAAAAATACTATGTATTTTGATGTTTTTTATGTAATGTAAGGTAACTAAATATAAAATTAAGTAATTTTTATAAGATATAGACTGTCTAGACTAGACAGTAATGGTCAAAATAGTAACGTTATAACTATAGTTTCTATTTTTGACATGAAAAACAGAAATATTTGGATTTAAACACTTAAAAGATATGAAATGCTATGGTGAAAGATGGAAAATGGTTTATAAAACAAGGTGAATAAAATTCGTAGAATCTAGGAGGTAAATATCTAAATAAAATTAGGCAAACCTCCATACATAAATATCACACGAGTGTGATATAAAAATATCAAACTAGTGCGATATGAGGCGTTTTCTAAAGAACAAAAGAGTGTGCTAAATGTCATTTTCATAGGAGAAAATAATACTCGGTATCTAGCAAAAGTTTAATGCATCACCTTATTAAAGCTTAACGTTTCACCCCTCAATGGGGTCTTTTTCAAACGCTGTAATAAGATAATATAACCGTTAATTTGATTATCTTTTCTTTTCTTTTTAACTAAGGAGAACATTAGGCCACTGGAAATATACTGTACTGACAATACCAAGTAAGGTTGAATCAGTACTATATACAGCTTTCCCTCTAATGTTCTCTGTTATCCCACAAGCCACGGATCAACTTATTTTATAATAGTTTTATTTAAAAATTTTGCCTACGTTTGGTTCTGGGTTTTTATTAATTGTGATCTACCTAAAATGATTTATAAAATAAAATAGTTTAATTTTTTTTTTTGAAAATTGTGACCTTGACAATTATGAACAATTTCGCCGCAGATTAGATATGAAACTGTTAACATTGGCAATGTGACATTGCCACCAGTGCGCATTCGTGAACTCGGCATGTAGATCTACAATTAGTCGCTCCTAATCTTTTCATAATCTAAACGCCGAGCTCACGCATGCGAATAGGTGGGAATGTCATATTACCTATGTTTACGATTTCAAACCTAACCTTCGTTAATTATTGATTCGTTGTTTTCAAAGCACTCTACGCAAAAATAATATATTTTTTTTTAATTTCGCTTAAAATGTAATTATCTCGTATGATAGATCTTAACAATCAGAAGAAAAAAACTTTATTTCAAAATGTAAAAATTCAAAATAGCGCCCAAAAACTCTTGCATCTAAAATGCCATAGAAAATGATAACAGATTTAGATTTCTTGCAAAAAAGTACCTTAAGAATGTTTTAGTTAAAAACTTCTAGCTCTGTCGGTCATCTCTCAAAAAAACTAAAAACGAATCTCAGGATTTTTAATTGTTTTGCAATAATTAAAAAAAATAGGTTGAATTTTCTTTCAGGTTATTGATCAGCATAAAAATGTGCAACTTTTTTCTAACCGATCTTGTATCTTTTGTAATAACCAAGATCCCCATGCTTGAGGTCGAAATGCGGACACCCTGTATACTAAGTCTTAAAAATAGTCTCGCTCAAGTTGTGTGTAACTACAGAATTCCGTATTCTGACACCGACGTTAGTTTTAACGTAATTTGATCCATAAACGCTTTAGAACGACACAGCTTCTAAAAATGCTACTAATTTTACACCACTTTGGCCTGGGAATTTCAAGGAAAAATGTGGGTATCGGGTAGGATATTTCGAAAAACACGTTTTTTAAAAAATTAAAAGTCCCCTCCCCACACTGTACCCCAGAAAAATTTAGATGAATAAAAATAACTAAGAAAACGGACCTTGAAATTTAAAAGTCCCCTCCCCACACTGTACCCTAGAAAAATTTAGATAAATAAAAATAAACTAAAAAACGGACGATAGATCCTTGTAAACGAAAGAAAATAGTATTGGAATCAGCTGAAAGATTACAATACAATACAATATAAGTGGGGTTGTGAGGCATGGTACTGCCTTTCAAATCACTGCGACCAATGAGATCTATTGTGAATCCCCTTTGCAATTTAGTCCACATCAAACTTTAGGCTTTCAAAGAAGTCTAAGAGTTTTTTGGGGGCTACTTGGGATATATCTGCAGGTCTTGGGTATACCTGTTCTAGATATTGTAGCCTTTTGCGAGCAATAACTTCGTGTCCTGGCACCCACATCAAGGAAACCTTGTTGGTTTCTGCCAGTTGTTTGAGGGTTTCGTAGCATTCCCAGGCAAGCTTTGACCCAAATGTACATGAACTTAGTGCCTTTAAAGCTGCTTGGCTATCCGAGAATATGCATAATTTTTTCCCTCTTTTGCCCTTATTCAGGCATTTGAGCACAAATTTTTATGGCGTATGTTTCCACCTGGAAAATGGATGGAGTTTTCCCCATTGGTAGCTGAAAGATTAGTAATTGGTTCAACTTTGGTTCCTTTTAAAAAATTGTTAAGCAAAATAGAACCATTGAGATTTCAGTGTACCTCGTTCTGTAATGTTTAAAATTTTCTTTTCAAGGATCGATTGTGCATTTTCTTTGAAACAAAGTGTCTCCTTATGTCGTAAAAAAAACATAACAAAATTGTGTTCCAAATATCGGCTTAAAAAAATGAAATTTAGAATTTAGAAATAATATAAAAATAAAAAAAAAAGTTATATTTTATTTTAATCGAAAACAAGATTCTATGCCAAATTAACTTAAAACAATCCATTTAAAAACTGAAAAAAAAATATTTTTAATTAAGTGAATGCCAAATTTCATTTTTTAATTTGAAATTTGGCAAAGATTTTTATTTAGATATTTTGCATACCAGATACCTACCTGTATTAAATTAAAAAAAAAATCGTACCTAAAAAATATTTGTAATAATTTACTATTTTACTATTCCTTACAACTACTTTTGTCCAAACACAGTCGATGGGGGCAGTATTTTATGCGTTTAGGATTCAATTGGCGGCAAATATCCACCGTGGCATAAAATGCTGCCCCCTATCGACTGTGTTAATCAAAACAAAAGTAGTTGTAACGAATAGTAAAATAGTAAATTATTACAAATATATTTTTCTACATTTTTAAAATGTAAGTTTTTTTTTTAATTAATTAACTAAAAAATATAAAACATTTTACTATTCCTTAAAACGACTTTTGTTTGATTAACGCAGTCGTCCCTCCAAAGTGACTGATCGATTTCGTGCTTTTTAGCACTCATCAGAGCCACATATCGGTAGTAGGGACAACTACGAAAATCAAATCCTTTCCATATATCTCTATATAGAGTTTAAAAATCGTTATAAGGAAAAGCAAAAACAGCTAGCGACATCTACTGCTAAAAGCAGAGACTGGGTAAACCTATCGAGTCCAAAAAAGGAAGCAGATATTGGTTTCAAGAACCTATTGCACGCTGTCGATAGGGGGCAGATTAATCAATGCCACGGTGGACATTGCCGCCAATTGAATCCTAAACGGAAAGGATTTGATTTTCGTAGTTGTCCCTACTACCGATATGTGGCTCTGATAAGTGCTAAAAAGCACGAAATCGATCAGTCACTTCGGAGGGACGACTGCGTTAATCAAACAAAAGTCGTTTTAAGGAATAGTAAAATGTTTTATATAGATCTTTTAAATTTGTAAATATCAAACAATTTAATTTAGTTTATTAATTCAGATACCACTGTAAAAGGTGACCTCCTAGCGTTTAGGATTCAATTGGCGGCAATGTCCACCGTGGCATTGATTAATCTGCCCCCTATCGACAGCGTGCAATAGGTTCTTGAAACCAATAACTGCTTCCTTTTTTGGACTCGATAGGTTTATCCAGTCTCTGCTTTTAGCAGTAGATGTCGCTAGCTGTTTTTGCTTTTCCTTATAACGATTTTTAAACTCTATATAGAGATATATGGAAAGGATTTGATTTTCGTAGTTGTCCCTACTACCGATATGTGGCTCTGATGAGTGCTAAAAAGCACGAAATCGATCAGTCACTTCGGAGGGACGACTGCGTTAATCAAACAAAAGTCGTTTTAAGGAATAGTAAAATGTTTTATATAGATCTTTTAAATTTGTAAATATCAAACAATTTAATTTAGTTTATTAATTCAGATACCACTGTAAAAGGTGACCTCCTAGCGTTTAGGATTCAATTGGCGGCAATGTCCACCTTGGCATTGATTAATCTGCCCCCTATCGACAGCGTGCAATAGGTTCTTGAAACCAATAACTGCTTCCTTTTTTGGACTCGATAGGTTTATCCAGTCTCTGCTTTTAGCAGTAGATGTCGCTAGCTGTTTTTGCTTTTCCTTATAACGATTTTTAAACTCTATATAGAGATATATGGAAAGGATTTGATTTTCGTAGTTGTCCCTACTACCGATATGTGGCTCTGATGAGTGCTAAAAAGCACGAAATCGATCAGTCACTTCGGAGGGACGACTGCGTTAATCAAACAAAAGTCGTTTTAAGGAATAGTAAAATGTTTTATATAGATCTTTTAAATTTGTAAATATCAAACAATTTAATTTAGTTTAAAAAATATAATTTTAATTTTTTTACCGTTTTGAATGAAGTGGGGCGGACACTAATTTATTTTTTTAGCTGAAATTTGGCAAGGAATTTTGTTACGGTTTTTTTCACGATATGAGAAGGACGATTTAAAATTTTCAAAAATTTGTGTTGTTTAAAATGCCCTAATGTTGATATCCAGTTTTATGGACACAGCGACCTTGACTTCCTAAAGCTCGTACATGATGAAACAATTTATCCCAGAATGCAAAAGACAAGCTTGCAAGCATATCTAATGTATTTTCTACTCGAATCAATTCTAATTATTTACCAGAAAATGCACTGGCAAAAATGCATGTACTCACTATAGCAAAGGCTTTTTTGTTTTTGGTGACAGATTGGAAGACTGGAAGATATATATTTGTGTAATAATAATAATAATCGTTTATTTAGCAAAGCTATAATATAGCTATATTATAATACAATATTCAAATGTATAAAATTATGTTTATGTTTGTTTTTATGTTTGTTTTTAACCTCGTAGTATTCTACTTAATTAAGCATCCCCTAAGTCCAGTACTTGTGTGGGCTGGTAGTAGAGGAAACCACCGGCTTTAATTGACTTTCGAACCAATATATCTAGGGAGTACGCTTTCGCCAAATTTTAATTAGTGAGGTTTGAACTCACGATCATTGGCTCAGTGTTAATGCTATATCGATTCCTTAGACCGCTGAGATAATTCTCCCATTTAGACTTTTATGTATAAAATGTATAAAATTATATCCCAATTTTTAATAAATTTCTAAATGTTTTTACAAATACAAGTAACTATTCAAAAACTATTAAATATAGATTTTAACATAATGATAATGTAGATCTTTAATACTATTAAGATTATTACAATTTTTAATACTGATAAAAAATATTGATTTTTCCGTTTTCTTTTGCTTAACTGGTTCACTGATAAAATCTAAATTATTTTTGGTAGCATATTCATGAACCTCATGAAATGTTTTAATTGACTAGATAAATATTCATTTTCGATCCCCAGGAAAAAAGAAGCAGAAACTTTTTTCTACGACTGCTTTAGAATGTAAGCAAATACAGATAGAGGAAATGCGCCTAATTTCGGATGGTTTCCAAATTTCGGATAGTAGTGTATTTAAGATACTGTCTGCAAAGGTAAACAGAAACCTACTTTTATGTGAAGCCAAAAGTCAAACTAAATCCGTCCTGTAATATGATAACGGTAGAGCTTCTCCCCTTTAAATGGCAGCACAAATCGTTTATATTGCAAATGGCAGTTTTGTGCTCAGTTGCATTATTATGCTTATTTATTTTATAAATAATCGTTACAAAAGTTCGTGATTCTGTCTTGGGTAAGTTATGATGTTAGTTAAGTTGATCCACTATTCATAATTAAGCAATTTGTAAACGTAAACATTTTACAAATTTCTAATCTAAAAAGCAGAAAGTTGCCTAATTTCGGATAGACCATTTTTGTGCATTTGATTCCCAATTTTGGATATCCGCAAGGTAATTATTATTCAGGATAACCAACCATTAATTATTTTTTTTATAATGATACAACAAACTAAGATAAACAATTTTGAAAAAACGAAAATTACCTAAGATACTAAGATATTCGAAATTGGGAATCTAAAATTATAGTTCCTATAGTATTTCGTAGAAAATCGCTTAATGATTAAATTACGTCTTAAATGTGAAGGAATAACAAGAAACATAAGCAATGGGATCCAGATCTACTCTTGAAAAAATTTTTTCGGATATGTCCGAAATTAGGAGCCCTTTTTCAAATGCACAAAAATGCGCTGATTTTTTTTAACCGTGTTTTTTGGAAAAAATAAACTGTAATAAAATTGCTTTTATAATAAATCATGGTTCGCTATAATAAGTTGTATCTGGTTATATAAAAAAAATATCAAAAAGTAATACCGAGTATTAAATATTGAATACATTGTAAATGGTATCCGAAATTAGGCGACTTTCCTCTACTTTTCAAACACAGAATGATTCCATTCTAGCTCTAGATACGGTATGAATATTCCGTATTATCAAGTGTTAAAATTACATAAAGTTTATTAGTTTTTCTTAATATTTGACCAGTTTTTTATCAATTTAGTTCAAAAAATTAAAACTACTTCATCTATAATAAACAATCTGACATAACCTTCAATTTTTGCATTATAATTTGTAAATATGTGCTAAAATTATATAAAAATCTTACTACTGATTTGATAAAATTATTAAATTACATTAATTGCTTTATTTAAAAATATGTGTTTTTTTGCATTTACAATGTCGAGTCACAAAAAACATTGTTTTTAACCTTGTCCGCAGTTTAAAGCCATACAGTGCTTCATATTTGCAGTCGAAGAAAAAGTACAACACGTATGTAAGTCATTCCGCGCTCGCGGGACCGTCATACTCGCCTGCCGGCTCGTATGACAAACTTTCCTCTCGCGCGGAATATTGTTTCTTCCATACTAGTTATAGAATATACTACTCTTGAAAATATTTACCTTCTATGTGTCTTACAACAATCTACAGTAGCTAGTTAAGCGATATTTTTATAATAAAAAATTTTTCTTAAATCAACAGGTAAATTATGCTCTATTCACAATTTTTTTAAAAACTAGATACAAATGGGGTCTGACATATCGCATCTTATAAATTCTGGGTCGCTGAATTCAAAACCGTCGCGAAATTTTTCGATCAGATCAGATTTCCAATTGAGCCTAAAAAGGCCGAAAATTCTGCTTACACTGAGAGAAATCACATTAAAAAGATGTAAAAAAGCACACTTTATATCTTAATTCTCGTGAAATTCAAAGACACCACTTTTGTTCTGCAATGTATGATACTCAACTTGACAAGGTTGGTTAAAAATATGTCAAAATTATATTTTAGCCTTTTTGGCAAAAAAATGTAAGAAAAAGGATGAGGCAGGACAAAGGGACGGACGAATAGACAGACGGGCGAATGAAGATACGAATAACCGAGCGATTTTATAAAGGGTTTCCTCTTGTGTTTTTAAGGTACGGAACCCTAAGAAAAATAACCCTGTAAATATAGAAAATAAATTTGGCTTTATATATAAGAGCAATTAATCAACCTTTGGACGTCTCTTGAAACTGGCCAGGGTCAAGTTCATGACAGTTATCCCACAAAACTCCAAGTTAATTTTAATTTAATGAAAAGATTTAATGGAACGAAAACAAGTCTATTTTTCATGCGAGTACGAATTAATCAACAGCTAAAGAATTTCAAAATGCGAAATAACAATTTATTAGGGAAAAATTACTGACCAAAAAGTGTTTTGTTTTAATAAACCTAGAACTGGGTTTATTAAAACAAAACATTTTGTTTTTTCGATTAATTTACCTATTTTTTTTTTTTTCGAAAAAAGGAATACAAATGTTTCATTTTTTTACTAAAGAAAGTCTTTTCTCGGGGAAAGAAATATTTAGTTTTCGGAGTATCTGAAATATGTTTAGAAAATGTAGGTAGGTGGGTAGTAGGGATTGCATTACCGAAACCGGTATTACCGGTAATACGGTAATACCGTCCAAATATAGGTATTTTAAATTACCGGTATTTTGAAGTAATCACCGGTAATTTTAGTAATTTTAGTAGACCTTAACAAAATTTAATCAAAGAAAACTGCATTGGCCAGGTTAAACTTATGTGATATCTGTAAGGTGTCGCTAGTAAAAATACAGAAAACTGCTTGTATTTTATCAAACTTACACGGGGTTCGGTGAGTGGCGCAAGTAATAATATATAAATGTCATATTAGGAATTAAAAACTGATGTTTGTTTTGGTTTAACGACAATTTTCATTTAGTGCTTAATTAGTTTACAGGTAAGATTTTTATAGTTTATACTGTCGATGTTATAAATGGGTACACAATACAGGGTGTATTTGAAATAGGGTAGGAAATTTTAACAGGTGATTCTACATGATAAAATATGACAAAAAGTTCCTATAAACATATGTCTAAAAATGCGTCATAAGGGAGCTACGCCCCTTTGAAATTGGCTAAAAAAATCGGGTTTTATTTAATAACTCAGGAACCCTTTTAGATATGTTAACGAGGTTTTGCACGTGAATTAATCCTAATAAAGCCCATCTTTGTATGTCATTTTCACGTACTTATTTAAACCAGGGGTGTGCGAAACGGGGGGCCTTATCAGTTTTTTGTCCCAAACTTTTTTCTGTGTAACTTTTTTGCAATTTTATTTTTGAAATATGATTCCTCAGGTCAAAATACATAAAAAAGGTACTCTTGTTGTAATACTGTAGGATTAACCGTTTTCGAGAAAAGTTCATTTGAAGGTGAAATTTCACGGTTCAAGGACGAAAAATTAAATACTAAAATGTCGAAAACCAAAATTTTAATGATGCAATGTTATTCTACATCAAAAACTAAGAAAAAAAGTTTCCATACATGTTGGTCGAAAAAACGCTTTTAAAGCTACCATAGCCCTTCAAAAATGGTGCATATTTAGGAGACCATAGCTCCATTAGGATTGATTTTTGGAAGTACCTGTATATGAGGTTTTTTTCTTAGTTTTTAATTTACATTCGCTCTGCATCATTAAAATTTTGGTTTTCAGCATTTTAGTATTTAATTTTTTGTCCTCGAACCGTGGAATTTCACCTTCAAATGAATTTTTCTCGAAAACGGTTAATCCTACAGTATTACAACAAGACTACCTTTTTTATGTATTTTGACCTGAGGAATCATATTTCAAAAATAAAATTGCAAAAAAGTTACACAGAAAAAAGTTTGGGTCAAAAAACTGATAAGCCCCCCTGTTTCGCACACCCCTGGTTGAAATAAGTACATGAAAATAACACATAAAAACGGGCCTTGATAGGATTAGTTGATGTGCAAAACCTCGTTGATATATCTCAAAGGGTTCCTGAGTTATTAAATAAAAACCGATTTTTTTAGCCACTTTCAAAGGGGCGTAGCTCCCTTATGACGCATTTTTAGACATATGTTTATAGGAACTTTTTGTCATATTTTATCATGTGGAATCACCTGTTAAAATTTCCTACGCTATTTCAAATACACCGTGTATAGTAGCTTTATCAAAGCTTTACCGTATATCAGTGGCTATAACTTGATTTTGTTTCCTTGCTAAAAAGCAAACTAGATTTCGTTATTATTAATAAATTACATTCCATTTTTGTTTAACCTCGTACTATTCTACTTAATTAGGCATCCCCTAAGTCCAGAAGTTGTGTGGGCTAGTGTTATGATCTGAATATTTTATATGTTGTTAAAATTTTAAAATAATATTTCTTTAATATTGCGCTATGATACAATCTGGCTTCACGAGATTCGGTTTCGGAAGAGTTCGGTGTGTCCTACATTTGATCGGACCCCTCCTCGGTAATTCTTGTCGGTATAACTTAAAAGTTGTCTAGTAGTCCAAATAGTTTATACAAAATTGAATTTATGGTTAAAATGATCGTTTCAGATGTCAAAAATAGCAATTAGTTTGCAAATTGATGAGACTGAAACTCTTTTGTCGGGGTAATTAAATATGCGCGGTATCTTTGTAGATATTTTGCGCTAATAGCATTGTCAAATAAATTTAACTAGTGACCTTCTTATTGGGTATATAAACTCATGAAAAGATTCATAATTATTCAGTTTTATTCAGGGTGTCACTATGGCAAATTCAAAAGTGAAAATGTAGTTTCTGTGAGAATTTATTTTGAGATTTATTCTTGAATTAAAAATAGTTTTAAAACTTAGAAAAATTTTGAGACTCGTATTTTCAGACATAGAAATAATTTTGGACACTTATAAATATTGTTAGCATGAACACTGATAGAAATTTTGACGAATATTAATTAACTTTGAAAAGTATTTTGTAAAATAATTTAAATGACTTATACGAACCAGTTTTAATATACACTAAGAAAAATGTGTACAATAAATTGGGATTTGAAAATGATTGCGAATAGTTGGGATTTCAATCATAGAATGTTTTAAGTTAGAAGTTTTAATGGAAAATAATATATAATGGAATTTAGAATTTAAGGGCTTTGCATAAAAATAGGACTTAGAAGTAAGAATTGATCTTTCATGTTCTTGAAGAATTTATTCACATTTATTTAATATATTATTCTTAAGTTAAGAAGAAATCGTTTTATCTGTTTCCAAAGCGCCGTCTCCTAGAATACCCGCTCCCGAATAAAGTGATAAGTGGTGAAGTATATTCTCCGCTCGGGTATACTTTTAATCGATAGAAGATTGTATGGCCAACCTAACTGAGTAAGTTATAATAAAAGCTATAATTAACCGCTCGGCTATAACCGAATTATATATCACATCATTAGTAGAAAAATATTTAATAGTAAAAAACCACTTCACAACACTAGTAGTAGAGGGAACCACCGGCTTTAATTGACTTTTCAACCAATATATCGTCGGCTTACAAGTAAAAGGCACTAAGTCACTTTTTTGCAAAAATGGGATTTTTATGGTACTGTAATTAATTTTTGATGATCTATGTACAGGTAAACCGAACTAACTTCTAGGTGGACTGTCAAGAGAGTACCCACTATACAAAACGCACCAGTTTGATTTTGAATAAAATTTTATCTGGCAATAGGCACTACGTCACTTAGTGCATTTAGTGTGTTTTACTTGTATATTATTTCAAATGTTTCTGCACTAAGCGACTTAGTGTTTGTTTGGCGAAACGTGCATTTTTGTAACAATTATTACAAAAATTAAAAAACAACAGTGAAAGTTTGTAACGTGTTAATTTCATTTTATAATATTTATAGTTTCTAGAAATTTTGGCGAAGGTGCCTTTAAAAATTGGGTAAATAGGGTATACTTTGGCTATTTTGAGTTTATTTAATTAAAATTACATACCTGAGATATGGAAATATAGTAAATTAGTATATTATATTTAATTTTCTGGTTTGTAAAAAAAACTCGGATTTTTTGGCAGGTTTTAATGCGTCACTTTATTATATGGCTAACGTTTCTCCTTTCTTTGGGGGCTTTATCAAAGCTGAAAGATAACAACTATTGTTAATAACAATAATAATGATAATATATAACAAAAATATTTTTTTTGCCTGTATTGAATCCCATTTTCAGGTAAAATATGTAAATTTTCTTACCTAAAAATTATGTGAGCGTAGTTATATATATTATAAACTTGAACATTATGGAAAAGGAACCTTTTAAAACATAAAAATAAATAAATATTACATTACAATATAAAAATTGGTTTTGACACCATGTCGAAAAATTTGTAGGTTAAAAGCGTCGTTCGCAGTAAAAAACATGTAACATTTTTGTGGGTCGAACCCAGCATTAGTCAATTCTCTGTGGTAACATCGGTCAAAAGGTACGTATACCCCCCCCCCCCTTTGTTTCACTGATGAGATGAAAAGAGGGGAAAGGAGGCCCCAGCTAAAGGCTATGCATCTCACCCCCCGTTACACTAATGAGATGAAAAAGAAGAAAGAAATACACTCCCCCAGCATGGTTAGTAACCACTGTTCCACAAAGAATTAGCTATTAATTCTGTAATTAGACAAAAATGAAAATAAATATTACTAAGGCAATCGATGTCCGTTTTAAAATTTATAGTGTTTTTCTTGTGTTGGCAGCTTCTTGTGGCCACATCGGTTAACAGGTACGCATCCCACCCCGTTTCACTAATGGGATGAAAAGAGAGAAAGAAACACCAGTTAACAGGTATGTATTTCCCACCTCATTTCACTAATGAGATGAAAGGAGAGAGAAACACACACTCCCCCAATATGGTTAGTGAAATGAGGTGGGAAATACATACCTGTTAACTGGTGTTTCTTTCTCTCTTTTCATCCCATTAGTGAAACGGGGTGGGATGCGTACCTGTTAACCGATGTGGCCACAAGAGATCGATTTCTCAGTCTATACCTCCAGGTCTGCGAGACACGAGATTTGGCAACCTTACTCCAGGGTTGGTTCACGCCCATCCGAACCACCCGCATCCGTACTGCAGGGGTTCAAGTCCATCCGAACCAGCATCAGTGCGATAAGTTTTATGTTATGTGCCGTCCTATTGTCTTTTGCCAACCAACAGCCAATCAATAATTTATAGTTTACCGTCGTTGCTTCTTTAATTAATTAATATTTTACATTTGTCGTTACGTAAGCCTTCAGCTTGTATATTATATATATAACTTTTGTACGCCTTACGTGATCACGCTGGGTTCCCACAATATATTATTTATGCCTATTTAGGAACACTATCTTTGAACTATTAATACTTAATTAAGTATATGTATTATAACTGAAAACGTATTTACAATATATATTTCTATGTTACATTTAATTCTGGTTTCGTAATTTCGCTAGTTTTAATCACTTTCAGGTCAACGAGGGCTGGTACAGTTAAAATTACGTGGCGCCTAGGTATTTGGAAATCTATTTATTGGTCTATGAGACCCACCCCGTCTTCACTGAGTGAAGGGGCACTGTACCAGAGTCCTCTAGTAAAAATTGAGCCACGTAGACAGTAACGACCCTAGTTAAGGGATTTTTAACGTTACAAGTTAAATTTGTCAATATCTCAAAATCATGTTTTTGGACTTAGTGCTCTTTACTTGTAAGCCGACGATATGATTTAGGCGTATGTCTATAATAGGTAAAACTTACATTTACATTTAATGTAATTACCATCTAGGAAATTTTATTACAATAAAATTAGTTCGTTCAGAAAACCTGGAATTATCTCGCTTATTTGCCTTCCGGGCTGGGAGTCCCCGCAATATGTTCAGAAAACCTGAACAGGGCATCGAAACTGTGGCAAAATTGCAACTGTTACGAAATTGACCGCAACGCTTTGCTTAACACTTACCTTTAATCCAGGCTACCTAATTAGGGAATAATCCTGTGACCTTTATTTCTTGGATTTGGTACCTGGGAGGGGATGTTTACTACCTGGTACCGTTAGTTTCATGTAATTAGGTCATGCATTTTGTCTTCTAAACGAAACACAGTACGACGCGAGAGGGGCCTTAATTATAAATTTAAATAAAAATCGTGTTTTGTGGAACACCCTAATAAACAATCGGTTTTCATATCAGTTTTTTTAGAATAAATCCTGTAGGATTCCATAATAGAATAATGTAACAAATTTTCCAAGGCTAGACAGACAAAAAGGGCGATTTAGCAAGTCATATGGAAGAAATTATATGTACGCATTAAGGAAGGTCTTTTGCCATTAATTTCAAACATAGACTAAGTGTTTTTATTGCAATTATCGATTTTGATGCCTGAATGAATTAAAGATTTTCTCCAATTACATGGGTTCACGGTCTTTAGTTCTAACAAAAAAGTTCGCAGCAAAAAGTTCGCAAAAATGTTTTCGCAAAATTTTAGTTCGCTAAACGTTTAATTCGCAAAAACTTAAATCACATAATTATAATTCGCAAAAAAATAAGTTCGCTTAGTCCAAAAGTTCCCGATTGTAATTTTACAGTTTCTTTTAGTAGTTTTGTTAAAAATCGACGATTTATAATTTGCAGCGACATTATTGCTTTAACTTTGAAATAAATAAACATAAATAATATGAAAATTAGAAAAATATTTATATTATATATATTATACACGGTGTATTTGAAATAGCGTAGGGAATTTTAACAGGTTCTACATGATAAAATATGACAAAAAGTTCCTATAAACATGTCTAAAAATGCGTCATAAGGGAGCTACGCCCCTTTGAAAGTGGCTAAAAAATCGGTTTTTATTTAATAACTCAGGAACCCTTTGAGATACATCAACGAGGTTTTGCACGTCAACTAATCCTACCAAGGCCCGTTTTTATGTGTTATTTTCATGTACTTATTTCAACCAGGGGTGTGCGAAACTGGGGGGGGGGCTTATCAGTTTTTTGTCCCAAACTTTTTTCTGTGTAACTTTTTTGCAATTTTATTTTTGAAATATGATTCCTTAGGTCAAAATACATAAAAAAGGTACTCTTGTTGTACTGTAGGATAAACCGTTTTCGAGAAAAATTCATTTGAAGGTGAAATTTCACGTTTCGAGGACGAAAAATTAAACACTAAAATGTTGAATCCGAAATTTTAATGATACAGGGAGAATGTACATCAAAACTAAAAAAAAACTCATATATAGGTACTTCCAAAAACTCAATCCTAAAAATGCACTATTTTTAAGTGCCATAGTAGCTTTTAAAGCGATTTTTCGACCTACATGCAAAGAAACTTTTTTTCTTAGTTTTTGATATAGAATAACTCTTAATCATGGAAATTTTAGTTTTCAACATTTTAGTATTTAATTTTTAGTCCTCGAACCGTGAAATCTCACGTTTAAATTAATTTATCTCAAAAACGGTCAATCCTACAATATTACAAGAGTACTTTTTTTTATGTATTTTAACCTGAGGAATCATATTTCAAAAATAAAATTACACAAAAGTTACAGAGAAAAAAATTTTAAGTCTGATGTATAATCAGCCCTTAAAACGTCGGACCCTATTTCAAATAGACCCTGTATACTAGTTTAGTTTTTTTTTCTGCAAACAAAACCTTCAATTTTGGCGAAGGCGCCACTTAAGAAAAACTGTGTGGAATTACAGGGTTTAATGTTGAATCACTCAGTATGAAAAGTCCAAACGTGATTTTTTTAAACTGTAATTTTCACGAGAACGGTTGGACCTACAGTATTACGTAGAGTACCTTTTTGATGAATTTTTAACTAAAGAATTATATTTTATTGACAAAATGTCAAAAAATCTACAGATAAAAAGTGGGTCAAAAAGTGACATCTCTCCCCCATTTTGCCCGTCCCTGGTTAAAATTATCAAATAAAAATTACATAAAATGATAGCCTTTAGGGTACGTGCAAAAATTTGTTACTGTGGTTTATAGGGTTCCAGAGATATTAATTAAAAACTACTTTTAGATTTACGTTTAGGAGGCTCGTAGTTCCCTTAGGGTTCATCTCCGGGCCAACCCTTATAGGTACTTTTTTATATTTTTTAAAAAAATTTAAAATTGTCGAACTTGTTTCTAAATAACCCGGACTGTCACTATGTCTGTCCATCCGCGAAATTAGTTACCACGGAGTTAAGGTGAACGCTTTAAGCTATATCTTTATAAAGATTTTAAACTTGATCATAGTTTTCTTATCCGAAGAGATCGACTGGGAAAGTTATAAGCTTAAATCCTGGCAAGGTAAGGGGATCAAGGGGGATAAAACTATTGTTTTTTTGCAAAATTTGTTTTTGGTTTTTAGGTAGTCAAAATTTGGCGCCCACATTGACCCTTGCCGCCCCTACAAAAACAAAAAAAACATCCTCATAAAAAATCTTTGTCCCTGCGTGTTTCTACAGAATTTGGGGCCCACATTGGCGCTCCTACCAACCTTTTGGTAAAAACACCCTCCGAACAAAAAGCTTTCAAAAAAAAAAGCTTTGTCCCTGAACGACGTTTCTACAGAATTTGTTGCCCCAACCAAAACAAAAAACACCCTCTGAAAAAAAGCTTTGTCCCTGATCGACGTTTCTACAAAAACTGGCGCCCCTAACCAAACAAAAAAAATACACCCGCTATAATTTTAATTTTTTATTTAAAATACCAAAAAAATATAACAAATAAAGATTCTGGGGGAGGGGAAATACCCCCTCTACCCTTCTATATATCTACGCTCCTGAGCGATACAGGTTAAAAAATAAATGCAAAATAATGTAAAAAATTGCCTTATTTTAATATGTAATTTTACTATACTTGATTATGTTCAATGAATTTGTGTAAATATGTAATTTATTGTTAAATATTGTAAAAGACTGGTAAAATTTTGTGATGCGCTGTAAATTAATTTAAAAATACAAAAATAATGTAAAATTATTAAAATTAAATATATTTGCATTAAATTACACATATTATAAGGAAAATTACATATCGGTTCATGGTATTTTACATATTGCTTCTATGAAAAATTTTACGAATCGGTCTGTGGCAACCGATGAATTTTTTCAACGTGTAGCCATGCGTTATATTCTTTTGTGGGCCTGTGACACATATTGTCTAGCTTGTCCCTGAAATAGATTTATTAATGTGCTATACTACATTGCACACGACACTTTTACCCTTTTTACACATTTTTTTAGTAGAACAGAAACCGCAATAAATACTACTGGAATTCTAAATAAACGTGAGTTGCCACGCGAAAAGGGACCTGAAGGGGGGGGGGGAATATTATGTTTGGGTTAAGTTACCTATACAGGGTGTCCGGGAATTCGCGGCGGAGCGGGAAACCACAGAATAATCTGCAAATGAAAAATGTGTTTGCAAAAAAATAAAGTTCTATCTTCAACGGTTACTGAGATAAGAATATTTAGTTTGGACAAATATCACCAGAAGATGGTGAATACACCTAAAACCGTAAATAAATTACTTAATTGGATTTTATGGAAACATACCTGAACTTAAAGGTAAGTATTTTGATTGTTGCTATGGAAATTTACAATGACTTTTAGCAGTATTTTTTTTTTTTTAGAAAACAGTTACTGTCAAAAAAATGTTTACTTTGTGGTTTGACATTAGCGTCAAAGACAAGTGCCTAATTGCAGCTCTCTATGCAGGAGTTCGTTTTGGTTTTTTCTTGGTTTGGAATGATCAAAATTTTGCGTTACGTAATACTTGAACGTTCCCTAGGCTTATTATCTAAAGACTATGAATCATAGTCTATGATTGTACAATGTACAATGATTGTACATATTCTATGATTATAAAATTTCTAGAATTTATTTTTATTTTAATTTAGATTAATTATGAATTAAAAAAATAGAAGAAAACGTGATATCATCGTCATTTTTTCAGGAAATATATATTGTAGCTTTGAAAAAAATCTATTTAAAAACAAAAAAGTTACAGGGCTCGCCACTTAAAAATTAAAAATATTCTAATACATACATTCAATTTTCTGTTTGGCTTTTTTTATATGAATAGGGGAAAATATCTTTTTGTGAGCAGCAGTATTTTTTATGTATATAAACTTGATTGATATTGAAAATTGAGGTAATAAAAATATTGGAATACTCCGAAAACCATAGCACAAATATTCTGTTGACAATAAAACTGATTTTTTGCTTGTCTGGGAAGCATTGCAAATCAATCATGATAAATTTACTGTTAAAAAAAATTGAATAAATATATTTTTTTTGCAAATACTTACTATTAAAAAATAACGTAACGTAACAATATAAAAATTTGTATTTTTTTTTCTTGATACAGAATTCCGCATAATGCAAGACGGTAAAAAGACTTTTTGTGTAAAAATAATACATATTTATTATAATAATACATATAGCACTTAATGTACTTAAACGAAAAAATCACTCAAACTTTAAAAAAATATTCATAATCAATATCACACAGGGAAAAAATACTAGGTACCTCTTTTTACACTGAGTGTCACATATAACACGTATATTGTTTATGCACAGGTACACAAAATAGTACACACATTGGTGTTCTGTGAGTACACATTCCGCGCGAAAATGTATCATCGCCGATGGTTCATCGGCAAGATCACGCAAGAACAGGGCCGTAAGTTTTTTTTTTAATATCAATGTCAACAGTTTTTTTACTGATTACAATATTATTTAAATATGCATAGTTTCGTCAATTTTTGTGTGAAAAGGGGAATTATGGGCCACTAAATAGTAATACATGTTAAAATAAAAATACATCTGCCAAGCTTAGGAAATAAACATTAAATTTATTAAATTCCATTACGTAACGTTTACCTAAACCCCCCTTCCCCCTGTCACAAACTGTAACAATTTCTCTGACCCCCTCCCCCCCCCCTAGGCGCGTTACGTAATATATGGACATCCCCTTACTGCTAGCACGCGAGAGTATGAAGTGTATGAAATTTGGTCAATTTGTGTGACGTATTTTATGGACGACCCCTAATTAAGATTAAACTAAACAAGAACTTAACCAATGAAATAAAATGTTACAAATAGATTCAATATTTTATTGGTCAAATACTTAAATATTGGGTAAACCAACCTTAGGAGAATATACCGGGTGTTACAGGAAGATGGTTTACCCTTCTTAACTTTTTAATTTTTTTAGGTAGTATCGTAACATTTGCAGGAGCTAGGTTCATTACTTATGTATAATTTAGAATTTTTAACATAGAATTTTTTTGGCATTTTTGGTTTTGGCTGGAAATCAGTCGAACTTTCGATTTTTAAATGGACCACCCTGTATATTTTTACATACTTTGATTTAGTAGTCAATTCTGAGAAAAAGCATGTGTCACTTGTCAATTTTTGGTAGATCATGTAATTTTTTATTTAAATTTTTATTTTAAATCTTAAGAAAAATATAATTTTGATTTTTTCCCAAAACTCTAAATTTGGTGCGTTCTTAAAAGTTCTTAAATCATACTTTGGTCCGAAAGCCATTATTTTTTTAAATTTAATGAGGGTGGATCATTAGGTTAAAATGAGAGAGATCATATAAAAACAAAATTTAAATAAAAAATGATTTGTCAAAAGTTGACAAGCTTGTCACTTGTGACAAATGCTTATTCTCAGAAATGATTTCTGAACCAAAATATGTAAAAAAGTTTAATTAATTTCCAGCCTAACCGGAAGTGCCAAAAAATTATAACTATTTTTAAACATCCTAAATTTCACGATCCTACCTAAAAAATAAAAAAAGGGGTGTAAACCACTTTCCTGAAACATGCAGTATAGTTATTTTTTACAACAAAATGTTATAGCTTATTCAAAATGAAAATGTATACTAGGGTGGGTCAAAAAAAACGACTATTTTTCTTTTTACTTTATACTCTGAAAAATCGGTTGCTAGACACCTCTAGAAAATTCTCACCAGATATGAGCTCTTAATTTTGATAAAAAGGTTCTCCGCTTTACAATTTTCCATTTTTTCCTTTGTATTAGAAACAAAAATTCATGTCTCTTTGACAAATGTTCGTTAAAAAGTATCTCTCCTCATATTCTTGTAGGAAATCGAACGCTCTAGAAAAAAGGTCTCTTACAATTTTTTCGTAAACCTCACCGTTTAAAAGATATCAAAGGTTAAAGTTTGATTATTTTAAGAGACATTTCTGTTTTGCTTATGAATTTTATAACTCGCTTACAAAAAATTGTTATGAATTTCCCAATTCATAGTTTTGTAGGAAATTAACTGCTCTACAAAAATGGTCTCTTATGATTTGTCGATTAAATTAGGCGTTTAAAAAATATTCATCGTCAAACTTCAATGCATACTAATTTTAATAGTTTTTGATGAATAATTTCAATTTAGTTTATGAGTTTTACGAAAATTTATACAAATTTGAGTTCCTATAAAAAGAGAAATGTTTTAAACTATTTGTCTCATTTTTTTTAGTCCTACGTAGGTTTGGTTATATTGAAAAAAAAAATTAGTGCATTATTTCTAACTCAGAGTCAATGATTTATTAAGTTTTGAAAAAAATAACGTTTTCGTTATGAATTAAATATGAAAAATATTGATTTTGAAGAAAAAAAAAATTGTGAAAATATTATTAAAATAAAAAAGTTTCAAATAAATTTTCGAAAGGGAAACTTCTATAAGAGTTACCCTTACGATAGAAACTCAAATTTGTATAAATTTTCGTGAAACTCATAAAAAAAATTAGTGCATTATTTCTAACTCAATGGTTTATTAAGTTTTGAAAAAAATAACGTTTTCGTTATGAATTAAATATAAAAAGTATTGATTTTAAAGAAAAAAAAAAAATTGTGAAAATATTATTAAAATAAAAAAGTTTCAATAAATTTTCGAAAGGGAAACTTCTATAAGAGTTACCCTTACTATAGAAACTCAAATTTGTATAAATTTTCGTGAAACTCATAAATTAAATTGAAATTTTTCGAATTATTCATCAAAAACTATTAAAATTAGTAAGCATTGAAGTGTGACGATGAATATCTTTTAAACGCTTAATTTAATCGACAAATCATAAGAGACCATTTTTGTAGAGCAGTTAATTTTCTACAAAACTATAAATTGCGCAATTCATAACAATTTTTTGTAATCGAGTTATAAAATTCATAAGCAAAACAGAAATGTCTCCTAAAATAATTAAACTTTAACCTTTGATATCTTTTAAAGGGTGAGGTTTACGAAAAAATTGTAAGAGACCTTTTTTGAAGAGCGTTCGATTTCCTACAAGAATATGAGGAGATATACTTTTTAACTAACAGTTGTCAAAGAGATATGAATTTTCGTTTCTAATACTGAGGAAAAAATGGAAAATTGTAAAGCGGAGAACCTTTTTATCAAAATTAAGAGCTCATATTTGGTGAGAATTTTCTAGAGGTGTCTAGCAACCGATTTTTTAGAGTATAAAGTAAAAAGAAAAATAGTCGGTTTTTTGGACCCACCCTAATGTATACCAACTTTTCTATTTAATTAATATTATATTAAAGTATTTATTATTTAAACTTTAATAGCACCGAGCTTATTATTTCTTGAAAATATATAATGAAATTATATTAATTAAAAGCTGCAATTTTATAGTTTAATAGAAAATTTCTATTATATATTATATAGAAATCAATATTTCATGTCTATTTTTAAACGTATTTTAAGAAAATAAGTAATCTATATCTTCTGGAAAAGGGGCTGTCCATATATTACGTAACGCAATTTTTCAAAAAAATTGACCCCCACCCCCCCCCCTGTGTAACAAATTGTCACATTTACCAACACCCCCCCTCCCCCTGTGTAACGCGTAACAATATAAAAATTTGTATTTTTTTTTTCTAACATGTCTTGATACAGAATTCCGCATAATGCAAGACGGTAAAAAGACAGTGTAAAAATGATACATATTTATTATAATAATATAGCATATAGCACTTAATGTACTTAAACGAAAAAATCACTCAAACTTTAAAAAAATATTCATAATCAATATCGTACAGGGAAAAAATACTAGGTACCTCTTTTTACACTGAGTGTCACATATAACACGTATATTGTTTATGCACAGGTACACAAAATAGTACACACATTGGTATTCTGTGAGTACACATTCCACGCAAAAATGTATCATCGCCGATGATTCATCGGCAAGATCACGCAAGAACAGGGCCGTAAGATGTTTTTTTTTAATATCAACGTCAACAGTTTTTTTACTGATTACAATATTATTTAAATAGTTTCGTCAATTTTTGTGTGAAAAGGGGAATTATGGGCCACTAAATAGTAATTTATGTCGAAATAAAAATACATCTGCCAAGCTTAGGAAATAAACATTAAATTTATTAAATTCTGTTACGTAACGTTTACCTAGACCCCCCCTCCCCCCTGTCATAAACTGTAACAATTTCTCTGGCCCCCTCCCCCCCCCCTAGGCGCGTTACGTAATATATGGACAGCCCCAAAATACTTAACTCTTTCGGACTACACAGAAAACAATAGTATATTGTTTTACTAAGAGGAAAAGTGAAGCTTTTTTTACTAGTCTGTAGAATTTACGGACGACGCGAAGCGGAGTCCGGAAACTACAGACGAGTAAAAAAAAGCACTTTTCCTCTGAGTGAAACATATTATTTTTTCTTCAAGTATCCTATATATATTTTTTAAATATTAATTTTTGAATTTAATTTATTCAGTAATAAAGTATGTTTTGTTTATTAAAATAGGCCAATAAAACCCTTTTGAAATGAACTTAAACCTTAGCTCATTTTATTTTTTTTTTCGCAGGCTAAATCGTACACTTTTCGCGATTTCGATGGTAACTTGTCCAATGTAGCATTTGCAATTTCGGAGAGATTTGTAGGTGTATAAACCATATATTCTTCTTCAATCATTTTTAATCAATTTCACACAAGGTTTTTGCACAGAATCTCGAGTCAACCACCTGTTTACATAATAAACAAACAAGTTTAAAGTATGGCTGTCATCAAAGTCAAAGAGTGCTGCCGCCAGTGGTGGTTTTGCTAACTAACTTTTTTTACAGCGTACAACAATTTTTCATTTTTTTACTCTAAAAAAATAGATCACTTCTAACTAGTGTGTTCAGTTATAAAATATGAACATTTTAGTACGCTTGAAGAAAAACATATTATTAAACCAAAAATACTGCAGTTGTAAGTATGCTATACTTAATTCAACCACCTACAGGAGATTCTTGTAACAAATCATTTTAAAGCTTATAAAATTCTCTATTTGACAACATATTTTTTTGTTTTATTTTTTTTTTTTTATACATTGTTTGATCATTTAAAATAGGGTTTAAAATGGGAATTTTAAATACATGAAGTATACTTTTAAACTAATCTTAAATGATATAAATAAAATTTTACAAAAAAAATCCTAAAAAATCGTATTTTTTAACAAAAAATCTGGAAAAGTAGAACTTAGAAATTATTGCTCCTACAGTTTTACACTATATGACATTTTTTATGTATTTTTACTCAAGGAATCCATATTTTTTACAAAAAGTTCAAATAAAGTACACATAAAAAAGTTTGAGGAAAAAATGTGTTAAGCCTAATAAGCCTAATACATTTTTCCGTCTAGGAACGCCTCTGGATAAATTCAAAAAAAATAAATTAACATATATTAATACTAGTATACATGCAAAAGCTAGTCGCTCTAGCCTAAAGGGTGCCAGAGTTATTAATTAAAAACCTTATTTTTATTACAGTTTTAAAGGGCCGTAGCCCCCTTAGGGTTCATTTTCGGAACAACCTTTATAGGAACTTTTTTTGATATTTTTGAATGCAGAATCACCTCTTAAATTTTGGCATTGATTACCCCGAATAAAGCGATAAAATATATGCTCCTTTTCATTTGGGAGATATTAAAATATTTCTAAAAATAGAGATGTTCTATAAAAAAATGTACGAGAATCACACTAAATCTTTTTAGAATAACACCAAACAACTTTTACCTCAAGAAGGAACATGATGAAATCTACTGTATGCTTTGTTTGAAGCGTGAACCAACTACGGTGAGGGGCTGGTGGGGAGTGACTACTGTTTACACTTAGTACGCGTAAAGAGAGAGAAAGAATGTGTAAACTCACAGTCTAATGTCGTAAAATGACTGACAGGAATACAGTGTTGCCGATTGGAAACATATACTTTGGATATTTTATTGTAAATTTTAAGAAACATTAGTTCTGTATGAGTTTTATATGAACTAGTAGTTTAATTTTAATAGATTTAAATATGCTATATTATTAAAAATAATCATAGTATACACAATAAAGTTTTTTACATTTTTAATTTAAGTATAATGATAAGGTGGGAACTACGCAACATCGCTACTAGGTAGCCTGAAAGTCTACTAGCGACATCTACATTTTACACCACAAAGCTGTATCGCGTCTCTGTTAGTAAATAAACAAACAAAAAGATGACACCTTCGTAAACATTGGTCTGAAATTACTTATTGAGGTAAAAGTTCTTTGAATAACACTCTGTATTATTTTAAAATTGGCACTTAAGGATGTAATTGAAGTCGGATAATAAAAAAAGAGAAAAAGGAGTGCAATTTTTACCATCAAACTGTCACTCGGAACTAATTAAAAAGAATAATGTAATTAGTTTCCACTTTTACGAGTTTTGTGAATAATAATGGTAAGTAGACATTAATGCCATTTTTTTTTTAACTCTATTACTAAAATGTTATATAATTTTAGAGCTAAGGTTAGTTATCGTATTTGATATTTGCATATTGCTATTTTATTTTAGTTTTTCTAACCCCGCACATGTGCGCACACTGCGAAAATAATCGAATCCTATTTATTACTTTTCTCTGTATTATTACTAATAAACTAGATGAACGTTGCAAGCACCCTGTCAAAACATCGGCACTATTGGGAAAACTAATAACATGCTATTAGAACAGGGTAGCATAACATAATTACAATTTTACTACTACTCCTCACTGCACAAACTAACTTGTATAATATTTATATTAAACTTTAGCTTTTCTTGTACACTTAATATACACGGTGTATTTGAAATAGCGTCGGAAATTTTAACAGATGATTCTACATCATAAAATATGACAAAAAGTTCCTATAAACATATATCTAAAAATACGTCATAAGGGAACTACGCCCCTTTGAAAGTTGCTAAAAAAATCGGTTTTTATTTAATAACTCAGGAACCCTTTGAGATATATCAACGAGGTTTTGCACGTCAACTAATCCTACCAAGGCCCGTTTTTATGTGTTATTTTCATGTACTTATTTCAACCAGGGGTGTGCGAAACGGGGGGGGGGGCTTATCAGTTTTTTGTCCCAAACTTTTTTCTGTATAACTTTTTTGCAATTTTATTTTTGAAATATGATTCCTTAGGTCAAAATACATAAAAAAGGTACTCTTGTTGTAATACTGTAGGATTAACCGTTTTCGAGAAAAATTCATTTGAAGGTGAAATTCCACGGTTCGAGGACGAAAAATTAAATACTAAAATGTTGAGAACCAAAATTTTAATGATGCAGGGCGAATGTACATTAAAAACTAAGAAAAAAACCTCATATACAGGTACTTCCAAAAATCAATCCTAATGGAGCTATGGTCTCCTAAATATGCACCATTTTTAAAGGGCTATAGTAGCTTTAAAAGTGTTTTTTCGACCTACATGTATGTAAACTTTTTTTCTTAGTTTTTGATGTAGAATAACATTGCATGATTAAAATTTTGGTTTTCGAAATTTTAGTATTTAATTTTTCGTCCTCGAACCGTGAAATTTCACCTTCAAATTAACTTTTCTCGAAAACGGCTAATCCTACAGTATTACAACAAGAGTACCTTTTTTATGTATGTATTTATGAGGAATCATATTTTAAAAATAAAATTGCAAAAAAGTTACACAGAAAAAAGTTTGGGACAAAAAACTGATAAGGCCCCCCCGTTTCGCACACCCCTGGTTTAAATAAGTACGTGAAAATGACATACAAAGATGGATAAATTAGGATTAGGATTAATTCACGTGCAAAACCTCGTTAACATATCTCAAAGGGTTCCTCAGTAATTAAATAAAAACCGATTTTTTTAGCCAATTTCAAAGGGGCCTAGCTCCCGTATGACGCATTTTTAGACATATGTTTATAGGAACTTTTTGTTATATTTTGTCATGTAGAATCACTTGTTAAAATTTCCTACGCTATTTCAAATACACCCTGTATAATTAAAATTAATAATAAAAATATGTTTTTACTTGGATGCAAGTTGAACTTATTAGTTACAATTTTTGATTGATACCTTGGAGCCATCTGGTTTGCAAATTTCAAACTAGGTGTTTTGTTTGATTTTAAATTCTGTATCTTTAAAACATTTTATTCTAGCAAAAAACTGTATATAACATTATATAATATTATAGGGCTTAAAAAGAGCTTTTATTTAAAATATAATTCTTTGAAATCGGGTTATAAATATGTGAGATATGCTAAAAAAACCTTTTACTGCTTTAAACGCCAATATCTCGAAAACAATGCGTTTTAGGAAAACGTTGTTTATAACATTTTTTGACCAATTTAAAATTATCTTTTATAGTGCTAAATTAACCAAATACAATAATAATTGCCTTAATTATAAACAAATAACGCCAAAAATAGGAGTTTTGCCCTATTTTTCCCCTTACCCCCAATCGTTTACCCCCAAAATCTGATCAGCTCTTCGGAATACGATAAAAAACAATATGCAAAAAACCGAAAGTCGATATCTCATGTAGAAATGAAGTTAGAGAGTTTACACCCAGACAGACAGACAGACAGACGGACGCAAATTTGTTTTTTACTGATTTCGACTCAGAATGGTCTAAAACATCGAGAAATGTGAAAAAAAAATTTTTGAATTTTCGGCGAAGATTTCAATAAATCGGCACTCTTAGTAGCACTATGTAAAATTTTGGTATTATTTACCGATTGTTATTTTACTGAATACCGTAACATACTTTAAACTATAGTCCGTTCAATTGTGCAAGCTAGTAGTTTAAAATTCCCGCGATTTTTAAGCTTCATCTTTGGTTAAAAACTCGTACCTTTTAACATATAAAATATTGTGACATTTTTTGTCTATGACAATGATTGACGGTCGTCAAAGCTAATAAAAGAAGAGAAAGTTACATAAAAAAATGGTTATACTTAATGTTATTTTATTTTTTGGTTTATTCTTCATACACTCACACTAAATTAACATATTCTACATATTGTACAAACGTAAATTATATTGAACACAAGGAAAACGTCAAATTTTTAGGTTACAATTACAACTTAAGGCCTATCCAGAGGCTCGCATAACAACCATTACAAGATACATGATGACACATCAAGCCAATCCTGGCATCGCATTCTTATGTACTATGCTTCTTATGCGAGTCTTTGGATAGGCCCTTTTCAGGAAAACAGTGCCGACATCTGTTAAATTTTTGATACACTACGATTTATGCATAATTATTCTATTTATGCGCTCTGTGGTGTAAAACGGGCCGCGTCCCTTACTATCTTGCATAACTGGACGGAGTATAGACCAATATTTTCAAAAAAAAAAAAATATTTCAATAAAAACAGTAGTCCTCAAAATTACTTGAAGATGTAATTTTAATATACTACAAACCTTCCCAGATTGGCAGATGTCTCAAATCATAAAGTTAAATCGTTTCCTTGGCAGAAAACTATAAAACAGAGTTTTGGGAATGTTTATCTCATGGTTTACGACAACGATGATTGTATAGATAAATTACCGAACAACAAGCCGTAAAGATATGCAATGCTTCGCATACCATATTCTACTCTTTATAGTGGATAGCATATTGCGTTTACTCTCAAATTATGATTTTTTTGGGCTTTAGCGCCCGCTTTATAGTCGGACAGCTGGTGACCATTTTTATTTCATTATTTTTTCCCGGCTTTATTTTATACAGTATATGTCTTAAAGTACATTCAAATTATGCTATTTTCAAACTGCCATTTTCATTTAATCAAAATGACATTTCATAAATGTCTTTAAAAAATTATCACATATTTTAAAGGCACTTTTTAAAGACTGTTCTTACCTCTAGGCCCCAGTTATAACTATGAAAAGCTTAATCTTATTGTAATAGTTTATTAAATCATAACGTTCCGGTTGAGTAGTATCTCCAAGCGTTATCAAGTTATCTGCAATCATCTGTCTCATTAAGTGAGCTGACCGGTTAAGTTTTAGTTCTGGTATGTGGTCTAAAATGGCTCTCCAGATTTTGTTTATTTCCACTGAAGGACTGCTAAAGAGAACTTCGTTCGTTTGGATGTATGCTACTTCCTTCACTTTTCGTTTATACCAATGCATTGGATGGTATATTGCAATGTTGCTCTTTATTGACTATTTCTACCTCTGAGCACTGGACTCTGTGGTTGTTCTTCCAGATATGTTATGCTAGACCTGATTTACATATTTCCGCACGTTAGGTATTTTTTATGCTCATTAAGGCGAACTTCCAACGGTCTTTTTTTCCTATGTAGGTATCTCTACATTCACAATGTACTCTGTAGATCGACTTGTAAACTTCGAAACTTCGTATCTCAAAAAATTAAATTTCGGTTCCTTGTATTAAACAATTATGTATATGACGTTACTTAAAAAGCTCCAACCTCCAATTACTGGAATATAATGTAACTTATAAACATGGCAATAAGAGAGCAGATCAACTAGCAAGAGAAGGATCGGAAACTCCCTTCATTGGACCTGAACCGAAAAAGCTGGATATCCAACTGGATAACATCCCAGCAAAATTTACAGTGGGGTCAGGCACCGGGACTTAGGCAAAGTAAGTTAATACTTGGCGGTGCAATAACTGCTGGTCCACTAACCAAGAACCTTCTACATCTTGGCAGGGACCACCTTAGGAAAGGGATAGGGCTAATAACTGGTGACTGCCACCTGAGGAAATACATGCATACCATCCGTGTGTATAGGGATGAGCTAATATGCAGGCTGTGTAATAAGGAAGCGGAAACAGCCTCTCATGTTCTCTTTGACTGCGTGGCTCTACATTGCTGGAGATACCGGCAAATGGTAACCCAGAAGCTATGCTCTCCAATGCAAATCTAGTAAACAGCCTAGTAAGCCTGATAAAGGAAACGAAGCTGTTTGACTAGCAAGAGACCCAAGAACAACACAATAGACCCGCAGGTGGCCGCAGTGTTTGAGGTACGAATCCTCATCTTGTTTCTCTTTATCAATCAATCAAATCAATCAATCAACTTATAAACAAATTGGAATGGTTAATTTGAGTTTGTATATGTAACCAGTCATCATGTACAGAGTTACAAGGAACCAAAAATTAGTTTTTATGAGATACGAGGTTTCTAAATTTACGAGTTGATGCAATTTTTCATGTATTTTATTTCCGTCCGCCCTTATTTTTTTGAACGGATAATTTACAGAATTGGTAAAAATATTTCTGTCAGTAAAAAGTAATGTTTTCTGATAATTTTAAGTTTATAGGACTTATCCTACCTACTATTTTTTTTATTGTTTGAAAATTTGGGCCTTCTATAACTTGATTATATATTTTTTTCACAGTAATTTTTAACAAATAGAACATTTGAAAACCATCGTATAAACTCTTCTAGACCGTAGCTCGGTGAATAGTACAATAAAGTAAGCATTACTTATGACCTTAGATTTAATATAATTTAAGATATATATTTTTCATGTTGGGTGGGTAGTTTAGCTTTTATGACGAATTTCGTTCAATTTTCTAGAGGGATAATCCTAGAAGATTTGTTATTACTTCCAAATCTTGATTGTAACTATTTTATTTATTTTGATATGTATGTCATACTTCATTAATTAATTAGGATTTTAATCCTAGGCCTTTTTAAACTTTTGGGTTTCAGGCATACAATACAATACAATATAAGTGGGGTTGTGAGGCATTTGCAATTTAGTCCACATCAAACTTTAGGCTTCCAAAGAAGCCTAAGAGTTTTTTTGGGGCTACTTGGGATATATCTGCAGGTCTTGGGTATACCTGTTCTAGATATTGTAGCCTTTTGCGAGCAATGGCTTCGCAGAAGCACATAATGTGTTCGGCCGTTTCTGGTGCTTCTGATCATAGACGGCAAATATCGATTTCAGATTTTCCCATTTTTTTAAGATGATATCTTAATGGGCAGTGCCCGGTTAACAGGGTTTAAGGCATACATGAACTTAGCCCTGCTCGTAGGTCAATTTTTCTTAGGAGAAATATCTAAGGTAACTCACTAATACAGCAAATAACAACTACTATCCTCCTCACTACCCATATATCACCCAATATCCCCGGGATAGCCCGTTTATGTCCTTTCAATGTCGCATGTCCCGGGTCATTAGTCGTATATCCCAAGGATGTCCCGAAATGTATGTTCTGAGGATATACTGCCCGTATATCCCAAATATATACGGTATGTCCTTCGTACATCCCAGGGACGTCCCGAGGTAATTTCCCGTCGATGTCCTTTCGGGATATCCCTGGGATCTCCTACGATGGCTTTTCCTTCATTGTTTTAAATTTATCGCGTTTTTCGCGGATGTTTGTAAGTTTTTTCCACAATTATTATTAATTATTAAATATTTATATTGGCTGCTAATATCTGTCACTTGTCACAACCACCATTTGAGGTTAAAAATCGTTTTTGGACATATGTTTATATGAACTTTTATTCATATTTTTTAATTTAGAATCACTCCGTAAAAGAAAGTGCTTCAGTTCTGAGACACCCTGTATCAGACAAAATGAAAAGATATGTTTTATTTGTCGACCAGTGTATTCTAGCACCATAATCTCTTTTTAAACAAATTATAAAATATACCGGGTGTTTTTTTTAACCTGAACCTTTCATGTATTTCGAATACTATGCATTTTAGAAAAAAAAATGTCGGACAAAATTTGTTTATTTTAATGGTGGAAACAAAATGGCGTATTTATTTTTTACGGATATTTACGTTTTCAAGGTCATTTCAAGGTCATCTTTGTTTTTTTTTTTAAGTACAAACATATATTATTATACTTTTATTTAATTCCCCTCAAAAAAATAAAAATATTTTGTAAAAAACTTTTTTTGATCGGACTTTTAGTTTCAGAGATAACATAGCCACGCAAAATTAAAAAAGTTACATCTCCGACGGACTTGACTAGTCAATTCCTATATATTTTGAGTCGCTGAATCCGAATCTGAGGTTAGTTAGCTCTCATTTTTACCATAACCTCAAAAAACATATCATATCATTGCGAAAAGTAAAATAAACAAATTTTGTCCGATATTTTTTTTTCTAAAATGCATAGTATTCGAGATATTTGAAAGTTTCAGGTTAAAAAAAAACTCCCGGTATGTAATAAAAAAATAAATAAATATGATTTATTAAAAAAGCAAAACCTTGACAAATTTTAAGCCCAATAAAAATTTAACATTAATCAACGAACCACGTTTGCTGGTGACTTTTATGAAATATATTCACACGTTTATTTTTGTAGTTGGCGTCGCCACACATTGCTTCATATATATTCACCATTTAATTAATTGTACACACATCGTAAAATTGTACGATTGTGTTGATAAACATCTTTTAAGGGAGTACTTTACTCACGGTGGAATACGTTATACATTACATTTTTGTTTAACCTCGTACTATTCTACTTAATTAAGCATCCCTTAAGTCCAGGACGTGTGTGGGCTAATAGTAGAGGGAACCACCGGCTTTAATTGACTTTCGAACCAATTTATAGGGAGTGTCCGCTTCACCAAATTTTAATTATCAATTAACTGAAAAAGGCAAATTGGCGTCGGACGCTATTTGGGTAGTAAACTTGTCAAGTACCACGCGGTAGTCCACTACACCAATCCTCCCATATTACATTACATGTTTGTTTAACCTCGTACTATTCTACTTAATTAAGCATACTAGCTACTACTACTAGCCCACAAGAGTACAGGACTTGTGTGGGCTAGTAGTAGAGAGAACCCAACCGGATTTAACTGACTTTCTAACCAGTTTTTGAGAAGGTGTCTCTGTTTCACCTGTCACCTTATCCAGATTTCAATTATAATTAACTAAAAAGGCAAAAACACAGGCAACAAGTATACTTACACAGAAAAAAAAGTTATCTTGAATCAAAGCAAAATGATCTTGAACCAAGGCCGCCATGACTGTCTTGGATCAAGTCCGCCGTGATCTTGGTATTTGAGGTCCTAGATTTAAGGACATTTCCTTAAATCAAAGCCACTTAAACCATTTATTTAAGATCATATTACCTTAAACCAAGTATGGAATTATCTTGATTCAAGATCATATTATCTTTATCCAAGATCATATTATCTTACACCAAGTCCTGGTTTAAGATAATATAATCTCGAATGAAGAGAATTATAATCTTGATTTAAGATTATGATTCTCTTGATTCAAGATCATATTCACCCCACAGTCAGGTTCCAGGGTTAATAGAATGGTAAATATTTTGAAAAAATTTCCCACACGTATATAATATTATTTCGCACGCCTATGAAATATGATACTTTCTTACTCTGCTAATCGTGTGAAATTTGGTTTCGTAGGTGTTCGTAGGAAAAAGCACTTGTTTTTGAAGAAAAACTTGTTGCAAAAACATTGCAAAATGGCGCTTGTAGGTATAAATTATTGAGTGCTACTTACCCGTGAATTTTTTAAGTAAATTTGAAAATACCCATCGTTTGAGGGTAACAGATACAAATTTGTCCATTTTAAAGCAGATGAAAACAATAATACACCTTTAAAGACAACTGACGGCAAAAAAAACAAACCTAACTTCTCTCCCGCGCATATCTTGAACTACTGCACAAATTGTCTGCCAGCCAGCAAACTCTTTACCGTAAGACAACAGGGGCTTTGAGTCAAGATAATAACTCTTGATTCTCTGTTACTATTTTAAATGTCATGCATTTAAGGAAAAAATCCTTAACAAAGGATTTTTCTACCAAGAGAATAATTAAAGGAAACCAAAGTCACAGATAATCTTAAACCGAGGATACATGATCTTAAAAGAAGATTATTACCTCGATTTAAAATAATATAAATCCAAGATAATTTATTATATATATATATAACCTTTTTTTCTGTGTATGGTATTTTTAAATTAAACTACAATTTTAATTTTAATCAAGATATTTATCGATGGTTAGTGGAGTTTATTGGTTGAAGCCGTATCCCCTTAAAAAGTATCAATTTTCTACATTTTTACAACCTTGACCTAGGCGTTGTTTCAAGTAATGTATAATGCATTCGACTTTTAATAAAAGCTGTATTTGAGAATTTATTTTTGTAATACACCTATTTTGCATTAATATTATACGGTGAATAATAACACAGGCCCACAAATACAAGTTTATTGAACGAGATATAAGGCTACACTGTTGTTATGATCCGCATATTTTATATGGTGTTGGGATTTTTAAAATAATATTTCTTTAATAGGAGCGCAAATGTGGTGGGGCTTCACGAATCGGCAGAGTTCGGTTTGACCTACATTTGTTCGGACCCCTCCTCGATAATTCTTGTCGGTATGACTTAAAAGTTGTCTAGTAATCTAAATTGTTTATACAAATTTAATTTATGGTCAAAATGATCGTTTCAGATGTCAGAAATAGCAATTAGCTTGCAAATTGATGAGACTGAAACTCTTTTGTCGGGGTAATTAAATATGCGCGGTATCTTTGTAGATATTTTGCGCTAATAGCATTGTCAAATAAATTTAACTAGTGACCTTCTTATTGGGTATATAAACTCATGAAAAGATTCATAATTATTCAGTTATATTCAGGGTGTCGCTATGTCAAATTCAAAAGTAAAAATGTAGTTTCTGTGAGAATTAATTTTGAGATTTATTCTTGAATTAAAAAATAGTTTTTAAACTTGGAAAAATTTTGAGACTCGTTTTATCAGACATAAAAATAATTGGACACTTATAAATACTGTTAGTATGAACACTGATAGAAATTTTGACGAATATTATTTAACTTTGAAAAATATTTTGTAAACTTATTTAAAAGACTTATACGAACCAGTTTTAATATACACTAAGTAAAATGTGGACAATAAATTGGGAATTGAAAATGATTGCGAATAGTTGGGATTTCAATCATAGAATGTTTTAATTTAGAAGTATTTAATGGAAAACTAATATATAATGGAAATTAGAATTTAAGGGCTTTGCATAAAAATAGGACTTAGAAGTAAGAATTGATCTTTCATGTTCTTGAAGAATTTATTCACATTTATTTAATATATTATTCTTAAGTTAAGAAGAAATCGTTTTATCTGTTTCCAAAGCGCCGTCTCCTAGAATACCCGCTCCCGAATAAAGTGATAAGTGGTTAAGTATATTCTCCGCTCGGGTATACTTTAAATACGATAGAAGATTGTATGGCCAACCTAACTGAGTAAGTTAAAATAAAAGTTAAAATTAACTGCTCGGCTATAACCGAATTATATACCACTATCACTAAATTAGTGATCGAATTTTCAACATCACTACATTAGTAGAAAAATATTTAATAGTAAAAAAACCACTTCACTACACTGTAAAAAATAATGGGAAAAATACGATGGATACGTTTTAAAGTTTTTTCGTATATAATATAAAAGTAATGAATTTTTTCGATACCGCGTTATTAAAAAATTACCATACATGTGTTATAATAATAATAATAATAATAGTTTATTCATCCAAAGATCTTACAAGATATAGGATAAGTTAGTAATGTATACTTAATATAAATATTATAATTTACAAATATAGATGTACTTATTAAAATTAAATTCTTCAAAATCTTTAACTGTATAAAAGGCTTCAGATATTAATATAAATTTTATTTTATTTAAAAACCTACGGTTTGGCAAATTTCTAATTATGGGGGGTAATTTATTATAAAGTGTAACACCATTATAGAAGGGGCTATTTTCATATAAAGTAAGGTAGTGTCTGGGATATTCAATATTAAGGCCATATCTAGTATTATAGTTGTGGTTTTCATTTAAAGGGTTAAATTTATTTAAATTAAGCTTTACATATTTTAAAGTTTCAAAAATATAAATGCAAGGGAAAGTTAGAATTTTTTCACTTTTAAATGTATCACTGCATGTATGTCTAAAAGGTAAGTTATACATACAGCGAATAGCCCTTTTTTGAAGGGTAAAAATTCTGTCAGCTGCGGAACTGTTACCCCAAAGTATTATACCGTAACGAATTATTGAAATGAAATTCGAATAGTAGAACATTTTAACTACACTCTTGTCGGCCAGTTTTTGTAACCTTTTAAAAGCAAAACAATAGCTTGCGCATTTTTTACTAACAAATTCTACATGATTTTTCCAAGTAAGTGAAATATCAAAGTGGATACCTAGAAGTTTGGTGGTAGTAACTTGTTCTATGGATTTGCTGTTGAGTTTTATTAGGGGGCTACTTATATAACTACAACTACGAGGATAAAATTCCATAAATACCGTTTTTTCTTGGTTTAATGCAAGTTTATTGTATGATAAATACTGGGCAACTCTATTCAGATTATCATTCAATTGCGACGCAGCAATGGTTTTATTTTTATTTGCTGAGATAATCGTTGTGTCGTCAGCAAAAGAACAATAATACAAATAGAGATAATATTTGATGTCATCAGAATATATTAAGAAAATTACGGGGCCCATTATACTACCCTGAGCTACGCCTATGTCGATTTCCATTTCGTCTGAGAGTTCTTCAAGAAATAGTACAATTTGTTTACGGTGCCTAAGAAAGGAAATAATAAGTTTTTTACAAACTCCGCGAATGCCATAAAATTCAAGTTTATCTTCCAATACTTCAGGATCAACACAGTCAAAAGCTTATGACATATCAAGTAAAAGTGCAATTATTTTATTTTTATTTTCCATGTTTTCATAAATATAGTTGGTAATTTCAATGAGAGCAGTTAATGACTTTTAATACATGTATGGGAAGTTTACCACAATTTTTTTAGAGTGTATGATATTTCTATGTATTTTTTGGCTGCTGAATCCAAATATAATGTAAAAATAAAGGCGAAGGCTTTCATGTTTTGCAAAAATGGAAAAAACTGGCCTAAACCCCTGAAAATCTCAAATGTCTCAATCAATTGCAAGATTGGAGTGTGTGGCTAAAAACATGTCTGCTGCCCTACAATCCTCAAGTTTCTTTAAAAATCAAAATGTTAAGAATTTTGAAGAAATTCTTAAAATTGCAAAATCTCCATTAGATCGTAAAAGTGTGTTATTTGAGCTGCTGGCTATGTACTTTGGACTTCTGAATCTGAATATGGTGTCAGAATAACTTAGTCGCCTTTCTTTTCGTTTGTAAAAAAAAACAACTACAATATATATCAAGTTTTTTGTAGAGATTTAAAGGGGCTTTTGGATTAAGAAAAAAAGATTGTCATCCATTTTTTTGTGGCTAGGGTTTGTGTGCCAGATTTTTCGAACCAAACGGGTAATTTTGACATAATATTTGGATTCAGCAGCTCAAAATACATAGAAATATCGTAGCCTCATATTTCGTACATTATATTTATTTTTCTTCAAGCGTACTAAAATGTTCATATTTTATAACTGAACACACTAGTTAGAAGTGATCTATTTTTTTAGAGTAAAAAAATGAAAAATTGTTGTACGCTGTAAAAAAAGTTAGTTAGCAAAACCACCACTGGCGGCAGCACTCTTTGACTTTGATGACAGCCATACTTCAAACTTGTTTGTTTATTATGTAATAGGCGGTTGACTCGAGATTCTGCGCAAAAACCTTGTGTGAAATTGATTAAAAATGATTGAAGAAGAATGTATGGTTTATACACCTACAAATCTCGCCAAAATTGCAAATTCTACATTAGACAAGTTACCATCGAAATCGCGAAAAGTGTACGATTTAGACTACGAAACAAATTTAAAATAAGCTAAGGAAGGTTTAAGTTTATTTCGAAAGGGTTTTATTTCACTCAGAGGAAATGTGCTTTTTTTACTCGTCTGTACTTTTCGGACTCCGCTTCGCGTCGTCCGTAAATTCTACAAATTTTTCTCTTCGTAAAAAAATATAGTTATTTTCTTAACTAGTGTATTCAGTAGCATTTTATCCACGGCCTGACGGCCTCGTGGGCTGATATTCTTAAGTGGATAAAATCACTTAATACACAAGTTGAGAATTTAATTTTTTCCAACACCTTTTATTTTTAAATAAAAATCTATAATTTTGCGAAAAATTAGGTCAAAAATATTAAGATTAAGTTTTCTTAATACTAAAATAATAGGTAGCCATGGCCTAAGTATGCCTATTAAAAATAAACAATTGCTAGTTTTACATTTCTTACAAACGTCAAAATGGACGCGGTGATGACAGAATTTTTAATAAAAACAGTATTTTATTCAAAAACTAAAGAATAATTTGGGGTTTTCTTTAATTTTTATGGTTTAGTTAACGTGCTTCTATTTATAGAATAGTTATAATACTTAATTAATAGGGTATGTAACTAATTTTGGGTGAGATCAAAAGTTGTACGTAAAAGAGTGGGTGAAAAATTTTTTAGTTACTAGTGGAAAAAAACTCACTTTTGACATTTAAAATAGTGCTCAAAACAAGTGTTTCGGTGAAGGTGTTGGATAAAACTATTTTTTTGCGGGCCTATGTTATAAATAGTCTAATCCAAACTTATGAAAATCTGTTATGCAAATAGTATGTATTTACATACTTCAAAATATAACGATCGTTATACCTACCTATACATACACGCTGTTTTTGAAATAGCATCACTAATTTTAAGGGGTGAAAGTACGTCAAAATGTATAAAAGAACTACCTACACATCATAGTGCCCAAAAAAAGTTGAACTAGAAATACGAAAAAAAAACATACTACGCTCGAGACTACGTCAGTTTTTAGCTGCATGTCTAAAGAGAAAATAACCATTTACCATAAAACCAAAGCCATCTTCTTAGGGCCACTTTACACGGAGCAATTTGTGCGCAAGTTTGATGCTATGCAAGTTTGTTGCAAGAATGATTCAGTCACTGCGCATGCCTTCAGGCAAGTTTGAGGCCATTTTCGTGCCATCAAATTATTTAGAACGTGTTCTATTTTTCGGCGATTTTCACGCAAGTTTTATGGTTTTTTTCGTGGTACAAACCTGGAAAAAAAGTTACCAAATTGATTTTATTTTACTGATATAGTAGCAACTGCACATGTTAATAATTATTATTATTAATACTAGGTCGGTCTGTCTGACTAAAAAACTTCCTTAAAAAAGCAAATGCTAGGTTATGTTTTTGTTAACAAACGCAGAGACACGTCAAAATTGTCTGGTTGGCAGCACTGTTTACCTTGCAATATATAGCACCAAACTTGCGTACAACTTGCTCCGTGAAAAGGCAAATCAATGACCAATTGTCCTCATGCTATATCTGGCAGCAAACTTGCATAGCATCAAACTTGCGTACAAATTGCTCCGTGTAAAGTGGTCTTTACGCTTTTCAGAAATTTGCATCTATAACTTAATTTTGTGGTGTTTTTGAATATATTTATATACATATAAAATTTATAAAACGCATTCTTAGCGATCTTATATAAAAGCTTGTATATGGTGCTTTATACAGGAAGTTATAGCTATTTTCCTAACATGTGTTGAAAGAGCCTCTTTTCCGCGCTCGATTGCAAACGACGCGTAGCGGAGTTCAGGCAAGCAATTGAGTGCGGAAAAGCCTCTTAATAATAATAATAATAATAATAATAATAATATTTATTTCAGGGAATATCACAAAATACTAAAATACAGATTATATAATAATATATACAGTTCAATATTAAGCAATGTTAACTGAAATATTGTCAAATTTAAAATGCAATAAAAATGTTACTATATTTTTCTTTCTATATACTCCATGTACTCATTGATGTTATATGGTTCCGCTTCTAATAATAAGTTGAATATCTCGGTTTTAAAAGTTTTGAGGGATTCTATTTTCCTGAGATTTTTAGGTAGTGTATTGAAGAATTTGATACAGCTGTATTCTGGTCCTTTCTCAAGGATAACTAATCGGTGTTTTGGGTAGTTATAATTATCCTCGCGTTTTGGATAGGCACTCTGTGGTTTGTGTTTATCAAAAAGGTGTCTATTTTTAAAAAAGATCAGCAAACATTCCTGAATGTATGTGCCAAAAACAGTTAGGATTTTGTTTTCTTTAAACTTTCCGCGGCAAGTCTCAAAGGGTCCCACACGGCTAAGTATTCTGATAGCTTTTTTCTGAATAATTAAAATATCTTCTAGTCCTGTCCTATTTCCTCCATAACATATTAAACCATATCTAATGTGAGATTCCAAATTAGCATGATAAAAACAGTTTTTAGAGTTTTTCGGTTTACATACTTCGACATAACTCGTAAACTGTAAACTGTCTTATTTATTTTCTGACAAACATATCTTATATGTGAATCCCATGATAATGTGTTATCAATCTGCATTCCAAGAAATTTGGTTACGTTAGATACGTTCAATAATATGTTATTTATTTCAATTGATGCAATTTCTATAGTCGATCTGTTTGTTGTAAATGCTATAATATTTGTTTTTTCTTCATTTTGAACCTGCTTGTTCTTTAAAAGCCATTTATTTATTGCTTTTGAGACAATATTTGCTTTTCTTATAAGTTCTTCCACTGTATTTGCATATATTAAAGCATTTGTATCATCTGCGTAGCATGTTAGATCAAAATCTTCTTGGTTTATTAGAAATTCCATCAATTCATCAAATATATCAATAATATCATTCGTGTATAAAATAAAAAGTATTGGACCAGCTATGCTGCCCTGTGCAATTCCCAAAAGTAGTGCTATTATATCCGATCTAGCTTCTGCATCTTCTGTTACTATTTCCACCTGCTGTTTTCGACCAATAAGAAATGACTGGAACCATTTCAGTACCGGTCCCCTAATTCCATATTTTTCCAGTTTTAACAAAATGATTGTATATATTAGACAATCATACGCTTTAGATAGGTCTAGAAATAGTCCAAGAACTAATTTTTTCTTATCTAATGCTTTTAAGATGTTTTGGACAAATTGGAAAATTGCTGTCTGCGTTGAACGGCCCTTTTGGAATCCATGTTGTTTTTTGTTTAAAATTTCACATTTTTCTAAAAAGGCAGTGAGTCTTTTGCACATCACACTTTCAAAGAGTTTTGAAAAGGATGACAAAATGCTTATTGGACGGTAATTCTCTATCTTGGGTTGGATCGTTTTTTTTGAATATCGGCTTTACTATTGCAAGTTATAGTTCTTCAGGAAATATTCCATATTTGATTGAGTTGTTTATGATATAAACCACCGGATCAACAATTTCATTTTTGCACTTTTTTATGATCGTTACAGGTACCTCGTCATTCCCGCTGGAGAATTTATTTTTCAAATCTCTTATGATGTTAAGCATTTCTGTTTTATCTGTGGGTTTGGCAAACATTGACTCACTATTTGACTTTATTTTAGTGGAAAAAGGAATGTCTTCTAATTGAGTTCTAAATTGTTTAGGTGCATTTGTTAAATAATGATTAAAATCGTTTGCAACATTTTTTGCGTTTCCTGGGACTTTTACATAGTTTTTCTTGTTCGGTTTACCCTGTATATCCTTTACTATTTCCCAAACAGTCTTTGCCTTATTGTCTGACTTTTCAATTTTGTTTTCATATTTTGTTGATCTTATTTTAATTAGTGCATCATTATATTGTTTTTTTGTTGCTCTATATCTATCTCTGTATCTATCATCCACTGAGCTAGCAACATATAGTATGTCCAAATTTCTTTTTATTTCAATAATTTCTGGGTCGTTTTTTTGAAACATTTGTTTTTTGTTAAATATTTTTTTCGTTGGGAAACTAAGGTTAAAATAATGCAAAAAACAGGTGATAAACGAATTCCATTGCCCTTAACGCATGTGTTAGGAACAATATTTTTACTACGAGCAGAGTTAAAATAAAATATACGTTTATATTTTATTAAATAAATCTTATTTCTATATTTTTTCAATAAGAAAAGCAATTAAAGGTTAAGAAATTTGAACATTTTTATAATATTATGAATAAATATAACAAGAATAACACTACTCAATTAAGAAATTAAACAATATTTATGCGTGCGAAAAGGGCCATCTTTCCACACGCATATGCGTGCGGAAAGAGACAACTTTCCGTACTCTCGTAGGAAATAGTACATTTCTAACCCAATAGGAAAATGAAACATTTTCAACTCTCGAGAGGCAAAGCCTAAGCCAAATTAGCATCTCGAGAGTTGGAAATATCATTTTCTTATGTGGTTAAAACAGAATTTTATTCACAAGCATAAATAAATAACACATTATCTCGTAATATTCGCCATTTTAAATGATCTTCTACATAAATAGAAATAGATATTATCAGAGTATAAAAAACAAAGATTGGAACTATGTAAAAAAATCCTTACTACTACGGTGCTATTCTTTACAATAAGTTACCTACTTCAATAAAAAATTTACGATACCCCTCTTATATAAATTCTATAAACATTACTTTTAGCATACGCGTTTTATTCAGTGGAAGAGTTTTTGTCACATAGTTTTAATCCGATAAACAGTAAATTGTAACGTATTTAATAATTATTTCTTTTGTTAGATTTTTTTTATATTTTAGTTCGCATTTACGCATTGTAATTTATATAAGTAAGTACATAATGTATCATATTTATTTTTTTATTTGACTTGGCCTATATCATGTACTTATATGATCAATTTGAATTAATAAATGATTATTATTATTATTATTACTATACATAACATATCTTCAAGGCTTCTTCAATGTTTGTTTAGATATCCCGATTCATCAAAATGTCCCTTATTGCCCCGAGCTGTTCATTTGCAGCTGTAATAATTTTATAATAAATTTTGTCTCTGAAGTTCAAGGTTCGCGAAATGCTCATCATTTAAGTGCTCGCTTCCTTAGATCCATTTGGATAATTGTCTCGTCGAAAAAATCGGAAGAACATCGTATATTTTTTTTCTACGACTGCTTCAGAATGTAAGCAAATATACACACTTTTCAAACATAGAATGAATCCATTCTAGCTCTACATACGGTATGAATATTCCGTATCAAGTGTTAGAATGAGCACATGTAGTGCCATCTCTTGTTTATAAAAGTAAAGAAAACTGTAGCAAAATTAGCAAAAATATATATATTGAATAATTTAATACAATTTAAAGTATTGCGTTAAAATTACATAAAGTTTATTAGTTTTTCTTAATATTTGATTAGTTTTTTATCAATTTAGTTCAAAAATTAAAACTGCTCCATCTATTGTTAAATATTTATACCTGATATCTCTTACAACAATCTGACATAACCTTCAATTTTTGCATTATAATTTGTAAATATGTGGTAAAATTAAACAAAAATCTTTTACAACTACTGATTTGATAAAATTATTAAATAACATCAATTGCTTTATTTAAAAATATGAGTTTTGTTGCATTTACAGTGTCGAGTCACAAAAGACATTGGTTTTAACCTTGTCCTCAGTTTAAAGCCATACAGTATTTCATATTTGCAGTCGAAGAAAAAGTATAGTCTACAACACGTATGGAATAGTCATTCCGCGCTCGCGGGACAAACTCTCCGCTCGCGTGGAATTTTGTCTATTCCATACTAGTTATAGAATATACTATTTTAGATAATTTCAAAAACTTTTTCGACTTTCGACAGACCAAAGCGCATGTTAAAAATATTCCCTCAACTTATTACTTTCCCTGGGAAAGGAAAGTCTTGCCTTAGTAAAAATATTTCAATTTTTTTTTATTGTTTTTCTTTACGAAATAAGTAACTTTTTTGAAAAAAAAAATTTTAATTTTTTTTTTTTATTTTTTATTTTTTTTTTGTTTTTTGATTTTAATGAACCTAGTCCTATAGGGGAAAGTATTATTTTGTTCACAGCAGTATTTTTTTAATCATCTTAGAGTTATACATAGTGATATTGGTTTTCTGCGTAGATTTGTTTTGCTGCAGTAACCAGGGACATGACCCTCGAGAGTACCAAAAATGACATTTGATCAACAATTTAAAATGACATGAACACTGTTTAACACTATACAAATAATAATTTATAAAATTATTAATATAAATTTAGATATTAAGGTCGATTCAGGCATAATTATCACTATCTTCATTAAACTGAATTAACAAATTAAGAAATTAATAAAATTAAGAAACATAATCTCAAATTTTCCGTGGTATGCAATAATAAGGTAATTGCCAAATAGATAATAAGCGTAAATACGACTGAATAAGTAAAACAAAAACAAATATCTATTGCGTAGGACGATTATTACTATATTTGCAGTTGTTGGGTCTAAAAATCGTGTTTTAAAACCAACTAGCTCCAAAAGTATCTTTTATTTTCTTATGTAACTACTGTGTTTTTCCTTAACACTGAAAATGTACGAATTTTAAAATACAAAGGTGTCGCCATCTTCATTTTTATTTTGATACTTGGATAACGTTTGTTTTTAACATTTTGCACAAAAGTTAGTGTAGTTCAGAAATTCTTCTTTTTCTATGGTTTATTTTAAGATTGTATCATTATTTTATGATATATTTTATCTTTTATATTAATTGTTGCATACCACGATAAATTTATTATAGAATTTGAGGTAATGTTCCTTAATTTTCTTAATTTCTTAATTCAGTTAAGTGAAGTTAGTGATAATTATGCCTGAATCGACCTTTAGTCTTACAGGCAGTCTTTTATTATTTAGGCAGTCTTTTATTATTTAGATATTAGACCTAACGAACTTTAGCATTTCCAAAATATAAAGACAGCTAAAATTTTTAAACAGTGTCAAAGCTACTTTTGTATTTCTCGTCCTAATAAAAATTTTATTTCAAAATTAAAATTATGTTATACTATACCCAGTGGGACATACAAAATTAAAATTATGTTATACTATACCCAGTGGGACATATATAATCCGACTAAGATATCTACTGGGTTTAAAGGGTCATAACTCTCTTAGGGTTCGTTTTCGGACATGTTCCCATGCTTGTTTTTCTTTTTCTTTATTATTTACCAAAAGACTGCAACACCATGTATAAGTCCAAAGATATATGAATATGAATTTTGGCCAGGGCCGAAATTTTAATTAAATATTTAGGGGCTATTTAAAATTTTAAAGTAATGGATGGTTTACCGTTGTTTAACTATTTTTGCTCTTATAATTAAATATACTTGTACGGATGATTTTTCATCAATACTCATAAAAATCAAGTATTATTGATTAATGACAACGGTGGTTCTGAAAGGAATGGACATAAACGAGGAAAACTTTTTTCTTTTCAATAAAAAGGTATTGCGAACAAAAGAGGACACGCTTTTTTAGGAAAAACCGTTTTTTACTTTAGGGAGCGTTAAAATATTACGAAACGCAAAATTTGGCCATTTCTTTAATGAATTGCCACATTTTTAGTCTAAAGTGGCGCATCCCAGACGCAATCTTTCAAATATATCAAGAGAACTTTTTGTGCACTGCCGGTGGTCCCGACCACATGGTTCAGGGGTAAGGGGGGTTATAAGCGGCTTAGTTGTGTGGAAGTTAGGTTAAGTTAGAATTTCAAAAGATCGTCAAAAGTATGATAGTAAGGTGGCTTACTATAAACTTGGTTCTCCATTGAATGGAAAGTTGCTCTTGAGTTGCGGCGTTTACGTCCGAAAATCATACACCCGAAAGCCAGGTTTGTAGTAGTGGCAGCACTGATTTCAGTGGCTCTAAAAGTGTGGGCAAGGATTTATACAAATGTATAAAATAAATATAATAAATATAAATATAATGATATATATAATATAATTGAGATATATAACAGGTTGCTTATTACTATTCTCTGCAAATTAATAAATATAATAAAATAATTGTTGAAATTTTTATAACCAAAAATTGTTAAAATACTCACGAATTTCTGGTTAGTGTTTTTTTTTTTTAATTTGTGTGTTGGTTTACGTTAACAATGGTTTGGTTTGGTATTTTGCTGGTTTGGTGATTTTTTTTTTTAATGGGAGGCGTTGCTTTAAGTTAACGTTGGTTAACGTTGGTTTGGTAATTTCTTTTTGGAGGGGGGCGTTGGTTTTTTGTTGGTTAGGTGTTTTTTTTAATGGGGAGCGTTTGTTTACGTTACTTATCAAGTGGTCAGATACGATATTTCAGAATTTAGAAGGCGATATATTTTAAGAATCAAATAGGATTATATTTAGGCTAAATAATTTAGCTTTAGCTAGTTAAATAACAAATGCTCTCCTGGTTTAACAATAATATGCATAAGAAATTAATTGTTTTAATCAAATATTGAGAACCTCTGGAGAATACAGTGCATTTCTTCGGCCGTACAACTTTCGGCACAAAGAACTTTTACCTAAAGAAGTAATTTCAGACCAATGTTTATGAATGTGTCATCTTTTTGTTTGTTTATTTACTAACAGAAACGCGATACAGCTTTGTGGTGTAAAATGTAGATGTCGCTAGTCGACTTTCAGACTACCTAGTAGCGATGTTCCGTAGTTTCCACCTTATCATGAGTTCAAATCATTATACTTAAATTAAAAATGTAAAAAACTTTATTGTGTTTAAAATAATTATGTTTAATAATATAGTATATTTAAATCTATTAAAATTAACTACTAGTTCATATAAAACTCATACAAAACTAATGTTTCTTAAAATTTACAATAAAATATCCAAAGTATATGTTTCCAATCGGCAACACTGTACCCCTGTCAGTCATTTTACGACATTAGACTGTCAGTTTACACATTCTTTCTCTCTCTTTACGTGTACTAAGTGTAAACAATAGTCACTCCCCACCTCACCGTAGTTGGTTCACGCTTCAAACAAAGCATACGGTAGATTTTATCATGCTCCTTCTTCTTTAGGTAAAAGTTCTTTGTTTCGGCCGTATGATCTGGACTCGGCGTTTCTACTAAGAAGGATAGTGTACTGCAGCATTTAATCTTAATGCAGTTTAAACGGGATGCTTAAAATATTCAACTGTTTAAGATTATGCTGTAATATACTTAGAGGATTATCTTAAATCAGCACTAACGTCTTACTTTAATGGCATTATTTTAGCTAATTGCTTTAAAATCTAAATAATGAATAATAATTTTGTGTAATATGAACATTTTATAGGTTTAAAATAAAATACTACTTCCATCAAAACAACATTTTTAAAGTTTAATTTTATACAGTGCTGTTCATAAAGCGGGACTTTGGGAAAACTATCTATAAGTAAAATTATTCTTTTATAGGGCAATATACTTCAAAAATGTTTTGTGGTTCATTTACGGGTCGTTAAGGGGCCCTAATCTTTCAATTTTGGCTATTTTACAAGTTTCTTTGCACTTAATATTTCACCACAACAGTTTTGAAAATGCGGGATTAATTTTAAACTATAACCTTACCCAATACACAGGGTGATCAATAACTAGGACAAAATTTAAGAGGTGAATCTAAATCCAAAAATATGAAAAAAAGTTTCGAATATGGACATATTGAATGGGGAATAAAAAAGCACGAAAAAACATTTAATGCTGCAGGGGATTTTTCATTTAAAATTAAGCGAAAAAGTATGCTACATCTGTTAATAGCTAAATTTAATACTAAAGGAGTATTACTAGTAATAGCCTTTTAAAAAGGAACATTTTTGGTGGCACAAAATGTTACTTCCTCTTTATTGCATTTTTTAAAATCTATAATATTTACAAAAAATCCAAAATATTATTAGTGCAATTTTAAAGGGCTTTTTTCCGGTACAACCTTTATAGAAACTTTTTTGTTTAAGTTTTGGCATGCCAGTTACTGATCACCCTGTATAATAATAATATTTAATTTTTGGTGCTGTGATTGCAATTGACGCGGAGTGACCTTACAGTAGGTTTTAACATTGCTTAGTAGTAAATGTACGCCAATGAAAAATGGTTATGTCTATGGTAACTCGTAATAAATCAATGCACCTGTGTCAGCTCTCAGCCGGTGCAGCAGGATCCAGGTCAGTACCCTACAGGGTCATGGCGCAGGCGTTTTAAGCAAAACTCGGTCACGTTCTACTATAAGGAAGTGTACATACAACTACCCTTAATACCATTACTATTTTGTTTACTTTTTACTTTTTACGGGTAGCAACCTACCGAAAAAAATAGTTTTTTTTTGCATTTTCAGATTTAAAATCTAATGTAACGTCGAGAAAATGGGAATGCTTTATTAAATTTTTTTCGGCGAGACATCTCTCGCTTCTGTCTGTCAGTCTGTGTTAGGAAACACAAAAATTAGGTTTCTCTTTAATTTCCTAAAAAAAAAATTCTCATTTTAAAGCTCCTTATTGGTAATTAACACTACATTAGATCCCGGCCAGTATATACCGCATTTTGGTAATTTTTCTTTTTCAATTTTTATTGTTAATTTTGGGTTTACCTATTTAATAAAAATAAAAAAAACTGCTGCCAATAAAATAATACTCTCCCCTATAGATCTAGGTTCATTAAACGCCATAAAAAAATTCTTTTTGAAAAACGATAAAAAAAAATCAAAAAAAATTTCACTTTTTTTTACGAAAAACAAAAAAAAACTAATTAAAAAATGTGATAAAAAATGTTCTAACCCCCCTTTTTACTCACTTACCCCATTTTACCCACTTACCCCGATTTTTATCAATAAACAATCCCAGCCTAGAATTTTGGAAAATTAACCAAATTTTAGCATAAAGCATTTTCGAGTTATCGTGATCACTATTTTTTTTACGGAAATCATATTTTTTCGATAAAAAACGTCGAGAAAAAGCAATACAAATTTTTCAATTTTCTTTTACCAACGCAAAAAGATTTAAGTTTTCGAAATTTTCTTTATTTTGCTTTCTCATTTTGAAAATTTTCAAATTTTCTGAAAGCAAAATACAAATATTCGTGCAAGAATTTTCAATTTTTTTTTGCGTATTTTTGCGTTTTATGGCGTTTTATGTTGAATTAATTATTAATATCAAGCAAAAAAACTAAATTATCGGTCGATCGGTCTGTCCGGGAAATCTTGTGGGGACGACAACTTAAAAACGCTTTAAGCTAGTGACTTGAAATTTGGCATACAGGTATGTTACCAAAAGTTCTCGCTCGGGATTGTTTTTGGTGAACATTGTAGTGCGGCAAGGGGCGCAAATTGGGAAAATACATTTCTTTTACAAATATTTGAAAATTGCTATATAGGGTATAGGTTTTTAAGGTTTCTGAAATTAAATCTGATAATAAAAAATTTCTAATTCCACCCACGCAGGGGTGAGGGGGTAAATATTTTTAAATATTTTCAATATTTTCATCAAAATTAGTATATAGGGGTTTTTGGGGTCGACGAATATGAATCTGATAATATTTTTTTTCTAATTTCACCCCTTGAGGAGTGGGGGTTTCGTGAAAACTGGTATATTGAGGTTTTTGAGGTTGCTGAAAGTGAATCTGATAATAAAAAAATTCTAACTCCCCCCCCTAAGAGGCGGGGGGTAGTTCTCGTGAAAACTGGTATATTTTTAAGGTTGCTAAAAGTGAATCTCATAATAAAAAATCCATTTTAAGCGCGGATGTAAAAAATGGGTAAGCTCTTTTAATGGGCAGTGTATTTTAGTAAAATTATAACTTTAAATTAAATAAAAAGTTATGGTTATAATTAACTTTGTAAAGGCAAATCCTTAAAGGGTTAAATCGAATGAATTGATTTGATTTTCTGGCATTCGAAACTCTAAAATTTATGGGAATTTTAATAATCTGATAAGCTGATATATATTATATGCTCGAGCAGGTTGCATTTTATTACGAAATTTTAATAAGGGATATTTGAAATTTTCCTGATTACAGCCTTAACCTAATTTTAAAAATTGGCCATTCTCAAGCTTTACCATAAAATTTATCTGTGATCATAAATTATTTTTTATTATTGCTAATTTACGGTTTCTACGAGTAATAAAACCTCGTTAAAACAAATCTAATGAACCGAAACAAAAAAAATTGATAAAACGTTGCAAGCACCCTGTCAAAACAGCTGCACTATTATACACTAGAGCCATCTAGTTTGAAAATTTCAAACTAGGTGTTTTGTTTGATTTTAAATTCTGTGTCTTTAAAACATTATATTCTAGCAAAAAACTGTATATAACATTTTTTATAGGGCTTAAAAAGAGCTTTTATTTAAAATATAATTTTTTGAAATCGGGTTATAAATATGTGAGATATGCTAAAAAGCCTTTTACTGCTTTAAACGTCAATATCTCGAAAACAATGCGTTTTAGGAAAACGTTGTTTATAACATTTTTTGACCAATTTAAAATTATCTTTTATATAAGCTAAATTAACCAAATACAATAATAATTGCCTTAATTATAAACAAAAAACGCTAAAAATAGGAGTTTTACCCCATTTTTACCCCCTTACCCCCAATCGTTTACCCCCAAAATCTAATCAGCTCTTCAGAATACGATAAGAAACAATATGCAAAAAGTCGATATCTCATGTAGAAATGGAGTTAGAGAGTTTACACTCAGGCAGACAGACAGACGGACGCAAAAGTTTTTTTTACTGACTTCGACTGGTCTAAAACGTCGAGAAATGTGAAAAAAACGTGGTCAAAGATTTTGACTTTTCGGGATTTCAATACATCGGCACTCTTAGTAGCACTAAGTGCCGATGTAAAAAAAAAATACTAATCTCGCAGAAAAAAAAAATTATCTTTAATCAAGATTGTGTGATTTGGATATAACGAAGAGAATATATTCTCCTTTAAAGCAAAATTGTACTTAAAATATAAAAGGATAAGAATATGGTATGCTTGAAAGAAGAAAATATTCTCCCCGCTACCGAGAATTTTCTATATGTAAGAAGTTGTTTGACTGGACATAAAGAACACATATACAAAGTCTCAACGGACAGGTATTAAAAAAAAATCTACTGGGCATGGGCTCTCGGACTAAAAGGCAAATAAAGGCCAGCCTAATTTCCTTTGTATTGAACCCTACTCACCCTCAGACCTTTGTTATTTGAATTGTGCTTTTCTAGTAATATAAACTCTGGCCACAGCTTTAATTCAGTTAAATTAAATTCATTAGCTAATATAAAACTGGCAATGAAAAACTTTTCAAGAACTTTTTTCAGTTTTTGTTTTTCAAAGCGGTGTAATGAAATAATTTGAAAATATATTTTAAATTAATGCATTTTTTATTACCAGATTTACATGACGTTAAAAATAAAACTACTTTACAAATTTTCTTTTTACTTTCTCATAAAGTATAGTGAAAAAAAAAACATTTTGTTTTCCTAAATCATCTTATTTTTTCCTGAAACGACGCGTCGAGAATAATAATATAAGCAAAAAAAAAAATGTCTGTCTTTTGGTCTCACTGTATCCACGATAACTTAAAAATGCTTTGAGCTAGAGACCTAAAATATGTTATGCGAATGTAGTTTTATATTATCTTGTACAAGTTTGTATTTGAGTAAAATCGGTTGGGATTTTTTTCATTATTTACAATATACAACCTAAAAGGTAAAATTAAATTTCACAAAAAAAAAATATTATTATTTTTCCATCGCCCTCCTCTTACCCAAAAGGTAAAAAAATGTTTCACAACAGAGGAAAAATTAAAAACAACAACAACAAAAAAGGTAAAATAATATACATAATAATTTATTATAATTTTTTTATGAAAATGTTTTCCATAGAGGGAGTCAAAATATTAGAAATTGTTTCTGTACATAACTTTTTTTATGAGAAAGTATTCTCGCTCATTCAGTACTAATTTTTTTTAATTCCATAAAGTTTTCATATTTATTTGTGTATACCAAAATTGTCGAGAAAGTTTTTTTTCTTTTGATTGAGTCCTATTTTTATAATATAACATTTTTTTTTATTTAGCTACTTTGGCGAAAATTGATTTATTAATAAGAACTTTCCCTTATTTAACTTTGTAGAATAACCCTTAATATCAAAAATTATGATTAATTGAAACTATGTTTTCCGTAAGTGTTAAGTAGCCTTAAAATAAGGGCGTAAGGGTTTAATACCAAAAATTATGATTAATTGAAACTAACATTATGTTTTCCGTAAGTGATAAGTAGCCTTAAAATAAGAGCATAAGGGTTTAATATCAAAAATGATGATTATGTTTTCCGTAAGTGATAAGTAGCCTTAAGATAAGGTCATAAGGGTTTAATATAAAAAATTATGATTAATTGAAACTAACACTATGTTTTCCGTAAGTGATAAGTAGCCTTAAAATAAGAGCATAAGGGTTTAATATCAAAAATGATGATTAATTGAAACTAACATTATGTTTTCCGTATGTGATAAGTAGCCTTAAAATAAGGGCATAAGGGTTTAATACCAAAAATTATGATTAATTGAAACTAACATTATGTTTTCCGTAAGTGATAAGTAGCCTTAAGATAAGGTCATAAGGGTTTAATATAAAAAATTATGATTAATTGAAACTAACACTATGTTTTCCGTAAGTGATAAGTAGCCTTAAAATAAGGGCATAAGGGTTTAATACCAAAAATTATGATTAATTGAAACTAACATTATGTTTTCCGTAAGTGATAAGTAGCCTTAAAATAAGGGCATAAGGGTTTAATATCAAAAATTATGATTAATTGAAACTAACACTATGTTTTCCGTAAGTGATAAGTAGCCTTAAAATAAGGACATAAGGGTTTAATACCAAAAATTATGGTTAATTGAAACTAACACTATGTTTTCCGTAAGTAATAAGTAGCCTTAAAATAAGGGCATAAGGGTTTAATATAAAAAATTATGATTAATTGAAACTAACACTATGTTTTCCGTAAGTGATAAGTAGCCTTAAAATAAGGGCATAAGGGTTTAATACCAAAAATTATGATTAATTGAAACTAACATTATGTTTTCCGTAAGTGATAAGTAGCCTTAAAATAAGGGCATAAGGGTTTAATATCAAAAATTATGATTAATTGAAACTAACACTATGTTTTCCGTAAGTGGTAAGTAGCCTTAAAATAAGGGCATAAGGGTTTAATACCAAAAATTATGGTTAATTGAAACTAACACTATGTTTTCCGTAAGTGATAAGTAGCCTTAAAATAAGGGCATAAGGGTTTAATATCAAAAATTATGATTAATTGAAACTAACACTATGTTTTCCGTAAGTGTTAAGTAGCCTTAAAATAAGGACATAAGAGTTTAAGAGCTCTAATCTCTAAAACGCCTCAAATAAAATCAGGTCTGATTTAAGTTAAAAATGTCTAAGGAACTGTTATAAAAAATTTAGACGCAAAACCACTGTGAACTAGTATAATAGTCTATAATGCATTTAAATTTTTTCAGAAAAATTAAATTGCTTTTAAAATCTTCGTTATTAAATCAGTTACAATTTTCCGATATTCGTCAAAACCTTGACATTTTACACAAAACAAATATCACCTTTTATACAGGGGTTTTCATAAATAGCATAGTTCTGGTTAATAAATGATGACATCAACAAATATGAAAAAAAGTTGCTATATATATATATATATATATATATGCCTAAAAAGTCTAAACACAATCGGTAGGTACTTAGGTGTTTTTATAACTTTAAAACACTAAACACTGAACAATATACTTTAAACAGCATCTTAAAATTAATTACCAACTTTTTAAAGTGTTGGGTAACTAAAATTTAATAATACACGAAGACACTCTGCAGAGGCAATGCAAGCTTACTGCAATTTAAGATGGCGGACCTATGTTTACGCGCATGACAGATACGAACAACCACTTAATAATATGAAACAGTTACTCCAAACATGTATATTTACTTTAAAAATATGGTAACACTACATTTTTTTTGTATAAAACTAAATACTTTCTTCTAAAATACTGTAATATCACATTATAAATAATGTAAATCAAAATAGTCTTGTTACAGTGCAGCAATTGTACTTATTGTATTTTTTATTACAGAAAAATGTGTTTTTTAATATAAAACATAAAAAACACGTAAAGGGTATCACCCACGGATTTGATGAAAATCCACCCCCACAAAGAGGGTTAAACTACCCCCAAGCACCAAAAGAAGTAGTAATTCATAAAGTATCTCAAGAAAAATTTAGTTAAAGGGACCCAGTCAGTTATGTTTAATAAAATGTGAGAATGTTTGGTATAAAATTTAATTCAAGTAACCCTAGTTAACCATTTGTTTAAAGGTATGTTTAACTTCTAAAACAAAATATCTTGCTTTTTGCACAAGCTCATGACCAAACAAAAATTTTGAGTACTTATGCGTTACATTTTATTAATTTAAATCGAAGTTGTAGATGTTTGAAAAAGAGGCTAAAAAACTTCTTTTTTTGCGGTCACTCGTTGGGACGGAACTTTGGACTTTTTTTTGGACCATATTGGGATAGACAGCCTTATTTGGACAACATACCTTAATACTGAGTTTTTATCCCTTACGAAAGCCAAAAGTAATATTCTCATTAATTTATGGTGTCTTTTAAAATAGGTCTTTAAACAAAGAGAATACCAGAGAGCGCCCTAATTAAAATACCTGCAATATTCCAGGGCAAGAATTCAACTCACAGCCTACGTGACCTATATTCGGACGATAACCTAATACATTTTTAAGATTGAGATCTCACTGTAAAAAGTAAACTGAAAATTCAGTTAAAAATGGATAGGAAATCGGGAGTTATTCTCCTATACGACCGTACTTTAATGTTTGTTAAAAACACGCAACATTTCATGTCCGTCCTTAAATATTAAAGTACGTAACTCTTGAACTATAGTATATTTAAAAAAAAATTAGAGTATATTTGTTTAGTATCATAACTTTCTATCTATTTGTAAATAAATATTCAGTTACAAATAGATAGGAAGTTATAATCCTATAAAATTGTACTTTAATTTTTGTTGAAAACACTATAGGTAGATCTAAAGTGACGTATATACTTTAATATTTAAGAACGGGCATGAAATGTTGCGTGTTTTTAACAAAAACTAAAGTAAAATTATATAGGATAATAACTTTTTCCTATCTATTTGTAACTGAATATTCAGTTTACTTTTTAAACGACTTCCAAAAAAGGAGGAGGTTATTAATTCGACGTGTGACTTTTTTTTATGTTTGTTACCTCATAACTTTGGAACAGATGAACGGAATTTGATGAAACCTTTTGCAACTTAAAGAGGACATTCCTGAGGTGGTCTCGTTTTAATTTGACGCTCGGATAACGCCGGGTAAGCCGGATAATCAAGATAAATATAATCGTTTTAACGCAATTTCACTTAAAACCGGCTAAATTTAGTTCTAATACCAACCAAATTTTTAGAAAATGATCGGACAACTCGAATAAGTCGGATAACTTGATTAAGGGGTCACTCAAACATTACGGCAGGCTAAAAGTGCGTTGTGACGTCAGCAGCTTACCGAGATGGAAGGACAACTATAATTTAGCTTAGATGACCTTACAGATCTACAAGTTCTGTGTCTCTAAAAAGTAAAAAATAAAAACTTTTCGCAAAAAAAATTAACCGACTTCTGTCTCTAAAAAGTAAAAAATAAGTCAGTGCCAATTTCACAGCAAACAATTTAACAACATAAATAATTGTTAGTATTTAATTTAGGGAGTGTTGAAATTGGCACCGGCTTATTTTTTATTTTTTACTTTTTAGAGAAGTCGGTTCATTTTTTTTTGCGTAAAGTTTTTATTATAGTGGGGATTTGCTGCAACTTTTCGGTGTAACTAAATTGATCTAAGAAAAAAGATTTAAAGTTGTATAAACGTATTAAATTAAATACACATTCAGTAATTATCAGTGGATTTCAGCAATTTTACAGTAATTTTTTAGTAATAATTTTACAGTAATTTAAAATGATTACAGTGGTACGGAATTAAATTTATTGAATACTGGGTCGCATGGGCGCCCGGAGGATTTTTGACAGGGGGGGAGCAAGCATATTCGGCTTTACAACTTTACCAACAAAAAGGTTTTTGTTAAATTGCCAAAAAGGGCCAGTCTTTTTTCATGGGGCGGGGGGAAAGGTGTCAATATGAAACAGATTGAGTGTCATCACCACTTTCAAAATAACATTTAGCGCCGCAGGCAATTTTTTTAGAAATCTCAAAGAATGGTATTTTTAGAATTTTATATGCACTTATGGTATAAAGTTTATTATTAATATTTTGATATCAGACTATTGGTAACCAAGTTAAGCGCCGCAGTCGATTTTTTTTATTTTCAAGCTTACGTATATACCTAACAACAACAATTTAAAAAGAAAATTATTTATAAAACTCAAATTAAAAACCTTATTTTCACTACAATTTTAAAGGGTCGTAACTCTCGAAGGGTTTGTTTCCGGACATATGTTGGTTTTTCATGTTTTGTGATGTAGAATCATCTCTTTTATTTGCCGCTAAATGACTGCTAAAACCGTCTATAAATATTACATGATCGACGCTGTTTCTATAACTAGGTCATAGCGGTAAAGTTGGGCCGGTGACCTGGTCAATATATATGTCACTAGAGGCAGGTGAGTAGGATAACGACTTCTTCAAGGCCACACATTTAAATCCTTTATTTCATTTTAGTACTTACTTTTCCTAATAATACTTAATAGGGGGGTAAAATAAGACCGTACACTGTAAATGAAAATATGGTAATTTCCCAGCAAATAAAGTAGGTCATATGTTGCCAGCAAAGAAAGTGGTAAATTTAAATCAGTACTGTAAATTCACAGTTATCTGTAAAAATGTCAATTTTTATTTTGGTAATTTTACTGCTATATTTTGTAGAATGTAAGCTATATGGTAATTTTCAACCAATATTGTAAAAGTGCCGGGTTTTTGGACCACATGCATGAATTTTAATGCAAAATTATTGTACCGGAGGAAAAGAGCTGAGATTTTACTAAACCGAGTAATATTAGGGGGAATTTAATAAATATTGTAAATTCCCATTCTGACATGGTGAATTTGCTTAAATTATTACAGTTAATACTATTGCAAGATTGACGGACAAATTTAAAGTGCGACAGGGAAAGAGCTGAGATTTTACTAAACCGAGTAATATTGAGGTTAATTTTAATTAATATTGTAAATTCACGTTCTCACATGGTGAATTTGATTTAATTATTACAGTTAATACTACAGAAAGATTGACGGACAAATTTAGAGTGTACCCTAATTTTTTTCCAACTTGTCTAAAAATAATTTTTATTCAAATGATAAAATAAATTATTAACATAATTGATATTTCTTGAAATTTTGATAAAAATCAAGTAGCCTTGATCAATGACATTTGCTCAAATAAATACTTTGAACTGACGTTTAAAATTTTATTTTTTTTATTTTTTTCATAATATTTAGCTAATTATTGATTGTATTAATTGGTAATAATAATAATTCATCATTTTTAATAAATAAAAAGTTATTTAAAGCTATTTTCTTGGGTTTAATTAGTAAAAATTGTACAAAAAACTGAAACATCTAAAGTGTCAGAAATCAATTGTTTATAAAATTTACTCCTAGGAGAGAAAAAAATATTGCTATAGGTGAACAAAACCCCGTGTTTTTGGCCTTCGGCTAAATTTGCTGGAAATTATATATTTTATTAACCTTCATGTCCTTAGTAATTGACCAAAATTTCAGCTTAATTGTATGTACAGTTTTTGAGATATCGAGATTTAAAATTGGTGATTTAGAATTTAGGAAAATTTTACACCTGTTAAAATTTTGTGCTTTTTTAATGTCAGTTTTTCATGTATGATTAAACTTAATGGCGCAAATTGAAGGTGTTTAGATGCTTTATTTAAATGTGTTATAAAATTGGCCACAGAGTATTGCTCTTTTCCGTGGCAACAGCCCAAAACAGGCGATATAATAAATATTAAAAATGCCAATTATTAATTTTGGTTTAATATTAAGAAACAGAAAATCTAGAATCTTAAATTACCTTTGAGAACCTGGTTAACTTGGTTTAACTGCCTCTATTGCAAGCCATACTGCGATTATCTTAAATACAGAAATAAGTAATTTTATAACAGGTCAAAGTTTCATACCCCTTGCTCCACTATGCCAATGTAGGCTCTTTAGTTGGTTTACCTACTTTAGCAATACCTTTTCTAAAATTCCATTTGTTTGTAAGATTTACCGATAATTTAAAACTTTTAGCTGATCGAATCGGGTTAATTTATTTTGATGTGGTTTACGCCCATCATGCCCAAAAAGAAGGACTTTGAGTACTCTAATAACCTTCGCTTTCAATTATTTTTATTTAGTAACTTAAAAACTATAAAATATATAAAAATTATGAAATTCTAGCCGTTAGATTTTCTGTTTTTTAATATTAAACCAAAATTAATAATTGGCATTTTTAATATTTATTATATCGCCTGTTTTGGGCTGTTGCCACGGAAAAAGGAAACACTCTGTGGCCAATGTTATAACACATTTAAATAAAGCATATAAACACCTTCAATTTGCACCATTAAGTTTAATCATACATAAAAAACTGACATTAAAAAAGTACAAAATTTTAACAGGTGTAAAATTTTCCTGAATTCTAAATCACCAATCTTAAAGCTCGATATCTCAAAAACTGTACATACAATTAAGCTGAAATTTTGGTCAATTACTAAGGACATGAAGGTTAATAAAATATATAATATCCAGCAAATTTAGCCGAAGGCCAAAAACACGGGGTTTTGTGCGGGGTTCTTTATAAGTAAAAGCATTTAAAATTTATCTTACAAATAATTTTATTTTCAATCTCCTTTTGACAATGTTTCCATTAATTGTTGTATGTACTATATTGTATTTAGAACGTTTTTGAGAAAATAAATTATTTATTACTTATTATTTATTATTATTATTATTATGAAGAAACCCTTTTATTTATTACCTTGTGAAATAAACAGCGACAATGTAATTTTTTTCGTTTTGGCATATTAAGCCAGTTTAACTCTTTGATTTTGTTAGAAATTGACTCATACTTTTTACCCCCATGAAAAAGTAAAAAATTCGGTTTTTAAACTCAGTCATATGAATTTTAAAATTTAATCTTAATACTATTCTCTTATTTTATGTGGAATGTGCTTAACTTGAGCTATCGACCTTAAATTTAAATAATTTTTAGACAATTTAAAAAAGTTTACGGGAATACTTTTTTAAGGACCACCCTAGTACTCATACATACTTTATATATATCGATTGGGTAATTCTGCAACAATTTGTATGTTGCACTTATGTAAACTGTTTTAGTAATCATTACCCAAATGTGCGCCACATGAATTAACTAAAATAGGTACAGGGTAATCATTTTAAAGTGATCCACCCCAAATATCTCGCAAACTAAGCAAAATATGAAAATTCTAAAAAAATAGGTCAATTTAGTTTTTTTTTTGGAAGGAAATCTAAACATATTATTTTATGGATTTTAACTTTCTCCCCCTATCCTCCAGCTACCATAATATTAGAATCTTAAACAGCAGCCCCATCTTGTACGTCAAGCTTTAAAAATATATGTTTTGGTTAAAACAAAAATTAAATACACCAACCCTTAACTTTAAGGTGGATGATTATAATCAGTATTTAAAAATAAATAATTTCAGTTTGATTTATAGATGAAACAGCATTTTTAAGTTCTTTTTTCTATTTTGCGACTCTTATAAGCTCATAATCACACGCATTTTGCGTGTTCTTATAGGCCCACAAGAGGTCTGTACTTTTTGTTCTTTTGGGTTGACAACAGACCTGGCCTATCGCTTGACGTTTTGCGAGCAAATGTCAATGTCGCTTTAAAGTTGAATTTTCTACAAAATTTTGTTTTTAGGTTTTTTTTACCATGTTAAAATTGTGGCTTGGTTAATTGCAGTAAAAAAGAGAAGAGATAAAATATATCAAAATATAATTTGTTCTTTTGTTGTTTTGTTTTTACTGTTTAACGTCGTTTTTCGCTGCTATGGTCTAATTGACGATCATTTGTTCTTAGAATTTTAAACATGGTGTAAACTGTAATACCAATCCAAAACAAAAATCCCTAAATCAGTCATCAATTTAAATGTAAGTTTTTTTTTTTAATTTTAGAGAACTAGTACTTTAGAAAACTCGCCGCAAGCGGCTCGTTTTCTAAACTTGTACTCGTGCGCTAAACACGTATGTTATGAAACTAGTACTTTAATATACTATTAAATAACGTATCACAAGGTGGTGTTGCTATTTAAGATTCTAATGTAGGGGTAGCTGGCGGCTAGGGTTAAAAATAACAACCCCAAAATAAAATACTTGAATTTCCCCTTCAAAAAACCGAATTGTCCTATTTTTTAGAATTTTCATGTTGTGCTTAGTTTGCGAGATACTTGGAGTGGACCGTTTTTAAATGATCACCCTGTATGCATCAAAATACATTAAATATGTAAAGGAGTTTATGGAATTTTGAGCTAAACAAGCAAAATAATAAGATTCTCTACACTTGCAGGATGCAAGATGCATGTTGCAGGATGCAGGATAAGGCAACATGGCAAGAAACAGATTAAGAAAGAATAACAATTATTGATCAGTTTAAAAATATATAATATCTTTTAGCATACATTTGATACTTTCAGTTTAGAGGGGCATGGGGGGAGTTTTTTTTAATGTAAAGGGGGGTTGTGTGATACATCATTTTAAAGCAAATAAAATTCTCTATTGGAGTGTATATTTTTTAATTTTTTAAACAATTTTTGTAAGGTTTTGATTCATTAATTTTTTGTGCTAAAAAATGCGATTTTTTAAGTTTTTTTTTTGTAAATTTTTATTTATTATATATTATATTTTAAAAGTATAATTTACGTTTTTTCATCATGAAATTAATAACTTTTAAAACATTTTTAGACTTTTTTAGAGTAATTATGACAAAAATACCTATTTTCAACCCTATTTTAAACCCAAAAAAAAATAAAAAAAATTTAAAAATATATCGTCGGCTTACAAGTAAAAGGCACTAAGTCACTTTTTTACAAAAATGGGATTTTTATGGTACTGTAATTAATTTTTGATGATCTATGTACAGGTAAACCAAACTAACTTCTAGGTGGACTGCCAAGAGAGTTACCCACTATACAAAACGCACCAATTTGATTTTGATTAAAATTGTATCTGGCAATAGGCACTAAGTCACTTAGTGCACTTAGTGCGTTTTACTTGTAGATTATTTCAAATGTTTCTGCACTAAGCGACTTAGTGTTTGTTTGGCGAAACGTGCATTTTTGTAACAATTATTACAAAAATTAAAAAACAACAGTGAAAGTTAAATTTGTCAATATCTCAAAACCATGTTTTTGGACTTAGTGCTCTTTACTTATAAGCCGTTAAGTTAGATGAAAAATTTAATAAGCTTTAAAATGATGTGTCACACGACCCACCTTTCCATTAAAAAAAAATCTCGCCTATGCCCCCTTCCCACATTTTAAGAGCTAAAAGTACCAAATATACGCTAAAAGATAGTTTGTCTTATTTAAGACGGTTTTCGCAGATTTTGATTATCTCTTTAAGTTTTCAAGAAAATCGTTGGGTAAATAGAGTTGGGACACCCGGTATATAAAACTCAAAACTTTATATTTTTCCCTAAACGCAGCTTTCAAAATTTAATGTTTGCATTAATTTGAATTCTTGTATTTCTCCTTCGAATTCTTGGAACATCTAAAGCACTTTGTAGTACAGAGTATATTTAACTGGGGCGCACTGGAAAAAAGCAATTCAGTTTAATTAAAACTTTTAGGTTAGGTATTACTAATAACTTATTAGGCCTGTGAATAAAATAGTATATTGTTTTACTAAGAGGAAAAGTGAAGCTTTTTTTTACTAGTCTGTAGAATTTACGGACGACGCGAAGCGGAGCGGACGAGTAAAAAAGCACTTTTCCTCTGAGTGAAACATACTATTTTTTCTTTAAGCATCCTATATATATATATTTTTAAATATTAATTTTTGTATTTAATTTATTCAGTAATAAAGTATGTTTTTTTATTAAAAGGCCAATAAAACTCTTTCGAAATAAACTTAAACCTTCCTTAGCTCATTTTAATTTTTTTTTCGTAGGTTAAATCGTACACTTTTCGCGATTTCAATGGTAACTTGTCTAATGTAGCATTTGCAATTTCGGAGAGATTTGTAGGTGTATAAACTATATTCTTCTTCAATAATTTTTAATCAATTTCACAAAAGGTTTTTGCACAGAATCTCGAGTCAGCCACCTATTTACATAATAAACAAACAAGTTTGAAGTATAGCTGTCATCAAAGTCAAAGAGTGCTGCCGCCAGTGGTGGTTTTTCTAACTAACTTTGTTTTATGGCGTACAACAATGAACCCATTTTTTTACTGTAAAAAAATAGATCACTTTTAACTGGTGTGTTCAGTTATAAAATATGAACATTTTATAACAGAAAACACTTGATAGAAGTGATATTGAATAAATTGAGGAATCATATTCCAAAAATAAAATTACAAAAAAGTTACACAGAAAAAAGTTTGGGATAAAAAACTAAAAAGGCCCCCCCGTTTCGCACACCCCTGGTTAAAATAAGTACATGAAAATAACATACAAATATGGGCATTATTAAGATTAGTTCACCTGCAAACCTCGTTGCTATATCTCAAAGGGTTTCTAAGTTATTAAATAAAAACAGAATTTTGTAGCCACTTCCAAAGGGGCTTAGCTCCCTTACGACGCATTTTTAGACATATGTTTATAGGAACTTTTTATTTTTTAATGTAGACTTACCCCTTAAAATGAATGACCCTATTTCTAAATAACCCTGTATGCTGGTCTATACTTTTTCGTCTCTCGTACAGTTGGATCCGAAAAAAAAAAGAAGACAAAAAATCTAGTTGTGTAAATTGAATAATTGTTTACAAACAATTCAGTTGTCAATGTTGACAATATTTGTCAAAATTATTTATAATTATTATAAAGTACATAATCAATAAAGGATTTAATTTAATTAAGTACATAATTAGAAATGCATCAATTAAATGATTAAGAAAGCTCAAGCTATTGGGTTATTGGAAGCAGGATGTGAGCAAGTGGACTTGGCAAAGTTTAGTGATTCGGAGAGTTTTGTTAAGATTGAAGAAAAAATGGATACAGGAGGAAACGGTTAAAAGGCGCGCAGGCTCGGGAAGAAGGAAGTGAAAATTTACTTAATTATTTAAGAGAACACCCTTTACGAGACGCGGTGCAGGCTATAAACGATAAAAATTTTGCTGGGTCGAAAACCACCGCCGCATTTATAATTCCAAGATTGGAAATTTTTTTGCAGCAAAAAAAAAACCTTTTTTAAACGAAAATCATAATTTTCATAAATTGTATATTTCATTACTAAGGAGTTCAAAGTTTTATTTCCCATAAGATTTACTAAATATTGTGTTTAAATGTTTTATATGATTAAATATTCTAGATGTTTTTTCAGTTTATTATTTATTATATCTAGACCCCGGAGGTAAACGACACCATGTCACAAAAACGTAAATTTTCAGCAGGAGAGCAAGTTTTCGATTCTTTTTTAACATTAAATGCATGTTCTAGGGGCTCCCCATTAATTTTGTAAAAAAGAAGGAATATTGACATAAAAATAACCATCTTAGGGAGATTTCTTGCTTCTGCTGATCTGGACCTCTATATTTGCTAGTTTTCTATTTTTTCCATCTTCATATAATAGCAGTTACTGTTATTTAACATTATTCGCATTATCTGTAATAACTTATTAGATACTACTAATAAACTTAAAGAAAATCTGACATGTCAAATTATTCTAACCTCTTTCTTAAAAGCTTACTTAAACTATAAAATAATTAATAAAACTGACTTTTTGGCATATTTAAAACTTGCATTTTTTGTGGGTCCAACTGTACCTCGTCTAGCATACCAAACTCATCCAGCAAAAACGTTCTTTCCGACCTTGTCACACAGATAACTATTAATATAAAATTTCGTCTTGTATTTTCAATGTCATCCTTAAGAATATGAATTTGATTTTTTTACGCAGTCCTATTGTGTGACATACAATGTGTGTCAATCAAGTTCTTACAAACTGTGATTTAAAATCGCCTTGGTGATTTTAATCAGACTGATGCAGGAGCGAGGGAGTCGCTCCAACTAGTGGCTGTTTCATTAGGCTTTTTTGGGTCCTTTTCGGTGTATTTGAAATAGGGTCAATAATTTTACGGGGTTCCTCTAGTTCGTGTAAAGATGCAAGTCACTTGCAAACCAACTGTACACTACGATATTTCAAAAACGCTTTGACCCAGAGCCTTGAAATTTGGAACAAAGATTTCCTAAGCAAAAAGTCCAAACGAAAAAATTTGTTTCAAAGAAAATCACTAGGGAAAAACACACAATAAATTAGCTTCTAGAACATATTATTTAAAAAATGATTTAATTAAAATACTTTTAATGGTTTTTTAAGGTTTTTTATCGAAGTTAAGTTTATACTTTATTATTAATAGGAGGATCTAGACTAATATTTTACCTAATATACTGAATATTTTGTTAATTATTCTGCATAATTTCCGCCTTTTAATATATTATTAAGTATTAAAATTTTATGATTTCACGCAGTGGTCACTCAGGGTTAACTGATTCTGAGTTAACTGAACATGGTCAAAATCACTTATGTCAATATTAATTAGTTCGGGGTTAATTGGGCCATGTCCAGTTAACCCCGCACCAATTAATACTGAGATATATCTAATATTTAACATATTATGTTGTCTATTTTTATGTTAGAATTAAATTTCATTTGATTTTAAATCGTTTTTATTCACAATAATTACAATACAATATATTTTTGTTAGTGAACCAGTTAACCCCGAGTAGTGGCCCAGTTAACCCTGGCCTATGGGGTTAACTGATCCAGCGGGGTTAACTGCTTTATCATTAATAACTTTTTTTATATAAATAATATTTATCTGGAGTATTAATATGTTCTAACTATAGTAATAATCTACCTTTTGCTATAGAAAATATTTGAAAATTGTTTACAGGTTTTTCAAAAACTCGATATGAATAAAAGCTGCCCAGTTAACCCCGACTTCCCCTATTAATAATAATACATTATATTAAGTTTGATAAAAAATACTTTTCATTAGAAAAACAGATGGGTGAATTCATGAAGGTCGACCTTATGTCGGATTTTAGACTAGTGCTAGAACTGCTGCTAAATAGAGTGACTCTAAAAAACGAAAGAACGTATTGAAGAGCAAACGGAACTGGCGAAAGTTGAAATGCTACTAAGAATCAATTTAAAATATTAGTTTTCAATAATAAATTTTGTAAAATGGACGTGCAAACGTTGAATTAAATTGCGTCTGTCTAGAAAGTTCTATTTGTTCTTTCTATGTTTTTCCCAAAATATGAAATAATTTTCGCTTTATTTGTCAAAATAAAAAAAATCTTTTTTCTACGATCTAATAGAAACATTTCTACAAAAACAAATGAAGTTTTCAGACTTTAAAATAAACAATTTCTTAGTATTTTACTTTTCTGCCCGTTGCAGCAATAATAATAATAAATTCAGTTTTAGCAACCTCAAAAACCGCTATATATAGTAAAAATTTAGGAATTATTACCCCCGGCCCCAAAGGTACCTATACTTAGAAATTTTTTTATTATCAGTTTTAGTTTTAGAGATTTTTTACGAAACTACTGTAAACCCTGCGCAAAAATATTGTATTTTTCTCCAATGCGGACGGTAACTATTTTTAAATGTTAAAAATTATTTATAAAAATTGATGTATAGCGATTTTTGAGGTGGCTGAAACTGTATTTAATAATAATTCTTTATTTTTTACAGTATTGCGCAAAGATTTTTTTTAATCGTTTAAATTATTATTTTTCTACGACCGCATATGAAAATGACATTTATCCAATACATACAGATAATTATCTTATAATAAGACAATTACCAGCTTTATTTTAAATAGATAAACTCAATAATAACCACCGCGTGGCTTTTACTTTATTGAGTGGATAATTATTTATTTTACCCACTCAACTGTCACTTGTCAAATTATTTTCTTGTAAATGTCATTAAAATTTTTAATAAAAATATGAATTCCTAAGCTATTTATTGGATAAAACCTTGTATGGCACTCATGGGTAAACCGAAATTGCCCTCTCGAAAATTAACCTGCTTGGCTGACGCCTCGCAGGTTAATTTTCTCATGGGCAATATCTTACTTTACCCACTAGTAACATAAATAACTATTATCACACTCTTTTGTTCTTTAGAAAACGTCCTATATCACACTTGTTTGATATTTTCATATCACCCTAGTTTGATATTTATGTATGTAGGTTTGCCTAATTTTGGTTAGATATTTACGTTGTAAATTCTACGAATTTTACTCACCTCGTTTTATATGCAATTTTCCACTTTTCATTACAGACTTTTTTGATGTCTTTTATGTTTTTCAATCCAAATATTTCTGTTTTTCATGTCAAAAATAAAAACTATAGTTTTATTAATGTCTAGATTTTATAAAAATTACTTAATTTGTGATTTGGTTACCTTATATTTTATAAAATACATCAATATTTTCTCATGAAATGTAAAACATTGTAGAATTTTACAGTTATATGATAGCATATCCACAGAAATCAAATTTAATTAGTAAACTGTCAAATTTTCCTTGATATAAAAGATGCTTGCGGTTAGACAACCCATTAAACAGTGTTGAGCTTCCATAATAATATGTTGTATTAAATATAAAACTAAGAAAACTAAAGGTAAATAAAAAACATATTTCCTATTGACATACATATATAAATTTGTATGCTATTTTGTTTTCTCAAAAATTCTCGGAATAAGTAATAAAAATTAGAAAATATTAAATTAAGAATTCATAAAAAGCTTAAACTAATTTTTTTCGGGATCGTAGGAAAAATAGTCTACATAACTCGTTGGAAAGTGTATGAAGTATGCACTTTCCACACTAGTTATGTAATATACTATTTTGAATTAGTTAAAATAAGAAGAAGTCCCTAAACTGGGATAAAAAAAAAACGAAAGTAAGGGACCTTTTGAATTAAATCTAAACGAGGCTTGGCTGGGTTGGTAGACAGCATTATTTTCAATGAAAATTTTAATAAAATCATCTTTGGGGATTTAGTAATACGTATCCGTACGACTAATAAAGAAGTCCAGTAAAAGACCGAATTTAAAATTTAACAAAGACCACATTTCAACTGACCACTTTGTGCTTGTTATATTGTTATTTATGACACGATTTCAAGGACTGGCTCTATCTAAGATTATCTAACTAAATTTCTTCGTACAATCATTGGCTGTATTGTAAAAATTTAGTTTTATGTGTCCACATAAACAGTCAACTTTAGAAGACTTTAATTTTATATGTTGTTATATTGCAACTTTAGTACCATCGTACTTCCATACTAAGAAAATGTGTCATAGTATATCGACATTACACTGAGAATCTTTTACCGTACACAAAAAAAAGGATATATTGAATCAAAGCAAAACGATCATGAACCAAGGCTGCCATGGCTTTCGATATGTTCAACGCCATGACTGTCTTGGATCAAGTCCGCCATGATCTTGGCATTTGAGGTTCTAGATTTAAGGACATTTCCTTAAATCAAAGCCACTTAAACCATTTATTTAAGATCATATTATCTTAAACCAAGTATGTAATTATTTTGATTCAAGATCATATTATCCTTATCCAAGATCATATTATCTTACACAAAGTCTTGGTTGAAGATAATATAATCTTGAATGAAGAGAATTATAATCTTGATTTAAGATTATGATTCTCTTGATTCAAGATCATATTATCTTAAACCAAGAGTTGGTGTAAGATTATATTTTTTGTATATTAGGAATTCCTAAATAAAGTTATATTATTATGAAGATAAAGACCCCACAGACAGGTTCCAGGGTTAATAGAATGGTAAATATTTTGAAAAAATTTCCCACACATGTATAATATTTCGCAAGCCTATGAAATATGATACTTTCTTACTCTGTTAATCGTGTGAAATTTGGTTTCATAGGTGGTCGTAGGAAAAAGCACTTGTTTTTGAAGAAAAACTTGTTGCAACGCCATTGCAAAATAGCGCTTATAGGTATAAATTATTTAAAGTTACTTACCCGTGAATTTTTTAAGTAAATTTGAAAATTCTCATCGTTTGAGGATAACAGATACAAATTCGTCCATTTTCTCTCGCGCGCATATCTTGAACTACTACGCAGATTGTCTGCCAGCCAACGATAACAACGGGCGAAATCTACTGTATACTCTTTACCATAAGACAACAGGGGCTTTGAGTCAAGATAATAACTTTGATTCTCTGTTACTATTTTAAATGACATGCATTTAAGGAAAAAATCCTTGACACAAGGATTTTTCTATCAAGAGAATAATAAATGGAAACCAAAGTCACAGATAATCTTAAACCGAGGATACATGATCTTAAAAGAAGATTATTACCTCGATTTAGGATAATATAAATCCAAGATAATTTATTATCTTCTGCCAAGATAACCTTTTTTTCTGTGTATTAAACCCTAAATGATTTTGTATTAAATAAAGAGGATAATTCTACATCACATAACATTAAAAACCAGCATAGGGACATAGGTCTGGAAACAAACCCTAAGTGACCCTTTAAAATTGTACTAAAGAAAAGGTTTTTGATTAAGAACTCTGGTACTAGAGCGACGAGGTTTTTTTATGTATACGAATATTAATAAGCGCAATTAGTTTATGTTAATTTATTTTTTGGATCTATCCAGAGGGGTGTTCAGACAGACTAAATGTGTGGGGCTTAACAAATCTTTAACACAAACCTTTTTATGTGCATTTTTTTGTTTTTTTTTTTAAATATATATAATCCTTAAGTACAAATACATAAAAAAAATCAAATAGTATAACAGTGTAGTAGCAATCGCTTAAAAAAAAAGAATAAGTAACATTTTGTGCCACCAAAAGTGTCAATTTTTAAAATATTTAGGTGTTCGGTTAGGTATACTTTTTTGCTTTTAAAGAATCACCAATCAATATGTCTATCTGGGCTGTATTTCCCTTAGGGCTTATTTTTGGAGTTTTTTTTTATAGCTCTTAATAGCGAAGATTATCTGTTCTAAGTTATTGTATTAATATCAGTCGAATATCATATAAAATACCACCTATAAGGTGGTGTGAGAAAGACTTTTTAATAATATATAAACTAAACTAAATTATATGTTCCTTTGTTGTTTCTTTTTATGGTTTGTGATGTAGAATTATCCTCTTTATTTAATGCCAAAAGACTGCAAACACCTTTTATGGAACTTTTGGCAACTTTAGTTATACCGTACCGTAATAAAGTTGTCATTTTAAAACTTTATTTAATGATATTAGATACGTGGCCATCGTAAATCTAAAGAATACCTCTAAATAAAAGATTCGGTATCATGAATTTTTCAATTTAAACTAAATATTACTTTCTAATTTTACCCCAATTTTTTTACAGTGTATGGTTACTTAATAGTATATTGTTTTACTAAGAGGGAAAGTGAAGCTTTCTTTACTAGTCTGTAGAATTTACGGATGACGCGAAACGGAGTCCGGAAACTACATACCAGTAAAAAAATCACTTTTCCTCTGAGTGAACCATACTATTTTTTCTTCAAGCATCCTATGTTTTTTTAATTAATTTTTGAATTTAATTTATTCAGTAATAAAGTATGTTTTTTTTTTATTAAAATAGGCCAATAAAACCATTTTGAAATAAACTTAAACCTTCCTTAGCTCATTTAAATTTTTTTTCGTAGGCTAAATCTTACATCTTTTGCGATTTTCGTGATTTCGATGTCTAATTGTCTAATGTAGCATTTGCAATTTCGGAGAGATTTGTAGGTGTATAAACCATATATTCTTCTTCAATCATTTTTAATTAATTTCACACAAGGTTTTTGTACAGAATCTCGAGTTAACCCCCTGTTTACATAATAAACAAACAAGTTTGAAGTATGGCTGTCATCAAAGTCAAAGAGTGCTGCCGCCAGTGGTGGTTTTGCTAACTAACTTTTTTTTACGGCGTACAACAATGAACTTCATTCAAGTACTGGGCGATGAACCGTCAGCATCGTGCTAAGCCATCTTTTATGATGTGCCTCGTGTATTTTTGTTTTGTCATCTTTTATGATGTGCCTCGAGTATTTTTATGTTAATATTTTATGTACAAGTAAAAGTGAACCATATATATGGTTATTAATCGTGCGAACTGTTGAATTTTAAGTGAATAATAATGGACGTTTGAAGATAATTTTTTTGTGTGTTTTTAATGATAACTTTTTATATTAGCGTGGAAATTACTACAGTAGTAATTTATCAGTGATAGTGCGCAAGTCAGGATACATATCCGATTAGTACTTGCGCACTGGAAACCTCATGATTATATAGAGAAACCCTGGTTAATTATTCGGAAGAAAAAGACCAAATAAATAAATAGAGAGAGAGAGAGAGAGAGAACAATGAACTAATTTTTTTACTGTAAAAAAATAGATCACTTCTAACTAGTGTGTTCAGTTATAAAATATGAACATTTTAGTACGCTTGAAGAAAAAATTATTTGTTATTAGTATAATATCAACGTTGCAATATTACCGCGGTATATTTAATTATATTGATGACAAATACGACAATTTTTTGATAACATTGTACAAAATTCTTCCATATTACATGTGTCTCGTCGTATGTATTAAATGCAGTGAAGTAAGAAATTCCGAAAAAGTAATAAGTATTATAAGAAAATAAAAAGGAACAGTGCTTTTCCGTCTGGTGGTTTTTCTATAATAGAAATATAATTTATTATTGGTTGATATTTAACTTGTTTGATATTTTGGCTTAAAGTTTTTTTTTTTTAAAAACAACTTTTTTAATTAAGTGTGCTTTGATGTTTGGTGTATGCAAAAAGTTTCTCGTTGCCTAGTTTATTTTTTTTAGAAAAATAGTTTATTTAAATTAAAAATATCTGATATCAAATTAAAAATATTTATTTCAGATGATAAAAATTCAGAATTATACTCAATATTTACTTAAATTATTTTAATGGTTGTTGATACATTGATAGAAAAATCTAAAAATATTACAATCAAAAGTTGTTGTAACAACTTTGAGGTATATAATACCATTTTTACGATTATTCTAAAACTTTATATTAAAATTGTGCACTGTAAAAACTGCATGTAAAATAATGTAAAAATACATGAATTTACATAGTACGGAATAGTAAATTTACTATTCTGGACTATGCATAATTCATGAATTTATGTAAAATAATGTAAAATAATGTAAAATAATTTAAAATAATGTAAAAGAATGTAAAAGAATGTAAAAGAATGCAAAAGAATGTAAAAGAATCTAAAAGAATGTAAAATAATGTAAAAGAATGTAAAATAATGTAAAATAATGTAAAAGAATGTAAAATAATGTAAAAAAATATATTTACATTGATTTACATATTTTTACATGATTTAACAATGTCGGGCTATGTTATTTTAAGACACGCGTGCGCTTTGGACAATAACTAAGAAGGCGTCGCATCATGCCACGGACCGTTTAATATTGTTATTGTTAGAGATAGAGACGCATGCTGCTAGGTTAAAGTGATAAAATTGTAAAAAAAGGTAAATATTATTTATTTATGATATTTAAATGCTTTATTTGTGGCCTAAAATTTACATTCATTATAAATTACGATCTTTATCAACCAATAGATCTTTAAAGAAAGATGTAAGCAGTATTAAGGGTGCAAATGTTTGGTTTATTAAACCAAATGAACTTTACGCTACGACACAGAGACTTGTAATTTGGAACAAACATTTTCTAAGTAGTAAATATTTTTTTTCAAATTTCAAGTCTATGCAAAATATTACCATTCTGGACTATGTAATTTTTACCGTTCCGGTCTATGCAAAATATTACCATTATGGACTATGTAATTTTTACTGTTCCGGTCTATGCAAAACATTACCATTACTGACTATGTAATTTTTACCATTCCGGTCTATGGCAACATATTACCATTTACGGACTATGTAATTTAATGTAATTTATTTTTACCGTGTAGATTATTATTTAATAATACCACAACAAATAATACAACAACGTTGTTTCCACTATAATAGATTTTTGACGAAGGATTATTAATAAAGATGGCGATAATCAGATGATTCTAAGAAATGTTTTACCAAAATATTGAAAGTAGGCATTTTGGGCTAAAAATTTTATGTGCATAAGTATACCCAACGTTAAGCATGTACAATTATATGTAATTACATGTGATATGTAGTTTCTATGTGCACATAAATAAATTTAAAATACATTCCATCTTATTTTGAAACGCAGCCGATGCACACCAGGCTCAGCTAGCCAGCCGGGCGGACGGGTCAGGTAAATTGCATGTGTCTTGAAGCGAGGATCGAGACGTAGGAAGGAGCGGAATTCCGAACCTACGGATTTGCAAGCCACGCCTACCACGCTCTCTGCGCGACAAAGAAAAACCTCATCGCTTAACAGTTTGTTGTTTTAAATTAAACAACTGCACTCGCTTGTAAGTACCGAACACGTTTACTTTTTTGTTGTTGTATTCTATGCAATATACAGGGTGTATTTGAAATAGCGTAGGAAATTTTAACAGGTGATTCTACATGATAAAATATGACAAAAAGTTCCTATAAACATATGTCTAAAAAAGCGTCATAAGGGAGCTACGCCCCTTTGAAAGTGGCTAAAAAAAATCGGTTTTTATTTAATAACTCAGGAACCCTTTGAGATATGTTAACGAGGTTTCTGCACGTGAATTAATCCTAATAAGGCCCATCTTTGTATGTCATTTTCACGTACTTATTTAAACCAGGAGTGTGCGAAACGGGGGGGCTTTATCAGTTTTTTGTCCCAAACTTTTTTCTGTGTAACTTTTTTGCAATTTTATTTTTAAAATATGATGCCTCAGGTCAAAATACATAAAAAAGGTACTCTTGTTGTAATACTGTAGGATTAACCGTTTTCGAGAAAAGTTCATTGCAAGGTGAAATTCCACGGTTCGAGGACGAAAAATTAAATACTAAAATGTCGAAAACCAAAATTTTAATGATGCAATGTTATTCTACATCAAAAACTAAGAAAAAAAGTTTCCATACATGTAGGTCGAAAAAACGCTTTTAAAGCTACCATAGCCCTTTAAAAATGGTGCATATTTAGGAGACCATAGCTCCATTAGGATTGATTTTTGGAAGTACCTGTATATAAGGTTTTTTTCTTAGTTTTTAATGTACATTCGCCCTGCATCATTAAAATTTTGGTTTTCAACATTTTAGTATTTCATTTTTCGTCCTCGAACCGTGGAATTTCACCTTCAAATGAATTTTTCTCGAAAACAGTTAATCAACAGGAGTACCTTTTTTATGTATTTTGACTTGAGGAATCATATTTCAAAAATAAAATTGCAAAAAAGTTACACAGAAAAAAGTTTGGGACAAAAAACTGATAAGCCCCCCCCGTTTCGCACACCCCTGGTTGAAATAAGTACATGAAAATAACACACACAAACGGGCCTGGATAGGATTAGTTGACGTGCAAAACCTCGTTGATATATCTCAAAGGGTTCCTGAGTTATTAAATAAAAACCGATTTTTTTAGCCACTTTCAAAGGGGCGTAGCTCCCTTATGACGCATTTTTAGACATATGTTTATAGGAACTTTTTGTCATATTTTATGATGTAGAATTATCTGTTAAAATATCCGACGCTATTTCAAATACACTGTGTATAGTTGTTGGCGCACATACAACTATTTATTGTTGTATACTATAACCTAATTACGTTATTAATTACGCTATTGTTCTATCAGTGTAGGTATCAAAATGATTATAAAAGGAATTACAACTAAAGCTATCAAAAGGTAGTTTTTGTTTACCAGTTAATGTTTTAGCAAATACCTTTTTAATTTCAGTTTTGGTCACTAAATATTTAGATTTAAATCTTCGTTCCTTTTCTAAAATGCTTCAGTGCAATTAAAAAAATATATTTTTCTTTTTCTTTTTTTTTTCAAAGTTCCACTTTTTTCGAGGGGCTGACCGCGAGGAAATCTTTTGTACAAGCCAAAGGAACTCAGGAGGAACTCTGGAGGAACTCAGGAGGAACTCCGAGGAACTCTGGAGGAACTCTTTACAAAATGGAGGAACTCTTTGCAAAATGGAGGAACTCTTTGCAAAATGGAGGAACTCTTTGTGCAAAAAGGAACTCTTTTGTACAAATTTCAGACGCGGTCAGAAACAATTACTATTACCCATGTGGATTAACGTTCTTAAACTAGATGAGCCGTTACAAACACTTTACAAAACAGTTTACTTTTGGGCGCCAATTTTTTGCTTGCTTGAAGGGGCGCCAAGTTTGGTAGAAACCGTCAGGGACAAAGCTTTTTTTCCTGAAGGCAATCTTGTCTTGGGGCGCCTATTTTTGTGTTGAAGAGGCGCCAAGTTTGGCAAAAACTGTCAGGGACAAAGCTTTCTTCGCGTGAAGGTAATTTTGGGGCGCCAATTTAGGTTCTGAAGGGGCGCCAAGTAAGTTTGGTAGAAACCGTCAGGGACAAAGCTTTTTTTTGAGGGTGCCTTATTGGCAGTAGTGCTTGCACAGCGGTAATTTCTACGGCTTATTTGCCAAAAATTACCGAGGAACTCTTAAGGAACACAGGAGGAACTCCCAAGGAACTCTGGAGGAACTCCGGAGGAACTCCGAGGAACTCTTTGCAAAAAGGAACTTTTTTGTACAAATTTCAGACGCGGTCAACCCCTCGACTTTTTTTTTGCATAAATATCAACGAACTAAGAACTCTTCTTTCTAGAATAGGCATACCGTTAAAATAAAGTATCGCCAACATCTCGGTTTGTTTGTAAACAAATAGTAGGTATATTCAGGTCTGAACAATAACAATTACCAGTAACTGGTATTATTGTCTCTGTTAGAATGTGCGAGTAAGACAGACAAATGTTTATGTTGCCCACGTTTTTGTCAGTTTTTACAAATAAAATGCCTATTAGTTCGTTGATAAATATGTAAATTTTACATTTTATTAATTTGCCAACATACATTTTAAAAACAAAACGGCAGCGATTTTTGTTTTGGAAGAAGAAATAAAATATACCTTTTCTATTTAAAATATTAATCTTATGCACGCAAGACTATTTTATAAAATTTACAATTTTGGCGAAGGCGCATCACTATGTTGTGTTACACAAAACTTGTGTACCTACCTAATATTACGTTTCTTGCTACTAAGGAGGTAAAATCTTAGCGGTAAGTTTTGGTCTTTCGGCGGTAAATCGATTTTTCTGTCTTTAGTTACGGTTTTGTTTGTAATGATTTCACTAAGTGTGCTCGATATAGTGAGAGAAAAAAAATCGATCCACCCAAAAAATTGCCATTTTTTAAATATTAATATTTCAAAAACTACTCAATGGATATGACTGATTCTTCTTTTGTTCTAAAGTTTAAACATTCTCTACTTTTGTTTTTTATTTAGAACGAATAAGAAAAGTATTTTTGTATTAACAGCAACAAAAAGTGTACAACTATGTTTTTTGCCCCATCTTCTAGGACTTGCATGGTACGCCACTGTAACTGTTTATCAAATTGTTAATGTGTTTCTTATTGTCGCAGTTTATATGAATATTTTCTTTTTTATTTTAATATATTTTTACTTCTGGTTTAGGAGACTTCAGGATTTTCCATAAAGTTGTCATTCTTTCAGTTAACTCAAAAAGTACTAAATCAGTGGAGTTATTGTTTTTTATTTGACGCTTGAGTCTTTTACTTCTTCTTCTAGATTTTCATCATCCTGGGGCAACTTTCTAATGCCCTCTGACGGTGGCTCTACAGTGATTTCGCAGAACCACCGTCAGATGGAGTGACCCTATTTTTTCTTTTACTCAAGTTCATCAAACCAATTTTATGTTTTTGATAAAATTGATTAGAAGAAAAACATAACTCGGTTAAGCTTCAAATGTAAAGCACAGCATCAGTCAAATTCATGTAGTAATTTTTGAGTTAAATATGAAAATTTTCAGGAAAATGCTGATATCTCCTAAACCAGAAGTAAAAATATAAAAAAAATAAAAAAGAAAATATTCATTAAACCTGCGGCAATAAGAGAGACATTAAAAATTAGATAAATAGTTGCAGTGGCGTACCATGCAAGTCCTAGAAGATGGGGCAAAAACTTTTTGTACATTTTTTGTTGCTGTTAATACAAAAATACTGTTTTTATTGTTAAAAACAAAAGTAGAGAATGTTTAAGCTTTAAAACAAAAAAAGAATCAGTCAAATCCGTTAAGGGATCATTCTGGTTTAGATGCTTGAAAAAGGAGCCATTTTTCTTATTTTTTTAAGAATGTATTATTATAGATATTGATATAGAATTTGTTGAGCTTAATAAATACACTCGAAATACATAAAACATTTTTTTTTATTTTAAACCCTTTTTATACAAAAAATAACAGGCTAACGTAACTTCCCGAAAAGTAGATATGTCGCTGGCGGCGTTGATGTCTTGATAACGGCTCATCTAAAACGAAAAAATCAAAAATATTTAGATTCAGTATGACTGTGGCTGTCGCATATTCTATGGATATTAATATTTATCCATAAATAATAAAATGGCGGAGACTTAAAGAAAAAAAAACAAAAAATGAGTTTTTTTTTCACTGTTTTTGGAAAAAAAATAGCAAACATTACAATTTTAATACGCTGAAGCTATTTATGTAGTTAAAATTTGATAAGGATCGGTTTAGTAGTTCCAGAGAAATTACCGCCGCCGACCGAGAAAACGTTGTTTTGAGAAAAACGCGTTTAAAGTTTTTATATCTGCTTAGAGCCAATACGCGCTCGCTCACTAAAAGTTGTTATATACCGTTATAATACTCGAATTTCTCAAAAATATCTTAACAGGCTATTTTTGAAGGTATAAGGAGTTGAAAAATGTAAAAAAACGATTTTTTGAAATATTTCAATTTAAAAAATGGCAATTTTTTAGGTGGATCGATTTTTTTGCTCTCAAGTGTACTTGGTAGTGAGAAAAATAATGTTTCCGGTGCGGATTACCTGCAATTTAATTAAAGGCTATCCATACCAAAATTAAAAAAAAAAAATGTAAAATTAAAATTTTACAGTCAAATAACACACAGTTTAAATCAACTTCAAATTACCCCATTTATGTTTCTATACGTCGATTCTATGATACTTTAGGATGATTTTAACCATAAATAAAAAAAATCTATCGAGCACATTTTTTTTATCAAACAAAAACCCCGTATGTTGGACACTTACCTTGTATATGACTTTTCACTAAATATTTACTCAAATTATTATTATTTTTTTGTTTCGTTTTGTTTAATATACGTGGACTGCAAAATAATCGTCATAAAAAAATAAAATTTATAATAAAAAACCCCTTATACTAGGTGACACAAGAAGTATTGCCTACGAATTATCTCCGTAACTATAAAAGATAACTTTTTGAAATTTACAGAACTTGTATGAACCGTAAATACCCCCATTTTAGCATGGTCATTATAAAAATATGACTTCCGGTCTAAGCGGAAGTGATACCAACTTTGATTTTTAAATGGAACCCTTTACATTTACTTACATATTTAGATTCGTATTTAAATTCTATTTTCATTCTCAATATTTGTGTTAAATATGGCGCCACAGGAGACATTTTACATAAAAACAACATGGCGGTCCTATGACTTCCATATTGGAATATTTCTGAAACTTTTCATTTCAAATCTTTTAATAGTAGGCTAAAAATTTACTGTTTATCTGAAATTGATTGTCTTTTGTTTTTTTTGAAAATGTCGTTATGTTAATTTTTTTTATTCATCAACTTTAACGCCATTTTGTGCTAATTTTTTAAATGAATCGACCTATTATTGATTTCACTAGATCAAAAACTCAGGTATACTCAAGAAAAACGTAGAAATACTCTAATAGCGTTGGCCCTTTTCGGGGAAAATGTCCATATTCCCTTGGGATTTAATAAGCTCCCAACGGAATATGGTCATTTTCCCAAACAATTTCCAACCCTATTAGGGTGTTTGTACTTTTTTCTTGTAGAGTATACCTGAGTTTTTAATTTAGCGAAATCAAAAAAAGGTCGTTTCCTTTAAAAAATTTAGCACAAAATGGCGTTTAAGTTGATGATTTGAAAAAAAAAAACTTCAAAATAGCGTCATATCCATAAAAACAAAAGGAAATCAGTTTTAGATCAACAGTAATTTTTTAGCCTACTATTAAAAGATTTAAAATGTTAAGTTTCAGAAATATTCCAATATGGACGTCATCGGACCGCCATGTTGTATTTATGAAAAATGGATCCTGTGGCGCCATCTTTAATGCAAATATCGACTTGTGATATGTTAATAAAAAGATAATTTAAATACGCATCTATAAATGTAAGCAAATATATAGGGTTCCATTTAAAAATCAAAAGTTGGTATCACTTCCGCTAAGACAGGAAATGATTTTTTTATAATGACCATGATAAAATGGGGGCATTTACGGTTCATACAAGCTCTGTAAATTTCAAAAAGTTATCTGTTATCTTTTATAGTTACGGAGATAATTCGTAGGCAAACTTCTTGTATCATCCGTTATAAGAGGTTTTTTATTATTAATTATTTTTTTTATGAAAATTATTTTGCAGTTCACGTATATTGAACAAAATAAAACAAAAAAAAATAATAATAGTTTGAGTTAATATTTAGTGAATAGTCAAATACAAGGTAAGTGTCCAACATACGGGGTTTTTGCTTAATAAAAAAAAATGTGCTCGATAGATTTTTTTTATTTTTGGTTAAAATCATACTAACGTCTCATAGAATCGTCGTATAGAAACAGAAATGGGGTAATTTGAAGTTGATTTGAACCGTCGCACCACCGCACCGTGAACAATATTGAGCTTTTATATTTAAAGTTAAATATAAAAGTTTAACATACCGAGGCCCAATATTGGATGAAAAGTCACATTACGAATGTATCTTTTATCTGTATTGCCCATTTTCGAATTTTCGAATCTCTTGCTTAATTCCTTATGTTTGAATATTAGTAGTTTACTTATAAACGAAAAAAAAAAAAATCCTGTCACAAAGGAACTTTCCATACATAGTCTGCAGATCTACGAAACTTTTGAATGAAAAATTTCTCGTAAGAATAAGGCTTATAAACTTGAAATTATGACTCGTAATATTGGACGAAAAGTCATATTACGTACGTATTTTTCATCTGTATTACCCATTTTTGCATCTCTTGTTTAAGCCAGTATTGCACATAATTTTATTTTGCAACGAAAAAAATTATGATACATCTTTTGACTTGCATAATTTATAAAATAAAAAAAAAAATATTTTATTTCAAAAACTTTGATACATTTTTTTTTTCAAACCCATCCTAAAACATTGTGCACATAAAGAACGAAAACAAATAGAAAACTAAAAAATACTAATATATACTGGCTCACAAATTTTATGTGGTAATCAACAAAACAATTTTTAGAATTTTTTTAAACTAGTCCAATCAAATAATAATTTTTTTTTGTATATATTTTTGTTTAACCTCGTACTATTCTACTTAATTAAGCATCCCCTAAGTCCAGGACTTGTGTGGGCTAGTAGTAGAGGGAACCACCGGCTTTAATTGACTTTCGAACAAATTTATAGGGAGTGTCCGCTTCACTTACGCCTTCGCCAAATTTCAATTATTAATTAACTGAAAAAAGCAAATCGGCGCCAGTGAGAATCGAACTCACGCTATTTGGGTAGTAAACTCGTCAAGTACGACGCGGTAGTCCACTACACCAATGCTCCCATACTGTAAATTACAATAAATGCACATGCTGATATTTTAAAGGGTAGTAGTGGATGGTAACAAAACAATTCACCGGGGATTTGCGTAAAGGGTGTCCGCTCTCTTGAATTTTAGGAGTGAGTTGCTTGATATGCATCTTACGATAAAAATGCATATCAAAAATGTTGTTAAGGAGGGAATTTTCAACAATTTTTGTTTGAATTGTTAATAACAATCGAGTTAATTCAAAAATAGCCATGTCGGAGGTGAGATTGTTTTTTTCCATTTTTTAGGCAAATTATTCATCGGACGATAAGCTACGTTTCATATATTATAAATAGGTACTTTGGTACGGTTACAGAGGGCGCAACGCGACTTTCAGCGCCCACTGTAACAATAAAAAATACTTATGAAAATGCATAATATATAAAACTTATAGAGAATTTCAAGAGCTACAAGTTTGCTCATACCCTCTATGAATAATTTGCTAAAAAATCGAAAAAAACAATTTCACCCCAACATGGCCATTTTTGAATATTTATAACTCGGTTGTTATTAATATATTAAAAAAATTATCCCAACAAAAATTGTTGGAAATTTTCTTCTTAACAAAATTAGTTTTATGCATTTTTATGGTAAGATGCATATTTAGCGAGATAACTGCACTCACCCCTAAAATTCAAGATAGCGGACCCTTACTCAAGTCAGAAGTGTTTTGTTATTATCTACTACCACCCTTTAAAATATTCGCCCGTGTACATTTATTGCAATTTAACATAGGAATTTTTGTTTTTTGATTGGACTAAACCCAAAAGCACGTTTTTGAACAAAAACAAAAATTCGACACCAGCTAATTTCAAAGTGCGTGACAAGGTCAGCTCTTTAAATATTTGCCGGGAATATAAAATTCTGCCATCTATCTATAGATAATCCAACTTAATGACCAGTGTTCCTAAGTGAAAACTATAGGTGCCCATAAAGTTTGTATTTTGATTATTAAAAACCAAATTTTATTTTCTTAACTATAACATACTAGTATTGTTTAAATGACGTCATAGTTAGTTGGTAAAGTAAAAGTAAAATCTTTTTCGAGGTTAAAAAGTTGATTGAGTTGTTTATTTTGCGATATTTGAAATTGAGAACCAAAAATGAGGTCTACAAGGAAAAAATTAGGGTTGTCCTAACTTTGCAACGACATTTTTGCATAAAGCTTATAAATTACTTTATTTTATTTAACTCGTTTATCGTATCTATATTATCCACTAATAATATCTGAAGATTGTTTAAAATAACATCAATAGAAGTAATTCTTGCCGAGATACTTGCAAAAGTGGCAAAACAATCTTGTACATATGTCCGGCTTCCACAAAAACACTAACCTCTTCTTCGTCGAAAAAATATGATTCGGAAAGTATAGAAAAGGATAGAAATACTAACTATGCGAGCAAACCACCTAGTTTCAGATTAATCCCTGAAGATGTCTCTAGTAGTAAGAGACGAAACGTCGGAAAGTGAAAATCCATTAACACGGTCTAAACCCGAAAGTGAAAGTTCTTTATATCTTAATGGCCGTGAAAGCTTAAAATCTAAAACACCTAGGGGTACATGGTTACTAGAATAGTAAGTGTGACGTCATTGTTTGTGGTAGTTAACTAATAAAATGTGTGTAGTACGCTGTTCTTAGTATGTTATAGTTTCGATAATAAAATTTGGTTAATGAGTTCTTAATGCCCAGTGTTCCCAAATGGGAGCAAGGTGCAATATAGGGTTCAGCTATGCAGTAATCGCATTGCTGAGATTTGCGTGATGCGCATTCGTAACATTCTTGTGTGATGGTTATAGACAGTGCTGTACTAGCCACTTTATTAATGTAATATTGTTTTTCTGCGGTCGACCAGAAATTGCTTTTTTTTACCAAATACTTTGCATTGTTTTACATATTTTTCACATTGTTATGGGTTATTTTCTTGACAATGTACTTTAATAAAAATTCTAAGCATATTAGGTACCTACTTACTTTCTTTTGATGCGACGGCATTACGTTAAACAAAATAAATAGCAGCAATACCTATAAAGATAGAATTGAAAAATGATTTAAAGCGATTTTTTCTTCTGTTTTATAGAAAATTTAACTGAATCTTTTTTTTGTCCCCTCTCTATTTACCCAGCGATTTTCTCGTAAACTAAAAGAGATAATCAAGTTCTGAGAAAACCTTCTTAAATAAGACAACTTAAACTATCTTTTATATATTTGATACTTTCAGCTCTTGAAATGTGGGCAGGGGGCATAAGCTTTATCAATATCTATAATGATACTTCTTAAAAAATTAACAAAAATAGCCCTTTTTTTGGAGCATCTAAACAAGAATGATCCCTTAATATTTTTAGATTTTTCTGTCAGTGTTATTGTTTGCAAATACATAAACCAAATTTTATTATCTTAACTATAACATACTAGTATCGCTTGAAGAGTGTTGTTTAAATGACGTCATAGTTTGTTGGTAAAGTAGGACACTATTATACCAAAATCTTTTTCGAGGTTGATTGAGTTGTTTATTTTGCGATATTTGAAATTAAGAACCAAAAATGAAGTCTACAAGGAAAAAAATAAGCTTGTCCTAACTTTGCAAGAACATTTTTGCATAAAGCTTATAAATTACTTACTTTTATTTAACTCATTTATTATAGGTACCTACATTATCCACGAATGATATGTGACGATTATTTAAAATTATTTCAGTTTAATCCGTTCTTGCACAAAAATGTGTCTGGCAAAACAATCTTACAAATATTTTTAACGTCTGGCTTACCCAAAAAAATTATACCTAAACTATTTTTTCCTCTTCTTGTTCGAAAATATATGATTTGGAGTGAACAGAAATATAATAGTAAAGGATAGGAGTACTTACTATGTGAGCAAACCACCTAGGGTACGTGGTTACTACGAATAGTTAATGTGACGTCATTGTTTGTTGTAGTTAAGTAATAAAATGTGTGTAGTATGCTATTCTTCATACTAGTATGTTATAGTTACGATAATAAAATTTGGTTTTTGTTTTACTTATATTAAATTATTTACGTTAGATAGTTTTTGGCACCCTTACTACATTTCCATAGAAAACGCTTTGCATTTCTGTGGAATATCCCTATTTATTTCACCTGCAATAAATTCTACTGAATTACCATAGAATATCAATTTTTAAATTTTTACTTCTTGTTTGTGTCATCCCTGCATAAAATCACCCAACGGCATCCAGGATGAGAATCTTCATAAATCAGCTTTTCAATATGCATACCTAAAAGCTTATTGAAAGGGATGTTGTATATAGGTACCTTAGGGTGGTCCTTGAAAAACTGATTTTAAGGGAGGGTACTTCCCAGAAGAAGTTGTATTGTTAATATTTGTGTATTTGCAAGCTATTTCAAGTCAATAGAATAGAAAAGGAAAAAAAGGATCGATTATTTTATCAGTGTGTAATTGTGTGTAGTTGCAATCTCTATATTATTACTAATCAAAATGTTGGTATTAATTTGTTGTTAATTTTTTCTGAATACTGTAACATACTTTAAACTAGATCAGTAATACAACTTAACAACAACTCAAAATATACCATACTATAAGTGTGATATGCTTTACCAAATGTTGCAGTAATTTTTACTATAACATGCTAGTATTAATAAACACATGTTGCGTGGGAATCCAAATGCACCAACACGGTCTCTGTGTTAGTATGACAACATTTTGTATACAATACTCACATTGCAGTATTGTGTAATATTTAAACGGTTAGTCTTATTGAAAAATGCAAGAAACAAAATATGTTTAAATTAAACAATATGTTTTTTTTTTAATCAAAGATTTTGAAAAAAAAATGTAAAATTTTTCAAGAATATTTTGTTTGGCGTTTACAGCCTTAAACATACATTTTGTGCTCCATAATAAACATCGTTTTTAGATGTAGATTCAGGCCCCCTGAAAATAGATTTTTAGAGACTCTAAAAACCTGTTTTTTTAAGGACCACTCTAAGGTAGCTACTTTGTAGATAGGAAATGTTCTAGAGTGGACAGATATCTTTTCGTAAATATAAAAACGTAACAAAATATAAGAATCCCAATGTTTTTTATTAGACGACCCTTCTCGAAAGAAGGTATTATTTTTTTATGAAAAAATCAATTTCATGCATATGCATTTCCTGGGGATGCATTTGGATACGACGAATAGTATTTTTCCAAAAAAAAAAAGAACCCAATGTTCGGAAAATTAAAAAATAGTTATTTATAATACAAGGGTTTTTGCGATTGAGTAGGTTTTTAGAAGCCGAGGGTAGGCAGATTTATAATAAATTATTAAAATATACTTAATTTTAAATTGCAAAAAGTGTTTCTTTTTACTGTCTTATTACTTATCTAGTTATCCATGACAAATTGATATCCAATCAAATCGATAAAAAACAATTGAATCGTTTCTTTTGTGTGCGGTTTCATTTTCAGATTTAAAAAGCTATAGCTTGGTGATTAATTTCTGTTAAAATGTGTCTGTTATGAAAATAGTTATACTTCTGAAACGTTTTATGAATATTATAAATATTGAAATTGATTTTACAATTGAAATTTTGTATTTTTAATTTATTTTAGTGAATGAATACAGACTAATCAGTTATACATATATATTGAGGTTATGTTATAGAAGAATTTTTTTATTTTGTATGAAATGATTATAATAACTCTATCTGGCCAAAAAGAACAGTTAGTTCAAGACCAAAAGTGACCTACAGGTCATATTTCTTTATAAATATTACAGTAAATGTAAATCATCTTCTGAAAAATAACAAGTTTTAGTTAGCGGGCAAAAAAAACTTTTTGGCCCTAGGGCCACAAAGTTCAACTTTTCGCCCGTAAAACATGAACAAAAATTTTCTCTTTTAGAATCAATCGAATAAAAAATTTATGTTAAGAACTGTATGAGAAATCAATTTTGGAATTGACCAGGAAAATCTTTTTTAGACTCTTCAAATTAAGTTAGGTAGGTAAGTATATTTTTCAGAAACTAAATTTTTAAGCTTTAAATTTTAAGTTGGTTTACTGAATTATATACATTAAAAATAAAAATGTCATAAAAAGATACTTTTATTTTCAATATATAGCCTGTTCCAGAACTCGCGTACAGAAATTTGAGTGTATATTAAAAACCCTCTGGAAAATATGAAAAAAATTCCAAAAAAAATCCATCTTCAATACTAATTAAAAAGGAAGCTATTCGTCTGACCAATCCTGTTGCTGTTTTTAAATTACCTACAAATTAGTTTTTCCCTACTTATTAGTAGTTGCATTTTAATTGTTGACGCGTACATTGTTTGAGACTTTCAACTTTAGAATCTTTTTAGGTTATTATATTTTGACAAAACCGACAGAGGCTATCAAATATTCTATTTTTATAGGGTCACTCCATCCGGCGGTGGTTTTTTTACATTAATATATGTTTATGTCACATTAATCACCATGTCAACCTACAGAATATGTACCTGCAATAATTAAATTTGCTTCCATAGCTACAAATTCAACTTTTAAAGGTAATTTAACATCAGCAACAGTATTGGTCCACTTAAAGCGTTCTTATTTTTGAATTGAACGAATATGGATTTTTTGTGACATTTTTTTCATATTTTCCAGAGGGTTTTAATATACCCTCAAATTTCTGTACGCGAGTTCTGGAACAGGCTGTAGATAAATTTAGAAAAGTTTATATTATTTAAAATGAGGAGGTTAAAATTGACTTGGTTGTCTTGGGTAAAAGACTTGCTATAATGGATGATTTTTGTTTTGAAAAGGGGAATGAATTTGGGTGTTTCTTATAAACCATGAGGCGTTGCGGTATATTCTACTGAGTACATTATTTTGGATGACTTGAAGTTTAAACTCAAGTTTTGTTGAGGGTAATTTTACTTCAGACTGGGGCTCACTAGAGAAGGTCTGGCTTGAGGGTTTGACTGTACAGGTTTGACTGCATTCCACAGAAAATATATGAGAAAAAGATGCAAGTCGCTTGCAAAACAAGTTTACACTACGATATTTCAAAAACGCTTTGACCCAGTGACTTTTTGGAATTTGAAACAAATATATTCTAAGTAGTAAACAAAGGTTGTTCCAAATTTCAAGTCTCTATGTAAAAGATTTCTTGAAATATCGTAGTGTAAAGTTGTTTTTCAAGCGACTTGCATCTTTTTCTCTACTATATGTAATGTTCGCACTTGTAAATATGTAATGTTGGTGAGATACAAGCCTTGCTGTTTAAACATCTAATACCTCTTTGAATATTATTATTACGGACACGAAACTTTCAATATGTTTTTGTCAAAGAACTTTTACCTCAAGAATTAATTTCAGACCTATGTTTATGAAGGTGTCATCTTTTTGTTTGTTTGTTTACATAAACGTACGCGATACTGCTTCTGGTCTAAACATAAGTATCGCTAGGTTTGACCTTCTGGTGACCAGAGCGATGTTGCGTAATTTTCACTTTATCATTATGATAAATCTTTATACCTACATTAAAATTTTAAAAAACTACTATACTACGACACTATAATTATGTTTGATAATGTAATATAATTAAATTTATTAAAACTAAACTACTAGTTCATATAAAACTCAAATAAAACTTATATTTCTTAAAATTTACAATAAAATATCTAAAGCAGGTGTTGCAACCGGCAACACTGTATTGCTTGACAAAGTTTACGACATTAGACAGAGTTTACACATTCTTTCTCTCTCTTTACGCGTACTAAGTGTAAACAATAGTCACTCCCCACCAGCCCCTCACCGTAGTTGGTTCACGCTTCAAACAAAGCATACGGTAGATTTCATTATGTTCCTTCTTCTTGAGGTAAAAGTTCTTTGGTTTTGGAAAAAAAAAGGTTTGTCCAAGTTATTTTAAAATTATATGGGAATTACATTCAATAGATTTAATTTTACCTTGTCTGATATGTCAAATAGTGCAGATATGTTTCATTTAACTCTTTGGAGTGCGCTCGTGCTTAAAAAGAAGAGATTTAGATAAAAATTTTAAGGAAACGTGCGCACGGAGAAAGAATATCTCAATGAGGTATAACCCCATTTTATTATTCCAAAATAAGCAGCATATTTATATATATTTATATATTTTTTAATTTTTTGCCCTTAAGAAAGGACTTTTTTTTGTTGTATCTGCAAAAATACATTTTGTAATGAACGCCGAGGAAGAATTTTTACCAAAAGTAACGTTTAAAGTGATTTTTTTTGTCTATTTTTTTATTTTATATGTTTTGTTTCAACTATTCTTTGCGAACCTGTGTTAGACGCGGTTACTAAAGGTTAGTGACGTTTTTTATTTTATATGTTTTGTTTCAACTATTCTTTGTGAACCTGTGTTATACGCGGTTACTAAAGGTTAGTGACGTCGTCAATTCCCCTCACTTAACGTTAGTAACCGGTTCCTACAAAAACGATTTTTAGGAACCCGGTTAATTCCAGTAACCCCACAAAAAATTGGCTAATATTTACCAAATTTTATATACTGTATACATTTTATAAACTGGCACATCTGTGGAATGTAAAAAATTCAATGTCACCTATACTTTACATGCTATATTTTACCTATTCTCTTCCCCTTGCCTCAGCTCACAGAAAAAAAATTGGGACAAGAAGTTAGCAACGAACCCTACACATTTTCGATATTTTAACAATTTAAATTGGACTCTTAATATTGGGTTATGTCATGCTTGACAGTAATTTTGACTCAAAGAAAAAGTAAGGCTATCCTGTATTAGATGTACATAACATCTTGAGGCTGAGTTGCTCATTATATGACAGGGTATATTGTTTGAGGTTATGTATAAGAACCGTCATTTACTGACAATCGACGTTGCCTATTGCAAAAACGAATAAAAACTGCTATTGACATCATTGCATGCAGTTGATCTATTACTAGAAGTAGAAGAAGAAAAACGTATATTTACACCATTAAAAAACTGCTGTCTTGCTTTTTTCTGTCACGCACTGTAAAAACTGCATGTAAAATAATGTAAAAATACATGAATTTACATAGTACGGAATAGTAAATTTACTATTCTGGACTATGCATAATGCATGAATTTATGTAAAAGAATGTAAAAGTATGTTTGTTTTTTTTTTAACCTCGTACTATTCTACTTAATTAAGCATCCCCTAAGTCCAGGACTTGTGTGGGCTAGTAGTAGAGGAAACCACCGGCTTTAATTGACTTTCGAACCAATATATCTAGGGAGTACGCCTTCGCCAAATTTCAATTATTAATTAACTGAAAAAGGCAATCGGCGCCAGTGAGGTTTGAACTCACGATCATTAGATCAGTGTCAGGCTATATCGATTCCATTGACCGCTGAGCTAAATCTCCCATATAAAAAGAATGTAAAGTAATGTAAAATAATGTAAAATAATGTAAAATAATGTAAAATAATGTAAAATGATCTAAAATAATGTAAAATAATGTAAAAGAATGTAAAATAATGTAAAAGAATGTAAAATAATGTAAAAAATATATTAAAATTGATATACATATTTTTACATGATTTTACAATGTCGGGCTATGTTATTTTAAGTAGCGCGTGCGCTTTGGACAATAATTAAGAAGGCGTCGCATCATGTTACGGACCGTTTAATATTGTTATTGTTAGAGAGATAGCATGCTGCTAGGTTAAAGTGTTAAAAGTGTAAAAAAAAGTAAATATTATTTATGTACGATATTAAAATGCTTTATTTGTGGCCTAAAATTTACAATCATTATAAATTACGATCTTTATCAACCAATAGATCTTTAAAGAAAGATGTAAGCAGTTTATACTCGTATTAAGGGTGCAAATCGTTTGGTTTATTAAACCAAATGAACTTTACGCTACGATATTTCAAAAAAGCTTTGACACAGAGACTTTTTTGGAACAAACATTTTCTAAGAAGTTAATAGTTTTTTTTCAAATTTCAAGTCTCTATGTCAAAGCGTTCTTGAAATATCGTAGCGTTTAAGTTGTTTTAAAAGCACTTTTAATTTGACTGTATGTTAATTTTTTTTAAAAATTATTAAACACACCATAAGTATTGTAATTTTTAGCGTTCCGGTCTATGCAAAATATTACCATTCTGGACTATGTAATACCGTTCCGGTCTATGCAAAATATTACCATTATGGACTATGTAATTTTTACTGTTCCGGTCTATGCAAAAAATTACCATTACGGACTATGTAATTTTTACCATTCCGGTCTATGGCAACATATTACCATTTACGGACTATGTAATTTAATGTAATTTATTTTTACCGTGCGGATAGTACATGTATATTTTTTCTGTGTGTGGTTATGTTACAGAAAATTAAGTCCCATGAAACCCACGTTGGACATTTTGAACTAGTATTATTCCAATTCATCTATTCAATAACAGTATAATTCCAAAATCTGTTGTTGGATTTTTGCCAATTTAGTTTATGCTCAGACTTAAAATCCATTATGGAGTTGCACAATGGATGCAGTTGTAGTGACCTTGTTCCGTGTCGTATGTACACAAACTTTGATTTAGAGATCATGGTAATGACCCATGCTCTGAGACTTTTTAAACCGGAACTGAAATCCCTCACGTTTTTATTTTATAAAAACATTACTTCAACTTAGTGTAATAAATAAATAAATAAATAAATAGATAAATAAATAAATAAATAAACCTTTTGTTAGTCTGGTGGAGTCCATGATTGCATGAAACAATAAAAAGGGGTATCCTACACACGCTTAGGGATATCCAATTGAAGGTCCATTTTTACATACATGATAAAGGGACCCTATAAACCTCAAATTCGCCACTATCTCATATATCTATTTGCCCACCCCCTCCTTGCATTGGGGTGGGGTTACCCAATATAATAAAAAAATGATTTAAACAAAAATTGTTGTAAATTTCCTTCTTAATATATTTATAATATACGAGTTTTTAAATTTTAAAACACCTGCATTGTCATGGTTTGAGGCAGCTTTCTACCTCTACCTTTTACTTTCCTAAAAATTTTACGTCCCACGTCCTAATTTAGTGTAAGCATCATTTCCATTTTATATCCGCCTACTTTTTTTTTTAACTTTCAGCACACTGTCCAAAATATATTGACTAAACTCTCATGTCTTTGTATTTGACGCACTATTTGAACCCTTCCTCTAAGTTAGGGCCCTCCTAGCATAAGCTTTATCTGACCATTTTATCTTTAATACACTCCTCTAGCATTACATTTCAAAAGACTTTCTCACGAAAAAACAGCAAAAAGTTAGTTTTAAATAATTTTAAACTTTTCTTGTGAGATACTATACAACGTATTGGTACTTAAGCATTATTATGTTTTTATTTTTTTATTGTAACTTCGATCATTCTTAGATAAAAAAAATTAAACAAGACTGGTTAAAAAAAGTTTAGTGTTAGATTTCTGTAGACCAACAATAAACAGACGCCATCGAGACGACATTGATTTTTTTTACCATCAGATAAATATTTGTATATATACAGGGTGTTCCAGAACTCGCGTACCGAAATTTAAGAGGTGATTCTACATCCAAAAATATGAAAAAAAGTTTCTATAAAGGTTGGTCCGGAAATGAGCCCTAAGGGATCTAGGGCCCTTTAAAATTGTAATAAAAATAAGGTTTTTAATTAATAACTCGGGTACCGTTTAAGCTAGAGCGGCGAGCTTTTGCATGTATACTAGTATTAATAAGGGCAATAAGTTTATGTTAATTTATTTTTTTAATTTATCCAGAGGCGTGCCCAGACGGACAAAATATATGAGGCTTAAAACATTTTTGCTCCAAACTTTTCTATGTGTATGTTTTTTGGATTTGTTGTAAAAAATATAGATTTCTAGAGTAAAAATACATATAAAATATCATATAGTGTAACACTGTAGGAGCAACCGTTATCAAAAAAAAATGCAATTAAGAGGAAGTAACATTTTGTGCCACCAAAAACGTTACTTTTTAAAAGGCTATTACTCCTTTAATATTAAATTTAGGTGTTTTGGTGTATAATACTTTTTTGCTCAGTTTTAAATGAAGAATCACCCTGCAGCATTAAAATTTTATTGGTGCTTTTTTTTTGTTCCCCATTCAATACGTCATCTTCGAAGGGCCGTAGCTCCCTTAGGGCTCATTTCCGGACCAACCTTTATAGAAACTTTTTTTCATATTTTTGGATGTAGAATCACCTCTTAAATTTCGGTACGCGAGTTCTGGAACACCCTGTATAATAGGATAAACCAGTGAATATAAATAATTTTTGGAAAAAATAGTATATTGTTTTACTAAGAGAAAAAGTGAAGCTTTTTTTTACTAGTCTGTAAAATTTACAGACGACGCGAAGCGGAGTCCGGAAACTACAGACGAGTAAAAAAGCACTTTTCCTCTGAGCGAAACATACTATTTTTTCTTCAAGCATCCTATATATATTTTTTTAAATATTAATATTTGAATTTAATTTATTCAGTAATAAAGTTTGTTTTTTTTTATTAAAATAGGCCAATAAAACCCTTTCGAAATAAACTTAAACCTTCCTTAGCTCATTTTAATTTTTTTTCGTAGGCTAAATCGTACACTTTTTGCGATTTCGATGGTAACTTGTCTAATGTAGCATTTGCAATTTCGGAGAGATTTGTAGGTGTATAAACCATATATTCTTCTTCAATCATTTCTAATCAATTTCACACAAGGTTTTTGCACAGAATATCGAGTCAACCACCTGTTTACATAATAAACAAACAAGTTTGAAGTATGGCTGTCATCAAAGTCAAAGAGTGCTGCCGCCAGTGGTGGTTTTGCTAACTAAATTTTTTTACGGCGTACAACAATGAACTCATTTTTTTACTGTAAAAAAATAGATCACTTCTAACTAGTGTGTTCAGTTATAAAATATGATAATTTTAGTACGCTTGAAGAAAAAGAATATTTACTTATTTTACATCGAAAGTTTGATTTAAAAAATTAACTTATAAAGTACTGGATATATTTGTTGGAATCGCGTGCATAGGAAAATTTAAAATAGATGAAGGTTTTTAAATTTGTACAGGTTTAGGTATTAATTTTCAATAAATTGTTACCTACAGTAACAAAAAAAAGTTGCTTATTTTTTCGTGAAACAAATTTATATCCAAGAATTTTTTGTCTAGGACGATTTTTGAATTTTTTTGAAAAATCGAAACTACCGTATAATATATTTCTAGCGCAGGCGCTGTGAATAATATTATTTTAGCACAGGCGCTGTGAATAATATAATAATGAAAACACAGAACAGAAAACACAGAACAGAAAACACATATTTACATACAGAGCGGTCCAAAAGTCACCCCCGCCCCTCTTAACTTTTGAACCAGTTGAGATATCGACTTCAAATTTGAAACTTTTAAATAAGACAACTTAAACTATCTTTTAGCATATATTTGATACTTTCAGCTTTTAAAATGTGGGCAGGGGGGCATGGGGGCACATTTTTTTAAATAGAAAGGGGGGTCGTGTAATACATTATTTTAAAGCTTATAAAATTCTCCATTTTTTTCCATATTTTTAAATTAAAAAAAAAATTGGGTTTAAAATGGGGTTGAAAATGGGTATTAATGTCAAAATTCCTCTAAAAAAAGAACAAATAATTTTTTAAAAATGCCTAATTTCATCACAAAAAAATGTTAATTATACTTTAAACTAATTTTAGTTGACATAAATAAAAATTTATAAAAAAAAAACTTAAAAAATCGAATGTTTTAGCACAAAAAATTAAAAAATCAAAACCTTAAAAAACAATTTTAAAAAATTTAAAAATGTTGGTTTAAATAGAGAATTTTATAAGCTTTAAAATGATGTATCACACGATCCCCCTTTCCATTTAAAAAAATTCCCCCCATGCCCCCCTGCCCACATTTTAAGAGCTGAAAATATCAAATATATGCTAAAAGATAGTTTAAGTTGTCTTATTTAAGAGTTCTAAATTTGAAGTCGATATCTCGACTCGTTCAAAAGTTAAGAGGGGGGCTTTTGGACCGCACTGTATAATAATGAAAACACAGAACAGAAAACACATATAAAGCTTAAGTAGCTACTCTGGCAGCCTCGTGGTCGCTACCATTCCGTTCGCTTCCTGGTTATAATCCAAATTAAAAGTGTTACTTTTCATTTTAAATTTAATTAAAAAAATATCCCGTGTTACGTGTGAACAGTTGCAACATTTATAATTCCCTTTTTTAATAATTTCAGTTATAAATCGGAATTACCATTATTTAACCCGTCAAATTCATCATGTTTGTCCTTGGCCTTTGGGATAACTAATTCAGATTTCACAATTTTGACCTAATTTAACACCTTATCAGGAAGTCGTTAATTCCCGCCGCTAACTACCGCTTTGGTATTAGTAGATATTTTGACTCTACTAATAAGCTAGTGTCCCAAAAATTTACAAAAAAAGAAGACATTTTTGCGCGAATTTTTGCGTATTGGAAAATTTAAAAAGAACTTTCGAAATCTGATATATAATTAAAAACTGCTGCCAACAAAATAATACACTCCCCTATAAGCCTAGATTCATTAAAATCAAAAACGAAAAAAATAAAAAAAACTTATAATTATATAATTATAAAATATTTGTCGATGTACCAAACCAGGTTTCAACATAATCAAGCAAAAATCTAACAGAAAATATGCAGATAATTAGCAAACACGTGGAAAATGCCAGCATGTGGAAGTTTCACAAAGTGTAAAATTTTTATAGAACCACATGTAAGTAAATGATAATAAAGCCTTTTATGTAATATTTATCTTGCCTGTTCTTTACTTAATAGAGTATAATAAACTTAAAACGTCTAATTAAGTTAATATTTACGTAAGTAAAAAATAACCTTAATATACGTCAAAAAATCTGTCATAAAATTAGATTTTTAAAAGCGTTTTTCTCCGAAACTGGTCATTTAATTTGGCTGCAATTTTCCTAATTTAATGTTTACCCCCGAAATTACAAAATATCAAAATTTGAAGCAGTTTGACTGAGGCCCAGGAACCCCCCTATATGTGTGCCAGTTTCTTTATTTTAATTTTACAGCTAAATAAGTTAATATTTTTGGGACATCCCACTACAAGCTATTAATTAAAACCAACTATCATGTCTGCGGAAAATTATTGGAAAATTATTGGAAAATCAATTACATCATTGCCGTGATACTATGATCTGAATGCAATTTATGCAGCTAGTTTCTAATTTTACCTAGAGTCCCTAAATATTTACACTTTTGTCGCCCTAAAAAAATTAGACACTCATTGACAGTTGACCTAGTAATTAAGTTTTATGTTGGTAATAGATGAAACCTCTTATTGCAGTTGTAAGTTGAATTTTTTATTTTTATATTTAATAATTTTTTTTTATTCGATTGATTCTAAAAGCGACACTTTTTGTTCATGTTTTGCGGGCGAAAAGTTGGACTTTGTGGCCCTAGGGCCAAAAACTTTTTTCTGCCCGCTAACTAAAACTTGTTGTTTTTAAGCTTTTTTAAATAAGATGCTTTACCTGTACTGTAATATTTATAAAGAAAAATACTCCTCGTGTAGGACATTCACTTTTAATGCATTGTTTTTAGTTTAAAAACACCTTTTGAATAAAATTATCCAGCTCTTCTTCTTCTTCTTGAATAAAATTATTTACTTCTGTAATAGTTCCCAACGGCCTAAATTCTCATCAGATAAATCTAAACATTTCGATGTTTTAATCATATTAAATTTCATGCTAAAGATACTAATAAATTATCTTTCTAGCTGTAAAATAAATCACAGAGATTCCCAAATTAATTTGTAATGCTAAATATTCGTAAGTTTTTTTTATATCATGAGAAATGTTTAGACTGAAGCAGGGATGCCGATCTTTTTCAAAAGAATCGATTCTAAGGATCGATTCAAAGGAAAAAGAATCGATTATGAAAATAATCGAAAGTAAAATAATCGATTCAAAAAATTCTTAAACTGGGATTATCTCGACTAAACTGAGTTTAAGTTAAAAATGCTGTGTTTTGATTGGTAGGCTGCCAATTTAAACCAAGTTTAAACTTAAAATATCGTTGGTGCAAGTAGCCCTAATTGTAACAAAAGAATCGATCTTCAAAAGAATCGATTAAAAATCGGTATCCCTGGACTGAAGGCTGTTCTGTGGAAGACATGCGCAAAATATTGTTTTCATCAGCTGTTATTTATGAAGTGGTTCTTAATAAATTACATGTTTTTAGTTTTTAAAGTTTATTTTTACCGTAACAGAATGAACATTAAATAATATTTTTTTTACAAAATTGTATTTTCTTGTTTATCAAGAATTGTTTATGTTGAAAGTACAATTTGTACAATTTTGGAAAATAATGGGGCAATCCATTTTTTGGAGCTTTGAAGCGTCTAAATTTATTGCGTTTAGAACAGAGGTGCTGACTGTGCTAGATGTGGTGCTTTATAGTTCAGTTTCAAAGGCAGTGGAAGTGCTTGCTTGATTAAGTTGAGGTTCCAAAGTAAAGTCTGAGGGCTCAAGATTATAGTTAAAATCTACAGGCGAAACATTTAAAATTTTATTTGAAACTTCAATTTTGTTCGGGAGAGAGTCTGCAATATAGCCTTCGGCAACTGTGGAGAACTTCCATCCACCATGCCTTTTGAGGGATGTGAGGTCTGCTCCAGCATCCACAAGTATTGTGGCTGAAGTTCGCCGAAAGCAATGGCCTGTGTACCCTTTAGGGTTTTCTAATTTTAGGTAAGTAGCTATCTCTTGTGGAATTGTTCCAAATTTGTTTTTTCCAACTACTTGCCTAACACATTTTCCCTTTCTATAGCCTAGAAAAAATCTTTCTTCAGAAAAATTTGTTTGTCTTAGGCTTGCAAATTTTCTGAACATATCTAAGTATTTTTTTCCTGTTATTGTAAATGACCTGGGATTATTTGTTTTTGTTTGTGGGATTCGTATAAGCAGTGCCGAGCCTAAATCATCAATATCTTGAATTTTGATATTAGCTAACTCCTCCCTCCTACACGCTCCAGTAATTCCAAACAAAAATGCAATCTGTGAAAAAACAGCCATGTTAAATTAAAGCCCTTATTGCTCTTAAAATATATAGGTACCTTTTGTAATAAATAATCCTCGTCTGGTGCTGTTAATAAAAACTTATCAAATTGTTCTTTTGTCTTTAGAAATATCAACATTTCTAGTCAAACACAATTTTGATTTCAACATAGAATACATAGACCATAGTGTTGAAGCTTTGAAAGTTTTTGAAAGCTCTGCCATATATGCAAGTAGTACATTTTCAGATATGGTATGTACATTTTTCTCTTGCATGTATTTTTGAAATCTTTTATATGCATTTTCATATACATCTTTTGATTTTTGAGGCAGCAAATTATTTGACACCTCTTGTGCCGCCTCTCTTATTTCTGGTGGTGTAGATGACATATTTTCAATATCTGAATCCATTTTTCACAATTTTTTTGTTAAAACACTAATTTAAATACGAAACAGCACACAAATTAAACGATGCGCTTCTATTCAATTGTTTTTTTTTTTAAGTTATTTGATTGCCTAGCAATTTGTCATGGATAACTATATATAATATTTTTGACAATTTAAAATTAAATATATTTTAATAATTTTTTAAAAATAGTTACAATCAAATAAAAAACGTTGTATAATACACGGGCGAAAAGTTAAATTTCGATTTCGTAGGTTAATTACCCTCGGGCCGGCCCTATCGGCTGACCCTCGGCTTCTAAAAACCTACTCAATCGAAAAGCTTAACTTTTCGCCCTTTTATTATAAACTACTATTATTTGATTGATTCTAAAAGCGACACTTTTTATTCATGTTTTACGGGCGAAAAGTTGAACTTTGTGGCCCTAGGGCCAAAAAGTTTTTTTCGTCCGCTTTACATTTACTGTAATATTTATAAAGAAATATGACCTTTTGGTCACTTTTGGTCTTGAACTAAGGGAGCGTTCAAGTATTACGTAACGCAAATTTTGATCATTTTGGACCCCCCCCCTGTAACGCTATTTTCCTATACCATTAACATGGGCGTAACACTCCAAAATAACCCCCACTCCCCCTAGGAGCGTTACGTAATACTTGAACATGCCCTAACCGTTCTTTTTGACCAGATACAGTTATTATAATCATTTCATACAAAATAAAACATTGTCCATAATATAACCTCAAAATATATGTCAACTGATTAAACCCACTAAAATAAATTAAAAACACACAACTTTAATTGTAAAATCACTTTCAATATTTATAATATTCATTTAACGGTTTCACAAGTATTATTTTCACAGACTCATTTTAACAGAAATTAAAAAAAGCTATAGCTTTTTTAATTTAAAAATGAAACCGCAAGCAAAGAAACCATTCAATTGTTTTTGTAGCGATTTGATTGGACAGCAATTTGTCATGGATAACTAGATAAGTAATAAGTAAAAAAAAAATATATTTTGCACTTTAAAATTAGGTATATTTTAATAATTTATTATAATTAGTAACAATCAAATAAAAAATATTGTATAATACACGCGCCAAAAGTTAAATTTCGATTTCATAGGTTTATTACCCTCGGGCTGGCCCTCGGCTTCTAAAAACCTACTCAATCGAAAAATTTAACTTTTCGCCCTTGTATTATAAATAACTATTATGGTTTCGTACCGCAACGAAAAATAGAAAAAAAAAAGGTTTGCTCATTGCTGTTTGTCCATTTTTTTACTATGAAGTTTCAAAAAAGTTCCATTTTTGTTTTTGAAAAATTACAAAAGATAAAATGAAATAAATATTTCTGGTAAACTTTAAATAAACTTTTAAGGGAAGCTGTAGAGAAGTGTATTTGTGTAAGGTAAAGGGCTAAAGGGCACAAAAACCATGTTTTTTTTAGTCAATAAATGGCATAATCTTTTTGCGGAAAAAAGTGCGACACTTAAAATTGTTTTGTTTAAATTGGACAATTAAAACTTGTCCGTTTTGAAGTTTATGTCAAATATTATTTATATAACTAATAACTGACTTAGTTTGTCAAATTATTTTAACCTACATTATAAAAACTAAATTAAAACCACTGAAAAAATTAAAAATCAGCTTACAGATTTGTTTTTGAGTCCCACTTTTTTTGATATACTTAAACGTATTAATCGTCATATAAAAAATCAAATATTTCTCTGCAAAAAATTTTATATGCATTTTGAGCTACGACTAGAACTTTTGGGGATACAGGTACGAAATAGAAAAACGAAACCCTCAATGCTCAAGATAACTCGCAACAAACTATTTATTTTTATTTTAACCATGTTAATTTTGGGATTTTGTAATAATAATGATAGAGCGAATTATATTGCTTAGTTTTTGTGAATCTTAAATAAAGCATAGCAAAATAAATAAAATAAAATAAATAAGGTTCCATACATTAGATATGTACTTGGCGGTTGTATCAAATAAGCTTACACCCCCCAAGAAAGAAGATAATGGACTCGTCCACTGCCCCTGTCAACAGGTGTGAATAAAACACAAAAATCAGTATGTAATTGAGCGAAACAGTGAACCTACGGGATCCCAGTATTATAATTTGTTTCGCGAACAGAAGCATTCCAAAATTATGTCGCGATCTTAAGAAAATGCATACACTAAATTAAACGTTTAATAATAGTTTAAAGTGTTATGTGTATGTCCCACATTTTAAACCATCTTCAGGGATAATTCGAAGATAAAACTATTTCAACAAGAGAGCTCTCATTCCTAGGAATTTACAGAAATCTTGGGTAAGTCTTTTTTTGATTATAATTGTTAGGACATTTCTAGTATGCCAAAGACCCTATAATTATCCCTATGCATTTTAAAGTTTATTTTTTTAAGGTATAGTTATTTTAAACCTTCCCGCTTGTAAACAATCTCGAAATTACCATAGCAACGTAAGATATGTATGCGTCGTAAGCGAAATGACTAGGCCCAATTTACATAATCGTAAAACGTTGACGTGCCATTAACGACAACAAAACAATGGTTTATTCCTCTATATTATTGGAATACAAGCGATTTTATAAGCAAATTTTGTTTCTACAGGAATACAAAAGTGTTTTTAGCAACAGCTTTATCAGTTCTTTTTTTTACATCAAAACATTATAAAAACAAAGTAAGTAAACAAAAATTATAAATTTTGGTTATGTTGATATTCAAAACAAGCCATATGCTTCAGTGTAAATCGGACTTTGTGGAGTATTTAACGGCAAATTTAAATTAACTATACCTTAAAAAAATAAACTTTAGTCTATTATTATCGAAGAGAGAAACAAGGCCAGTGGTCCTTCTAAAAATAATCTATCCTAGTTTTTTTACGGCTTTACAACCCGTTGGGGGTCAGCCAGACCCCGCTAAAATTATTTGGCATATAAAGCCATTTTCACCTCAAACAGTGAAGGAAGTGTCAAATTTGTAGAGTCTCTAATTATATCTCAATTAATCAGTCTGAAACTGGTATTCCATAATTTGAACGATTAACCATTAAACAAAATGTTTATGTTGTTTATGATACATACTCATAAATAATTAAATTTTATATCGGGTCCATAAAGCGTGACACCCGAATCTAAGACACTAAATAGTATGCGCAAAAAATTATCCTTGCAATTACGACGTTGCCAGACTATCTTTAGGAATATATTATATAATATTATTTGGCATAAAAATAACAACTAACGGTCCTAATTCTATTAAGCAAAATTTTATTTGTTTTATTAACAACCGGTTTCGGCGCTAGCCATCTTCAGGTTAGGTACAATCTAAAAATTAACATTTTCATAGTAAAAATTAACCCACAAAAAAAGATACAATCTTGGACGTTTTTAGGTTATGTTAAAAAACACTTACCAAAAAATGCATATTACACCCAGTGACATGGAATCAGTAGGGAGAAAACCAACATTATGCAGTAACTGAATAAAAACAATTAGGCTATAAAGCGAATTAATAGTTTTTGCTTTCATATTTTATTATTTTTTTTATTATTAAGGAAAGCCTTGTACACGGAAAAAAAAAATTATAGCTAGGAGCGCTATAACACACATACCAAGCAAATTATAATCGCTTATTATATAAATACAAGGCTTTCTCTTACAATTATGGCAGTCAGTGTAAAAATTTATATGAAATACTTTAATTGTTTAGTGAATAATAAAATATAACAAATAGTATGGCATTTATAGCTTAAATAGATTTAATTATTGTCCGTGCTAATAATTTTTATAATATAATAAAATTTCTGTAAATTTATAATAGTGCCTGTAATAAATATAATCGTGTCTGTAATATATATAATCGTTTCCAATTTATTTTTAACATTATTAGTTATTGTGTCCCTTATAATCTATAGCTTAAATCACTATAATTTGCCACTGTTACCAAATATCTTATAATGTATAGCGCAGAGCCCACTAATTTCTTTCCGTGTATTCGTAAAAAACTTTATTTTACTTTCCCCAAGGAAAGTCTTGCGTTAGTAAAAAAATTCAAAAAAATTTTATTGTTTTTTTTACGTTTCTGGACTTTTATGTCCAAAAAATATGATTTCTGTCAAAAAAAATTCTGTCTGTCGGTCGGTCTGTTTGTCCGGGAAATTTGTGACCACAATAACTCAAGAACCCTTCTTGCTAACGACTTCAAATTTGGACCATAGGTTGATTATCTAAAGTTCTAGACTGGGATTGTTTTTGGTAAAAACCGGATTGGGGTAAGGAGGTAAAATGAGATAAAAACAATTTTTTTCAAAAACATTTTTTTTTCAACTTATTTTTCGTTTTATGAAAAAAGAACCTTTTTCGAAAATAGTTATTTATGGTACTAGTGGGTAAAGTAAGATATTGCCCATGAGAAAAGAGGGCAATATCGGTTTACCCATGAATGCCATACAAGGTTTTATCCAATAAATAGCTTAGAAATTCATATTTTTATTATAAATTTTAATGACATTTACAAGAAAATAATTTGACAAGTGACAGTTGAGTGGGTAAAATTAATAATTATCCACTCAATAAAGTAAAAGCCACGCTCGGATTATTATTGAGTTTATCTATTTAAAATAAAGCTGGTAATTGTCTCATTATCTGTATTTATTGGATATTTTTTTTTCTTCTTATATTAAGAAAAGGAAAGTATTGTTTTATCTTGAAGTAACTTAAAAATTTTGTGTATTATTTTCTCCATATCTGAAACACCCTAGTGTTATTGCAATCACAATAATTGTGATTATTATTTACTCTAGGTATATCTGAAAACACTTTTAGCAGTTTGAGCACACTGCAGTGCACTATATTGCATAAAATATTATTTAGACAAAATCAATACTGTTATTATGGCTTAAATATATAAAGCTACGGTTTCCTCCAAAAGGGTAGCCGCGACCGAGTCGTTGAGACATCTCCAATGTATTTTAAATGTCCCTGTTTTCCTAGCTGCTGCCGAGTCGTTACTACTAACTACCGGTCGCCGTTCGTTTGGTCGCCGGTCGCTTGACCGCTCCGGGAACAGACGCACGACTAATTCGTCACAAATTTGACAGTGTGTGAACAGGTGTGCGCTATGACAGTTTTTTTGTTTTTTATTTGTTTTTTTTATTTTTCGTACAAAAAATGTTTTTAATAAACTGTCTTTTAGTTATCAAATTAGTACAATTCATATATTTATATTATTTTTTTAAGTGTTTATAACTTTAGTTTGGTTTGACTAGATAAAAGTCACAAATAAGTTAGGTTAGGATCTGATCGTTAATTTATTGCGTTCTACGTTTTGTTTTGTGAATATTTTATGATTTTGTTCTGATAGTTAATACACTTTAAGGATCCTGGCTGCCATGGCATGCCAGGACCTTATCCATTGGTTTTAAATTTAGAAACATTAGAAGAACCGACTTTTTAGAGATATTCATACTGATTGCAAGGCATAAACTCGCAAACAAAGTAACAGCTGTTTATAAAATGGCCAGCTAACAGAATGGCGACTGGCGACTGGCGAGACCGAGGAAAACAGGTAGGGTCGTAACGACCTGGTCGCGGCTACCCGGTCGCAGTCGTCAGCGACTGCGACTCTTGGAGAAAACCGTAGCTTAAAGGAAGAATCAATAATAAAATATTATTTTCCCACGACCACCTATGAAAACGACAAATTTCACACGTTTTAAAGAGTAAGAAAGTACCATATTTCATACTATCATGATTTTTTTTCAAAATATTTACTATTTTATACGTTTTTTTCATGACATTTTTATGTTTCTGGATAATTCTGAATTATAAATAGTTTTTAGTTTAATCAATCTGATATATTTAATTAATAATAACTTTGTTTTTTATTTATGTTTATTTTAAAAAATAATATTGTAAATTATTTTATTTTTGTTGGAGTCGTAGGAAAAATGGTGTACACAACTTGTCGGAAAGTATCTTTCTTGCATTCGCAAGTTATGGATTATACTATTTTAATTTTATACAATAATTGAAATTTTGGTGGAGGCGCAAGATTATACAGGGCATTTCTTTTAAAAGCCCCTCTACGATATCAAATTAAAATTTGGAAAATATATATTGTTTAAACTATCCACGTACCTTAGTTACAATTTTTATAAATTTGAAATAACCCCAAGGGGACAAAGGGGGAGAATTTTAAACTCAAAAATGCCATAAATTCCTTGTTTTCAAGAAATGACCATCACATTCTATTAAGGACTGTTTAAAATTTATCTATAACCTATAAAAAAAAAAAATATATCTTAAGTTTTTACTTATTTACATATCTTAACTAAACACGTATACCTATACTTTATACACTTATACATCTATACACCTTTACACCTTTACCTATTTTAATTAATTTTCATCTATCAGTTTTTTGACAATTAGATTTTAAATTTATATAATTTTTTATTTCTATTTTTAATTTTTACCCTGAAGAAGAAGGGACAATATTACCTTCGAAACGTTGGCACTGTTTATATATATTTAGTTTTTTATTAAAGCAAGATTTTTTCATTATAACCTGGGTTTTAATTTAATTTAAGTTCAAAAAATAAACATACAGTTGGATTAAAAATTTGAATTACTTTTAAATAAAACCCCTTTCCATAAAAATGTTACTCTTTGTCCCCCTGGAGTTATAAAAATTATTTAAAAATGTATATTTTCATCATAAGGATATGTTATTTTAGGTAGTATAGCTGTTTCAAAATTTTAGGTCGATATTTTACGCCGTTTAAAATTTAAAAAAAAGTTATCGTTTAATGGAATCATTACCCTGTCTCATACAAAAAAGTGCCTTTGTAAAACCAAAGTTAGAGTTTTTTGTAAAAATTAATGATAAATACAAAAACTGACAACTAATGTTTATTTTATTCAAGAATATTTAATTTAAATTAAAGCATAAAAGTACATTTTAAGGAATAAATAATCCTTTATTAGCTTTCTGTGATTTTTTTGTATTTTAAAATGACTTTTTCTGTAGTCTGTATCCTATGATATGCGAAAAATATGGAAATCTAACACTTCTATTCCTAACATGCGTCGGAAAGTTTTGTGAATTGTGGATTAAATTAAATAAAATATATATTCGGAGTTCTGAAGTTAATGTCAAATGAGATTTTTTTTCTCGCCCTGGCTTTAAAAAATGTCGACATTCAACATTTATAAAACGTGTTCATATAAAGTTTAATTTGCTTTATTAATTTAAATCAGATTTATTTTCTTTGTCGCATTTTGAATTTTTATATACAATCAAACCTTAAAAAAAAAAAAATATATAAAATAATATATTATTATTCTTGAATATTCAATACTGAAGGTCTCGCTATGTAACTAAAAATATCCCCTTATAACATTTTTTTTCGATGTTATGGGAAATAGCAGGTACGGAGGCTAACACTGATCTACAAAAAAATAATGTTCTTCAAGGACTAAACCTATCATGCCTTAAGTATTTTTGTGTGCTGAAACCGAATTTTTAATTAAAACAACTTTCTACCGCGTAGATTTCGAGTAAATGCCGGTTTTTATTAGAGATCGGTTATACGACCCCAATTTTTTTTTTAAATCGCTTACGATTTCAGGGGGCTCCGAGCAAAATATGGGGGCGCCTTGGTTTTAAATTAAATTAAAACTTTTTAATTATATGCTTTTCATTATCGCTTATAACATTTTTTAAGATAGATTCATTAACTTTTTGTCTGTTCCTAAGCTTTAGAGTTCTACAGTTATAGTGCAATTCTCAAAATCCAGGGGCCAGGGGCGGTAACCTGCTTTTCGAGTTGTCATCGCCCCTAGCCGCCCCCTTTAATCCAACACTGTATTTTGAGCATTCAATTATAACCATACCTCGGGCTATTGCTAGCTATTAGTCATCTTTTATCATGTTTTTTAGCGTTTTTTATAGATACACTGGCGTTGCTCTGTTCTAGAGGGGGGACCGGTGATTATAATGTAGATCTCTAAAGCTTAGTAAAAGATAAAAAGTTAATAAATCTCTCTTAAAAAATGCCCAAGTTATAAGCGATAACGAAAAGCATAAAATCTCGCATATAACTAAAACGAAGGCGACCCCACTATTTTGCTCGGTGCCTCCTGAAATCGTAAACAATTTTTAAAAAAATTACATTTACGTAATCCCCATGATTTAAATTTGTCCTCAGATGAATCCGAAAAAGTTTACTTTTTTGGGCTCGTATAACCGATCTCTAATAAAAACCGGGCTTAACTCGAAATCTACGTAGTAGAAAATTTTTTTAATTGAAGATTCGGTTTCAGCACATAATAGGTTTAGTCATTGAATAATAAATTTTTTATATCCACTTTTTACACAAAATCATATTTTGACGTTGAATCTGCTTTGTGATATCTGTGCTCATTTTGGATGGAAACGCAATTTAAACTATTAAAAATGTTAGGTTAATTTGGGGTTTTGGAAAAAAACCAGTTATATATAAATTTTTTGATCAAAAGCAACCATCGAAGCCTTCGAATCGAAGGTACCATGGAGAAAAACGAAACCCAAAATAAAAACCAAGAAGTGTCCTCTAAATGTTTTAAATACATTTTTTAAAAAATGTTTGCGACCTTGCGTAAATTAATTATTAAGTATTAATTAAAAGTTTTTACCGTAACAATAGGAGAAAAAACTTTTTTATTTTACGGTAACAACTTGTATTTAATAACTGTAGTTTCTGGGGATACAAATAATATTTGTAAATTATACAAAATCTTTTGGTATTTAATCGGGTACCAAACTCTGTAGGAATTTGCTTTTAATATGATATATACAAAATTAGGTCACGAGGAAATTGTATTTTATTTTAGACACCTGTGTTATTTATATGATACAGGGGATATTCTAAGCCTTTTTTAGCGGATTTCCTCCCTATCTCCCAAGGGCTTGGTGTTCTAGAAAAAAAATGGAGTAAGAAATTTCTCTGTTTACAGGGTGATACAGAAGTAGATTATTTAAAATACACTGCTAAAATAGTTTACTAGTTGTTGATATCACTGTTTTCCATTTAAAAACGCATTGAAAGCTTTTTGAATCTTGTTAAGTCATCCTATTGGTATATATTTACAAACGATTAGTCATAATTTTAAAACTGTATTCAGATTCCACCTATAACTTTACGTCTTCAGTATTAAAAATTAAAAATTAAAAATGGCGGATCGAATATGGTAGCCAAATTTCATGAATTCTAATAATAAAAATAAAATTTAGAGGTTTTTTAGGTTGCTGAAACCAAATTCATTGAAAATTCAAAATCGCTGATGTTCTATTTCGTTTAAATTTGACAAATATAAAAAATCAATCGGCGATTTTCAATTGGACATTTTGAATTTAGGAACTTTAAGTATTAACCCACATTAAGTTTCTTAAAAAAGCCTTTGTATCAAGTTTTAAGAAAATCTAATATTTAAAAAAAATTGAATTGCAGTTTTAATATAATAGGTATTCCAAATCAGCACTCAATTCTTTTATTCCTAGACCCCCAAAAACTTCTAACCATTTTTTTATGAAAAAATCTTGTAAATAAAAGTACGAAACAAGTATAAACTTAGAATAGTATATTCTATAACTAGTATGGAATAGACAATGTCATACGAGCCGACAGGCGAGTATGACGGTCCCGCGAGTGCGGAATGACGTGTTTTAGACTATACTTTTTCTTCGACTGCAAATATGAAACACTGTATGACTTTAAACTGCGGACAAGGTTAAAAACAATGTTTTTTTATGACTCGACATTGTAAATGTAACAAAACACACATTTTTAAATAAAGCAATTAATGTTATTTAATGATTTTATCAAATCAGTACTTAAAAAAGATTTTTATTTAATTTTAGCACATATTTACAAATTATAATGCAAAAATTGAAGGTTATGCCAGATTTAAATATTTAACAATAGATGGAGCAGTTTTAGTTTTTTGAACTAAATTGATAAAAAACTTGTCAAATATTAAGAAAAACTAATAAACTTTATGTAATAAAACTTTAAATTGAAATTATTCTTTTTTATGGAATTAGTGGGGTAGTAATTTAATAATTGACTAATTTATATGAATAAGAACTTATTCTTGTTTAATTTTAAACAAAATTATAAAAATATTAATTTATTATTCCATCAATCTATTTTCTAATCATCGTACAGAGTGATATTGGTAGACTGACAAAGTCTCCAGATTAGGAGAGGTATGAGTAGTTGTCTACATCTAGAAATAGATGGCGCACAAGTCTACATCAATCTAATGGCTATATTCCTTTTGCGAGTAAAGTCTAAAAACGTTTTCTTAATCAGCGTGCAGAGTTGACTCTTGGTACTGAAGAGGGCCAGCAGCCCGAAACTGTCAGTCTACCAATATCACTCTGTACGATGATTAGAAAATAGATTGATGGAATAATAAATTAATATTTTTATAATTTTGTTTAAAATTAAAAATTTCTGTCCTTACTAATTTTACGTCTAACCACCCGTTAGTGGTACTATGTGCTTGAGACACACAAGTCTTCAACTTGCTACCATTCAAAGTCTCCAGATTAGGAGAGGTATGAGTAGTTGTCTACATCTAGAAATAGATGGCGCACAAGTCTACATCAATCTAATGGCTATATTCCTTTTGCGAGTAAAGTCTAAAAACGTTTTCTTAATCAGCGTGCAGAGTTGACTCTTGGTACTGAAGAGGGCCAGCAGCCCGAAACTGTCAGTCTACCAATATCACTCTGTACGATGATTAGAAAATAGATTGATGGAATAATAAATTAATATTTTTATAATTTTGTTTAAAATTAAAAATTTCTGTCCTTACTAATTTTACGTCTAACCACCCGTTAGTGGTACTATGTGCTTGAGACACACAAGTCTTCAACTTGCTACCATTCAAAGTCTCCAGATTAGGAGAGGTATGAGTAGTTGTCTACATCTAGAAATAGATGGCGCACAAGTCTACATCAATCGAATGGCTATATTCCTTTTGCGAGTAAAGTCTAAAAACGTTTTCTTAATCAGCATGCAGAGTTGACTCTTGGTACTGAAGAGGGCCAGCAGCCCGAAACTGTCAGTCTACCAATATCACTCTGTACGATGATTAGAAAATAGATTGATGGAATAATAAATTATTATTCTTGTTTATATGTAATTAATAAAGTTCTAAATAAATACCTTATTAATTGTTTAAAATAGGATATTTTTTAACCGACTTCCAAAAAAGTAGGAGGTTATCAATTCGACGTGTGACTTTGTTTTTTTTATGTTTGTTCCCGCATAACTTTGGAACGAATGAACGGAATTTGATGAAACTTTTTACAACTGAAAGAGGGCATTCATGAGGTGGTCCCGTTTTAATTTGATGCTCGGGTAATGCCGGGTAAGCCGGATAATTAAGATAAATATAATCATTTTAACGCAATTTCACTTAAACACGGCTTAATTTGGTTCTACTACCAGCCAAATTTTTAGAGAAATATCGGATAACTCGGATAAGCCAGATAACTTGATTAAGGGGTCACTTAGATATTACAGCACGCTGAAAATCTTTTAAATGCCGCTAAACTTGATTCTCTGGACCTGTAACATTAAAATACCAAGAGAAAATGATAAATGTTGTGATTTTACCAAAAGGCGTTGTTTGATTATTACTTAACGCTTAAAGTTTAACAAGATTTTCTTTAGTATTTCGTTTAAAATAAATAAAAATATTACTTTTATTTTTTAGAAATTTATCTTTAAGATAATGACGTCACACGCACTAACAGTGCTTTGTAACGTCAGCAGCTTGCCGAGATGGAAGGACAACTATAATTTAGCTTAGATGACGTTACAAATCTACAAGTTTTGTGTCTCTAAAAAGTAAAAAATAAAAAAATACTTAAGTCGGTGCCAATTTCACAGCAAACAATAATAAAATAATAAAAAAATAATTGTTAGTAATTAATTTAGGGAAAAGTGAAATTGGTACCGACTTAACTATTTTTAATTTTTTACTTTTTAGAGACATAGAAGTCGGTTAATTTTTTTTGCGAAAAGTTTTTTTATACCTGTCATTTTTCAGATACGATGTTTCGGAATTTACAAAGCGTCTCCATCCCGGAAATTAATATAATAAAATATAATTTAGTTTGACTATAGATTTTGCATTATGATTACGTATCTATACAGTATAATTTTATCATGCGATACTAGCATTAGAGAAAATGCAACTTTAATATTAGAAAATACAATTTATCTACTATCATAATTTTTTTAACCTAAATACGTTAACCCTAATAATAATATAATTATTTTAATGCTACGTGCACATTTTAATGGAAAAATAAAGTTTTAGTTGTCATATATAAGGTGTCCCACGCTAGACAAATGACTTAATTTGTGGCATTATTAACAGAGATATCAAAATGAAATTTTTATCAGTCAATGTAGACCAAATTAACTTTAATTACGATTCACTTACCGCAGTAATGAGAAGAATCCAGCGCATGCGCACTGATTTTCTTATTTTTGTTTTGACGTATGCCAAAATTTATTTTAAGGTTATGTACACGGAAAGAAATTAGTGGGCTCTGCGCTATACATTATAAGATATTTGGTAACAGTGGCAAATTATAGTGATTTAAGCTATAGATTATAAGGGACACAATAACTAATAATGTTAAAAATAAATTGGAAACGATTACATATATTACAGACACGATTATATTTATTACAGGCACTATTATAAATTTACAGAAATTTTATTATATTATAAAAATTATTAGCACGGACAATAATTAAATCTATTTAAGCTATAAATGCCATACTATTTGTTTTATTTTATTATTCACTAAACAATTAAAGTATTTCATATAAATTTTTACACTGACTGCCATAATTGTAAGAGAAAGCCTTGTATTTATATAATAAGCGATTATAATTTGCTTGGTATGTGTGTTATAGCGCTCCTAGCTATAATTTTTTTTTCCGTGTAACATTCTTTTGCAAAAATATCTACTTTTTTCTTTGCGAGCTAACAGTTTTTTTTTAATTGGCTAAAAGTACTCGCTTTTAATATTATTTTCGTAAAAAAAAATTGCAGAATATTCATTAATAAACATTTGATTCTTAAAATATATCGCCTTCTAAATTCTGAAATATCGTATCTGAAAAATGCCTCCCATTAAAAAAAAACACCAAACCAGCAAACTACCAAACCAAACCATTAGTAACGTAAGCCAACGCCTCGCATTAAAAAAAAAACACCAAACCAGCAAACTACCAAACCAAACCATTGTTAACGTAAACCAACGCCTCCCGTTAAAAAAAACACCAAACCAGCAAACTACCAAACCAAACCATTGTTAACGTAAACCAACGCCCCCATTAAAAAAATCAAACAAAAATTCATGAGTATTTTAACAATCTTTTGCTATATATTCTAACAAAAAAACTGGATTTTCCGCACCTAATTATATTCAAGACAGTAAGTTTTAGTAATAAAACCAGAAATCAGTGCAAAAATATAGTTCATTTTTGTGGACCTGAAGCGCACCGTAATCCCACTCAAATTAAAATATTTCATAAAACTACAACTGCCTAAACTTTCGACATCCGTCAAAACAAAGATAAGCAAACCAGTGCACATGTGCTAGATTCTTCTCATTACTGTGGTGAGCGAATCGTCTTTAATTTTGCCTAAACAAAAGTTTTCTACTCTTTTTTTTTTTGAGCTAGAGCTGCATTTTTTACCAAAACAATACACACCGGTCTGGAAACAATTTTTAGCTCAACTTTCATATAACCCAAGTTTTTTTTTTCATAATTTAATTATTTAGAGCTTTGGCATCTTTTTAAGATCAAATTTAAAAAAATCTGTCGATGTGTTTTTTAGATAAACGATTTTCATTTGTTTTAACAAAAAAAAATGACATATTTAAATATTATTTTAGATATTTAGATTTTACTTCAAAAAGTGAGAAAAAAGTTGTTATAGACGTTTGAGCTAAATTGCTTTTTAAGGGGGCTAGCGCACTTTTAAAGGGCATTTTTAGAATATTTCACTTCATGTCTCAGTGACAGTTTAACTTATTAACATGAAATTTTTACTGAACTATAGAACGAATAAATGTAAACAGGTTTGTTTGTTTGTTTGTTTAACCTCGTACTATTCTACTTAATTAAGCATCCCCTAAGTCCAGGACTTGTGTGGGCTAGTAGTAGAGGGAACCACCGGCTTATACTGACTTTCGAACCAGTTTCTAGGGAGTGTCCGTTTCACTTATCGCCTTCGACAAATTTCAATTATTAATTAACTGAAAAAGGCAAATCGGCGCCAGTGAGAATCGAACTAACGATAATAGACTTGCTATGCATACGCGCTAGCCACTACGCTATGCCTCCCAAGGTGCGTAGATAATGAGTGCCTCATAATTTATATGTAAAACTGTTAAACATATAATTTTTCTTATGTCATAAAATGATAATGTTTATTAGTTGCATACTATAGTAAAAGTTTCAAGCCAATAAGTTAAACTGTTCCTGAGTTATGAAGTGAATAATATTCTAAAAATGCCCCTTAAACGTGTTCTAGCTTCCCTAAGATCTAAATTTTTAGTTGGATTACCACTCCTGTGGTTAAAATACGTTTGAATTAAGGTCCCATGTACGAGTATAAAATATAAATAAATAAAATAAATAAGAAGCCATTTAACACAAGCGTTTATAGAAACTTTTTGTTTTACTTTTTGACGTAAAATCTGAATATCCAAAAATGTCAAATTTCAAATGTCTTAAAAATATGCCAAAGCTCTAAATAATTAAATTATGAAAATAAAACTTGGGTTATATGAAAGTTGAGCTAAAAAATGTTTCCAGACCGGTGTAAATATTTTAAAATGACAAATAATGAAAAAATATTGCTGTTAAGAACACTTTAATAAAAAACTAAATATATATAATTCATTTTAAAATGACAATGGTTTAAAAATATATGTTCTTTTAAAAATATAAAATGAGTGATTTGTTTACCGTGGGACATCGTGTGTAAGACAGGCCTGCAAAGTTCTATTTTTTCATCTAATTTTATATAAATATATTTAAATAGACGGTCAAAAATTAATAATCGAGCACAAATTTTACATTGAATGTTTGTTTAAGCTCGTACTATTCTACTTAAATAAGCATCCCTAAGTCCAGGACTTCTGTGGGCTAGTAGTAGAGGGAACCACCGGCTTTAACTGACTTTCGAACCAGTTTATAGGAAGCATCTTGCCTTCGCCAAATTTCAGTTAGTAAATAACTGAAAAAGGCAATCGGAGCAATTGAGAGTCGAACTCACGCTAGCCGGCGTGTCAGGATTTGAATTAGATGTCCTAACGCACTCGATGATAACGTTATGACGAACACGATGGATTTATACTAATCCATTTAATCTATTTAATTAAAGGTAGGCGCTTCGTGCCTCCTACTTTATTTTAAATTATAGAAATAAACATCGACGCTAAGCGCCTTTCACTTATTTGGAACAATTTATTAAAACTTTGACCTATAAATGAAAGTCGCCGCATCGCGCCTCCCTTTTTACAGATCTGCAGTTTTGTTTTTTTTCTGCTGATTTTTTCTGAAGATCTAAATTTCAGACGGACGTACGGTTGGCAGAAATTTTTATGGGTTAAGATGGGATTTAAACATTAAAATTGAAAGTGGTCAACGCATAAAATACGCTAACAATGCGGAGTGTGACAATATATTGATATTAATAAAAAGAGTAATTGTTTCCATCGATTTATAATTAATTGGTGTTATAAATGTGCATATTGTAGCTGTATAAAAGTATTAAAACATAAAAAATTTTATCCAATACATACAGATAATAAGACAATTACCAGCTTTATTTTAAATAGATAAACTCAATAATAACCCCTACTTTATTGAGTGGATAATTATTTATTTTACCCACTCAACTGTCACTTGTCAAATTATTTTCTTGTAAATGTCATTAAAATTTTTAATAAAAATATGAACTCCTAAGCTATTTATCGGATAAAACCTTATATGGCACTCATGGGTAAACCGATATTGCCCTCTCGAAAATTAACCTGCTTGGCTGACGCCTCGCAGGTTAATTTTCTCATGGGCAATATCTTACTTTACCCACTAGTTCCATAAATAACTATTATTTCATTTGCACAATATAGATATAATATAGACATTTGACAGCACCTAATTTTTTTTTCTTGTAATATTTAATATAAATTTTACGCCTAAAATTTAAAATTTTTTGGTTGATTTCTAATCCTTAAATTGAAATATTTTTCTGTAAAATATCTGTTATGTAAAATATTTTACATTTAAGGGTTAAAAAAACTGCAACATCGCCATATTTACATCGGCACTTAGTGCTACTAAGAGTGCCGCTGTATTGAAATCTTCGCCGAAAAGTCAAAATCTTTGACCACGTTTTTTTCACATTTCTCGACGTTTTAGACCATTCTGAGTGGAAATCAGTAAAAAAATTTTTTGCGTCTGTCTATCTGTCTGTCTGGGTGTAAACTCTCTAACTCCATTTCTACATGAGATATCCACTTGCAGTTATTTGCATATTGTTTTTTATCGTATTCCGAAGAGCTGATTAGATTTTGGGGGTAAACGATTGGGGGTAAGGGGGTAAAAATAGGGTAAAACTCCTATTTTTAGCGTTTTTTGTTTATAGCTAAGGCAATTATTATTGTATTTGGCTAATTTAGCACTTATATAAAAGACAATTTTAAATTGGTTAAAAAATTTTATAAACAACGTTTTCCTAAAACGCATTGTTTTCGAGATATTGGGGTTTAAAGCAGTAAAAGGTTTTTTTAGCATATCTCACATATTTATAACCCGATTTCAAAAAATTATATTTTAAATAAAAGCTCTTTTTAAGCCCTATAAAAAATGTTATATACAGTTTTTTGCTAAAATGTTTTAAAGATACAGAATTTAAAATCAAACAAAACACCTAGTTTGTTTGAAATTTGCAAACTAGATGGCTCTAGTGTACAATAATGCCGATGTTTTGACAGGGTGCTTGCAACGTTTCATCTAGTTTTAATAAAATTTATTGCGCATAATAGATATCCATCTGGATATCTATTTGATGCAACTTAAGAAAAAAGCTAAATCAACCCTTAGAAAACCTTAGCTCAGCAATTTAAATAAAAATTGAAGGTTTTTGGATGCAGAATGACTTCTTAAATTTTAGCACGCCAGTTAACTGATCACCCTGTTTAAGATTTAAAATATATAAAAATACTTACGGACAAAAATGTTGGACATCAGTGTAGCGGGAAGGCAAAAAACAATGACCAATATATCAGCAACCGCAAGATTAACGATAAAAAAGTTCGTAACAGTTCTCATCCGGGGCGAACGAAACACCACAGCAATTACAAAAAAGTTACCAACCAGTCCCACAGCAAATACTAGGAGATAAGCAACACAATAAACAGCTGTCATAGCCATTGAATGCCTATAAAAGAGTTCCGGCACAAACGCCGATTCTGTGGCGTTAAGCGAGGCATTCATCACTAAAGTAGCACCATTTGTTTTTATTTCAAACACTGCTGTTTTGTAAATATCGCTGCTTTCAGTGTGCGTTGGAACTTCAAAAAAGTTTCCCAAATACTCCGCAGATAACATGTTGTCACTTTGGTCTAAAAACTTATTAAAAGGATTTAAAAAGTTTGGTTTAAAAGTGCTCGTCTCGCTGATAGATTTTCTTTGAGATTTTAAATAACTGTTTTCTGAGTGTACTTCTGGCATTGATAGGTCGGTAAAGTCGCCCATTTAACTATACTTATATCATAATTTTGCAGGAAAATTAAAAAAAAAATTGAAAAAATTAATTAAAAAAAAATTAAATAAGCTTTTAAAAAAATATTTTTCTGTACATTCGCGAAATGTTGTCACGCGCTTTTCACAAGAAGAATTGAACAACCGACGCGTTTCCCGAGCCGGGTGGAAATGCAATCCGCGTCGGGACGCTCTGAGGGTTGCAGTTGCGTGAGGCTCCGAAAGACACCGGTGGTCCTACGATAAAAGCGGCTGCGCTTATTTCATGATGTACTATTTTTTGGACATTTCATTCTCTTGCAGATTAAATTGAGAAAATCAGGGTTTTGCATTTTATATTTTGCGGTCCAAAAGTCACCACCCACAAGATAATTTTTGGGGGTTTAAAATAGGACTGAAAACGGGATTTTTTTGTCAAAAGTTCTTTAAAAAATAAAACAGTTTTTGAAAAATGGTATATTTCATGATGTAAATTCGTCAATTATACTTTTAAACTAAGAACAATCTTAAAAAATCGTAGTATCCAATACATACAGATAATAAGACAATTACCAGCTTTATTTTAAATAGATAAACTCAATAATAACCCCCGCGTGGCTTTTACTTTATTGAGTGGATAATTATTTATTTTACCCACTCAACATCACTTGTCAAATTATTTTCTTGTAAATGTCATTAAAATTTTTAATAAAAATATGAATTTCTAAGCTATTTATTGGATAAAACCTTGTATGGCACTCATGGGTAAACCGATATTGCCCTCTCAAAAATTAACCTGCTTGACTGACGCCTCGCAGGTTAATTTTCTCATGGGCAATATCTTACTTTACCCACTAGTACCATAAATAACTATTTTTTAGTAAAAAAATTGAAAAATGAAAACCTTAAATTGAAATTTAAAAAAATTAAAAAATATATGGTCGTATAGAGAATTTTATTTTCTTTAAAATAATTTATCCATTTAAAAAATAACCCCCTAACCCCCTTGACCACATTGTAAAAACTACAAATATCGAGTAGATGCCAAAAGATAGTTTAATTTGTCTTATTTATTTATATTTCAACTGGTTCAAAAGTTAAGAGAGGGGGTCACTTCTGGACCGCATAGTATGCATAATAAATACTTTCAATAAAAGAATACTTTCCTCTAGAGTTTAAATTGAAAAAAGATAAATAAAAGTCCAAACGAGAGTGGGAAGGTTTACGAACGAGACGCCAGGCGAGTAAGGAAACCCCGCAAGTGTATGAAAGACACTTTCCAACGAGTTATGTACACTATTTTTCCTACGATCCCGAAAAAATATGAATTTTCTTATTTTAAAATTTTCTAATTTTTAAGAAAAGCAAAGCACAAAATAATTATAAATAGCATACAAATTTATGTATGTGGGTATATCAAACAGGAAATATGATTTTCATTTAGCTTTAGTTTTCTTGGTTTTTGTATTTAATACAATACATAGCTGTTTAATAGGTTGCCTATTCCTAAATAAATGCAAACTTGAGTTTGATTATTAAAATAGATTTCTGTGGTTATGCTGCCATATAAGACAGTAAAATTGTACTGTTTTACATTTCATAAAAAAAATACTGTGTAGTTTGATGTTTTTTATGTAAAGTAAGGTAACTAAATAAAAAATTAAGTAATTTTTATAAGATCTAGACTGTGTAAACTAGACAGTAGTGGTCAAAATAGTAACGTTATAACTATAGTTTCTATTTTTGACATGAAAAACAAATATATTTGGATTAAAACACTTAAAAGATATAAAAGGCTATGGTGAAAGGTGGAAAATGGTTTATAAAACAAGGTGAATCAAATTCGTATAAGGTAAATATCTAAATAAAATTAGGCAAACCTCTATACATAAATATCACACGAGTGTGATATAAAAATATCAAACTAGTGCGATATGGGGCGTTTTCTAAAGAACAAAAGAGTATGCTAAATGTCATTTTCATACAGGATCGTAGGAAAAATATATTACTAAATTAATTTTTTTGAACTCTTATTATTTTAAAACCGAGTATAATGTAAGTGTATAATATAATAAATCTTCTTTCCCCGAAATTATTTGGAATTGTCTCGAGCTTTACGTCTCTGAAAATGTGATTAGTTAACTTATTTGGATACCTTACTCGAGAAATTTATTGTACATTCACTTCTCAAGTGCAGACTAATTCTGTAGGGTTGTGGACCTCAACACTGCCCCACTTCGAAAAAAGCAGCATGTGCAAAAATGATAGAAAACGCATTTTTTATTTGATTGATTCTAAAAGAGACACTTTTTGTTCATGTTTTACTGGCGAAAAGTTGAACTTTGTGGCCCTAGGGCCAAAAAGTTTTTTTCTACGACTGCTTTAGAATGTAAGCAAATACACACACTTTTCAAACACAGAATGCATCCATTCTAGCTCTAGATACGGTATGAATATTCCGTATCAAGTGTTAAAATGAGCACATGTAGTACCATCTCTTGTTTATAAAAGTAAAGAAAACTGTAGCAAAATTAGCAAAAATATATAAATTTTACCATGAAATATTGAATAATTTAACGCAATTTAAAGATTTGCGTTCAAATTACATAAAGTTAATTAGTTTTTCTTAATATTTGACCAGTTTTTTATCAATTTAGTTCAAAAAATTAAAACTGCTCCATCTATTGTTAAATATTTAAACCTGATATCTGTCACAAGAATCTGACATAACCTTCAATTTTTGAATTATAATTTGTAAATATGTGCTAAAATTAAATAAAAAGTACCGATTTGATAAAATTATTAAATAACATTAATTGCTTTATTTAAAAATATATGTTTTGTTGCATTTACAATGTCGAGTCACAAAAAACATTGTTTTTTACATTGTCCGCAGTTTAAAGTGTTTCACATTCGCCTGCCGGCTCGTATGACAAACTTTCCGTTCGCGCGGAATATTGTCTATTCCATACTAGTTATAGAATATACTATTTTCGCCCGCTAACTAAAACTTGTTATTTTTAAGCCTTTTAAAAGAATATGCTTTACCTTTACTGTAATATTTATAAAGAAATATTATATTTAGGTCACTTTTGGTCTTGAACTAACTGTTCTTTTTGACCAGATACAGTTATTATAATCATTTCATACAAAATAAAAATTTCTTCTATAACATAACCTCAAAATATAAGGTAACTGTTTAATCTGTATTCATCCACTAAAATAAACTAAAAACACATCATTTCAATTGTAAAATCAATTTCAATATTTTGAATATTCATAAATCGGTTCAGAAATATTACTATTTTCATAACATATATATATTATTACTAATCAAAATTTTATTATTATTTACCGATTGTTAATTTTTCTGAATACTGTAACATACTTTAAACTAGATCAGTAATACAACTTAACAACAACTCAAAGTATACCATACTAGTATAATAAGTGTGATATGCTTTATCAAATGTTACAGTAATTTTTACTGCAACATGCTAGTATTAATAAACACATGTTGCGTGGGGATCCAAATGTACCAGCACGTTGTGATGGGGTAGTATGACAACATATTGTGTATTATACACACATTGTAGTATTTAATATCACAAGTAAAGTATTAAATACCAATGGTGGAGAAATATTAAAAAAATGAGGTTATGTTAACTTCAAGTTTCATGTTAGAGGTTTGTGCGAAGAATTATATTTTTATATTCAAATTACTGTTAAAAATAAATTTGTCTATGTAAAGTATAACATATATTTTTAGTTTTTATTTCATATATATAACGTATATAACCAACTGTGGCAACAAAACAACGACAAAAAGAAACTTTTGATGTGTACTGAAGTGAGATGAAAAGTCGCATCTTTAAGAAAGAAAATAATGTTACACAGTGTTACCAACATCAAATATATATTTTTACTTTATGTTGGACATTTAGAATCAAAATGGAGGACGCATTTATTCGGGACGCAGAAGTATGCGCAGACGGTCAAATTTCATTCTAGTTTGTTATTTTATCTATGAGATAACAAGACATGATTTACAGGTTACCTTTGTAGCCCAAATTCGGCGTTTTTTAGAGACCCTCCTTTGCCCAAAAAGTGCGGATGCGGCTTTTTTCAGCTGTACGCCAGAACTTCATTACAGCCTACATGTTCTACGGGCAATTTCGTTTTGTGGTGGAAACTTTATTTGTTACCTTTTTGTCTTTCAACATTCCTTTTCTTTACTCTATAAATCTGTCATGCGTTGACAGTGGACAATAAATCAAAGCAAAAGTGGGTAACACTCGACTTGTTGAGCGCAAAATTACTCTGAGATAAGAAGGCTTCACGGCTAGTAAATAATTTAATAACAAAATTATTTATAGTTAATTTTTATTTTAATAACACAAGTCAACATAATTTTGTGCCTGGGATTAGTGTACGTAATTACTATAGGTTTAGTGATGATCATCCAACAAAAAAAAATATTTAATGAAAAAGTTTGCTTTTGTAGCCAGGAAAACATTATTTCAAAATTTAAGAAAATCTATCATCATTCATTTGTTAAAAACCCAAAACAAATATATTTGTATATTTATTTAATAACTTCAGTTAAATCTATGGAAATTTTAAGCATTGAATAGAAAATATTAATAGCAAACCACGGTGTGTGGGAAATAACTTTTTTTACAAAAAAAAAATAATAATAGCAAATTTTTTATCGTGTTTTAATAGCAATATTATTATTTTTTTCTCTAAAACGCTTTAAGTCTCCATCGATTTGACTGCTAAAGTCATAAATACATATTTTAAGGAAAATTCTTTATTTTTTTTTGTTTTAAAGGTGGGTTAAAACAAAAATGAAAAAAAAAATTTTTTATTTTTTGTTTTATATTTTGATGTATTTTTTTTTCAAAATATATTTTTTTATTATTACAGGCTTTTGTATAAAATCTAAAAAAAATATTGTCTTACCGATAAGAAGCTATGAATTTTTGAATATATTTGAATTCAAAAAGCAAAATTTTGGAGGGTCGTATTTTCCAAAATTTTCAAAATTAAAAAAAAAACATTCTTTAACGAGTTTTTTGCTTCGCATTCAAATTCCTAGGGTGATCGACCGATTAGGACCTCGAATTCTGTTTCAGCGCCCTAAAATGCATATAGATAGCATGATTTCGATTTATAATAAACTTTTATCTAAAATTAGATCATTTTGAGGTATTTTTTGAGGTTATGACGAAACCTTGACGTGTTTGGTCAATTTGAGTGCAGATTCGTTTTCAGCGCTCCTAAATACGTATAAGTAGCATAGTTTGCTCGTTTCAATCCTTAATAAGCTCTTTTATCAAAAATAAGCCTAATTTTAGAAATTTTTGAGGTTATATCTAAATCCTTGGGTGATGGGCCAATTCTGACCTCTGATTTGGATTCAACGGAAAAAAATATATATGAGTACATATGTGGTTATTAAATTACAGACCACTTTTTTATTTTGTGTGCCCCTTATTAAAGTTTGGCAATACTTTCTAAGAATTGCATATAAACCAACGAACTAATAACTCTTCTCTCTAGAATAGGCATTTCATTTGTAAAAACTGACAAAAACGTATCCAACATATACATTTGTCTGTCTTACTCGCACAGCTTTGTTCTAACAGAGACAACAATAACAGTTTCTGGTAACTGTTATTGTTCAGGCCTGAATATACCTACTATTTGTTTATAAACAAGCCGAGATGTTGGCGATACTCTATATTAACGGTATACGTATTCTAGAGAGAAGAGTTATTAGTTCGTTGATATAAACACAGGCAATCCTATTTTAACAAACGCAATGCAGTTTTAATTTTATCCTGGCACCGGATATCTGTTTACATCCAACTATTTGTATGTTCAACTATGTAAACGTATGTCTGGACTGATATTGAGCCTTTGGCTAATTATATTTACTTTTGCAACTATTTGGAAAGTTTCATAAACTACTAAAATCAATCATCGAAACCATTTATTGATAAGTTCATTAAAATTACTGTTGCAACTAAAGGCGTATCCAGAAGCTTGCATAAGGACATAAAACATAAGAATGCGATGCCGTGATTGGCTTGATTGGCCATGAATCTTGTAAGCCAATCACGGCAACGCATTCTTATGTAATAATAATAATAATAATAATATTTATTAACCACTTAAGATACATTTCTGCATATATGGTAAGTCATGTAGCATAGAGTCTAAAATAATAATAAAAATAAATAATACATATAAAACATTGGTAACAACACAACAATAATTTAAAATATATGGGTCTTAATAGAATATCAAAATATAAATAGACAAAAAGAAAAACAAACAATTAAATAAAAAGCTATAAATTAGTACATTCTAAAAATTCCTTGACTGTATATGGACACATATTAATTAAGGTATCTTTGACATTCATTTTAAAACTATTAATATTATTTAATTTTTTAACATGCGTTGGGAGTTTGTTAAAAAAAGTAATGCACATATACAGAGGTGACTTTTCATAAAGAGCTGTTCTGTGTTTTGGTATTGGTAACTGGTTACCCCTTGTATTAAAACTATGTAACTCAGAATTAGTAACAAACAAGTTAATATTTTGCTTAACGAAACACACACATTTAAAAATGTAAATAGCGATTGCCGTAAGTAATTTTTTTTCCTTAAATGTTTCTCTGCAGCTATGTCTAGGTTTTATGTTATATATTAATCTGATAAGTCTTTTTTGAAGTACTAAAACTCTATTAATATGTCGAGCACATCCCCAACTCATAATATTTAGGGAGATATGAGAATAGGCCAGTGCAAAGTAAGTTTTATGTTCTTATGCAAGCTTCTGGATATGCAATTTGTAAAACAATTCCCCTATAGTGCATAAAACGTTTTTTTTTCTCAAAAGATTAAAAAAATTAATAAATAAATAAAATATTTTTTTACTTTTTATTTATTTTTTATTTATATTTTCTTAAAATGTGAAATAAAATTTCAAAAGCTTTGCAGCAATAATTTTTGTCTTCCGAACAATGTTAAATCAGCTATAGCAAAAATTTGAAAATTTTAAAAAGCAACATATTGTCCAAAGAGTTACCGTAAAAAAAGAGGTTTTTTAGCCTCTTTTTCAAACATCTGTAACTTCGATTGGAATTTATAAAATGTAACGTATAAGTGCTCAAAATTTTTGTCTGGTCATGAACTTGTGCAAAAAGCAAGACTTATTGTTCTAGAATTTTGTACCAAACTTTCTCACATTTTATTAAAACATAACTGACTGAATCCCTTTAACTTGATTTTTCTTAAGATTCTTTACGATTGACTACTTTTTTTTTGGTGCTTGGGGGTAGTTAACCCTCTTTGTGGGGGTGGATTTTCATCAAATCCAAGGGTGATACCCCTTTACGTGTTTTTTATGTTTTATATTACAGAAAAATGTGTTTTTTAAATATTTTTCTGTAATATAAAACATAAAAAACACGTAAATGGGTATCACCCTTGGATTTGATGAAAATCCACCCCCACAAAGAGGGTTAAACTACCCCCAAAGCACCAAAAAAGTAGTAAATCATAGAGTGTCTCAAGAAGAATCGAGTTAAAGGGATCCAGTCAGTTATGTTTAATAAAATGTGAGAAAGTTTTGTATAAAATTCACTGCAAGTACCCCTAGTTGTTTAAGGGGATGTTTAGCTTCTAGAACAATAAATATTGCTTTTTTCATGACCAGGCAAAAATTTTGAGCAATTGTAATATAATTTTATCAATTCCAATCGAAGCTACACACGGAAAGAAATTAGTGGGCTCTGCGCTATACATTATAAGATATTTGGTAACAGTGGCAAATTATAGTGATTTAAGCTATAGATTATAAGGGACACAATAACTAATAATGTTAAAAATAAATTGGAAACGATTATATATATTACAGACACGATTATATTTATTACAGGCACTGTTATAAATTTACAGAAATTTTATTATATTATAAAAATTATTAGCACGGACAATAATTAAATTGTTTAAGCTATAAATGCCATACTATTTGTTATATTTTATTATTCACTAAACAATTAAAGTATTTCATATAAATTTTTACACTGACTGCCATAATTGTAAGAGAAAGCCTTGTATTTATATAATAAGCGATTATAATTTGCTTGGTATGTGTGTTATAGCGCTCCTAGCTATAAATTTTTTTTTCCGTGCAGATGTTTGAAAAAGAGGCTAATTTTGCGGTCACACTTTGATACCTTTAGCTCAAAGCGTTCTTGCGTTATCTTGATCACAATTTTTTCCGGACAGAGGGACAGACCAACCGGATATCGAGGACAAAAAAAGTAAAAATAGTAATACAAAACTTTTTTTCTAGGGAAACAAAACAATACTTTTTTCTGAAAAAAAAAGTAAAAAAGAAGAAAAAGAAAAAATAAAAAAGAAAGAATTCAAAAAGGGATTTAACATTAAAAAAAAATACAAGAGACCAATATGTATCGATCTATATCAAAAATTAGCAGCTAATACTAAAAACAATCTTGTTTCTCTTCATCAATCAATCAATCAATCAAAAACAATCCCGGTCGAGAAATTTGGGTAAGTAAATAAAATGTTTTTAGCTCAATAGATCGATAGACAGAATTTTTGTAAAAGTGCATTTTTTGTATATAAAACGTAGAGAAAGAAGGTGAGACAGACGGGAAGATTTATTTTGGAAATCAAAGATAAATTTTTAAATTTTTTTTACTAACGCAGCACTTTCTTGGGTAATAATGCTGCCAACAAAATAGTACTTTCCTCTGCGAAAGAAAAAAATATTAAAAATAAATACAGACAAAAATAATTGAAAAATAATTTTGCAGAAAAGTATGTAAGAAAAAATGACAACAATAAAGAAATTAAAAAAAAATAACTAAAAACAAATTATCCCATATAAAAAAATGTATTAAAAATATTCATGTAATTTTGCCTCTTACCAGAAATAATTCCAGACGAATATGTATCTATGAGCTTAATTTGAAGTCTTTAGCATAAAGCATTCTCGAGTACCTAATAGTAATCACAAATTTTCCCGGACAGAATTTTCGCGGAAGTTGGCGTTTGGAAAAAGTCCAAACTTGTAAAAAAAGTAATTAATAGTTATTTTCTTAACTAGTGTATTAAGTGGATAAAATCACTTAATACACGAGTTGAGAATTTAATTTTATCCAACACCTTTTATTTTTAAATAAAAATCTATAATTTTGCGAAAAATTATGTCAAAAATATTAAGATTAAGTTTTCTTAATATTAAAATAATAGGTAGCCATGGCCTAAGTATGCCTATTAAAAATAAACAATTGCTAGTTTTACATTTCTTACAAACGTCAAAATGGACTTTTTCACCGCGATGACAGAATTTTTAATAAAAACAGTATTTTATTCAAAAACTAAAGAATAATTTGGGGTTTTCTTTAATTTTTATGGTTTAGTTAACGTGTTTCTATTTATAGAATAGTTATAATACTTAATTAATAGGGTATGTAATTAATTTTGGGTGAGATCAAAAGCTGTACGTAAAAGAGTGGGTGAAAAATTTTTTAGTTACTAGTGGAAAAAAACTCACTTTTGACATTTAAAATAGTGCTCAAAACAAGTGTTTCTGTGAAGGTGTTGGATAAAAGTTTTTTTTTACCCAACGCAAAATTCCATGGACGAAAGTAAAATTTATGACTTCTAATTAAATTATTTTAATAGAATATATACCTTTAATTTAATGAACTTGTAAACAAAGTAATTACTACCTTGTTATACTCGTCGCAGCTTTACAGCAGGAGAGTTTACTTCGAAACCCGAAAAAAGAAAAAAATATGTCCAAATATCCAAAATCAAAAAAAAAATAATGTACCATTATAAACAAATATCGTGATACGATAAAAATTAAGTAATTTTTATTTGTTAAACCTAATTTTAAAAGCCATTAAAATAGCTGTCATCATGTCGTTTAAACCAAAGACCCCGTAAAATGTAATAATCCGTACGATAACTCAAATAAAAATAATCCGATCGACCTCCAATTTTCAGAAAAAATCAATCTTAGTGAAGACATGAATCTTATTGAAATTATGGAGTTATGGAGAGTTCTCCCCGAAAACAAAAAATATTTGCTAAGTTTCAAAAAATCGAAAAATGTTGAACGAAAAGTTCGATCAACGTTGTTTATTACAGAATATTACTTTTATTAAAAGGTTTAATCCTACCAAATATGAAAAAAATCTGGCCAAAAACAAAAACAAAATTATAGGGGGCAAACTTGAAAAAAAAAAATAAAGAAAACCTGCTGTCAATCCATTTTTCAGGAAAAATTACCTTTACTAAATTAAAATAGTATATTGTTTTACTAAGAGGAAAAGTGAAGCTTTTTTTACTAGTCTGTAGAATTTACGGACGACGCGAAGCGGAGTCCGGAAACTACAGACGAGTAAAAAAAAGCACTTTTCCTCTGAGTGAAACATACTATTTTTTCTTCAAGTATCCTATATATATTTTTTAAATATTAATTTTTGAATTTAATTTATTCAGTAATAAAGTATGTTTTGTTTATTAAAATAGGCCAATAAAACCCTTTTGAAATGAACTTAAACCTTCCTTAGCTCATTTAAATTTTTTTTCGCAGGCTAAATCGTACACTTTTCGCGATTTCGATGGTAACTTGTCCAATGTAGCATTTGCAATTTCGGAGAGATTTGTAGGTGTATAAACCATAAATTCTTCTTCAATCATTTTTAATCAATTTCACACAAGGTTTTTGCACAGAATCTCGAGTCAACCACCTGTTTACATAATAAACAAACAAGTTTAAAGTATGGCTGTCATCAAAGTCAAAGAGTGCTGCCGCCAGTGGTGGTTTTGCTAACTAACTTTTTTTTACGGCGTACAACAATGAACTCATTTTTTTACTGTAAAAAAATAGATCACTTCTAACTAGTGTGTTCAGTTATAAAATATGAACATTTTAGTACGCTTGAAGAAAAAAAATATTATATATTTTGATGATCCTTGCTCATATTGAAGGTAGTTTTTAAATAAACTTAAGACAAAACTGTTTTTATTATTATTACATAAATAATAGCGACATGTTTCTGCCCTTTTAACATAGGACCATCTTCAGGATAATAATTAAAATTAAAGTCAGTATGACTTGTATACGTGTAATGTAATTGTTGTTGTTTGTTTTTAATTTTAATTATTAGCCTGAAGATGGTCCTATGTTAAAAGGGCAGAAACATGTCGCTATTATTTATGTAATAATAATAAAAACATTTTTGGAGAGATAATATCGTCTTAAGTTTATTTAAAAAAAATACATTTAAATCCTAAAAATTATATGGGGCGCCAGTTAAATATTAAAAATAATAGACAATTTAATTAAGTTTAAATTATTCATTACATTTTCGCACTTCAGAAATCATTTTTAAACAATAAAAAAAATAAAAAAACGTATTCCTGCTTAACTTGGTATGTATTTACATGTGATTAGGCATTTTGAATGCATTTCGAAAAGTTTGTTGTGTTCGATTTGAAGATGAAAATTAATCTTTTTGAAATGCATTATCACATACTTTTATTTGTTTATTTTTCTTTATTTTAACTTAAAACTAGGAAAGAACTAGATGAAACGTTGCAAGCACCTTGTCAAAACATCGGCACTATTGTACACTAGAGCCATCTAGTTTGCAAATTTCAAACTAGGTGTTTTGTTTGATTTTAAATTCTGTATCTTTAAAACATTATATTCTAGCAAAAAAACTGTATATAACATTTTTTATAGGGCTTAAAAAGAGCTTTTATTAAAAATATAATTTTTTGAAATCGGGTTATAAATTTGTGAGATATGCTAAAAAAAACCTAAACACAAAATTTTGTAGTTTTTACTGCTTTAAACGCCAATATCTCGAAAACAATGCGTTTTAGAAAAACGTTGTTTATAACATTTTTTGACCAATTTAAAATTATCTTTTATATAAGTGCTAAATTAACCAAATACAATAATAATTGCCTTAATTATAAAAAAACGCTAAAAGTAGGAGTTTTACCCTAGTGTTACCCCCTTACCCCCAATCGTTTACCCCCAAAATCTAATCAGCTCTTCGGAATACGATAAGAAACAATATGCAAAATACCGCGATATCTCATGTAGAAATGCAGTTAGAGAGTTTACACCCAGACAGACAGACAGACAGACAGACATGCAGACGTACGCAAAAATTTTTTTTACTGATTTTGACTCAGAATGGTCTAAAACGTCGAGAAATGCGAAAAAAACTTGGTCAAACATTTTGACTTTTCCGCGAAGATACATCAGCACTCTTAGTAGCACTAAGTGCCGATGTAAAATACATGCATCTGCGAGGAGTATACTTCATGATCCAAAGCATTATATATCTTCATGGCTTGTTTAATTAAGTAATTACTCTTAAAGTTAAACCGTTCTAGTCTAAAATAGTCGCGACTAGTCGTTGGCTTTTAAGTGATTAAAAATATCGTCTAGGAAACCGTCTTTTGAAGATCTAGAATAATGTTACAGATCATTCGCCTGAAAGTGAAATGGAGAAGTGAAAATAGTCTTACAGATAAAGCTTCAAAGCTTTTCGATAATTTTAAAAACTTTTTTAAAGCTTAAATTTTTAAAAATATTTAGTAGTTAGTATTTATTTATACTCTAGGTACGTTTTCTGATAGTATAAGTTTAAAAAACGAGTGGCTTCCTGCAAGTTTTTAATCAAAAAGTGCACAAAATGCTTGTCATTATGAGCTTATTATAACGTATCTCAAGTAGAAAAAGTTATTTTTTATTCGATTTATTCTAAAAGCATCACTTTTTGTTCATGTCTTACCGGCGAAAAGTTTATGGCCTTAGGACCAAAAAGTTTTCATAAAGTTTTCATAAATATCAATATTTATAATAGCGTTTTTATGTGTTATTTTCTTGTACTTATTTAAACCAGGGGTGTGCGAAACGGGGGAGCCTTATCAGTTTGTTGTCCCAAACTTTTTTCTGTGTAACTTTTTTGCAATTTTATTTTTGAAATATGATTCCTCAGGTCAAAATACATAAAAAAGGTACTCTTGTTGTAATACTGTAGGATTAACCGTTTTCGAGAAAGGTTCATTTGAAGGTGAAATTTCACGGTTCGAGGACAAAAAATTAAATACTAAAATGTCGAAAACCAAAATTTTAATGATGCAATGTTATTCTACATCAAAAACTAAGAAAAAAAGTTTCCATACATGTAGGTCGAAAAAACGCTTTTAAAGCTACCATAGGCCTTTAAAAATGGTGCATATTTAGAAGACCATAGCTCCATTAGGATTGATTTTTGGAAGTACCTGTATATGAGTTTTTTTTCTTAGTTTTTAATGTACATTCGTTCTGCATCATTAAAATTTTGGTCTTCAACATTTTAGTATTTAATTTTTCGTCCTCGAACCGTGGAATTTCATCTTCAAATTAATTTTTCTCGAAAACGGTTAATCCTACAGTATTACAACAAGAGTACCTTTTCTATGTATTTTGACCTGAGGAATCATATTTCAAAAATAAAATTGCAAAAAAGTTACACAGAAAAAAGTTTGGGACAAAAAACTGATAAGCCCCCCCCCCGTTTCGCACACCCCTGGTTGAAATAAGTACATGAAAATAACACATAAAAACGGGCCTTGGTAGGATTAGTTGACGTGCAAAACCTCGTTGATATATCTCAAAGGGTTTCTGAGTTATTAAATAAAAACCGATTTTTTTAGCCACTTTCAAAGGGGCGTAGCTCCCTTATGACGCATTTTTAGACATATGTTTATAGGAACTTTTTGTCATATTTTATGATGTAGAATCATCTGTTAAAATTTCCTACGCTATTTCAAATACACCGTGTATAGGTATATAGAACGGTTTTAGAAATATTAATATTTTTGTAACAAATACATTTTAAAACGAATTAATCAAAACACAAATAATTATTTGTGAATATGCAATATACCATTTACTGTGAATAATATATAATGGAATGCGTAGCATTACATATCTTCACGGCTCGTTTTTATTTAAATTGATTACAAACAAAAATGTTGGGAATTTGGACTAAAAGTTTGTTCCGGACCATCGTTTTAAGAAATATCATATTAAAATACAAACTTCATTTTGAATGTAATTTATAGAACAAAATGTCAAAAGTTAGAGGGTTAATAATGATATCTATAGTTTATTGGTAAAAGTAACTTCCTGGGAAGTCATACAAGATTATATCTGTCGTTGGGTAATATTAATGTTCTAATAAACAAGAAGTTACCTTAATCGAGTTTCCAACTATTGCCGCATACGTTTTTCTCATTTTCATATAATTTTCTTGCTAAAACAAAAAACAAAGTACAAAACAATTTTGTATTAGCTCTATCTCCACATTTAAAGAAGGACATCGATTTAAATGAGAGTTTTGGGCTAAATGAGAAAAACATGTTTTTATTTAAAAAAAAAAAGCGCAAAATGATGAAAAGAAATGATAAAAAACTGTAAAAAGTGTATTTGTTAATAAAGAATAAACTGAAAAAAAAAATTAAAACTCGTCAGGAATTATTTGTTATCATAAACCCGACAACAACGCATTATTCTTGCGCTAAATGTAACTCTTTATTATACTGAAAAAAAGTAATATTTTTTGTTTATCTAAAAACCAACATAATAAGTTTAGGTAGAATATATAATAAAAACACTGTACAATATTAATTAAATATATTTATTTAGGTTAAAAGTTTACGTGTAACTTTTTCATAATCTAGTTTTAAATCATACAGTGGAAATAAACTTATTTAACACGTAGAAAGCCACATTAAATTACTTGTCTGGGGCAACACTGTTCCATGAAACTGCATGCTTTGGGTTATCGTCGAAGCTGCTGGTTTGCTTACAATGTAATTATAGTATAAATACCTCAAAAATAACTAAATAATCGTAATGAAACTTAAGAAACTAGTCACAACAGTCCAGGCTACTTACACATTGAGTTACAGCATGTTAAATCCGTAAAAACTAATAAAACACAACAAAATATTTTAATTTTATAATCAAGAGCAGTGAACACAACACAGACCCTTTTGGCCCCACTGTAGTAGTCAATCTGCAAGATTATTTCTACTTTGACATGACACTTGACACTTGAAGTTTCGTTAGGTGTAATGTCAAAATTCGTAATTTAAATAATTAATTAAACTATGTTCCGGGATATTAAAAGGGCTGAAATTTTGGCTAAGTATCTATTTTTTATGTATCTATAAGCATGTAAAGTCTTATCGTTGCAAGAGATTTAGCCCAAAATACGATATCCTCCTTTCATAAAAACAAGAAAAAATATTACTGCATAAAATAATACATATCACTGCTTTCGACAAACGAAAGGCTTAACTCAAGGTTCTTAAGTTATCGTGTTTACTTTCTATGACAGACCCACAGACATATTTTTTGCAAAAGTCAGCTTTTTTATATATAAAACATCGAGAAAAGTAAAAAAAAAATAAATAAAAAATAGTTATTTATGGTCAGCAGATTTTATCCAATAAATAGCTTAGGAATTCATATTTTTATTAAAAATTTAAATGACATTTACAAGAAAATAATTTGACAAGTGACAGTTGAGTGGGTAAAATAAATAATTATTCACTCAATAAAGTAAAAGCCACGCGGGGGTTATTATTGAGTTTATCTATTTAAAATAAAGCTGGTAATTGTCTTATTATCTGTATGTATTGGATAAAAAATATTTACACTGAATTTTTCTAGGGAAAATCAAAGTATATCTGCATTTAAAAAGTTCATCTCATGTATCTAAGCGTATAAATCGACAATAGCCTTGACCAATAAACTTGGCAGTGAAAATAAAACAAATGAGCAGCCTCAACCCCCGGCCGGTTGTCTCCTTCTGTTTGCAGTTGCTGCGGGCCAAGTTCACAGTTTCAAACTTTGGACATAGATAATTCTCTTTATTTCACTTACATAATATGTAATACATTATTCGGGTACTTAACCCTTTGTTGCCTAACTAATCAAAAATTATTTCACAATTTTTTATTCCAAGTGATTATGTATGTGAATTTGCATACATTAATTTTTTGAGATTTTTTTGGAAAAGCTTTCCAAAAAAAATTGAGGTGAGTACGTTGAAGAAAGTAGGCAAATTAAAGCAGTCGGTCCATCCCCTTAAAAAAAAAAACAAGTCATTTTGTAGGTTGATGAACGTCCCCACAGGTGAATAATAATGCCTTACTTACCAAAAACTTTACACAAGTAAATAAAAAAAAAATGCAAAAAAAACAAGCTATAAGAAGCTTTCAAGGTAATAGGGAGCAATATGTACGCAAGTTAGGTGCTATGCAATTTTGTTGCAAGAATGATTCAGTCACTGCGCATGCCCTCAGGCAAATTTGATGCTATTATTCTTCTATTTTTCGACGATTTTCATGCAAGATTTATAGTTATTTTCGTGGTACCAACCTGGAAAAAAGTTACTAAATCAATTTCTTTTTACTTATATAGTAGCAACTGGACATGTTAATAATAATTATTATTAATAATAGGCCGTTCTGTCTAACTAAAAAGCTTAATTAAAAAAGCAAATGCTAGGTTATGTTTTTGTCAACAAATGCAGAGACACGTCAAAATTGTCTGGTTGGCATTTTAACTTGCAATATATAACGTCAAACTAGCGTATAACTTGCCCCGTGAAAAGGCAAATGAATGTGTAATTGTCCTCATGTTATATCTGGCAGCAAACTTGCATAGCACCAAACTTGCGTATAAATTGCTCCGTGAAAAGGCGCCTTTAGTACAGTCATTTAAGGTGAAAAAAGGGGTAAACCTCGGAATGAAAGATAATAAGCTATAAACTTGTATAAATCTTTTTTTGACATTCTATGAGTTAGCTCAGTCTCATAGAACCTCGTGTCCGCGTGACAAGATATTCAAGGTCAAAGGTCGCAGAAACCGTGTTTTTGTAATTATCTTGTTTTCTTTGCTTTTTTTTGTCTATGACATTTTGAGTTATTAGGAAAGTTCTAGGTCATAAAATTCTTTAAAAATTGGTATATATATTATACTCCCGCACATTAAATTTTTTTTATTTTAAAAAATCAAACTTTTAGTCATCATTCACTTTATTAATAATTTAGGTTAGTTACCGGTTTCGATTATCATCGTCAGACTAGCCAAAAATATACAAAAACACTATATCCATAAAAGGTCGAAAATAACCATAAGAAAACATTTATAAATGTAAATTATTCTTTTTTTGTTTTAAAGCTTAAACATTCTCTACTTTTGTTTTTATTTAGGATGGTTAAAAAAAAGAACTTTTGTATTAACAGCAACAAATAATGTAAAACTATTTCATTTCATTTCATTTCATTTATTTAATCATACACGGTTTACATTCGTCAAAATATTATAAATTAAAAATAAATAAATAGGGGACATTACAATAATATAAAAATAAACATTAAACGAGATCGCTTAAATTACTATTTAAAAATTCTTCCCCACTTTCAAAAGCCTCTGCAAAAGGTAATTTTTTAACTTTCCTTTAAACGCATTTAGAGGTAGGTTTTTGACGGCAACAGGCAAATGGTTAAAAAATTTTGGACCAAAGAAATTTGAACCAAACCTGCTGCTTTCTAGTCGTAGCATAGGAAGTCTAATGTTGTTACTTCTGGTGTTGCAGTCGTGAATATTAGTCTGCAGAGTGTACTTTTCGGGATTTTGTTTTACATAAAGTAAAGTAATGTATATGTAGAGAGAAGGGACAGTCATGATATTTAGTTCTATAAACTTGTGCTGAACCTCATCTCGATACCCCAACCCAGTAATAACTCTTAGTACTTTTCTCTGCAGACCAAATATCCTTTCTACCCCTGATGCATGACCCCACACAATCAGACCATAATTTACCCTTGATTCAAAAAGCGCAAAATAGGCAACCCTCAATACCTCTAGAGAAACCATTTTTACTAGATTGCGAAAAACAACTTCATTTTTTGCCCTATCTTCTAGGACTTGCGTGGTATGCCACTGCAACTGTTTATCAAATTTTTAAGGTCTCTATTATTGCCGCAGTTTTAATGAATATTTTCTTTTTTATTTTTTTATATTTTTACCTCTGGTTTAGGATATATCAGGATTTTCTCGAAAGTTGTCATTTTTTCAGTTAATTTAAAATGTACTACATGAATTTGATTGATCCTGTGCTTTAAATTTGAAGCTTAACCGAGTTACGTTTTTCTTCTACTCGAATTTATCAAAAACATAAATTGGGTTTGATAAACTTGAATAGAAGAAAAAATAGGTTCACTCCATCCGGCGGCAGTTCTGCGAAATCACCGTTAAGCCTCCGTCAGAAAGTTGCTCTGGGATCAAGAAACTGTAGAAGAAGAAGTAAAAGACAAGCTTCAAATAAAAAACAACAATTCTGCTGTTTTAGTACTTTTTGAGTTAACGGAAAAAATGACAACTTTTAGGATAATCGTGATATCTTCTAAACCAGAAGTAGAAATATAAAAAAATAAAAAAGAAAATATTTATTAAAACTGCGGCAATAAGAGAGACCTTAAACATTTGATAAAAAAACTTAAAAAACTGAAAATTGTAATTTAATAATACTACTTAATAATAATACTACTTGTTTTTAGATGTGGCAGCTTATTCTCTAGAAATCTAGATATTCCACATTCCCTACCCTATTTCACATTCACCGCCTTTCCTCTATATAAATAAACATTTATGTAAAACTTGACAAACTGAAAATATATAAAAGTTGTTACCTAGAAAATAAATATAAAACGGATAAAAGGAAACGATTTCCGATAGATGTCGTCACAATATAAACATTTTGTTTTGTGACTAATATATGCCTGCTGGTAGTGTAGTCTCTTGCTTCGTTTTAGTCTTTTTCGTAGAGCCATAGCAAATGCAAAGGCAGAACGATATTAAACAAAGAGATCACTTGATCGAAATAGACTCTGACTCATGAATCCCAAAGACCCGCAGCCCGTTGGTGTGTATTTATGAGCCGATATCACAGTATTGTTACAATTTTTCATTTATTATATTAAGTAAAAGCCGTAAGTTATAGGCTATAAGTTATAGCACTTTTTCTAAGTATCAATTGTATTGTTGTTGAAATGATGATAACGGTTTTCTCAGTAATAAACCTATCATGTTAGTTGAACAATGTAAATAAATAAAATTTACGATAGGGATGAAAAAAAATATGAATGAAAGCGTAGCTATGCGTAGGTGGCTGTCTAGTAAAACTTTGAATGCTGTATTTTTTTACTATGATAATAATATTATATGAGAATGAACTTTAAATGTCATATTTTTGCTAACCTTCGTCGGTATAAATTGAAAGGATTGCTAATAAAAAAAGACGTAAAATGTTATTTTTATTTTCATAAAAAAATAGTAAAAAGAACATAGAAAAAGTTTTTATTTCATTTGTTGCGTGTCACAGAACTTTTTTGACCCTAAAAGTCCTTTAACAATAGATCTGTTTGTCTGATATGTCTTACAGGTACTTCAGATGAAACTGTATCTTTAGAAAAGGAAATGTCTATGTTAGGCTAGGATATACGCTCAAAACTAGGCTTAGTTATAAGAATTTTATAAGAATATTTATAAAATAGAGAGATATTTATAAGAATACTTATAAAATAAAGAAATTATAAAAAAACAAGCCGTGCAGATACGTAATGGTATACTTATTAGAGTAGATATTGTTTGACCCATGGTTCTGGGGCTATCGAAAGTTTGTAAAGAATGTGTGTGCCTCTCACTTGAACGCATGCATGCTTATGACGTAAAGAAAAGAGCACGCTGGCTGTTCTGTGATACCTCCCCCTTTGGTCGCAGCTTTCTTACCGTGTGGCAGACTATAGGGTATTTCGTTTGGAATTGATACCTACCTACTTCTCAAAATATAATTAATTGGATCTTGTTTAAGTTCTTTATTTTTTTATACTGTATTAAAAAGTGTCTCTTCTATAACTTTTTTTGTTTATAAATGGGTTATTTTTTTAAATATATATATATACTATGTATACTTTTATTAAACTAACTTTTCCTGAAAATTTAGAGTTTATTGGACTTTTTTTTCTATTTTATAATTTTTTAAAGTGGCGCCCCCTATAATCTTTTAATTAATGGATTTTTCAAAATTGGTAAGAACATTTCTTTTTTGAAAATTTTGAGTTTAACGGACTTTTTCTTCTATTTTTTATGATTTTTTTTTAAATGTAGCCCTATGACTTCTTTTCTTTTTAACGTTTTTTTTTAATTGGTAGAATTGAACCTTATATCTTCACACAGTGTAAAATTTAATGTCCACCCTATTCAGAAACCCTACTGAATTGTGGTGTTTTATTAAAATGCCACAATTTAGCACCAAAATAATAAAAGTTAAATTTTGACAAACGACCTTTGTACTTTGAGTATATGAAGATCTCAATGTACACATCGTCAATAAAAAGGGTTTTAATGGCTTCCGGCGATATGTTGTTCCATTCTTCTTGAGCAGCAACAATTAGCTCCTGAAGGGTGAACGGGGGGTTATCTATTCAAAATGGCCATTTTAGCATATCCCACACGTTCTCACAAGGATTCATGTCAGGTGAGTTTGCTGGCCAGTTCATTCTCTTGCTGTAGTCCAAATTGTTAACCCTTCTTATGCGGTGGAGAGTGGCGTTATCGTCAATGGAAGGACAATTGGTTAAATAATGTTTTGGGCGTAAATGTTTTGCTTGAACACAGAAGAGGACATACTGGTTAATGACTTTTTGTTTCTCACATTTTGTGGCGACTTTGATTTTTTCCAATAAAAATTAATTAATATATTTTTTTTTAGTTTAATTCCTGGTCGTTCCGTGAAAATAACCTTACATTTAATAAAGCATTTCAATAAAATGTAAAATTGAACCACATATTTGTGGTTTTTATTCACGTTTCAAATTAATTGTTGGGGGTTGGCGATGTGTTACATAGCGGCGCCTTCGCCAAAATTGTAAATAAATTTTGTAGGTAGCACCGCGGTGCTACTACGGTGCACCGGTGATAGAAAAATTAATAGATGCAAATTCACTGCTATTAGAACATACGTCATTACAATATAGTACCTAAAAGGCCTCCTATTTTAAATCATTTATACATATATTTATTTTTCCATGGTAACACACACAAAAACAACAGCAAATTAAATTTGTTGATGTCTATCGGTCTGTCTGTGTCCGGGAAATTTGTAACCACGATAACTCACGAACGCTTCGGGATAAAATGGGGTTAGAACAAGTAAAAAAAAATTCAGTTTATTTTTCGTTTTGAAAAATTTTGAAAAAAAAAATATTGAAAGACTAGGCCTATAGGGGAACGTATTATTTTGTTGGCAGCAGTATTTTTTTGTTAATTGGTGTTCTAGCAACTTATCTCTTTATTTTTGTGTAACCGGAATTCATCTAACACGTTTTGCCCGTATCTTTTACAAAATGTACCATCCCTAACTTTTTTTAAGGTGTATAAGGGAAATATGATTATCGACTGTCTGCTATCGCAGGAAGCAGGTAGCTTATGTTACGCGTTAACGATATTATAAAAAATGCAGGGATTTTCGATAAAAAGTATTTTGTTGGTAATGGCTTTAGTAATGAAGTTTTTTTTGCAGAAAAAACTATAGTATAGTATAGTTACTATACTATAGTATAGAGCGTACTTTAACCCTTAAATGAAACAAATGAGTATAAATTTAGGTAGATTCTGGGTGGAGTTTGCACATAGTTAGAGTGCAGTGATGTCGAAAATTCGATCACTAATGTTGTGATGTGGTATATAGTTCGGTTATAGCCGAGCGGTTAATTATAACTTACTCAGTTAGGTTGGCCATCCAATCTTCTATAGTATTTAAAGTATACCCGAGCGGAGAATATACTTAACCACGTATCACTTTATTCGGGAGCGGGTATTCTAGGAGACGGCGCTTTGGAAACAGATAAAACGATTTCTTCTTAACTTAAGAATAATATATTAAATAAATGTGAATAAATTCTTCAAGAACATGAAAGATCAATTCTTACTTCTAATTCCTACTTCTAGGCAAAGCCCCTAAATTGTATTTTTCATCTTATATTAGTTTTCCATTAAATACTTCTAAATTAAAACATTTTATGTTTGAAATCCCAACTATTCGCAATCATTTTCAAATCCCAATTTATTATCCACATTTTTTTTAGTGTAAATATTAGGACTGGTTCGTATAAGGTCCACTTGCACCAACTTTTGGTACGGGATTATCTCAGCCAAACCGAGTTTAAGTTAAAAATGCTGCGTTCTGATTGGTCGGCCGTCAATTTAATCCAAGTTTAAAGTTAAATCATCATTGCTGCAAGTGGCCCTAAGTCATTTAAATTATTTTACAAAATATTTTTCAAAGTTAATTAATATTCGTCAAAATTTCTATCAGTGTTCATACTATCAATATTTATAAGTGTCCAAAATTATTTTCATGTCTGATATTACGAGTCTCAAAATTTTTATAAGTTTAAAAACTATTTTTAATTCAAGAATAAATCTCAAAATTAATTCTCACAGAAACTACATTTTCACTTTTGAAATTGACGTGGAGGCACTCTAACTAAAACTGAATAATTATGAGTCTTTTCATGAGTTTATATACCTAATAGGAAGGTCAATATTTAAATTTATTTGACAAGGCTTTTAGCGCAAAATATCTACAAAAGTACCGCGCATATTTAATTACCCCGACAAAAGAGTTTCAGTCTCATCAATTTGCAAGCTAGTTGCTATTTCTGACATCTGAAACGATCATTTTGACCATAAATTAAATATGTATAAACAATTAAGATTACTAGACAACTTTTAAGTTATACCGACAAGAATTACCGAGAAGGGGTCCGATCAAATGTAGAACAAACCGAACTTTGCCGAAGCCGAATATCGTGAAGCCAGATTGTATCATAGCGCAATATTAAAGAAATATTATTTTAAAATGTTAACAACATATAAAATATTCGGATCATAACAAGAGAATATATAGAGGAAATAAACGTTTGCGCAGGGTTCTGCGCTGCGTAATAACAATAGATAGAAAATTGACATCTAAACGGTAAAAATGGCATTTCTACGTTGACAACACCATTTCAACCGTATAATTTTTAATTATAAAAACCAATAAATTTCCAATATTTTGCTACAAATTTTAATAAGAACACTCAAAGACAGCATAAATTTACATTCAAACCGTTTAAATGCAAACAAACGTAAATTTACATGGGTAAGAGGTCCGACAACGCTGCACTCTGTCATTTTGTTATGAAATCGAATAATTGGTGATATTTTGTTTGAGGCGTTGTTTGTGGTATTTGCGTGTCTTTATAGTTTTATTTTGTTTATAGTGTTAAAAATTTTAACTTAAAAATAACTTGTTTTGTAAAGACTCGTAAAAATGTGAAAAACCTTTTTGAGGTTTTGTTTTTGTTTACAAATTTTGACGTTTAAAAGGTAAAAATTACGGACTAAATTTTACACACCTAATGTGTTTTTGTCGTTATCTAATACCCACTATAGCCTCTCTACCTTTGTGGAAGTTTGGTATAGTAAAAGATTTCGATAAAATATGAGATATGGTACTTTAATAAATTTATAGATATCTCTTTATCCCGCTTGTATCAATAATATTCGTGGATTATTGGCTAACATTTTTCACAGGAATTTCATATAACTGACTATAAGCCAGGAATATAAAATAGAGCCTTAGTATTTTATATTACAATAAATTGGCCTTGTCTGCATTCTTATTTTACTTCGGAAAAACTCCAAAGGCGAGCGAATGTATTGAAATCAAGGGTTAAAATTAATATTTTTATAGTTTGACATACGACAACCGAAAGAATGCGTCAAAAAAATAATTTGAAAATAAAATCTAACTACGCCCACGTTCACAGAAAATTCGCTTTAATCGGAGCGTGTTTTATTGGTGTTCTGTGGTTTTTTGCACCTACCTCTCCCTTTCGTCATAGGTTTCTTACCGTGTGTCAGACTATATCGACGTGTAGACAATTACGCGTAATTTTTGATTACGAAATTCTTAGCTCGATAACGTAATCTTAAAGAATCACATAACTTTCAGATAATCGGCGTAATTTTTGAGTAATTTAAAGAAATTTCTCAGTAATCTTATGCACAATCCCGAGTAGCCTGAAATGATAATCATAAATGTTTTTTTTCTACTACCTAATTAAGTGCTAGCTTACATATTACCTACCGTTGTCAAGGCTTGTTTACCTTGGCGACCAATAAAATCAGTGAACTCATTTATTATTGACCGTTGTTAAGCATTGTTTATTGACGACGGTCAATAATGATAAAATTTAAGACAACTACTAACTTTTTTTAACTTATATGTCAAACTGACAGCTATGTCAGAATATTTTTTAAACTATATTTTTAACTAATATTTCGAGTTAGGTAGTAGAAAAAATGTTATATGCACCACGTAAGCGAACTGTCTTAAGTGTTCTCGACTGATTTTTTGCCTCGACTCCGTCTCAGCAAAAAACCTTCAGTCTCGAACACTAAAGACTAGGTGCATAATATACTATTAATGCTAGGTTTATTATTATCAGAGCCTGGAGAGTTGGACGCTATGAGTCATCTTTTGCCATCTTTTTTACCTTTTATCATAGATACACTGGCGTCGAGTTGTGATAGAGTGGGGACAGCTGTCTTGTAGTTGGTTCTGACCAGTGCTAAATTTATGCTACGCTCATAAACGAAAGACAAGCAGGATAATTATCTTGGAACTGTTCATTTAGCTTTTGTATTGAAAACTTTTCAAATATAAGAAATTATATATCCGTGAAATCTGAATTAAATTCTTTGTCAAATTGAACGTAAATAATTGTAATACTCTTTTAAAATATATATTATTTAGATAATAATATGGGAACGTTCAGGTATTACGTAACGCTCCTAGGGGGGGTGGGGTCATTTTGGAGTGTTGCGCCCATGTTAATGGTATATAAAAATAGCGTTACAGGGGGGGGGGAAATGATCAAAATTTACGTTACGTAATACTTAAACGTTCCCTATCTTTAATTTATTTAACAAATATATTTTTTGTTTTAGGAATTTAAAGAATTGAAGTCTCCTTACTGATAATTTGATCAATTGATGGTGGGTAAGAAAATATCTATTATTAAAAGGATGGTAAAATGTCAGGACTCAAAAATAAAGTCTAAATATATCCCTTTTTAGTAAAAAGTTATACGATACCGCAAAACAAAAATTCTTATTAAAATACTAGCCTTTGTTTTTCAACAGAAAAGCTCATATTTTGGCCCGAACAGTTTTCAATGGTGGCGCATCCGCCAATTTTTTATTTCGTAGCAAGTTTGACCCGTTTGCGACGAGTCGCGACGCCGCCACTATTAAATCAAGATTAAGCTAAATAAGCTAACTTACATTACATTTTTACTAAAAACCCGTTTATGTAGTTTATTTTTCCTTTGGTTTTATTAGATTTTTTAAAATTTGGAACGTAAATTGTTTCTTTGTACTTACAATATTTGTGCATTGTGGCATCCACGCTTGACCGTTAAATTAAAATCTCGATCGATCTCGAAAGTCCAAACTAGAGAGTTTGTTTGGTATATTAAATTTTAGGATAGAGCACTAGATAGGTAGGTTTGTTAGGTTGGGTGGGTAGTTTGAGTGTTTTCGCAGTGTGTAAACTACCTATCTATTAGAGCACTGGAAGATTCCCCGGGGCCCGGGCCTCCGTGGGGGCCCCGGCGTAGATAGTAGGGCTCATAAAAAAATTTCTGGCTCATCAAAAAATTTCTGGCAGTGGCGAAAACTTTAATTCTTGAAAAAATGGGGTGTCCGGAAAAAAGATTTCCCGGGTCCGGGCTGGCTCTGTCCGGCCCTACCTACCCTAGCACAACTGGTATGGGTACGGGGTCATAGTGGAATTCCTCAGACTTAACCAAGAGGAACTAAGAGATCTCACCAATATCCTGACCTTTATTGAAAGGACGGGCAGTTTCAAGGAGGACTTTAATTAGTAAATGGCTGCCATTTCCTTGGGGTGAGAAAAAGGGTCATAAATGGCCTAGTTATTCGGCTTTGGCTAACCCAAAAATTTACTGCTACTACTACTAGCTACCCTAGCAAACCTGCCTATTCAGTGCTCTAATTTAGGAGACAGATTTGGTGCCTATAGCTCATTTGTCTCAATAGGGATTAGTTTGAATGGAGATGAGTGGTGTAAGTTCGAACTCACTGATGCTAAAGTTGCATTTGTCATAAATTGGTGAAAGGGAGGGAGTGATACTAGCTCACTACTTAAATATATGTTCCCAAAAGGAGGAGCAATGGAAATAAGCTAAAAATCTAGCGGTAAAAAGTAGGATTTATAAAAAAGATAAATTTTCTCTTATAAGAAGTATAATTATTTATTTATTTACAAAAAGTATATATTATATATGTATTTACAATAAAAAATATTGCACGAAAGGCCAACGGTATATAAATAAATATAAAACTTTGTAGATAGGTACAATAATCCATTTAAAACAAGAATATGTAATATTTTTTAAATATTTACTCTAGAAAAAGTTAAGTAATTATTTATTATTTTCCATTGAGATATCATAACATATGCTCCAAATTACATAATTCTTTTTTATAAATTAGATATTAAAAATATATATCTGTTAATACAAAAATGATCTGAGTATTAAAAGTATTATTATTAAAAACCATTTGCGTCTTAAAATCCATTCCATAAATGTTTTAAAAAGTGTTTTGGCATAAACTTTATAGAGATCTCAATAAAAACTCATATTTTTATTAAAATATATAGTCTTTTCCAAAAAAAAATCTTGCCATAGGAAATTAAATTAAATTTCAGAAAAAAAAATCGCTGATCGAGATTCTATTTACATTGATTTCGAATTCCAGCCGGGGAACATTTTTTTTTTATTTAATTTATTTCCTTACGTTGAGATTTTTTTTCACCTAAAATATTTTTTTTATTTTTTTACGTATAAAATAAAACATTTTTATATAATATATTTAATTAACTTATATACATGATTAGATAAGACTCTATATAAATTATATATTATATAAAGTGGTAACTACTATGTCAATATAATTTGATTTTGATTAATTTGGTTATTATCACATTTTAATCACATACATACAAATCCTATTACCAAAAGAATACGGTAGAAAATTTTAATTGATCGTAATATATTATATTAATATCTGATTTTGTTTGATTCTCTTTATTTACTTTGTATCTACAACCAATTAGAACTTGGCCATTAATTTGTAAAACATTTATTGTATAATATGAACATATTCTTAAATTAACTGAACTTGAAATGACTAAAGGTCGATTCAGGCATAATTATCACTAACTAAACTAAACTGAATTAAGAAATTTTGAAATTAAGAAAATTAAGAAACATAACCTCAAATTCTATAATAAATTTTCCGTGGTATGCAACAATAAGGTAACTGCCAAATAGATAATAAGTATGTGTAAATACGTCTGAATAAGTAAAAAAAAAACAAATATCTATTGCGTAGGACGATTGTTGTTTATTGGTAGTTTAAATACATCATGGAGTCATGGAGAGCCCCAAATAAGCATATGCTTGTGGTAGGGGCTCCCCACTAATTTTGAGAAAAAAATAACGTTACTTCATATTTCCATAATACAGTATTACAGGTCCATTTTGTTAAAAACTTTTTAACAACTATATTTGCAGTTGTCGGGTCTAAAACTCGTATTTTCAAACCAACTTATCTCCAGAAGTACCTTTTATTTTCTTATGTAACTACTGTGTTTTTCCTTAACACTGAAAATGTACTAATTTTTAAAATACAGAGGTGTCGCTATCTTCATTTTTATTTTGAAACTTGGATAAGGATTGTTTATAAAGTTTTGCACTACAGTTTGTGTATTTCGGAAATTCTTCTTTTTCTATGGTGTATTTTAAGATTCTATCATTATTTTATGCTATATTTTATCTTTTACACTGATAAAACAGTTTGTTTCAACAAAATATTTGGTTGGATATGGCCAATTGAATTATTTGGTTGTCACAAATAAATTTTATTTCTGTCAAATAAACTATTTTGTTCCCATTAATAAATCATTTTGAAATTAAAATATTTGTTTACATGAACTAAATATTTATTTGACTCAAATAAAATTTGTTACTCACAACCAAATAATTTAATTGGTCATTTCCAAATAAATCCTTTTTATCAGTGTATCCTAATCGTTGCATACCACGGAAAATTTATTTTAGACTTTGAGGTTATGTTATTAATTTTCTCAATTTATTAATTTCTTAATTCAGTTTAGTGCAGTTAGTGATAATTATGCCTGAATCGACCTTTAATTAATATTGGCTTATAAAATTATATTCCGGCACTAACAGAAAAAAAAGGCAGTATGTGAGATGTACGTAATTGATCATCTACGATAGTGGTTGACAAAAATATTTAATACTTTAGATAAAACCAACGGTCTAAGATAAACCCGTCAAAGTTTGACTTAGTTTTGTATAGGCTTATTGGAGTTTCTTCATGTCATGAAGTTCATGATACCTTATTCAAAAATCTAACTAAAAACTTAATCACTTACAGCGCTTTGGAATACCACTTTTTACTTTTATTTTAAGTTTAGGTACATAGAGAAGGTCCAGCAAATGATGTAATTAATTTTAAGGGATGCGTCTACATAGGAAAATATGAAAAAAGTTTCTTTAAATATATTTCTAAAAATGCGTTGTAATGGAGCTAAACCCCTTTGAAAGATGCTAAAATATTCGGTTTATATTTAATAACTCAGGAACGCTTTAAGGTACAGCAACGAGGTTTGTAAACTAACCTTAATGCTATGCTATCTTCATGTACTTATTTTAAACAGGTTTGTGCGAAACTGGGGGGCCTTATTAGTTTTTTGTCACAAACTTTTTTCTGTGTAACTTCTTTGTAATTTTATTTTTGGACTATGATTCCTCAGGTCAAAATACATAAAAAAGGTACTGTTGTTCTAATACTGTAGGATTAACCGTTTTCGAAAAAAAATCTCAAAAACTAAGAAAAAAACCTCACATACAGGTACTTACAAAAATCAATCCTAAGGGAGCTATGGGCTCCTAAAAATGCACCATTTTTAAAGGGCGACATGTATAGAAACTTTTTTTCTTAGTTTTTGATGTAGAATAACCCTGCATCATTGAAATTTTGGTTTTAAACATATTAGTACTTAATTTATTGTCCTCGATCCGTGAAATTTCACCTTCAAATTAATTCTCGAAAACGGTTAATCCTACAGTGTTACAATCATATACCAAAAATAAAATCAAAAAAAAGTTACACAGAAAAAAGTTTGGGACAAAAAAGTAATAAGGCCCCCCAGTTTCGCACACCCCTGGTTAAAATAAGTTCATGAAAATAACATACTAAGATGGGTCTTATTAATTTAAGTTTACATTTAAAACCTCGTTGCTGTACCTCAAAGCGTTTCTGAGCTATTAAATAAAAACCGAATTTTTTAGCCACTTTCAAAGGGGCTTAGCTCCCTTACGACGCATTTTTAGATATATGTTTATAGGAACTTTTTTTCATATTTTCCTATGTAGAATCACCCCTTAAAATTAATGACATCATTTACTGGACACTGTATTTTTGAATTTTAATTTCTAATACATCTACATCATCTACTTGTTTCCTAAATCTGTTCTTGACGTCGTTTGGCATAAATAAGTAAAAAAAAAATACTATGTCAGGAAAACATCCGCACTTTTCCACTAGTCATACTTTGACGAATTTATTATACGTTAAGTTTAAAAATAAGTCCTAAAACTTAACAAGGATTAACAGAACACATCATAAGTCTTTCGGTAGATCTCCGAAGGGCCGAGGGACCGGAAATAAGGAACGCTGCAGGGGGAGAAGGGGGCAAATGTGTCATTGACTGAATTCTCTGCAAACCTCCCGCTTGCACGATATCTTCGGTAATTGATCTATTTCTGGACCTCCTCAGCGCCATATTCCTATTTTGTTGATTAATTTGATGCAAAGAGTGTTCTCTTATTTTTCTTTGAGGAGGAACAGATTGTAAACTGTCTTCGTAACTGCTGAAAAATTAAAGGTACAAAAACTTTTAATTGTCAGTAAAAAATACAGAAAATTTATACAATAAAGTACAAGGGAAGTTTCCACTACTTTAAAAACCAGTTGTCGTAATTGGTGCGTCTACCTTTTGACTATATATATATATATATATATATAAACGGTGTATTTAAAATAGCGTCGGAAATTTTAACAGATGATTCTACATCATAAAATATGACAAAAAGTTCCTATAAACATAAGTCTAAAAATGCGTCATAATGGAGCTACGCCCCTTTGAAAGTGGCTAAAAAAATCGGTTTTTATTTAATAACTCAGGAACCCTTTGAGATATATCAACGAGGTTTTGCACGTCAACTAATCCTACCAAGGTCCGTTTTTATGTGTTATTTTCATGTACTTATTTCAACTAGGGGTGGGCGAAACGGCTTATTAGTTTTTTGTCCCAAAATTTTTTCTGTGTAACTTTTTTGCAATTTTATTTTTGAAATATGATTCCTCAAGTCAAAATACAAAAAAATGTACTCTTGTTGTAATACTGTAGGATTAACCGTTTTCGAGAAAAATTCATTTGAAGGTGAAATTCCACGGTTCGAGGACGAAAAATTAAATACTAAAATGTTGAAAACCAAAATTTTAATGATGCAGGGCGAATGTACATTAAAAACTAAGAAAAAAACCTCATATACAGGTACTTCCAAAAATCAATCCTAATGGAGCTATGGTCTCCTAAATATGCACCATTTTTCTATGGTAGCTCTAAACGCTTTTTTTCGACCTACAAGTATGGAAACTTTTTTTCTTATTTTTGATGTAGAATAACATTGCATCATTAAAATTTTGGTTTTCGACATTTTAGTATTTAATTTTTCGTCCTCGAACCGTGATATTTTACCTTCAAATTAACTTTTCTAGAAAACGGTTAATCCAGTATTACAACAAGAGTATCTTTTTTATGTGTTTTGACCTGAGGAATCATATTTCAAAAATAAAATTGCAAAAAAGTTACACAGAAAAAAGTTTGGGACAAAAAACTGATAAGGCCCCCCCGTTTCGCACACCCCTGGTTTAAATAAGTACGTGAAAATGACATACAAAGATGGGCCTTCTTAGGATTAATTCACGTGCAAAACCTCGTTAACATATCTCAAAGAGTTCCTGAGTTATTAAATAAAAACCGATTTTTTTTATCCAATTTCAAAGGGGCGTAGCTCCCTTATGACGCATTTTTAGACATATGCTTATAGGAACTTTTTGTCATATTTTATCATGTAGAATCACCTGTTAAAATTTCCCACGCTATTTCAAATACACCCTGTATATATATATATATATATATATATATTAGTATACAGGGTGATCCATTTATCATGACAATCTTTAAGATCTTTTAACTGCTAAATATATCAAAAAAAAGTATTAAACAAAAGTCATAAGAGCTTAATGGGAGCACAAAATGGTGTATATGTGATATGTTTAGGGTGTATAATGGAGGCACGGGGCAAGGGGGAACAGTTTTTTAAATTAAAAAGGGTGTTCGTATAATACATCATTGTAAAGCCTATCAAATTCTCTTTTTGACCACATGATTTTTAATTTTACACCCTGTATAATATAGCCTATCGAAATGGGCTATATTATAAAGGGTGTAAAATTAAAAATTATTTTCTTGAATAAATAATGAAGAAAAAAAAAAGAATTGTTTCCTATTTTTTCCATTCTTAGAAAAAAATCTTTTTAACGTAATGCCGAAAATAGTTTTTTGTAGAAAATTTGGGTGAGTCTTCCCGAGTTCGTCTTGCAGTTTGGTACCAGACTGTAAGACTACTAGACTAGTAAAAGTTTTTTTTCTTTATTTAGTGTGCTACTTACTTGCTACTTTCCTCAGAAGACGGGCTACTAGACTGCCCGCACTGACAATGCATCACATTATCCGCTATTCCAGAATCGTGTCCACTGGAATGAATCGATGTGATGCTCTTCTCCACACCTCCAGAACTCCTGGACCTCTCCCTGGTGTCCCTAAAAGTGGATCTGGTTCCTGTCATTCTTGGACAAGTTGTGTCGTGTCTGATGTGGTATCCTGGCGACACCTGCGTCATATCGTGGCCTCGTGGGCTTGTGTAGTGGAGACCATCTCCAAAGGTTGACGGGAACAAACTGGCTTTGGACAGAGCACCAGCTGCTATGGTGTAACCCAAAGGTTGGGAGAATGTCTTTTGAAGTAGTCTAAGGGAGCATGGAAATAGAAAGTTATTCACGGTGTTATAGTACTCACTATTATAGTGAGTTCAGTGAGAGAGCGCCCACGAGAAAAACTGACTTACTAGGCGCGCCAAGACGGAATGGGTAAAATTCTGAGTAAACTCATTCAAAAGTGCTGTAGAGGAAGGACACCTATTTTCGGATAGTTTCCTAATTTCGGATAGTGGTCATTCTTCCAAACCATTTTAAAATTGCGCTAAAGTGTACGTTTATATTAATATCAAGACCAAAGCTACCTACAGCGTATAACTTATTACTTTCCCAACGTTCCGCTGTACCTATAGCACGTTTTTTCATTTATTTTGATTATTTTTAATTCAAACATTCATTTATGTAGGGTTTTACCTACTTAAAAAGTTGTTTTTTTTTAAATGACTATTTGAGAATTATCATAAAAAGTTATCGCATATAACTGGAGATAATGTATTGACATTATTTTCGTTGACACCCGGTATAATAAGAGTTTAACTGAAGGGAATTCCTTTTAAACTGTCATTATCAACTTCTATTGTGGTTTAAATGCCTCTATTACTCCTCCGTTATGATAATCTCTACAATGGGCTTTAATTTATAAATGACTACTTTGTAACGAGAGATAAACCAATATATTTTATCCTCGAACTAGATTTCTTTCGACATAAGTAAAACATTATAAAACGTCAAAATATAGGTACACAGGTCTACAAAAATTTGTTTTAGTCAAGACCCAAGAATATGAGTAACATTGTTCATTTAAAAAAGGGTATAAACAGCCATAGCCCAGTCAACACAAATACATGGCAGGAACATAGCAGGTACATAACCACTGTTCTATGTGATGTTGCAGACATGTAATTTTTATAGTCCATGTATAGTCCTTGGACTTTAACAATTCCGCCTCAAGTTATGTATCAGCTACATAACATGCTACATATCAGATACATACTAGGTACATAACAATAAAAGTAGGCGTTTCCGAATTTTACTTGTTATGGAGTGCATCATAGATTTAGACATGGTGAACATTTTTACGTCTTTTTGATAAACCTAGTATATAAATATCTTAATATGTAGCATCCATCAGGCAAAATTCTTATACGATGTGCATTTTTACTGTGAAAGCAAACTTTCTACCAGGCTTAAAAATCATGGGCCACATAAAAAGCCAATTTTTAGAGAAAAAATAGCAAATAATCATTTTAAAAAAAAATATATATATTTTATTTTTTTGTCTGAAATTATCTAAAATCAGTTTAGTTGTCTAAAAATACATGCGTTTCTACTACTTAAGGGTAAAACTTTTATTATTAACAACAATTTTAAGAATATTAGTGATTCTAACCTATAAAAATTAAAATTATATAGACGCCATATTTAGTATTGAATTCATAACATTTTATGTATCGTGTATGTTCTCGTACCATATATATGATACATAACATGCAATATTGCATGTTATGTATCATACATATGTATGTTACATCTTATGTAATATGGCACATGTAACGTAAAAAATCTTTCTGTTATAGGACATGTTATGTAGCATACATATGTATGTTATGTCTCATGTAATATGGCACATGTTACCTAAAAAATCTTTCTTTACCATGTTGTATCCATATATGTTGGGGTCCGGTCAGTGGGCCGAAATGGAACTAAAATTTTATGGAACAGAGTATGGATAGCAACTATTTAAAAAAATAATTGAGGTAACATAGAATTTTTGACATTTTTCTCAGAAATAAATCAAATTACAATTTATAAGAAAAAATATCTTTCTATATTTTTTTAAAAACTGGTAATTATAATTTTTCTATAGTGAAATTAAATTAATTTAGTACACTGTATTTAGAGTTATAAATAAACGTTTTTTTAGTTGTGAATTTAGTTGTAAGCTAAAAAAAATGTTATAATAATAATAATATAGTTAAGTTTTAGGGAGACAAGCTCATATCAATAAAAGGAGTTACTTTTCGAAATAAATAGTTTTAAATAATAATATAATCTATAGATATACACAGATCATAGTAATATGAGTCATATATCCATAATTTTTGAGAATACTACATAAAAGGATTACCAGACAGATCACGAAACTAATGGAAAAAGTGCGATAATATTGGACTTGAAGACGAATAAAACTAGTTATAAACACAGCTTTTCTATTACAACATATATTTCTGTAACGCATATTTTATAATAAACAACAAGAACAAGAACGTCCAATTTTATTTGTGAATCGAGAATATTTAAATCATTTTCTCTCAAATTAAATATATTAAAAAACTACAAGGTTCAAAATCTATAGATTTTCCATATATGGAAAAGTTAAATGTGTGTTTTTTCTCCCGGAAATGCAACTTTGATCATTATTCCCTTGTACCCTTCATTTAATTTTACCATACAAACCATTATAACGGCCAATTTACAAAAAAATGGTTTAGAAAATTATATTTTGCTATAAATTGTAATTTGATTAATTTTTTGACAAACACGCCAAGAAAAATTGTAGGTTATAAATTTTTTTACTATGTATAATCTATTATTCCATCAATCTATTTTCTAATCATCGTACAAAGTGATATTGGTAGACTGACAGTTTCGGGCTGCTGGCCCTCTTCAGTACCAAGAGTCAACTCTGCACGCTGATTAAGAAAACGTTTTTAGACTTTACTCGCAAAAGGAATATAGCCATTAGATTGATGTAGACTTGTGCGCCATCTATTTCTAGATATAGACAACTACTCATACCTCTCCTAATCTGGAGACTTTGAATGGTAGCAAGTTGAAGACTTATGCGTCTCAAGCACATAGTACCACTAACGGGTGGTTAGACGTAAAATTAGTAAGGACAGAAATTTTTAATTTTAAACAAAATTATAAAAATATTAATTTATTATTCCATCAATCTATTTTCTAATCATCGTACAGAGTGATATTGGTAGACTGACAGTTTCGGGCTGCTGGCTCTGTACGATGATTAGAAAATAGATTGATGGAATAATAAATTAATATTTTTATAATTTTGTTTAAAATTAAAAATTTCTGTCCTTATGTATAATCTGTTACATAAAATTTTAGTTCCGTTTCGGTCCACTGACCCCCTTATGTTTATGCCCTTTTTCAAATGAACGTCATAAACAGTCATCTTTGATGAAAAAAATTGTAGATTAGAGTGTAGATTAGAGTTAGATTAGTGTCTAAATCCGTAAAAAATGCATTTTGAAGAAATGGTCATAAGTGCTCTTTTCGGAATGACAAATTCAGTTCGCATACGCTGTTGCTATGATAGCTAATATGTGATTGGTTGACATATTACGAATAAGTTTTTAACCAATTCTCACCTTCTCTTTCTCCGTCTAATGCAGATAACACAAATTGCCGTGGCTAAGGCCCCGGCAAACACGATGCAACCAAGAATAACGACCCCAATCTCCCAGGACGACAATATGACCCTCTGATTTCTGCTGGCGCTCCTTTCCAGCAAACCACTAGCCACAGCAAGGACCTTGGGCCCTTCTAACTTCCTCTCGATTTCGCCATGTTTATTTTGTAAAACTCTGTGAAATAAAATTTTGTAAAATTAGAATAAATTAAGGTAATATTACTATCATTCAGATTATCCTTGAAGAATAATACTATAATTAATTCTGAAAACGACCAATTTCGTTTAGACTGTGACTTACTAAGTTATAGTCAAAACATCAAAATAACCGATATCGGCTTACGCCCGTTTTTAGTGCGAAATTTCGTACACAATTAAAAGTGAAAGTAATATATTTACCTTTAGTACCATACCAACTTTCCTAAAAAACTCATAGTGGTCCCTACTCCACATTAACCCTACTCCGTAATATCCCTACTCCCCTACTTCAATATTCTCGTTAACGCTACTTCGCACTAAATTAAAAAAAATCGAAAATCTAAAAAAAAATCAAAAAAAAAATCCAAAAAATAATTAAAAAAAAATATATTTTTTCAAAAAAAAAAAACAAATAGTTTTTTCAAAAAAATTTGAAAATAATATTTTGAGATAGTTTTTTAAAAGTTTAACCCCCGATAACTTTTTGACTTTTGATGGGATTATTTTCGAAACAATAAGGATCTCCCTCTCATTGATTTTTCCTGAAAATTTCGAGTCGATCGGATAAGTCGTTCTTGAGTAGAAATTCGAAATTCGAAACTACTGTATAATACTATTCTAGCGCTTACGCGCTGGGAATATTATAATTTAATAAATTAACTAAATGTATTTGAAATAGGGTCCAAAATGTTAAGGGATGATTCTACATCAAAAAATATGACAAAAAGTTTCCATAAATATTTGTCTAAAAACGCGTCGTAAGGGAGCTACGCCCCTTTGAAAGTGGCTAAAAAAATCGGTTTTTATTTAATAACTCAGGAACCCTTTAAGATATAGCAACGAGGTTTTGCACGTTAACTTATCCTAATAAGGCTCATATTCCTATGTTATTTTCATGTACTTACTTTAACCAGGGGCTTGCGAAACGGGGGGGGGGCTTATCAGTTTTTTTGTCACAAACTTTTTTCTGTGTAACGTTTTGTAATTTTATTTTTGGTATATGATTCCTCAGGTCAAAGTATATAAAAGAGGTGTTCTTGTTCTAACACTTTCGAGAAAAATTAATTTGAAGGTAAAATTTCACAGTACGTGGGCGAAAAATTAAATACAAAAACGTTAAAAACCAAAATTTTAATGATGCAGGGTTATTCTATATCGAAAACTAAGAAAAAAAGTTTCTATACATGTATGTCGAAAAATCGCTTCTAAAGCTACTATGGCCCTTTAAAAATGGCGCATTTTTACGAGACCATAGCTCCCTTAGGATTGATTTCTGGAAGTACCTGTATATGAGGTTTTTTTCTTAGTTTTTGATGTACATTTACCTTCCATCATTGAAATTTCGGTTTTCAACATTTTAGTATTTTATTTTTCGTTGTCGTAACAGTGTTACTTACAACTGGAATACCTTTTTTATGTATTTTGACCTGAGGAATCATATACCAAAAAAGTTACACAGAAAAAAGTTTAAGACAAAAACTGATGAGGCCCCTCCGTTTCGCACACCCCTGATTGAAATAAGTACATGAAAATAACATACGAAAATGGCCCTTATTCAGATTAGTTCACGTGTAAAACCTCGTTGCTATATCTCAAAGGGTTCCTGATTTATTAAATAAAACCCGAAATATTTAGCCACTTTCAAAGGGGCGTAGCTCCCTTACGACGCATTTTTAGACATATGTTTATAGAAACTTTTTGTCATATCTTTTGAAGTAGAATCACCCCTTAAAATTTCGGACCCTATTTCAAATACACCGTGTATATTTGACCATGAGCATGAGAATCACAAATATATTTTTTAATTAAGGCAAGGGGCTAATTGAGTCCATATAGTGCGGAGTAAGGATTTTATGGATTAGGGATATTAGGGAATAGGAAAATTGCGGATAGAATGTTAGTCTGCGCAAGAACCTTGAGAATTTTTAATTTCCGTAATCCTTTCGATTTTGCGATGTTCAGTTTGTAAAACTGCGAAATAAAAGGACATCACATTTGTTTTTATATAGAATAAAATTACTAAATTGTCGACGCTTTATTCTTTCAACACAAATGAAATTTAAAAATTCTTTTGTTCCAAATAGATACACAACGAAACATTAGTTTTTTGTGTAAAATAAAAGCAATATACAGCCACACTTGTTCGTCTAGTATCCACTAAAAATATAGTCGGAGAGCTTGCGAACATTTTTAATAAGTTATTTTTTCCTGGCTGAATTTTCAAGTACATTCTTTTAAGCTTAACTACTACAAAAAATCAAGGGAACAATCGAGATGAAAAAAAAGCATTTTAAAGCTTTAAGTTTCTAGTTTCGAGATATTTTGGCAGAATTTTTTTTTGAGCTACAGTGGGTTAGGCTAAATGTGACACCCAGGGTAATTGTGACATGTCCTGTTATAATTCTTCTAAACTAGTTTAAATCAAATCGAAATTTTACGCGAAATATTTAATACTGTCAAAAACCTAATACCAGGTTTGGATTGGATATAAACTAGTTTAGAAGAATTATAACAGGACATGTCACAATTACCCTGGGTAATTTAGCCTAACCCACTAACCCGGTTATTGCGCAATCATTAGAAATAGCGCGTCATCTTATCCGCCTATACTGATATTGTTTAAATAATAATAATTATTGTTAAAAAATCATAATTCAAAACTTAATTTTAATTTAAGGTATTTAAAATATAATAATGTTAACAGTGTTTATAGAAATTTAAGGCCAATACTCATCCATAAAATGTTATTCACTAAAGTTGGTATAACCGGCGCAATTACTATAGACTATTGTGCCTCTCACTTGCACGCATCCTGCGTTACGAGGGTTAAAGCGTAAAGTTGAGAGCGCGCTCGGCTATAGTTAACATTATTACTATACACTCGAAATTTTAACCCAATTTGAGCTTTTAATATTCAAAACCGGGAGAAAATAACTTATTGACAATGTTTACTAGACTAATATAAATATATTGTTAGTCGTTTAGTGCTGTATCACATACACGCTGTATTTGAAATAGAGTACGAAATTTTAAGGGGTAATTCAAAATCAGAAAGTATGACAAAAATTTCATATAAACATATGTCTAAAAATGCTTCGTAAAGGCAATCTTCGTATGTTATTTTTATGTACTTATTTTAACCAGGGGGCTGGGGGTTCATCAGTTTTTAGTCCCAAACTTTTTTCTCTGTAACTTTGATGTAATTTTATTTTTGGTATACGATTGCTTAGGTGATAATACATAATAAAGATACTCTTGTTGTAACACTGTAAGACTAACCGTTTTCGAGAAAAGTTAATTTGAAGGTAAAATTTCACGGTACGAGGACGAAAAATCAAATACTAAAATGTTGAAAACCGAAATTTCAATAAAAAATTGATTAATTTTAAATTAGAAATGTAAAGTTTAGACCTCTACAATTTTATTTCATATACAGAGCGGTCCAAAAGTCACCCCCCCCTCTTAACTTTTGAACGAGTTTAGATATCGACTTCAAATTTAGAACTTTTAAATAAGACAACTTAAACTATCTTTAAGCATATATTTGATACTTTTAGCTCTTAAAATGTGGGCAGGGGGGCATGGAGCGACATTTTTTTAAATGTAAAGGTGGGTCGTGTGATACAACATTTTAAAGCTTATAAAATTCTCCATTTAACTGTATATTTTTTATTTTTTTTTAAACATTTTTTTTTTGGGTTTAAAATAGGGTTGAAAATGGGTATTTTTGTCAAAATTTCTCTAAAAAATCCAAACAATTTTTTAAAAATGCCTAATTTCATAATGAAAAAAAGTAAATTATAGTTTTCAACTAATTTTAGTTGACATAAATAAAAATTAGCAAAAAAAAAACTTAAAAATTTATTTTTTTATCACAAAAAAATGAAAAATCGAAACCTTAAAAAACATGTTTAAAAAATTTAAAAATTTATGGTTATATAGAGAATTTTAAAGGCTTTAAAATGATGTATCACACGACCCCCCTTTCCATTTAAAAAAAATTCCCCCCATGCCCCCCTGCCCAGATTTTAAGAGATAAAAGTATCAAATATATGCTTAAAGATAGTTTAAGTTGTCTTATTTAAAAGTTCTAAATTTGAAATCGATATCTTAACTCTTTCAAAAGTTAAGAGGGGGGGGGTGACTTTTGGACCGCACTGTATATAAAAATATATATAAAAAAAAATCATTCGTTATTTAACGAGTTAACAACTTCGTAGGGCAAATTTAGTCTGGTGGGATCCGATAACTCCTATAATGTTTTGGCCTTATAAATTTTATTATATTTCTATTCAGGGTAGACTATCCAAGTATTTATTAGGAAAATATAGTTATATTTGTATTAATATCACTTATAAATGTCACTTGTTGTTTGTTAGGATTTTTTTGTTATTTTTCTTTATTACTCACTTTTGTAAATGATCCATATCTACCACAGTGTTAAGTAGAGGGTCCACTGCATATAAATACATATCAGTTCTGAAATAAAACAAAAATAGAAAAAGATACTGATGCGGAGAAAATAGTTATTTTCTTAACTAGTGTATTAAGTAGCATTTTATCCACGCAAAGAATATAGAATATTGTTAAGTGGATAAAATCACTTAATACACGAGTTGAGAATTTAATTTTATCCAACACCTTTTATTTTTAAATAAAAATCTATAGTTTTGCGAAAAATTATGTCAAAAATATTAAGATTAAGTTTTCTTAATACTAAAATAATAGGTAGCCATGGCCTAAGTATGCCTATTAAAAATAAACAATTGCTAGTTTTTCATTTCTTACAAACGTCAAAATGGACGCGGTGATGACAGAATTTTTAATAAAAACAGTATTTTATTCAAAAACTAAAGAATAATTTGGGGTTTTCTTTAATTTGTATAGTTTAGTTAACGTGCTTCTATTTATAGAATAGTTATAATACTTAATTAATAGGGTATGTAACTAATTTTGGGTGAGATCAAAAGCTGTACGTAAAAGAGTGGGTAAAAATTTTTTTAGTCCAGTGGAAAAAAACTCACTTTTGACATTGAAAATACTGCTCAAAACAAGTGTTTCTGTGAAGGTGTTGGATAAAAATATTTTACATAGGTTCAGTTTTATAAAAAATATTAATAGTCAGCGAAAATGGACTACCGTGCTAAGCTGAAAGGTCCTATCTACATAGGTTTAACATACACAGATAGGACCTTTCAGCTTAGAAGGCAGTGGACCTAAAGGGAAAAACAGGTTATGTTTGGATTAATTTACCTGTTAGCCTAGAAATGTCCAAAGCATAAAAAACCTAAATCCCAAAAATAGTATTTCCTTTAGGTTCGTTTTGCGCGAACACACACAAGTTAATAAATGAAAAAAAAATCTAAAATATTTTTTAATAAGGACAGAAATTTTTAATTTTAAACAAAATTATAAAAATGTTAATTTATTATTCCATCAATCTATTTTCTAATCATCGTACAGAGTGATATTGGTAGATTGACAGTTTCGGGCTGCTGGCCCTCTTCAGTACCAAGAGTCAACTCTACACGCTGATTAAGAAAACGTTTTTAGACTTTATTTTCAGTCTGCCAATATGTGCTTGAGACACCTTCAACTTGCTACCATTCAAAGTCTCCAGACTAGGAGAGGTATGGGTAGTTGTCTACATCTAGCAATAGCTGGCGCACAAGTCTATATCAATCTAATGACTATATTTCTTTTGCGAATAAAGTCTAAAAACGTTTTCTTAATCAGCGTGCAGAGTTGACTCTTGGTACTGAAGAGGGCCAGCAGCTCGAAACTGTCAGTCTACCAATATCACTCTGTACGATGATTAGAAAATAGATTGATGGAATAATAAATTTATATTTTGTAATGCGGACAATTTGAGCGAGTTATTAGAAAAGAACTAGTTTTTACTGGGTTTTACCCTCTTTGTAACAATAAAATTTAAAATATTCGTATTCGTAAAATAAAATTGTGATTATAATCCCAATTCAACGATTATGCCCGTAATTCACTTATTTATGGAAAGGGCTATTCCAGACAAACTTGGTCATGTGAACCAAATTTTATATAGGTACGTCCGTTCGTCCGTTTGTTATGACAAAAGTTCGGAAAAATCAATAAGAAACTTAATGTAAATATCTGTTTATAAGAAAGTTAAAGGAAGCGGTGGTAGCTGTCGAGAAGACTCTGCTCTTGTAGCCAAGAGGTTTGAGGTTCCAACCTCGGTCAGAGAACAACATTTTCAAACAAAAACCACCGCAATCAAGTGCTTCGGCGGGCACATAAAGTCGTCGGACCCCTGGGTTAGTAGGCATCGCTACTAACTATCTAAAAGGGTAACAGATGCACCAGGCGCCGGAACTACCCACTTCGGTGGGTCTTCACGGAAATAATGCCATACGATAAATAAGAGGCACAATTTTTAAAAAATATATTACAATTTTTATTCATTATACATATAGGCTGACTCAGAAATATGGAACAACATTTTAAAGGGTTATTCTAGATCCAAAAATATGAAAATAGTTCCTATAAAGGTTGGTCTGGAAATGAGCCCTAAGGGAGCTACGACCCTCCTAAGGGTACATCTGAAAAGTAGTTTTAATTGAATATCTCTGGAACCCCTGTTGCCAACCCAAAAGAAAATAGTATATTCTATAACTAGTATGGAATAGACAATATTCCGCGGGCGTGGAATGACTATTCCATACGTGTTGTAGACTATACTTTTTCTTCGACTGCAAATATGAAACACTGTATGGCTTTAAACTGCGGACAAGGTTAAAAACAATGTTTTTTGTGACTGGACATTGTAAATGCAACAAAACACATATTTTTAAATAAAGCAGTTAATGTTATTTAATAATTTTATCAAATCAGTACTTAAAAAAGATTTTTATTTAGTTTTAGCACATATTTACAAATTATAATGCAAAAACTGAAGGTTATGTCAGATTGTTGTGACAGATATCAGGTTTAAATATTTAACAATAGATGAAGTAGTTTTAATTTTTTGAACTAAATTGATAAAAAACTGGTCAAATATTAAGAAATACTAATAAACTTCATGTAATTTTAACGCAAAACTTTAAATTGCATTAAATTATTTAATATTTTATTGTAATATATATATATATATATATATATATATATATATATATATATATATATATATATATATATATATATATTTGCTAATTTTGCTACAGTTTTCTTTACTTTTATAAACAAGAGATGGCACTACATGTGCTCATTCTAACACTTGATACGGAATATTCATACCGTATCTAGAGCTAGAATGGATTCATTCTGTGTTTGAAAAGTGTGTGTATTTGCTTACATTCTAAAGCAGTCTTAGAAAAAAAAAGTACTAGCCCCTTATGGGCCTATACGAATACGCAAAATACATGTGATAATGATGAGCTTATAATAGTCACAAAATAGAAAAACATTATAAAAATTAACGTCCGTGACGTTGGAATAGCCCTTAAACTAAATTACGCCTTACTTTTTCTACTTATTTGATTTAAAATTACAGCGCAATTTTCACAGTAAATCGAGTTTCTAACACTGCAAATTAAATGGAATTACTTACGCGCTATTATCCACTTGATTTCTCTCGGTGTGCGGTTCCAATTTTCTAACACGGATATCGAAACCAGTTGCATTGTACAGAGCCCTGTAAAATCAACATTACAGACATTTTCACTGGGATAATTCATTGGCGTAGGAAAATAATTTGGTTAAAGATAATTTTTTTAATTTAAATTAAAGTTATAAAATGGATAATATCTTCCTATCTATTTGTAACTGAATATTTAGTTACAAATGGATAGGAAGTTATGACCCTATAGAAATGTACTTTAATTTTTGTTAAAAACACTATAGTTCTAAAGTCACGCACTTTAATATGAACAGACATGTTGCATGTTTTAATAAAAATTAAAGTAGGTGCAATTGTATAGGATATAACTTTCTATTTCCTATTCATTTGTGACTGAATATTTAGTTAGTAGTACTTTTTACGGTGTAGTTATATATCGTCGGCTTACAAGTAAAAGGCACTAAGTCACTTTTTTGCAAAAATGGGATTTTTATGGCATTGTAATTAATTTTTGATGATCTATGTACAGGTAAACGGAACTAACTTCTAGGTGGACTGCCAAGGAAGTTATCCACTATACAAAACGCACTAATTTGATTTTGATTGAAATTTTATCTGGCAATAGGCACTAAGTCACTTAGTGCACTTAGTGCGTTTTACTTGTAGATTATTTCAAATGTTTCTGCACTAAGCAACTTAGTGTTTGTTTGTTTGCCGAAACATGCATTTTTGTAGTGTTTTTTTTCGTTTTCTTTTTGTATTTTACAAGCTAAAATTAAGTTAAAATGTGTAGTCCGGGTACCAAAATATTTGCTTTGTTAAAAAACAATGAAGAGCAACCAGAGAAAAATAATTATTTTTTATTTGAGGTTATGTTATTATTTCTAAAAAAGAGTTAATTTATAAAAAAAATTTTTATTTAATATGATTGCTTGAATCATTTATATGATACAATATCGCGTTATTTATTTTATTGGCAAAAGCATTCAAATTTTGCTATGTTAAAGTTGATGGAATATAGACAGAACAGAGAAACAGAACTTTACCTGTAAAATGACAGTGCTTTTTACGTGTAATTTCGATGTGTTTATAATTATTGACTTTAGGAGACCCTTCTTTGCCGGCACAGCCGATGGCCTCTGAAAACTGTCTTAGTTCTGGCATATTAAGCAGTTTCATTTAATTAATACTAATTAATTATTATTATTAATTTTGGAAACGTTCGTTAAACAATCCTAAAGTCCAAACCCTTCTTTTAAAAATATAGTTTTTGGAAATTTATGTAAACATCTTGTTTTCTACTTTATAGTTATACATTACGTTTAATTATCATACTTAATTAAATACTTGTTTTTTATATTATTTTATTGACTTAGTGCTCTTTACTTGTAAGCCGACGTCGTGGGCCTATAAGTAAAAGGCACTAAGTCCATGTCTTTTTTCAAATTTAGTTGAATTAAACTACTTCAATTTTTCTTTATTTAACTGCAAATGGGACATTGCGATCTGCGGTAGTTTCTTTCCAAAAACAATTATTACAAAAATTAAAAAACAACAATGAAAGTTAAATTTGTCAATATCTCAAAACCATGTTTTTGGACTAAGTGCTTTTTACTTGTAAGCCGACGATATAGTATATATCTGATCGTGACGTCATTTATCTTGCAGGAATAAATATACTGTAGAGCTTTAAGACTTTTTGAATAAAATTGAATCGTATAGGCGTGAGTATCAACCTTTTTTGTGCGAATCTGTTTTCGTTTACCATAATTTTGTTTTATTTTTCACAAAAACTTTGTTACCAATAAGGTCCTTTGTAGAAATAAAAACGATTATTCCTTGTCATTGCACCATTTAATGTCCCGTAATTTGTTTTTTTATAACCGTGTTTCATTGAAAAGGACCATCAATTTTACCTAAATGATAGCCACGCCAATGAATTGCAACGATGAACATCAATAATACTCAGCGTCGGACTGGGTTTGCATTTTACTGGGAAAATTACTATATCTCCAAAATTTAGCATTTTTAGAGACATGCAGGGGTACTCCAAAGCAGGACAAACATTTCTCATCTAGAGATTGACAAAACTCTAAAACAAAGCTTTACAACTGGCAGAAAATTTTGATGAATAAAGACTAAAAAAAGGTCCTCAACTCTAAAAAAAAAGCTTTCCCCGTAACTAATACTACAAATTTTGCAACGGTACCACTATTTCCCAACTACTACACTTGTGATGTCTAATGAAAAAAAAAACAAATATCGCCTCTAGAAATTTCCCAACTACCATATTTTATAAAATATCAAAAAGCCCAACTGGAAACATCCCTGAGATCATTAAGTAACTCCATAATTATTCTGTCTGAACAGTACATTTTCCCAATTCAAGCGTTGTTGGGGAGTGTTATCAACGAACTAACAACTCTTCTATCTAGGATACGCATACTGTTAATATAAAGTATCGCCAACATCTCGGTTTTTTTGTAAACAAATAGTACCTAGGTATATTCAGGCCTGAACAATAACAATTACCAGTAACTGTTATTGTTGTCTCTGTTAGAACAAAGCTGTGCAAGTAAGACAGACAAATGTATATGTTGGCTACGTTTTTGTCAGTTTTTACAAATGAAATGCCCATTCTAGAGAGAAGAGTTATTAGTTCACGATTCACTCACCGCAGTAATGAGAAGAATCCAGCGCATGCGCACTGATTTTCTTATTTTTGTTTTGTCGTATGCAGAATTGCAGAATTTTACAAAAATATCCATTTTTTTCTTTGCGAGCTAACACTTTTTTTTAATTGGCTAAAAGTACTCGCTTTTAATAGTATTATCGTATAAAAAAATGCGGCATATTCATTTAATTAGCTAAGGCTAAATTATTTAGCCTAAATATAATCGTATTTGATTCTTAAAATATATCGCCTTCTAAATTCTGAAATATCGTATCTGAAAAATGTCTCCCATAAAAAAAACACCAAACCAGCAAACTACCAAACCAAACCATCATTAACGTACACCAACGCCTCCCATTAAAAAAAAAACACCAAACCAGCAAACTACCAAACCAAACCATTGTTAACGTAAACCAACGCCTCCCATTAAAAAAAAAAAACACCAAATCAGCAAACTACCAAACCAACCATTGTTAACGTAAACCAACGCCCCCATTAAAAAAATCAAACAGATATTCGTGAGTATTTTAACAATCTTTTGCTATATATTCTAACAAAAAAACTGGATTTTCCGCACCTAATTATATACCAGACAGTAAGTTTTAGTAATAAAACCAGAAATCAGTGCAAAAATATAGTTTATTTTTGTAGACCTGATGCGCAACGTAACCCCACTCAAATTAAACTATTTCATAAAACTACAACTGCCTAAACGGAAGCCACTTTTGACATCCGTCAAAACAAAAATAAGCAAACCAGTGCGCATGTGCTAGATTCTTCTCATTACTGCGGTGAGTGAATCGTATTAGTTCGTTGAGTGTTATAGGCATTTGCCCCGTAAAATGCACAGCTAGTCCAACACTGACGATGCACATCAATAATACTTACATCGTGATGTTATCCATGCTTTTTTCAACTTCAGTAGGTTTCAATCCCATAACCATGACTAGCTGCTTTTGTTCGTCCAATATATACACCTGTTGAAAACGTTTAAGATTAAAAACCTATTTTAAATTGGCAAACATATATCTAGCACGAGGACGTGTCGTTTCTTTTCAAATAGGTTTTACGATTTCCCTATGAATGATATACGTAGTAGTGTGGTCCTTAAAAATAAGGTGTACCAAAATTCGATAGCTCAACGTTAAGGAACAAACAACGTTTTTAATAAAAATATATTTTTGAAACAAAAAAAAATCTAAAAATATTTTTTTTACCAATTTTTCAAAAAAATATTTTTTATTCTAAAAATGTTTTGTTCCTACATTTCTGAAAAACGAAAATTAATTTTGTCCCATACATAAACTAACTACTAAAAAAGGTCCTCATTCTCCGAAACGAAACTTTCTCTAATAGTTGACCTAAAAAAAAGGTCCTGATCTCCGGAAAAAAGCTTTACCCCTGACGGAAATTTTGAAGGTTAAGATTAAGATAAAGAGAAAGCTTGTGACAGAAATTTATTTTTAATTAAAATTTAAAAAAATCATCAATTTTAAAAAATTTGCCATAATTTTAATCTACCAAAAATTTCTGTACCTGCAAAAAACAGGTGCCAAAAACACATATATTTGCTTGCTGACTGGTCTCAAATTTGCAGAGTCATCTACACTGATAAAACAGTTTATTTGTGTCAACTAAATATCTGGTTGGATATGGCCAATTCAATTATTTGGTTGTGACAAATAAATTATTTTGTTCCCATTAATAAATTATTTTGAAAATAAAATATTTGTTTGCATGAACTAAATATTTATTTGAGTCAAATTAAATTATTACTCACAACCAAATAATTTAATTGTCATATCCAAATAAATCCTTTTTATCACTGTACTGTAAATGCCGACTGCCATTTCGTGTACCGTTTACACCATTAACAAAATTATTTGAGTGAAATAAATATTTAGTTCATGTAAACAAATATTTTAATTTCAAAATAATTTATTAATGGGAACAAAATTGTTTATTTGATAGAAATAAAATAATTGGCCATATCCAACCAAATATTTCGTTGACATAATTAAACTGTTTTATCAGTGTGTTGTTACACATTTTTTTTAGGCAATTTGGAACAATCGTGGGCGCGTCTCTAATAACAAATTTTTAAGGAGCACCCTACTACGTATATACAATATATCGTACGATTTCAGATTTATTACATACCTACCTTGATATAGAATTATACGGAGCAAAAAAACGTAAAAAGTCATATTTATATCTTCATATAAAGCATACAATATTAAAAGATCTAGGTTTATTTTAGATCTCGTTATAAAAAGAAAAATATTTCATTAAAAAATATACGCGGTCTTTTGGCGGAAAATGTAAATCAATTAAGGGGAAGTAACATTTTTTGGCCCTTTTTTAAAACCTACTCCTGTAATATTAAATTTAGGTGTTTCGGTGAAAAACACTTTTTAACTTAGTTTTAAATGAAGAATCGACCTGCAGTATTAGGAATTTTATTGGGACTTTTTTTGTTCCCTATTCAATATGTCCATGTTCGAAGGGCCGTCTACTTTAATTTTTTTACGTTGCTTTGTTAATCGCTCCACCTTGCATAATTTTCTAAATATATTTAACTATAAGTAAAACAAATGACAGTGGATTTAACAGAAGTAAACACTAGATGGAACAGGATATTTACGTATAAGATATCTTCGAACTAGACAGTCTGTTATTCGCTTAATCAACAATACTTGCAAAGACATTAGCAATGGAAGATTTCCCGTCGTCAGCTCCCTTACGATCGGTCGCCTTTATCTTTTAGTTGGGATGCATAACGTCACATAAAGTGCAAAAGGTCTTATGGTAAATTTTACTTTGTTTTATTTTGGTGCTTAATTGTACAGGGTGGCCACTATTTTTAGGAACAAATTTTCCTGACTTTTCCCGGTTTTCCAGGCAATTTTTTTTGATTTTTCCCTGACCAATAAGCAGAGTCTTATGACAAAAAAACGACTTTTTAATTTGATTTTGTATTCGAATAGGGCGTATTTTATTTATGGATACTAAAATTAGGGTTCTAATACTTTTTTATTAGTTTACTTTAGACAATAATTGAGTTGGTATTTGCTTTCTATTTATTTATTGACGTTAAAAAAAAAACAAAATAATAAAAAAAAACAAATACAGCCTTCATAAATCGAAAAAAAATATACGAATTTGTAAAACAAGCACAATATTAGCGCCGCATTCGAAAAATTTTAAAATAATATACAAAAAAGTAATTTTTAAACACTAAACTAAGTCTTCAAACAAATAAAAAATAAAAGATGAATTTATTTTAAAAAACACGAAATAATCTCCTCAGGCAATTTTTTTTTAAATTACGTGCAAAAAAGTAGATACGTTATTAATTAGGCCTAAACGAATTTAAAGCCATCTCAGTTTTTGTTTTGTCTTATTAAATCTGAATGTAAATGCAATTACAAAAAGTGAATAGTAAAAATTAGTATTTTAGGGCCAAGTTCTTTAAAAGTAACCATGCATGTGAGTATCAAAATGTTCGCAAAAAAATTCTCTATTATTTAAAAGTAATAAGCCAACCTCTTTCCATTTAAAAAAAATGACTTATGGGCAAAAGTGTAACTTTTAAACTTTTAAGAGCGCACCAAAAATAGAGTTTTCGGAAAAAAATGAAAATTGTAGTTTTCTTAAGAAACTAGACCAAAAATTAAGCAAATAAGCCAATTCAAGGCACTCTAGGTTTAAAATGAAAATTTAAATAAAAAATGACATGACCTGTCAAAAATTTACAAGTGACATATGGTTGTATTCAGAATTGATTTCTAAGACAAAATATGTAAAATTATATAGGGTATCCCATTTAAAAATCGAAAGTTAAGGTCATTTCCGGTGAAACCGGAAGTGAAAAAAAGTTGTTTGATATGTCAAAAAATCGCAAATTTTGTCATGTCAAAGTATAAAAAAGTTAAGGGGGGGTGAACCACCTTCCTGAAACACCCGGTATATAAAAAGAATGTTAAAATTTATGAAAAATGTTTTTTTTAAGTATTTGGGAAAATGTAATATACCATTTACTTTGAATAGTATATATTTGTATTTGTATTTATTTATAGTCACAAAGGGACCTTTTTACAAAGTACTTTATACCCAAGACTGTTAAAATTACAATAAATCTAAACAGTATCATCATTAAAGACTCTTAATGCCATATTAAAACATTCTTTCAAATAAGTCAATTCAGGCTAATTCTTCATTATATGCGTAGCATTACATATCTTCACGGCTTGTTTATACTTACAAAGACATTAGCAATGGAAGATTTCCCATCGTCAGCTCCCCTACGATCGGTCGCCTTTACGTCAAATCCGAAGACTTTGCCTGCATCTTTGGCGAAATTCGCAATCCCGCGTACTTGGCCCGTAATGGGATCGATCGCAAAACGGCGGTTAGCCTCATCGGCTCGACTGAGGATTTGGTAGCGGACTTCTCCATTCAATCCTAGGTCGGGATCCCTAGCCTGCAAATAAACAAAATCTATTTTGGAGGGTACATACAAACACTGTAAATATATACACAGCGGTCCAAAAGTCAGCCCCCCCCTCTTAACTTTTGAACCAGTTGAGATATCGACTTCAAATTTGGAACTTTTAAATAAGACAACTTAAACTATCTTTTAGCATATATTTAATACTTTCAGCTCTTAAAATGTGGGTAGGGGGGTATGGGGCACATTTTTTTAAATGGAAAGGGGGGTCGTGTGATACATCATTTTAAAGCTTATAAAATTCTCCATTTAACTGTATATTTTTTTTAAACATCTTTTTTGGGTTTAAAATAGGGTTGAAAATGGGTATTTTTGTCAAAATTTCTCTAAAAAATCCAAACAATTTTTTAAAAATGCCTAATTTCATAATGAAAAAAAGTAAATTATACTTTTAAACTAATTTTAGTTGACATAAATAAAAATTAACAAAAAAAAACTTAAAAATTTATTTTTAGCACAGAAAACTGAAAAATCAAAACCTTAAAAAACATGTTTAAAATTTTTAAAAATGTATGGTTATATAGAGAATTTTAAAAGCTTTAAAATAATATATCACACGACCCCCCTTTCCATTTAAAAAAAATTCCCCCCATGCCCCCCTGCTCACATTTTAAGAGATAAAAGTACCAAATATATGCTTAAAGATAGTTTAAGTTGTCTTATTTAAGAGTTCTAAATTTGAAATCGATATCTCAACTCGTTCAAAAGTTAAGAGGGGGGGGTTGACTTTTGGACCGCACTTTATATACGCCTCAAAAAAATTATACATTCTATTCACTGTTATAAAAAGTAAATTTTTATTCGATTGATTTTTCGTTCATGTTTTGCGAGCAAAAACTTACACTTTGTGGCCCTACACTGTAAAAAATAAATATGTAAATACACATAATTCTGCATGTAAATGTGATTTAATGCAAATACATGTAACATTTACTAGATTTTACATGTAATTTTACAATTTTACACGTAATTTTACAATTTTACATGTAATTTTACGATTTTACATAATTTGAAAATTTTATATGGACATTACATGTAAAATTACATTTAAAATCTAGTAAATTTTACAGAGTTCATTGTAAACAATAAATATGTAAATTTACATGCATAATCATAGGTAATGTGTTGCCATGCAGAGACAAGTAAAAGTTACGATATTTTACATGTAATTTTACGATTTTATATGTATATTACATATAAATTACATGTAATATTTATATAAAATTGTAAAATTACATGTAAAATCTTCTAAATTTTACTTGTAGCCACATGGCAACACATTACCTATGATTCTATTTATTTTTTACAGTGTAGGGCCAAAAAAATTTTATTCATCTTATTTCATTATTGTTTTTATTGCTTAGTTACCAACTATATTATAGTGTACCTTATGCTCGTGCGGGCATAAAGTGCACTTTATGGCCCGCGCGGGCATAGAAACACAAAAAACAGTGTTTGATTAACTTATTAATACATCATTTCCCTAGCAACGATAGTTTTAAAATAAAATTGAATTTTCGATTTTTTTAAATATTTATATTTTGGATGCAATAACGAACTAGTATGACATAAAAGTTTGTATGCTCCGCGGGTATTTATAGATGTGTATGCCCCCGGGAGACTTACAAAGCCTCGGGCCCTCGTGTTTGTAAGATCGTTGCCCTCAAGGCATAACATCTACTTAATACCCTAGTACATAAATAACTATTTTGGCCTGTTAATTAAAAACACCGGCACACAAAAAAATTAAGTAGAATGTGCATTTGACCAGACCTACCTACGGGTACGTATTTTGGTCCGCTGAATCCGAATTCGAGGTCAGTTTGACCCCTACAGCCTCGAAATTTCGAGAAAACTTCGAAAAACCGTAAAAATGATGAAAATCGGCAGTTTTAATGATAAAAAAAAATTTTGGAACTAAACTAAGCGTGATTTTCATGTATTTCGATCCGCTGAATATGAATCGAAACTTTATTGAGACCACGAGCCGTTTTAAATGTAAAAAAATCACACAAACCCTCCAAAATTATGTCTTGTGTTTTTCACAGATTTCAAGTTATTTGATATATCTACGTTATAGAGTATTTATTTTAGGCATTAAATCATGTTCAATCAATTTTTTTTCTGTTATGAATGGTCATTTTTACAATTTTTTCGAATTTTTCCAGCTTTAGAGGGTGATTCGACTAAAAAAATTAATATGCGAATTGAAGACATCAAAAGATAAAAAATTTTATCTGAATTGGACCAGAAGAAGTTTTTTTATCATGAAAACTATATTTTTTCGGAATTTTCGAGAGTTTTGTGTGATTTTTTCACATTTAAAATGGCTCGTGGTCTCAATAAAGTTTCGATTCATATTCAGCGGATCGAAATACATGAAAATCACGCTTAGTTTAGTTCCAAAAATTTTTTTTATCATTAAAACTGCCGATTTTCATAATTTTTACGGTTTTTCGAAGTTTTCTCGAAATTTCGAGGGTGTAGGGGTAAAACTGACCTCGAATTCGGATTCAGCGGACCAAAATACGTACCCGTAGGTAGGTCCGGTCAAATGCACATTCTACTTATTTTTTTTTGTGTGCCGGTGAAATTGTTGCCTTTAGGCTTTTTTAAAATAAGATGCTTTACATTTACTATAATATTTATAAAGAAAAATACGCCTCGTGCAGGACACTCACTTTAAATAAATTTTTTTTAGTTTAAAAACACTTTTTGAATAAAATTATCCAGTTCTTCTTCTTCTTCAAAAGGTTATTCGTGTTTTTTATAACGGTTTGATTGGATAGCAATTTGTCATGGATAACTAGATAGGTAATAATACAGTAAAAAGAAATATTGTTTTGCAATTAAGAATTAAATATTTTTTAATAATTCATTATAATTAGTAAAAATCGAATAAAAAAAATGGTTTATTACCCTCGGGACCGAGGCCCTCGGCTTCTAATAGCCTATTTATTCGAAAACATTAACTGTTCGCCCTTGTATTATAAATAGGTATTTCAACAAGGACCGTAACTTAAAAAACGAGAAGAACTATAGGATTTCCAGAGCAAGGAAGCTTTTTCTATTCATGCTATAGTATATTCAACTTCAAGATGCAGCCGAAGTAAATAAAAGAATCGCGCACGAGGCAGCTGGCGCGTCGTTTCATTGGTTAAAACACTCGAATGTTGCGAGAGTAGGGATGTCGAAAATTAAACAGTACGTGAGCACTTGCGATAAAGCGTACAATGCATTGCAATGGACCGTTATATAGAAATATTTTGTTTTGAGTCCTACCCTGTCACTAAATTGTTGTTGTTGTCACGTGCGTTTGTTTACACTTACTTCATTTTGAAGTTGAATATACTATAGCTTCATGTCGGATATAACTTAGAAAATAAATATTTTTTTTTATACTTAAAAAGAATGGTTTTTGTGCAGGATTAAAAACATAAATTAATGAACATGACTGCTTTAGCACAAATGTATGAAAATATGTCTGCTTTCATTTGAACTCATGTTGGATACGTCTGGGTTTGTTTAGGATTAGTTTTAATAAATAATATAATTAATAAGACTTGCAATTAAACTACAAATAAAACAAAACAAAATAATATAATTTATAGTTATATTTTTTGTTTAGTTTAAGTGAATGTTTACGGAGCGTTGACTTTTAGGGATGTTAAAACTAGGGTCACTCGATTGGTTGTTACTTTGTTTTGGTTAGCCTGTTTGGGTTCGGCAAGTGTTTGTCTAAACCGACCAACCACGAAACTTGGTACACTGAAAAAAAGGATCATTTGAGGTAATGGCATATGAAATTAGGCCAAATGCTTCGCACTCTTGAATACGTCCAAAAGCGCCTTCTCTTAACATGAAAATATAATTCACTTGCCAAGATCTTTCTGATTCTTTAACTTAAAATTCTTTGTCTTGTGTGAAATGCAATGTCTTAAAATAAAAATTCTTGGGCCAAAGTATTTAAAATTATTTAATTTTTAAGAATCTTAAAACAAGATAATTGGTTTTTGCCTCAAATGCGCCAGGTCCAAGAGAATTTTAAAAATATTTCAAAAGAGACACTTTTCTTGGGACAAGATAAATACTTTTGTTTGAAGATATGGTACACATCTTTTAAGCTAAAAGAATAACTGCCAAGAGTGTTGACTACTTTAATCCAAGAACGTCATTTTTTTCAGTGTACCAGAACCTGATTCCTATATTGAAAATTATATTATAAAAATAAATATTGAAAGTATTGTGAAAAAAAAACAGAAAAAAAGGCAAAATTAGATTATAAAAAAAATCATTTTTATTTCAAGTGCAGATACTGGTAAGATAGACAGTTTTTGCCTCAACCCTCCTCAAATACACTTTATTCAATCCGATAATGGAGTCATCAAGTTTTTCTTTAAGCTAGGTGGTTTTTTGTTTTTATTTTGTCAAACTAATTCCACTTTGCTGTCGACTGTCGAATACCTACGCTTAAACGTTTTGGGTTAAAAAACCCGTTTTAAATAAATATCTGGTAACCAGTCTAAAAGGTATGTAACCGTTTCCTTTAAAATTCAGTCATTTTCGAGGATATTTGTATTTTATGATTCTTGTTTAAAATCATCACAAGAGCGGGTAAAAAAGTTCAAATTTTATGTCTATTGATTAACGTCGAATACGCATCAAAGTTTTGGGTTACAAAAATCAGCCTAAAAACTATGTAGACGTTCGTTTGAAACGAGAAATTTTATTTATACTTTTTAATAACTATAACACTGTATAAAAAAAATAAAATTGTATGTGTTTTGTTTACTGTCGGATTGAACGTTTTGAGTTATTAAACATAATTATAATTATTATTAACTAAAGGTCGATTCAGGCATAATTATCACCTGGCCAATCAAAAGGTAAGAATGGCTGTTTATAAATAACTAAATTTAGGTAGTGATAATTATGCCTGAATCGACCTTAAAACGAGCAATAATAGCTAAATATTATAATAAAAATCCTATAAAGAACTTTCACTTTCGGGTTTAGACCGTGTTAATGGATTTTCACTTTCCGACGTTTCGTCTCTTACTACTAGAGACATCTTCAGGGATTAATCTGAAACTAAGTTTCGAATCAACTTGTGTCACTATCATCTACATATTTTCTGATACAGGGAGAGTTCTATGAACAAGTGTCAGGCGCCGCAATGGGATCCCCATTATCACCCCCTGCGGCCAATGCTTTCATGGAATACTTCGAGAAAAAAGCTATTGAGTCATTTCCATTAAAACCTAAAATTTGGCTCAGATACGTAGACGATGTCTATGCTATTTGGCCCCATGGTATGGAAAGCCTTCAAGGTTTTCTAAATCACCTCAATTCCCAACATAAATCTATACGGTTTACGATGGAAATTGAGAACAACGGATTACTTCCCTTTTTGGACGTTTTGGTTTACAAAACGGAAAATGGCTCAATAGGACACTCGGTATACAGGAAGAAAACCCACACTGACAGATACCTAAACGCATTTTCACATCACCATCCCTCTCAAAAACGCTCGGTAGTTAATTCACTTGTTCATAGGGCTTTCATGATTTCAGACAAGAATTCCCTAGACACAGAACTCCTTAAACTAACCAAAGCCTTGACCATGAACGGTTATACCAAAAAAGACATTAATAAGACCATATACAAATACAGAAATCCCAGACCCAAACAACAGGACAATAGTGACAATGACAGACAGACACAAGTTATACTTCCCTATGTAAGCGGTATCACGGATAAAATAGGTAAACTTTTGAAGAAGTCAAATATTAAGCCTATATTTCGGTCCAACCAAAAATTAGGTCAATGTTTGACTTCAACAAAAGACAAAATACCCCTGAGTTCAGAAGGCGTATATAAAATACCCTGCTCCTGTGGTTCGGTTTACATAGGTGAAACTAAGAGAAAAATTTCTACAAGACTTCAAGAGCATGAGCGCAATATAAGAAAGAAACAAATTTCCTTATCGGCAGTAGCCGAACATGTACATGAAACAGGTCATAAAATCAATTTGTCTGAAACAAAACAAATATTAACAGAAAACAGAAAAATGCCAAGGAAGATACGGGAATTGATAGAAATCATCAAGCATCCTAACAATATCAATCGGGACACTGGTTACCACTTACCTGCAATATGGAAGTCTTTGATAGGAAAAACCTCGTCACGGGTGAATAACCACAACTCGTCATAAATAGTGACACAAGTTGATTCGAAACTTAGTTTCAGATTAATCCCTGAAGATGTCTCTAGTAGTAAGAGACGAAACGTCGGAAAGTGAAAATCCATTAACACGGTCTAAACCCGAAAGTGAAAGTTCTTTATATCTTAATGGCCGTGAAAGCTTAAAATCTAAAATAAAAATCCTTAAAAAAAAACTAAATTTTTAAACGTCAATCATTTATTTGAGAAAATGCCATTGATTTTTATGTCATGTCAATCATTTATTTGAGAAAATGCCATTGATTTTTATGAAAATTTCAAGAAACAGTATTTATGTTATTATTTTACTTTATTATCTGAATAAAAATAGTTAAACAGTGCTAGTATTGAAAAAAATAATATATAAACCACGGTAGAGAAGACTATTATGACCTTGCACACTTATATCCCTCGATGCTGCGCTCGGCTGTAAAAAATGTCTTCTCTATATTGCACTGTGTTTCGTCTAGAGGACAAACTGCATGACCGAATTACATGAAACTAACGGTACTAGGTAATAAACATCCCCTCCCAGGTACCAAATCCAAGAAATAAAGGTCACAGGATTATTCCCTAAATAGGTAGCCTGGATTAAAGGTAAGTGATAAGCAAAGCGTTGCGGTCAATTTCGTAACAGTTGCAATTTTGCCACAGTTTCGATAACATCTCTCTAAATTTTTAGTGAAAGTGAAAAGTGTTTTAGTGATGGAATCTTTTATTCAAGGTATGTTTTATATATTTATGTAAAAAATACAGTTTTTGTTGGGTAGTTGTACTTAAAATATGTAACTAAAAATATTGTTGAATTTTTTTTGAAATTTTTTTAATCTATAATTTTTAAAGACCATAACTTTTGATCTAGACCTTTTAGGCTATTTTTTTTATGTAATGCCCTATATTCACGTTTAATTACCAGTAATTTTGGCCCGAAAGTGCCCGCAACTAAAATTGTTTTGTGTTTTTTTTAGAACAAGTCGTCACCGATTCTTCGGAAATTAATTATGATAATGAGTCATCATCGGATGATTTTTAATTTTAATTGTTATGTTTTAGGACTAATAATTTATATAGTATGTCAAGGTTTATTATTTTGTTTTAATTTTGTTAATTTTTATTCGATATTGCACTTTTACGTTTACCATATTGTCTTATCCTCGTATTATTTAATTGTAAAACATAAAATCTTTTTTTTATGAAAATAATGTTTTGTTCTCTCTGATATGCCCTTGTTATTGCATAATATACAATTCTATGCAATTAAAACAAATAAAATAATTTTGTCCAGCTAGCTATACACTAGACGAAACACTATGCATTGGTATATAATTGCTATTATTTTATGTTTTAGTCATTTTACATTAGAATATAGTAGCTACAGTTAAGCTGGACAACTTAATCGATAGCACATTTAAGCATGCCGGACGAAAACAAATACAATGTATTAAATCTAGTAATGGATCCATTAAAGTTTTTGTATGGTCAATTTAGTACTTTTATTTCATTGTAGCATTTTACTCTAAAACTAAATGTTTAAAAATAAAACGGTTAAACACAAAATTTAAACAACGTTTATTTACGTATTTTCTAAAAAAATACAGAAAGAGTTAAAACTACCGAACCTTGTGCCTTCGCCTTTATTGTAAATTTTCTAGTAGTTTCAAAAAATTTCAAAAATCGTTATAGACAAAAAATTCTGGGATATAAATTTGATTCATGAAAAAATAAGCAACCTTTTTAAACCGACTTCCAAAAAGGAGGAGGTTATCAATTCGACGTGTGACTTTTTTTATGTTTCTTTCCGCATAACTTTGGAACGAATGAACGGAATATTCCGGGTAAGTCGGATAATTAAGATAAATCTAATCATTTTAACGCAATTTCACCTAAAAATGGCTTAATTTGGTTCTACTACCAACCAAATTTTTAGATAAATATCCGATAACTCGGGTAAGCCGGATAACTTTATTAAGGGGTCACTCAAATATTACGGCACACTGAAAAAATTTTAAATGCCGCTAAACTTGATTCTCTGGACCTGTAATATTAAAATACCAAGAGAAAATGATAAAATTTGTGATTTTGCCATAGGGCGTTATTTGATTATTACTTAACGCTTAAAGTTTAACAAGACTTTCTTTAGTATTTCGTTTAAAATACGGTTGGTTGGACTCTTGGGCGCTGAAATAAAAATATTACTTTTATTTATCTTTAAGATAATGACATCACAACGCACTAACAGTGCGTTGTGACGTCACCAGCTTCCCGAGATGGAAGGACAACTATAATTTAGCTTACATGACGATACAAATCTACAAGTTCTGTGTCTCTAAAAATTGCTTAGATATAAATTAGTTTCATGGAAAAATAAGCAACTTTTTTTTAACTATTCTAAATTTATAAATTATAACAATGACTTTTATAATAATATTAGATATAATAGTTATTTATGGTACGAGAAAGGAAACTGGGATTTTGCCCATGATAAAATTAACCACGACGCTAAAGGTAGAGTGGGTGAATTTTAGAGATGGCTATATTAGTTTACTCACGAGTGACATGCAAAATTTTATCCATTAAATAGCTTAGAAATTTATTTTTAATAATACAATAATTTGAAAAATTACAGTTAAGTGGGTAAAATAAATAACTTTCCAATCTGTAAAGTAAAACCACGTGTGGGTTATTAGTGAGTTTCTTTGTTTAAAATAAATCTAGTAATTGTCTTACTAAATGTACTATTGGATAATAGTTATTTATGGTATTAATGGGTAAAGTAAGATATTGCCCATTAGAAAATTAACCTGCGAGGCGTCAGCCAAGCAGGTTAATTTTTGAGAGGGCAATATCGGTTTACCCATGAGTGCCATACAAGATTTTATCCAATAAATAGCTAAGGAATTCATATTTTTATTAAAAATTTTAATGACATTTACAAGAAAATAATTTGACAAGTGACAGTTGAGTAGGTAAAATAAATAATTATCCACTCAATAAAGTAAAAGCCACGCGGGGGTTATTATTGAGTTTATCTATTTAAAATTAAGCTGGTAATTGTCTTATTATCTGTATGTATTGGATAAAAGTATTTTTTAATGTGCAAGTAGGTAGCTTTTAATAACATAACTCATAAATCTCTATTTTAAAAGGTAATTTTAAAATGACTTTAGTAAACCTAGTATAAATATTAAAAATGTGCCTACATTCAATAAATTTTAAAAATATGTTAAAATTAAAGTAAGAAAATGTAGATGTATTTAAATAAATATTTGAATGTTAAATAATGGTATTTAAAACCTTGGTGTATAATATACTATTAATGGGAGGCACAGTGTAGTTGGCTAGCGCGTGTACATAGCAAGCCGACTAGCTTGAGTTCAATTCTCACTGGCGCCGATTTGCCTTTTTCAGATAACACTAAGCAACACGGTTTCTTGCCCCGGTTGGAGTCATATGTTTTTTAACTAATTTTGGGTCGCTGAAACCGAATCTGGCCTCAGAATATTTCTATTACCTAAGTTTTCTGAGTAAAATAAGATAAAAATGTTAAAAAATCATTATTTTATCCCTCTTTTGTTCTAAAATCATGGGAGACAAAAATATTCCAAGGACAAATTTGGATTCGGCGACTCAATATTAGTTAAAAAATACCCAACTTAAAATATAGAAACTTTAAATTCATATGTAGAATAAATAGGGATATTATGAAAAAAAAATATTAAAATAAATGGATAATGTGATAAAACTAAGTAGGGGTGGAGGGTAAGAAGAAGGGTGCATAAGGGGACAAGCTTATCGCCACGTAGTCATGCTAAAAATTGACAAAAATCATTACTAGGGGGTCAAAAATTAACTAAAAAAATGTTACGTATTATGGTTCTTATGTAATAAAGTAACATTTTTATGATGTAGAACAAAAAAATACACAATATTTTGTTTTATAAATTATTTTTAAATTGGCATAATTGCATGTACTAAAATTTAAAAAATAAGACGTGCTGAATTTTTTTTAAGGTCAAATTTGGATTCTGCGCCTTTAAATTGATAAGAAAAATATATTTTTTGGGCTCGGGAAAAAAGTTTACACTGTGTACTTTAATTTTATATCTTTTTCATTTATTTACTTTTTAGGAACAAACTAAGCAAAATAAAAAAATATTTGTATAAATATTTTTGTAGAGAATTTTATGATCTACCAATTAAGTTTTATAAAGTTTTTAAAAAAAATTGATAGTTTTGCCACAAATGAGCAATTAAGTAAACTCTGCACTTTCATTTTAACCTTTTTATTTTTTTTCGCGTACTTACTCTGACAGTAGGTTCTTGACATATAGATTTTTGAATTCCTCGTATTTTTTTAATATACACTAAAATTTTCAAAATTCTACCTTTTTTTTAAAGATTTTGAAAAAAAACGTCTTTATTACCTGAACTTATATCTCAAAAATTTTAGGTGCTGGAATTTTTCTAAGGTCAGATTCGGATTCTACGCCCTCGAATTAGTAAGAAAAATTTACTTTCCGATCGGGGCAAAAAAAAAAGTTTCGATTTGTTGCCTAGTGTAATTAATAATTAAAATTTGGAGAAGGCGATAAGTGAAACGGGCCCTCCCGATAAACTGGTTCGAAAGTCAGTATAAGCCGGTGGTTCCCTCTACTTCTAGCCCACACAAGTCCTGGACTTAGGCGATGCTTCATTAAGTAGAATAGTACGATGTTTAACAAACAAACAAACAAACAAACTTACCTGCAAACGAATAATATGGTATCCATAATTCGCTGTAGTTGGTACTGCTGCAACAATGGGCCTTCCAGTGATGGTAAACTTAGGCACATTATCATTCATATCTATTACTCTTACTATTACTTTGACTTCATTCAGGCCTAAAAATAATTTTATCTAAAATATTATATCCTTTAATTCTTTTTAACTTTTAATATAAAATACGCCATCTCGACCTTGAAAAATATACAGTGCGTGCATTAAGTCTGGAATCACCCGAATAACTTTTTAGTTACAAGTAAAATACAAAAATCCTCAGACAGGTCGATTTATATTTTTAATTCTGCAAATTTTGGTCTAAAAAAAGTTATCAAAATTGGCACCCCTTTGCACCCTCGCCCCCCAACTTTTTTTTGCAAATAGCAACCTACCCCTTGTGATACATCATTGGAAAGGTAATTTAATAAGCTTTCCAACAGTGTATGATAAAGCCTAATTTGTTAAAGGGTCTATGAAAAAACGCATGTTTTATTTAAACATTGTTTGTGTGAAATATTACGCATAATATGGTAATTGTTGCCCTATTTCCTACTTGGCACCTTCCTGAGAATCTAAATAAGGTTGTTTTAAATTGACCAATTTTATGTTTACTATTTAATCGATTTTAATCCCGTTTTTTTACTGTCCACTGTCAAAGAGCTGAAAGACATCAATTTGAACATTTATAGTGAACTAAAGTTATACTTTACATGTCTTTATAATAAACTAAATTGTGCATTTTATCATTAGCCCTTTACCAAATTAGGCTTTATTATACACCGTTGGAAAGCTTATTAAATTACCTTTCCAACGAAGTGTCACAAGGGGTAGGTTGCTATTTGAAAAAAAAAAGTTGGGGGTGAGGGTGCAAGGGGGTGCAAATTTTAATAAATTTTATTACACCATAATTTGCAAAATAAAAAATAAAAATCGACCTATCCGAGGGTTTTTGTGTTTTACTTGTAACTAAAAAGTTAATCGGGTGATTCCAGACTTAATGCACGCACTGTATAATTCTATCCCCATTAAGAGACACGCCTTACGTAGAGATAACAGTATAGTTGGTATTTCTGGAATCGTGTATAAAAATCGCCTTTATTTTTATCTTAACATAGGGAGTTTGTCCTAAGAAGGATATTGTATTATACATATTATATATATTCAATGTTGCTATCCTACAAAACTTACCTATATTTCCCAATCTTTCGCTTGTTACCGGATAAATCATAACAGTCATATCCCGTCCGACTTTATACTGATCTAATCTTATTACTAACTCATACAGAGCCTTTTTTTCTCTATCCGGACTTTCAATAATATATAAAGACCCATTTCTCGGATCAATTTTAAAAGTTTTCTTAATTTCACTATTATTTTGTGCTACGATACTATAACGTAGTTTGTGAGATTTATATGGATCTGTAACGTTTAACGTTAAAAGTTTTAATGGAACGGGCACATTCTCTTCTACTTCAACTTCGTAATATCGATGAGCAAAGACCGGTCTCTCTATTGTTTTTATATCCTCTGGAACATCTATAATATTAACGATCAACAATGCCGTAGTGCTTAAGCTTGGTGATCCCAAATCTGAAGCGATTATAGTGACGTTATGGGATTTATCTGTTTCGTAATCGAGTTTTGCAATTGTTGTTATTACACCCTCTTTTGAGTCGATAGTAAACGAATTTTGATGACCTTTTTTGTGCGGAATATTAAACAGTATTAACCCGTTGCCGTTACCGGTGAAGTCAGTATCATTAGCAAAAACACGAGTTATAGGAGATCCTATTGGGCTATTTTCAGCTGCTGTAGCGTAGTATACCGGCAATTTTTCCTGATAGAATCTACTGTTAACATTGTTATTACTATTATATATTAAATCGTCATAGCCATAAAACGTTGGAGAGTTATCGTTTATATCTAATATGTTAACTTCTACATTAACTGAACTACTAAGACTAGCACCATTTATTGGGTTATCTTTTGCAGTGACAATTAATGAATATTTATCCTTGGTTTCACGATCTAAAATACCATCTACACTTAAAACACCAGAATATGGTGCAATAGAAAATGGTATTTCCACTTTATCTTTACTGGGTTTTATTTTATAAGTTATGTTAGCATTGACACCAAAATCTAAATCAAATGCTTCAATTTTACCCAGAATATTTCTTGAGTATGAAGCTTCTTCCGTATCAAAGTTATACCACGATTTTTTAAATACAGGGGGATGATCGTTGACGTCCTTTACGATAATTCTTACATATATATGATCTTTTAATCCTCCGTTGTCTGTAGCAGATATATTTAGTCTAAATTCGGATTCGGGAGGCAACGCTCTTGCTACAGCAACTTCACCATTAGAAGGGTGTATCATAAAACATTGAAGTATGTGAAAAGGAGCATCTGATTCCTCATGAGGTATATATGTTTCAGAGATCATTTCATATTTGACAATAGCATTTACGTCTGAATCCTTATCTTCAGCGATAAGTTTTAATATAGAGGTTCCAACTAAAGTATCCTCGTATAAGGATATAATCGGTGACATTTTATCTTTAGCTCTACGTGCGCGCATGTAAGCTTGTGTTAGTATATAGTGTCCTGGCGAAGCATTTTTCATAGTCTCAAAATGACCTACTCGATTTCCTATTTTATCATATTCTAGAACATCTACTCCTTTGTCCTTGTAGATATATATCTGCATAAATAATGGCGGATTGTCGTTTTCATCTTCAATATGTATTACTAATTGTGATTCACTGTATAAACCACCTTTATCTTTTGCAACTAACCTCAAATGATAAACTTCACTTTCCTCTCTATCTAAAGGTTTATCTGAACTCAGAAAGTGTATTTTTCCACTGGCTCTATCAAGTCTGAATAGATCGCTACCATTACCAAATATCGTAACTGTGAACTGACCATTAGGTCCTGCATCTTTATCGCTAACGTGAACTAGGTAATCCAAATCAACCTCAGTTCCAGATTTGCAGTTTTCTTTAATTTTTCCTTCGTATTTTGGTCTTTCAAATTCGGGTTTGTTGTCATTCTCGTCGTCAACGAATATTGTTACCTGGTAGATTCCTGTTCCGCTTATAATTCCTTTGTTATATTCCGCAATTATTGTCAGTCTATACACATCTCTTATTTCTCTATCCATTGGTAGTTGGGTGTATAAAGTTCCATCGCTGGTAATTGATATAACGTCGGTAACATCTTTTTGGTTAGCTATGGAAAATTTAAGAGTATTTGTTGTGGCATTTTTGAATCCTAATTTGCCGATTAAAACATTTGGTTGGTTTTCTTTAACGTGGAATTCTATTGGTGTACTTCCAGTTCTGTAATTGAATTAATATTTATATTTAAACCTTTATAAAAATACTAAGAAGAATCTATGGGTTTAAAATAATATTTATTTATTTATTTATTTACTGCAGCAACAATACAGATCCATGGAGAGCCCCAAATAAGCTATTGCTTGTGTGGCTGGGGCTCTCCATTAATTTTGAGATGAAAAAAATCTAAAATTGACTTCTTTTATGCCAGAATTTTCATATTCTTAAGTCGCAGCCATTAATTTTGTTGGAAGTAATTAACTTGCGTCATTTATTTTTCAGTTTACTAAAAATTTTCAAAATTTTTTATGTTGTTTCGAAGTAATTGACAGAGGAACTAGTTCCCTGGTGTAGGAAGTAAGTATGGAAATCTACGATCTAAAGCAAAAAGTAACAGAAGTTGAGGTCAAGAAGGTTGTAGTGGTTAGGGCACTTATCAAAAATGTAAAATAGTAAAATAGTTTAAAATTGGATAAAAAATATTTAAGGGTAACAGAAAAATAAGAACGCCTTGATGAATTTGAAAGAAAATAGTTTGAGAGGATTAACACAGCTAAGGCATAACAAATTAGAAAAATAAACCACAAGAAAGAAAGTGGTGGAAAAACAAGCAAAAAATAAGAACTCTTTGATGAATTTGAAAAAAAATTAGTTTGAGAGGATTAACACAGCAAATGCATAACAAATTAGAAAAATAAACCTCGAGAAATAAAGTGGCCGAAAAAAACACAAATATCTGGGCCCGAATTATTTTATTAATAAGATTATTACATTTTTTTGTTACTTACTTCATTAAAATTGTTTTTTCGTCCTGTGGATCTACTACATGTATGGTGACATTGGTCACTATATTTACTTCTTTATCATTGGTGACTACGGCTTCAAAATCAAAATTCTGCCTTTTAAATTTGGATAACTCGTCCACAACAGTTATTGTTCCGGTTTTCTCTTCTACCGCAAATGGAACTGAAAAAATGACAGTGTGAGATTAGATATATTTGAAATACTTTCCTTAAAACTAGCCTGGTAGAAAAGTACATAAATCTAACTTAACATAACATTAGATTAGTGACATTTTTATGTTAAGTCTCAAACGTTATACAAAAACGTTATAAAATATATAAATCTAACCTTAAAAACTAACGTTTGACAAAAACGTTATAAAATACATAAATCTAACGTTAGTTTCCTAACCAAATTCTAACCTTTTTCTAACCTGATTCTAACTTTAAATATTTTTTAAATTTTCGTTATTAAGACGTAAGCTATATAAGAAAATACTCATTTCAGACAGATATGTGCCTAGGTTTGATAGTTATCCGTAAAAAGTTTGCAAATTCTCAAAAAATAAAATAAAAACACTTGATTAAACAGACAGTAATATTATATATGCGCTATCGATCTTGAATATAATATATCTAACAATCAAATATTTGTCTATTATAAATATATATTAAATTACGATATAATTTATATTTATTATTTCCATAATAAGTTTAAAAAATATCCCTCCAAAGTCAAAATTATAGTAAGTCTGGCAACTCTGTACTAGAATTGAACAATTATTTTAAGATTCTAAATGAAAAAATAAATATTAACTAACTAAATATAAAGTTTTTCTGAGAGGTAAACATATTTATCGAAGTATAACAGCATATTACACGAAAAATATTTAGGGGCACCTAAAAAGATGGCTATTTTATAAATAAATGTAACGAAATTATGTTTAAAAATATTATGATTGCTAAAATATATTAAGATTTATTTATATGTATAAATTTTTCTCCAGCTCCCATTTTATGATGCAGGTAGTTGGCCACGCCCCCTCCGAAAGTTAGAAATTAAACGTACTTATAACGTATTTCTAACTTAAGAATCTAACGTTAGATTACGGTTTGTAACTAACGTTTGATTCTAACGTTAAAAGGCGGGACATTTGCACATATTTTATAACGTAATTTTATACAGTTTTCTAACATTAGAAAAACGTTATTCTAACGTTAAATTTCTACTAAGTTACCTTTCAAAAAGTTTTGCAGAAAAATATTTTTTAAAAAATGTGTATGATATTCAGTGATCGGACTTTGGATTTTTTAACAGGTCCGTATTAAGGAAAACAGAATAGTTTCATAAAACGCAAGACCATTTAAATTTTATTTAAAGTAACAAAAATACATTATTATTATTATGTATTTCTTGTTTTGTTTTATTTTAATTTCATTTAATTTTGCGCTTTTGTCTATTTGTATTATTTTAAATATTTCTGTGAACTGGAAAAGTCCAAACTAATTTAAATTAAAAAAAATAATAGTTTTACATCCCGCTTTTTAACAAAAAACAATCTTATACTTTGGATAATGAACCTATGATCCAAATTTAAAAGTCCTTAACTCAAAGCGTTCTCGAGTTATCGTAGTCACAAATTTCCCGTTTAGAGAAATAGATAGACCGATAGACTGACAGACAGATTTTATAAAACATTAAAAACAATTATTTTTAATTTTTTTACAATCGCAAGGAAAGTAATACTGAAAAAATAAACAGTTGTTATAGTTAAAAATTAGTTAAAGGTAAATTTATTTCATTTTAATAAGTGTATTAATTTCTATTTTAACAACCTAGGAACAACACAGAATATTGGAATCTGTTCGATTATCTTAAAAAAAGGAAAAAACATATTTATGCGCACAATGTTTTTTGTTTTACATTTTATTTTATTTGACTGTAGTAGGTATTTAAATTAGTTTGACACAGGAATATTTAAAATATTGCAAATAGACAAAAGAGCAAAATTAAATGAAATTAAAATAAAACAAAACAAGAATTACATAACAATAATAATGTATTTTTGTTAATTTAAATAAATTTTTAAATATTCTGTTTTCCTTAATGCGGACCTGTTAAAAAATCCAAAGTCCGATCACTGATGATATTACCTCCTTCGTGATAGCTGTGTAGCAAATCGTACATTATTTTCTTCTTATCGGAGATATCTGTTGTTCTAATTTGTCCAACACTAGTGCCAATATCCACATTTCCACCTACCCAAAATTCATAGGGGGCTCCAATAAAATCAGGTACTCCTTTGCTGGTTTGTACTAAAAAAAATTCTGATTATTTTTTAAAAGAAATATTTTTTTTTATGGAGGTTGTTGACTGAAAATAGTTAGATTATTCCTTTGAATTACTTACTACCTTCTACTGAAAATAATATAAACAAATAAATGAATAAATAAAAAACAAAAACCTATCTAATTACATCTCCAAATACTTTTTTAGTGAAAAGTACTACGCATACGCAAAAAAAAAACAACTCATATGAAATTTTTTTTTTCACTACCAGCCTAAAAGCACATCTTTATTACTGTTCTTTTCATTGGTAGAAATATTATTTCTGTACCTATGACGTCAGAGGTTCTAAAAATAATGAAATCGCACCATGGTTAATAATGAATTTTTGTTCAGCTGTTTTGGCATCTGACGTTTCACTTAATTATTAAATCACATTGCTATTTACAAGTGTCTTTAGGCACCAAATTTATTTATTGCATGATAAATTAAAAAATATTAACTAAATTAGCACCTATAAAAAATGTTTTACAAAAAAAACACTTCAAAAAGTGAAAATCATTGGTCCATCATATTCAACCATAGATTATACAACCCATATATTACCGTAAGGATCATAGATTACTAGAGGTACAACCCCCATATATTGATTTTTGAGGCAACAGATTCTCCCTCACAGTTTTCGCCTGCCCTTATTTCTGGGGGAGTACCAGAATCATCACTTTGCATTTCACTTTCCATTTTTATATATTTTATTACAATTAACACAGAAACACTTTCTAACTTAATAATTTTAACAGACCACCAGAAAGTTATTCATTTGTTTTTTTAATGGCCGCGAACGGCCAGCGTGATATTTTAAATTTATAAGCTTTTTCATTAAATTTTAGTAAAATAAATAAATAAATAGCTAATTAATTGTACTGGTAGTGAAAAAAATACTATATATTCCACGTGAGTGAAGATTTAACATTTTTAGACCGCGTCTTGCGGGCTTCGCGCTAGCGCGCTCATCCCGCAATTTGACGCAGGTAAAAAATGTTAAACTTCTCTCACTTGGTAAATAATATACTATATGGATTTTGCATTATCATGTTTTAGGGAACGTTCAAGTATTACATAACGCAAATTTTGATCATTTTGACCCCCCCCCCCCTCCTGTAACGCTATTTTCCTTTACCATTAACATGGGCGTAACACTCAAAAATGACCCCCACTCCCCCTAGAAGCGTTAAGTAATACTTGAACGTTTCCTTACCAGTTTGCGATGTTGCCACTATTAAATTAAGCTAAATATATGCGCACATACAAAACATAACTTCTACAAAATTACAGACAATTATTTAATTTTCGTGCGATTTAAAGTGTTTTCGTACGACCTAGTGTACACGAAATAAAGAAAAATGCATATTCACTATATATCCTCGTTAGATTATTTTTTATCGCACGAGTAGCATATTTGAATGAAATGACAACTATGCACACTCATTTATCCAAACGATTACACAAAGCATTCATTTTGACAAAAGTCATTTGACGTTTATAAAATTTTCAAATGTCAAAATTAAAAAAAGGTAATTCTTTAAAATATACATTTTTAAAGAGTCTAGACTGTAGATCGAATGAAAAATGTTATTCGCAACTCGTTTGCGACTAGTCCTTATACTTGGAATTTTAACTATACTATATTCTTACCTTTTATGTTGTCTCGCACTTCCACCGTGACAACAGCCAGTGAAGTCCTTCTTTCGCTAGGATTAATCGGTTGATCTGACGCCTCGACGAAGAGCAAATACTTGCCTGGACTTAGCGGGGCCGCGGCTAAAGTTAATTTTCCAGTTTTTGAGTCGATTTTAAACGGTACGCTATTGTTGGGCGTCTTTTGTATGGAGTAGCTAACAATGCCGTTTCTTCCTAGGTCTGGATCAATGGCATGTACTTGACCTATTCAGAGAAGAACGAGAGAAGTTCGGATTACTATCTCATTAATTATGCGAAATAGTTTTTTGTACTTTTAAAGGATTAGATTAAACTACACAGAGAAAAATAATATCCAAATAAATATCACAGACAAAAATAAAATATTAATTCAAATAAATATTATTTAAACCAAGTAAATGTTAGGAGAAGTCGGGGTTAACTGGGCCACAAGGTTTTTTTATTTTTATTTGGCGCCTTAGGGCAAGTTCTAGTGATATTTAGTTAGTAGTATTGTTTAAAGTAATATGGCGGACCGTGTTGACCACGTGTAAGTTGTAGTAAAGAAAGTTATTTTTTTTTTTCGATGATGAATTTACCTTAACTTTTATTTTTTAATTAATATTTTTTATTAATAGGAGGATCTATATTATATTTTACATAATATATTGAGTATTTTGTTAACTATTCTGCATAATTGCCGCCTTCTAACATCTTACAAAAAAAGATTTTATTCAATGCTCTATGAGAAAGTAAAAATATATACTCCATCCAGTTATGCAAGATAGTAAGGGACGCGGCCTGTTTTACACCACAGAGCGCATAAATAGCATAATTATGCATAAATCGTAGTGTATCAAAATTTTAACAGATGTCGGTACTGTTTTCCTGGAAATGGCCTATCTAAAGACTCGCATAACAAGCATAATAAATAAGAATGCGATGCCAGGATTGGCTTGATGTGTCGTCATGTATCTTGTAATGGTTGTTATGCGAGCCTCTGGATAGGACTTAAGTTGTAATTGTAACCTAAAAATTTGACGTTTTCCTTGTGTATAAAGAATAAAAGTACCTTTTTCAATACCATACAAAATAACATTAAGTATAACAATTTTTTATATAACATTCTCTTCTTTTATTAGCTTTAACGACCGTCAATCATTGTCATAGACAAAAAAATGTCACAATATTTTATATATTAAGAGGTACGAGTTTTTAACCAATGATGTAGCTTAAAAATTACGAACATTTTAAACTACTATCTTGCATAATTTGACGGATTATAGTAATACATTACTATAACCAAATTTTATTATCGTAACTATAACATACTAGTATGGCTAGAAGAGTGTTGTTTAAATAACGTCATATTTAGTTGGTAAAGTAGGACACTGTTATACCAAAATCTTTTTCGAGGTTAAAAAGTTGATTTCGATATTTGAAATTGAGAACCAAAAATGAGGTCTACAAGGAAAAAATTAGGCTTGTCAAAACTTAGCAAGAACATTTTTGAATAAAGCTTATAAATTACTTACTTTTATTTAACTCATTTAAGGTACCTACATTATCCACAAATGATATGTGACGATTATTTAAAATAAATTATTTTAGTTTAATCCGTTCTTGCACAAAAAAGTGCCTGACAAAACAATCTTACAAATATTTTTAACGTCTGGTCAAATGTCATGTGACGATTATTTAAAATAAATTATTTTAGTTTAATCCGTTCTTGCACAAAAAAGTGCCTGACAAAACAATCTTACAAATATTTTTAACGTCTGGTCAAATGATATGTGACGATTATTTAAAATAAATTATTTTAGTTTAATCCGTTCTTGCACAAAAAAGTGCCTGACAAAACAATCTTACAAATATTTTTAACGTCTGGTTAACCCAAAAAAATTATACCCAACCTATTTTTTCCTCTTCTTGTTCGAAAAAAAGGAGCGCTTATGTGCAGCTCTTTATGCCGCGTTTTAATAAACTCCGCATGCGCACGAGCATGCGCTGACCGTTTTTCAATATGCTATTTTAAATAAAAAACATTTTTTTATAAAAAAAAAAAAAAAACACCAAACAGACGCCAAACCAACGTTAACGTAAACCAAGGCCCCCCTCATTAAAAAAAAGTCCAAACCAAGAAAAAAACAAAACAAACTCCTGCTGCAATTAGGCGCTTGTAAAAATATGATTTGGAATGAACAGAAATATAATAGAAAAGGATAGAAATACTTACTGTATAAGCAAACCACCTAGGGTACGTGGTTACTACGAATAGTTAGTGTGACGTTATTGTTTATTTTAGTTAAGTAATAAAATGTTTGTAGTATGCTATTCTTCATACTAGTATGTTATAGTTACGATAATAAAATTTGGTTTATAATCCTTTTCAATAATAAGCGGATTACCTAGGTAACGCAATTCCCATTTATACATGTATTTAACATACAAGTCGGTAATTACAAAGTTTCCTTTTTTCCGCTTTTCCGCTCTACGAACCATTCCGACACGGAAGAAATACAATTTAATCGTTTTGAGAAACAATTATTATAATACTTATTATAAACTAAGTACCTCGGTATTTAAATTTTTATAAAATTATATCATTGTTCGACTAAAATATTAAAAAGCTTTTAATTAGTGTATTTAAGAAATAGAAAGTATATACAGCCTGTTCCAGAATTCGCGTACAGAAATTTGAGGGTATATTAAAAACCCTCTGGAAAATATGAAAAAAATTTAAAAAAAATCCATATTCAATAATAATTAAAAAGGAAGCTATTTAATTTGACCAATCCTGTTGCTGATGTTAAATTACCTACAAATTAGTTTTTCCCTAATTATTAGTACTATGGTTGCATTTTAATTGTTGACGCGGGCATTGTTTGAGACTTTCAACTTTAAAATCTTTTTAGGTTATTATAATTTGACAAAACCGACAGAGGCTATCAAATATTCTATTTTTATAGGGTCACTCCATCCGGCGGTGGTTTTTTGACATTAATAAATATTTATGTCACATTAAATACCATGTCAGCCTACAGAATATATACCTGCAATAATTAAATTTGCTTCCATAGCTACAAATTCAACTTTTAAAGGTAATTTAGCATTAGCAACAGTATTGGTCCACTTAAAGCGTTCTTATTTTTTAATTGAGCTAAGATGGATTTTTTTCGACATTTTTTTCATATTTTCCAGAGGGTCTTTAGTATACCCTCAAATTTCTGTACGCGAGTTCTGGAACAGACTGTAGTTTAAAATATACATTTTCTACGATCTAATAGAAAAGTTAACATTTCTACAAAAACAAATCAAGTTTTCATACTTCAAAATAACCTATTTCTTAGTATTTTACTTTTCTGCGCGTTACCATGACATCAAGCAGAAAAGTGATTTTTTTTTCGTTCGATGATCCGGCTAGGAGTTATTTGGGAGTTACTTGCTTATAAGCAAAATCTAAGATATCCGACATTATAAAAATTAAGTAATATATTTTAGGCGTTTAGAAGGTATTTGGTTACTTTGGGAATAACTTTTTTCTGACTAACTTTGTTAACACGATTAGGCAAATTATGTTGGGAAAACAACCTTTAGCTTTGGAACAGGCTGTGATTATATTATCCGCTTTTAGGCAAAGTTTTCCTTCAGAAAGAAACTAGTGATATTTAGTTAGTAGTATTGTTTAAAGTAATATGGCGGACCGTGTTGACCACGTGTAAGTTGTAGTAAAGAAAGTTATTTTTTTTTTTCGATGATGAATTTACCTTAACTTTTATTTTTTAATTAATATTTTTTATTAATAGGAGGATCTATATTATATTTTACATAATATATTGAGTATTTTGTTAACTATTCTGCATAATTGCCGCCTTCTAACATCTTACAAAAAAAGATTTTATTCAATGCTCTATGAGAAAGTAAAAATATATACTCCATCCAGTTATGCAAGATAGTAAGGGACGCGGCCTGTTTTACACCACAGAGCGCATAAATAGCATAATTATGCATAAATCGTAGTGTATCAAAATTTTAACAGATGTCGGTACTGTTTTCCTGGAAATGGCCTATCTAAAGACTCGCATAACAAGCATAATAAATAAGAATGCGATGCCAGGATTGGCTTGATGTGTCGTCATGTATCTTGTAATGGTTGTTATGCGAGCCTCTGGATAGGACTTAAGTTGTAATTGTAACCTAAAAATTTGACGTTTTCCTTGTGTATAAAGAATAAAAGTACCTTTTTCAATACCATACAAAATAACATTAAGTATAACAATTTTTTATATAACATTCTCTTCTTTTATTAGCTTTAACGACCGTCAATCATTGTCATAGACAAAAAAATGTCACAATATTTTATATATTAAGAGGTACGAGTTTTTAACCAATGATGTAGCTTAAAAATTACGAACATTTTAAACTACTATCTTGCATAATTTGACGGATTATAGTAATACATTACTATAACCAAATTTTATTATCGTAACTATAACATACTAGTATGGCTAGAAGAGTGTTGTTTAAATAACGTCATATTTAGTTGGTAAAGTAGGACACTGTTATACCAAAATCTTTTTCGAGGTTAAAAAGTTGATTTCGATATTTGAAATTGAGAACCAAAAATGAGGTCTACAAGGAAAAAATTAGGCTTGTCAAAACTTAGCAAGAACATTTTTGAATAAAGCTTATAAATTACTTACTTTTATTTAACTCATTTAAGGTACCTACATTATCCACAAATGATATGTGACGATTATTTAAAATAAATTATTTTAGTTTAATCCGTTCTTGCACAAAAAAGTGCCTGACAAAACAATCTTACAAATATTTTTAACGTCTGGTCAAATGTCATGTGACGATTATTTAAAATAAATTATTTTAGTTTAATCCGTTCTTGCACAAAAAAGTGCCTGACAAAACAATCTTACAAATATTTTTAACGTCTGGTCAAATGATATGTGACGATTATTTAAAATAAATTATTTTAGTTTAATCCGTTCTTGCACAAAAAAGTGCCTGACAAAACAATCTTACAAATATTTTTAACGTCTGGTTAACCCAAAAAAATTATACCCAACCTATTTTTTCCTCTTCTTGTTCGAAAAAAAGGAGCGCTTATGTGCAGCTCTTTATGCCGCGTTTTAATAAACTCCGCATGCGCACGAGCATGCGCTGACCGTTTTTCAATATGCTATTTTAAATAAAAAACATTTTTTTATAAAAAAAAAAAAAAAACACCAAACAGACGCCAAACCAACGTTAACGTAAACCAAGGCCCCCCTCATTAAAAAAAAGTCCAAACCAAGAAAAAAACAAAACAAACTCCTGCTGCAATTAGGCGCTTGTAAAAATATGATTTGGAATGAACAGAAATATAATAGAAAAGGATAGAAATACTTACTGTATAAGCAAACCACCTAGGGTACGTGGTTACTACGAATAGTTAGTGTGACGTTATTGTTTATTTTAGTTAAGTAATAAAATGTTTGTAGTATGCTATTCTTCATACTAGTATGTTATAGTTACGATAATAAAATTTGGTTTATAATCCTTTTCAATAATAAGCGGATTACCTAGGTAACGCAATTCCCATTTATACATGTATTTAACATACAAGTCGGTAATTACAAAGTTTCCTTTTTTCCGCTTTTCCGCTCTACGAACCATTCCGACACGGAAGAAATACAATTTAATCGTTTTGAGAAACAATTATTATAATACTTATTATAAACTAAGTACCTCGGTATTTAAATTTTTATAAAATTATATCATTGTTCGACTAAAATATTAAAAAGCTTTTAATTAGTGTATTTAAGAAATAGAAAGTATATACAGCCTGTTCCAGAATTCGCGTACAGAAATTTGAGGGTATATTAAAAACCCTCTGGAAAATATGAAAAAAATTTAAAAAAAATCCATATTCAATAATAATTAAAAAGGAAGCTATTTAATTTGACCAATCCTGTTGCTGATGTTAAATTACCTACAAATTAGTTTTTCCCTAATTATTAGTACTATGGTTGCATTTTAATTGTTGACGCGGGCATTGTTTGAGACTTTCAACTTTAAAATCTTTTTAGGTTATTATAATTTGACAAAACCGACAGAGGCTATCAAATATTCTATTTTTATAGGGTCACTCCATCCGGCGGTGGTTTTTTGACATTAATAAATATTTATGTCACATTAAATACCATGTCAGCCTACAGAATATATACCTGCAATAATTAAATTTGCTTCCATAGCTACAAATTCAACTTTTAAAGGTAATTTAGCATTAGCAACAGTATTGGTCCACTTAAAGCGTTCTTATTTTTTAATTGAGCTAAGATGGATTTTTTTCGACATTTTTTTCATATTTTCCAGAGGGTCTTTAGTATACCCTCAAATTTCTGTACGCGAGTTCTGGAACAGACTGTAGTTTAAAATATACATTTTCTACGATCTAATAGAAAAGTTAACATTTCTACAAAAACAAATCAAGTTTTCATACTTCAAAATAACCTATTTCTTAGTATTTTACTTTTCTGCGCGTTACCATGACATCAAGCAGAAAAGTGATTTTTTTTTCGTTCGATGATCCGGCTAGGAGTTATTTGGGAGTTACTTGCTTATAAGCAAAATCTAAGATATCCGACATTATAAAAATTAAGTAATATATTTTAGGCGTTTAGAAGGTATTTGGTTACTTTGGGAATAACTTTTTTCTGACTAACTTTGTTAACACGATTAGGCAAATTATGTTGGGAAAACAACCTTTAGCTTTGGAACAGGCTGTGATTATATTATCCGCTTTTAGGCAAAGTTTTCCTTCAGAAAGAAACTTTTCCCGGGTTAAGCCTACCAAAAATACAGAGAATCACGGATCGGAAAATTAGTTGTGGATCTAAGAAAAAAGTGGGTATAGTAGAATAATTTACTTGAGTGTTCACGCAAAAAGGGACCTGATGCGAAAATTTGTTTTTTATTTTTTCATAATATTTAATAATAATATTACAAAAGAATGTTTTTATACGATTGTATCTAAAAGCACCAGTTTTTCTATAATAAATGTCTAGAAATTTTTTACTTTTTCTTACTAAAGTTTATTTTTTTAAGGTATAGTTATTTTAAATTTGCCGCTAAATACTCCACAAAGTCCGATTTACACTATGTCAACATAACCAAAATTTATAATTTTTGTTTACTTACTTTTTTTTATGATATTTTGATGTAAAAAAAGAGAATTGATAAAGCTGTTGATAAAAACACTTTTGTATTCCTGTAGAAACAAAATTTGCTTATAAAATCGCTTTTATTCCAATAATATAGAGGAATAAAACATTGTTTTGTTCTCGTTAATGGCACGTCAACTTTTTACGGTAATGTAAATTGGGCCGCTTACGACGCATGAGTATCTTACGTTGCTATGGTAATTTCAAGATTGTTTACAAGCGGGAAGGTTTTAAATAACTATACCTTAAAAAAATAAACTTTAGTGCGAAAAGTAAAAAAAAGTCGACGTTGATTGGTTGATTAATAATGAAACTGATAACATTTGAATTCACACTTATGATACAAGGACGAAAACTGGCGTCACTTTCCACACTAGTTATGTAATATACTATTTTATGTCTGTCTAGCGATAACTTTTGAACGCATGCTTCGATTTACATTATTTAAAAATCAGTGTGTAATAGTTATTTATGGTACTAGTGGGTAAAGTAAAATCGAAAATTAACCTGCGAGGCGTCAGCCAATTTTCTCATGGGCAATATCGGTTTACCCATAAATGCCATACAAGGTTTTATCCAATAAATAGCTTAGGAATTCATATTTTTATTAAAAATTTTAATAACATTACAAGAAAATAATTTGACAAGTGACAGTTGAGTGGGTAAAATAAATAATTATCCACTCAATAAAGTAAAAGCCACGCGGGGGTTATTATTGAGTTTATCTATTTAAAATAAAGCTGGTAATTGTCTTATTATCTGTATGTATTGGATAAAGAACGTTTTAGAGGTGGTCCCAATTTTTTAGTTTACAGAACTTGTACTACAATAAAACAGGTGGTAAAAATAAATTTAATACTTATAAATATACTTATAGTTGTATTATTATTAATTTTAACAACCGTATAATGATTTAATAATAAGAAGTGATTAACTAAATGTGTTTTTAATCCAAACTAATAAAATACTAGCAATATTATATTATCATATAACGTAACAGACATATTTTCTTTAATTAATTGTTAGCTGTTTTTCTGTTTTTTGCCAATACAGTTAATTTTAATAATAACCAAATGGCCTAGAAAAATCAAACACAATTAATTCTTGTCTACATACCGTTTAGTAGGGGTGACTTCGGACGGTGTGGGTGACTTCGGACACTTTTTCGAAAAACCCTCTGAACCAAAGCACATGTGTGCGGTTATGTGCACAAGTTGTGCGGTTCAATTCCACAACTTCTACACACAAGGGAACGTTCTAGTATTACGTAACGCAAATTTTGATCATTTTGAACCCCCACCCCCCCTGTAACGCTATTTTCCTATACCATTAACATGAGCGTAACACTCCAAAATGATCCCCCCCCTAGGAGCGCTACGTAATACTTGAACGTTCCCCAACCCCATAAGTTGTGCATACGTGCTTTGGTTCATAGGGCTTTGCGAATAAGTGTCCGAAGTCACCGACGCCGTCCAAAGTCACCCCATTTGACGATATCATAAAAAATTTATTTACTTTTTATTAATCATTTTTGTATTCCTTGTTAGGACTTTTCATATAAAAAAATGCTTTTCTAAAAACAAAATAGCTCTTTATGTCTGTTTTTTGCCAATATATTGGCAACTGTACACAGTTGAATTTAATAACAAGCCGTAAAGATATGTAATTCTATGCATTCCATTATATATTATTCACAGTAAATAGTACATTACACTTCCCAAATCTTAAAAAAAATATATTTTCAAAAAAAAAATAACAAAAAATTCCGATTTACGTAATTTTTTCAGGAAAAATTACTTTTATTATTATAAAAAGTCGAAACCAAAAGGATGAATTATACAAAAAAAAAATGAAAAATTTTGAATTTTTTTTTAGTCTTTTTAGATTTTTTTTTTTAATTTTTTTTTTCGCTTTTTTTTCTTTTTTCGCAAAAAGACAATTTAATAAAAAAATACATTTTTTAAGAGCTTTTTTAAAAAACAAAAAAATATTAAAAAAAAAACAATTTTTTTTTCAATTTTTCGATTTTATTTTTCAAAGTTTAACACTATATAACTTTTTTGTTTTTGGGGGGATTACTTTCAAAAACAATAGGGATCTTCCCCTCATAGAAAATTATTTTTATTGGAAATTTCAATACGATTGGATTATTCGTTTTTGAGTTATCGTGTCTACAAAAATCGTGATAACAGACATACGGACAGACGGACATTTGAAAAAAAAAGTTGTTTATTTTTTTTATGAAACAAATTTCTATCCAAGAATGTTTTGTCTAGGACAATTTTTGAAAATTTGAAACTACCGTATAATATTTGTTCTAGCAATCTGTGCGTTTGCCCTACTGTTAATGTCATTTATTTTTGAAAAACATGTGACCTCTAGTAATGTTCTTGGTTTTACTTTTGTTAAAAATCGAAGGAGCATGAGGATCAGTGAAGGACCTTCGCTAAAGGTAAGAACTACTACATAGAAAAAACGGATTCCTTGAACCAAGGACACGTGTCTTTGTATATGTTCAAAGCCATATTCTCTTGTTTCAAGGCTGGCATTTTCTTGAAAAGTCAATATCCTTGAATAAAGAGCGCGGATTTTTATTCCAAAACCTGTGCTCTTCATTCAAGGACATTGACTTTGGTTCAAGAAAATGCCAGCCTTGAAACAAGAGAATATGGCTTTGAACATATACAAAGACACGTGTCCTTGGTTCAAGGAATCCGTTTTTTCTATGTAGTATTGAATCAATCAAATACTTTTGTTTTTGAATTGAATTAAAATTTTTTATCAAATCAAAACTTTTTTTTTGAATGTAATTTTAATTAATCTTACGTACAATTTTTGTGCACTGTACCAACTTACCAATTAATTCTCCTAGTTTAGCATCGCTATTCGCAGGCATGTCGTACAAATTATTCGGAACGAACGATGGATTGTTGTCATTTGCATCCAACAAAGTGACTTCGATACTGACGGAAGATGCGCTTGATTTATTTGTTACCACGCTGGGTACCTTTTCTTTGGCATAAACAAGCATTGAAATTGATGATCTTTTCTCGCGATCTAAAACACTTTGGTCTCTCACCTGGAACACATTTTAGTTATTACATAATAACTATAATATTGATTTGATAGACCTTATTAATTTTTGTTTAGAAATAAGAGAAAAGAAGGGAAACAAGGATAATAGACCTTAGTATATTAAGCAATAATTTGGGTTAATTAATGTTTAAATAACAATACTAGTGCTTTTTTAAGTATCATAATTTTTTATCCATTTTGAGACAGGAAGAGCAGTAAACGGAGAAGTGGAGGATAATGAAAAAGGAGAAAAAAGAAGAAGAAGAAGAAGAAGAATAAGAAAAAGAAGTGCAAGAAGAAGAAAAAGAAGAGAAAAAACAACAGTAAAGAAGAGAACTTACTGTCAACCATCCAGTCCAAACGTCCAAAGTCCAAACGAAAATAAATAAATAAATAAATAAATAAATAAACTTACTGTCAACCATCCAGTCCTCGAATCCAGTGTAAAAGCCCCACTTTTATCTTCAAGTTGATAAGAAAACTCTGCATTGTCGCCCTGGTCCTGATCAGTAGCTATGATCTGTAAAACGCTGAAACCATTTGGTAGATTTTCGACTATACTTATATTATAAAAGTCAACTTCAAACTCTGGCAAGTTATCGTTTAAATCCGTAACTTCGACTTCCACCCTCGCCACTCCGGTTTTTACGGGATTATCCACTTGGGACGCCTGGATTTGAAGGACGAAAGTGTTCCCGGGCAGGGATCTTTCTGCATCCAAGTCGATTTCCCGTTCCAGAAATAGGGAACCGTTAACGTGGTCAAGGGAAAATAGATGGCGCTCGTTTCCTGCGATAATATCGTAGCGTATTGGTGCGTCGATTGCTAGATCTTGATCGAAGGCGTAAATCTGTGGGTCGAATTTGAGACGCTGATGGATTCTCTGCGTCTGTAAAAACAAGTAATATGCATAAAAATAATAAAAAAATACGCCTCAAATGAGCAAGAATACCTTCTCTTAAAAAAAGTTACGTCCATAAACAATTTCTAATATTTTGGAGATTTTTTTATCTTTTTAAATATTACTTCTAAATATTGTAAATACTAAGGTAAAATTCCCATATATCGGACACTTTAAAGCAATTTCGGAATTTGATGGTATATATTAATTTTTGATAGTTTTTTAATATTAAGTAAAATAAGAAAAAATGCACGAAAGTCCCAAATAAATTAAAAAAAAAGAATTTATTAATATAATGCAAATGTATATATTTTTCATTATTTTTTATAAACTTACTTGCTGCAGGTTTTATGACAAAAAATTATAAAATTTTATATTATTATTATAGAATACCTATACCACCGATAGACTTTTACTTGACTAATATGTGTCTTTAAAATTAATGAGAGAATTAAAATAAAGATTTTATGAACAGAAATGCTTAATTGCATGATTATAATTAGCTATAGCTACAAAAAAAAAAAAAAACATTGGCGATATACTTAAATAATCATCCAGATAATATTGCAAGTCCATAGACTTTGCATTAATTTATGCTGTCCAATATTTAGGTCTTACAAATATATATGGAACTGTCTATATTTTATTGTCCTATTTTCGGACACCATATTAATATAAAAATATCTTAAAAATAACATCAAAAATGGTTTAAATTGGTATAAAATACAGTAAAGTAAAGTAATTTTATTGTCAGATAATGTTACAGTATAAGTAGAGTGACCAATACTTAACAAAATATGGACATTGTCAAAATTTATATAAAAATATTTAAAAACATATATTTCAATTATTTAAAAACTTTTTTAAAGAGTAATAGGTTCTGTTTATTAAAAATTCTTTTAATTTTCTGTTAAATGTGTTTTTGTTGTAGCTAGCAAAATTTTTATCTAGTTGAAAAGGCTTTTTCATGCATATAACCCCTGCACAATCAGGGTTTTTTTCTGATACCTTAAGTCTTGCAATAGGTTGTAGTATATTATTCCTGTGCCGGGTGTCATAACCGTGGATATTTTCTCTGAGTAAATGAGGTTTGGATTTGATGTATGTTAATAATGAATAAAGATAGAGTCCAGTGAGAGTTAAGATTCCATGTTCTTTATAATGTTCTCTGCAAGATGTTCGCTTGCTTAGCCCAAACATATATCGTAGTGCTTTTTTTTGTACTGAAAAAACCTTAGCTACTTCTGTAGCTTATTGGCAATATTATGAATAAGAAGTTTTATAGACATTTTAACAATAACTAATGTTGAAAAAATTATTTTACAATTAAACGTTGGCTTACTTACTTTGCTTAGAAAAAGGCTATATATTTCGTGACTGCTGACACATGACTGTTTATTAGTTATTAGAGTTTAAAAAATATTATATAAGTGGCAAATTATACTTACGCTGTGATTCAAATATGTTCATAATTTCGAATTATTTTTTTTTTTTAATTTTATTGCTTAAATATATTCTTTTTTGTAAAAACGTGAAAAAGTGGCCGATAATTGGGTCGTGTCCGATATTTGGGATTTATACCTTATAAAGTTATAACACATAATATGGCTTGCATCTGTTATACTACTTTATCATATTTTACCAAGGTAATTTTTTATTTTTATCATATCCTGGTTTTTTTTAATACACAAACCGCGCATTTAGGTATGTTTATATCATTTATCTTAATAATACTGTCACCTCAAAGATTCTGCAATAACTGTTTTTATAAAAATGTAAGAACTTATAGTAATTTAGATCATAAATCACACATAATTTTACTGTTTTTATTACGTTGGTAATGCCAACTTGGTATGCACAATATATTAAGTATTTTTATACATTTATAAGCCGAGAAATCACATAGAAAGCTTTTTTTTTAATGATTCTATAGTTGAAGAAGCATTTTGAAGATTCCCACATGTATTAATTTTAAAAATATATCTAATTTCAATGTAAAAATACAGGATGATCAGTAACTGCCATGCCAAAATTGAAGAGGTTGGTCCGGAAATGAGCCCTAAGGGAGCTACGGCCCTTCGAAGATGACATATTGGATGGGGAACAAAAAACAGCAACAATAAAATTTTAATGCTGCACGGTGAATATTCATTTAAAACCAAACAAAAAAGTATTCTTCACTAAAACACCTAAATTTAATATTAAAGGAGTAATAGCCTTTTAAAAAGTAACGTTTTTGGTGGCACAAAATGTTACTTCCTCTTAACTGCATTTTTTTTAAACAGTTGCTCCTACACTATAGGACATTTTTTATGTATTTTTACTCAAGGAATTCATATTTTTTACAAAAAATAAAAAAAATACACATAAAAAAGTTTGGGGCAAAAATGTGTTAAGCCTAATACATTTTTCCGTCTAGGGTCGCCTCTGGATAAATTCAAAAAAATAAATTAACATAAACTTATTGCCCTTATTAATAGTAGTATACTTGCAAAAGCTCGTCGCTCTAGCTTAAAGGGTACCAGAGTTATTAATTAAAAGCCTTATTTTTATTACAATTTTAAAGGGTCGTAGCTCCCTTTTTTTTATATTTTTGGATGCAGAATCAACTCTTAAATTTTGGCATGCCAGTTATTGATCACCCTGTATGTTATACTTGTACTTAGTTTTTTAAAGGAATAAGAATTTACGAAATTTTTGAAATAATATGATATTTTGATTAAATAAAAATTATTTCGACTTTTTATTGACATATGTCAAATTAACTTTTAAAAGTCTTTTTTTACCCTTGGCCTGCTAAATAATTGTGTAAAACTGAAAATAGACTAATCTAAATGTAACATATTTAATGTGTTTGACACGGTAAGTTAAAAATATATTTTTCTACGATCTGAAAGTTAACATTTCTACAAAAACAAATGAAGTTTTCTGACCGAAAAATAACCTGTTTCTTAGCATTTTACTTTTCTGCTTGTTACCAAGCGCAAAATTGAATTTTGCGCGCTAGAGTGTAGGCAACCGGCAAGTCAATCGTAAAACAGCTGTCAACTTGACAGTGTCAAGTATGTGCTACGGGATGTTGTGTTCTGCCATTTTTTTAATATAAAATTATTATTTATCTTTAATCAAATCTCAATTTCGTGTGTTAAGTATGTATGTGTTAAATATTCGTTGTTAAGGAATTATGGAAAGTTATAGTGATGAGGATTTTTCTTCTAAACCACCAGATTTGCAAAAAAGTGCTGCGACCTTGTAATGTTATAAATTGACTGCCTGAAATTTACTTATTTTAGATCGTAGAAAAAACGTTGTTTGTATAACGAGCGCGAAATGTGATTTTTGCTTTCGCGTGATTGCTGATCTCGGCTAGACTCCCCCATTAGCAAATTCCACGCTCAAGCAGAAATCAGTCATTTTAGGCTCATAATACAAAAATAACTATTTCGGGTAACCCATTTCACCACCTTTTTGAGGATTATACTTTAAGACATAAATAAAATACAGCTGGGAGAAAATAATGAAAAAAAAAATGGTCACCAGCTCTTAGACTACACAAGGATTACACAGGCCCACAATTTTTTTTTGTGAGGCTTGGATTCCAATATGATATTCCTATGTATTTTTTCCCGCTGAATCTGAATCCGCAACCCGTTTAACTCCTACACGTCAGGATTTGAATATAACCTCAAAAAACACCCGAAAAACTATTGAAACCGCTAAAATCATCTATGCCATCTATGTCACCCCTGTCCCCAGATTGCTAATTCTATAACCCCAGAACCCCATAATCCCCTAACCTCATAATACCATAGACCTTGATTTAGACTAGATTATTCTAATTAATGAGGTTACACAGTTTTGAGGTTATGGAGTAATGGTATTTCGAGGTTAGGGGATTATGGGGTTACGAAATTACGAATTTGAAGGAAGGGGGTGAAAGTGGTATGGTGTAGATGGTTTTAGCGGTTTTAGTAGTAGTAACCTCAAAAAACACCCGAAAAACTATTGAAACCGCTAAAATCATCTATGCCATCTATGTCACCCCTGTCCCCAGATTGCTAATTCTATAACCCCAGAACCCCATAATCCCCTAACCTCATAATACCATAGACCTTGATTTAGACTTAACTTACAAAACTCTTATGATTTCGAGAACCGGACTTCTCCACAGAATAGGATGATAGAGTTAAGAGGTTATAATATATGGGGTTACGGAGTGAAGGGCTTAGGAGGTGTGATGGGATTTTAGGGTTATACAGTTACTTATTCATAACTATGTTCTACAAGAAAATTTCACGTAATTGTTCTGATTCCCAACCAGATTATTCTAATTAATGAGGTTACACAGTTTTGAGGTTATGGAGTAATGGTATTTCGAGGTTAGGGGATTATGGGGTTACGAAATTACGAATTTGAAGGAAGGGGGTGAAAGTGGTATGGTGTAGATGGTTTTAGCGGTTTCAGTAGTTTTTCGAGTGTTTTTTGAAGTTAATCATCGACATCAAAGAATTAAATGGACTTACAGACATTTAATTTAATATGTTGTAATGTAATTACTTTAGTATTGTAAAATATCTATTAAAATGTAGATTTAATAAGATAATTTTCATGGTACCATTGTATCTGGTTTTTGTAACGTCTACATAATATGTATATTATACATTAAAAGTAACGAATTTCCTATAAATTATAACATGTTATGAGTTTGATATTATCACTGATTATAAATGGTTTTCATTTTGTATTTTAACAATAATTCAAATCAAAAATAATTTGTTTCGTATAAAATCCATGTCGATCATTAACGGAAGCCATAACAATATTTTTATATCCTGATTTGCAAACAAAAAATTTCGCCATTTAACGTGTATCTTTTAATTAAATGCCAGATGAATTATCGTTTTATTCGGTTTTGTAATGACTTTATTACAATACTCTCCACAGAGCTCTGGAAGAATATTATTCGATGGTTTTCAAATTTCCAAAATCGTCAAAAAAAAAGTCCATATATTACGTAACGCAATTTTTCAAAAAAATGATACATATTTATTATAATAATACATATAGCATTTAATGTACGAAAAAATCACTCAAACTTTAAAAAAATATTCATAATCAATATCACACAGAAAAAATACTAGGTACCTCTTTTTACACTGAGTGTGACATATAACACGTATATTATTTATGCACAGGTACACAAAATAGTACACACATTGGTGTTCTGTGAGTACACATTCCGCGCGAAAATGTATCATCGCCGATGATTCATCGGCAAGATCACGCAAGAACAGGGCCGTAAGATTTTTTTTTAATATCAATGTCAACAGTTTTTTTACTGATTACAATATTATTTAAATATGCATAGTTTCGTCAATTTTTGTGTGAAAAGGGGAATTATGGGCCACTAAATAGTAATTTATGTTGAAATAAAAATACATCTGCCAAGCTTAGGAAATAAACATTAAATTTATTAAATTCCGTTACGTAACGTTTACCTAAGATATTTAAAATTAAAATTGACAAAACTTATTTTGAACTCTGCCATTGTAACCTGTTGAGATGTTTAAAAATTTTAAAATAATTTAAAATTAGCTTAACGCCATCTACAAATTTTATGTTAAAAAATTTTCATACAATATCTATTCAATAGCTAATACGTTCGCCGCCGACAACTTACCCGGTTGGTCCATCAATGACTCATATTCAATGCCGAGAGTCCACCTGGCGGGCTCACTGTAGATTTGAATAACAATGCAAAAAAGTAGTCTGGCACCTGGGGTGAGTGACTATTTATATGGGCGGCAGCGAAGGTGTTAAAGCCATTTTGTAGTAATTTTCTAACATAAAATTTGTAGATAGCGTTAAGATTATTTTAAATTACTTTAAAAATTTTTAATATTTTAACAGGTTACAATGGCAGACTTGATTAAAAAATGAGTTGTCAATTTTGATTTTAAATATCTTAGAAACAAATAAAGATAAAAACAAAGATATTCTACAAAATGCTTAAAAAAAATAAACTATTTCGATATCCGTAATAAAAATTAAACATACTTAAAAAAAAATAAAAACAAATGAAAATCGAGTTTTCTTAAAAAGCGCCCGAGGTTTTTTTTCGTTTTGCTCCTAATATAATCAGGGAATGCATCCCAAATCAATTTCAAAAAAAAAGTTAATTTAAAGCCTAACTGTATTTTTAAATAGCGATTGCAAAAATACCCTAATTTTTAAAATAAATTTAAAGCGTTTGACTTTTACAGCTTTTTTTACAGTTGTTCCGTGTTTTTTAATGTTACTGTGAATTCTACCTATTGTTACAAGCACTTCCTGTATTTTTCAAGGGATATTAGAACCTAACCTGTGGTTTAACTTAAAATTTGCAAATAACATGAAAAATTAAGCATTATTACAGTTTTTTGTAAATTTGCTTTATATGAGATAGTATAATTCAGTATTTCCTCACAAGGATAACTGCTTTAAATTTACTATCACTTTTTACAGTGTGGTGTATGTATACGACTTTTTATACAGACGAGTCGATATACTATAGTATAGTATATTAAAGTACTAGTTTCATAACATACGTTTTTAACGCATCAGTACAATTTTAGAAAAGGAGCCGCTTGCGGCGAGTTTTCTAAAGTACCAGTGCGCTAAAAACGTGTTATGAAACGAGTGCTTTATACAATTTTTTCTATTTTGCTCTAAAATTTAAAAAAACTTACATTTAAATTGATGACTGATTTAGGGATTTTTGTTTTGGATTGGCATTACAGTTTACACCATGTTTAAAATTCTAAGAACAAATGATATTTTAATATATTTTATAGTCATCTCTTCTCTTTTTTACTGCAATTAACCAAGCCACAATTTTAACATGGTAAAAATAACCTAAACATAAAATTTTGTAGAAAATTCAACTTTAAAGCGACATTGACATTTGCACGGAAAACGTCAAGCGATAGGCCAGGTCTGTTGCCAACCCAAAAGAACAAAAAGTACAGACCTCTTTATAAATAAAAAAATATACTATGTAAATAGTATACTATGGATGTGAAGCACTATATATCTTCAGGGCTAGTTGTTACTAATAACTTTATTCAAATTAATATTTAATTGCAAGGAAGCAGTAACACAATAACTTATAAAGGAATATATTCATATAATCCCGTTTGAAAGTAAAAGTTAATATACAAAGTTTATGTCAGAATAATAGTTCTATTTGAGTTCTAAATAAAAAAAATCGGTTTTTATTTAATAACTCAAGAACCCTTTGAGATATATTGACGAGGTTTTGCACGTGAATTAATCCTAATAAGGCCCATATTTGTATGTCATTTTCACGTACTTATTTAAACCAGGGGTGTGCGAAACGGGGGGGGGGGGGCTTATCAGTTTTTTGTCCCAAACTTTTTCCTGTGTAACTTTTTTGCAATTTTATTTTTAAAATATGATTCCTCAGGTCAAAATACATAAAAAAGGTACTCTTGTTGTAATACTGTAGGATTAACCGTTTTCGAGAAAAGTTCATTTGAAGGTGAAATTTCACGGTTCGAGGACGAAAAATTAAATACTAAAATGTCGAAAACCAAAATTTTAATGATGCAATGTTATTCTACATCAAAAACTAAGAAAAAAAGTTTCCATACATGTAGGTCGAAAAACCGCTTTTAAAGCTACCATAGCCCTTTAAAAATGTTGCATATTTAGGAGACCATAGCTCCATTAGGATTGATTTTTGGAAGTACCTGTATATGAGGTTTTTTTCTCAGTTTTTAATGTACATTCGCCCTGCATCATTAAAATTTTGGTTTTCAACATTTTAGTATTTAATTTTTCGTCCTCGAACCGTGGAATTTCACCTTCAAATGAATTTTTCTCGAAAACGGTTAATCCTACAGTATTACAACAAGAGGTCCTTTTTTTATGTATTTTGACCTGAGGAATCATATTTCAAAAATAAAATTGCAAAAAAGTTACACAGAAAAAAGTTTGGGACAAAAAACTGATAAGCCCCCCCCCCCCGTTTCGCACACCCCTGGTTGAAATAAGTACACGAAAATAACACATAAAAACGGGCCTTGGTAGGATTAGTTGACGTGCAAAATCTCGTTGATATATCTCAAAGGGTTCCTGAGTTATTAAATAAAAACCGATTTTTTTAGGCACATTCAAAGGGGCGTAGCTCCCTTATGACGCATTTTTAGACATATGTTTATAGGAACTTTTTGTCATATTTTATGATGTAGAATTATTTGTTAAAATTTCCTACGCTATTTCAAATACACCGTGTATAACAAAAACGTTTATTATGAACATAATAAGCAGTACTCGGCGAATTTACAGTACTCGCATAGGCGCCGCGTCAACTCTAGCGTTGACGCGAGGTTTTAAATATTTACATTTTTATTTATTTTTATCTTGATTTTTTTAATGATTCCACATCACAAAACGTAAAAATACGCAATAAATTTTTTAAAAGCTTTGCATGAATACAATTATTGTATTGTACAAGGCTTTCCCGAAAGTTTAAAAAATTTCAAAATGGGAAAACAATAACTAGAAGTTATGAAAGGATTTCCTGAGTAACAAACTAATTAATAGAATTAATAGAATAGAAAATATCAATAAGTAGTAATAAATATCTGTTGAAAATTAATATCTTACGGAAATCTCAATGAAAGGCGTTCCATTATTTTTACAGAATGATATATATCTATTTTTCTCATAAATTAACATTTTATTACTGAATATACCTGTATTTAAACAACATGTAGTTTTATTATTTCTTGTTTTGCAGTTTAACTTTCTCTCGGAATTTTCAACGCTGATACAATTTCATTGTATTTATTAATAATAAGTTTAGAAGTTATACGCCCCTTTTAGCTTAGTTTATTTCTTTTGATTATAGGAAATAACCAGTAATCGACATAAACTTAGTTATGACTCGTCAACGTTGAAAATAAACACAGAAACATAGGCTTACGGAATAATTTTGCTGAATTATGAGGGAAATTTTTATAATAATCGAAACATTTGACGACTAATTTGTTACACACAACAATATTGACTATACATATTAACTATAAATATGTATATATATATATATATATATATATATATATATATATATATATATATATATATATATATATCGGTGTTTTTCGAAGAAAAAACCGATATTCGATTTTTATCTTTTAAGAATACGAAAGTTTTTAATTTTTATTTATAGATAACTTTTTGTTCCACCTAACTCGTTTAAATGGAATCATTAAAAAAAATCAAGATAAAAAGAAATAAAAATGTAAATAAAGTAAAACGAATTTGTATTTCAGCATATATATGTATTTAAAATAGGCCTAGCGCTTTCGATCAAAAGATCATCTTCAGGGCTTAGCTTCGTCAGAGCTGATTACAACAGAATGAGAGGTAGATTAAAAATATGGGAACATCACAGTTAAAAATGTAAATATTTAAAACCTTTCGTCAACGCTAGAATCGACGCGGCGCCTATGCGAGCACTGGAAACTCGCCGATGACTGGAAATAACCAGCTGTAAAGGTATGTAATGCTTTGCATTCTATAGTATACTCCTCGCATTTGGAAGTTGCTTAAACTTAATAAAATTTATTGATACATTTCTAATTTTTTTGCTTTCCCATTTTGAAAATTTTCAAAATTGCCTATTTTTGCGTTTTATGACGTTTTATGTCGACATAAATCAATTTCGAGCCAAACATAATTGCCGCTCGATCTGTCGGTCGGTCGATCGAACACATATTTTTAAATAAAGCAATTAATGTTATTTAATAATTTTATCAAATCAGTAGTTAAAAAAGATTTTTATTTAATTTTAGCACATATTTACAAATTATAATGCAAAAATTGAAGGTTATGTCATATTGTTGTGACAGATATTAGGTTTAAATATTTAACAATAGATGGAGCAGTTTTAATTTTTTGAACTAAATTGATAAAAAACTGATCAAATATTAAGAAAAACTAATAAACTTTATGTAATTTTAAAGCAAAACTTTAAATTGCATTAAATTATTCAATATTTCATGGTAAAATATATATATATATATATATATATATATATATATATATATATATATATATATATATATATATAACACTTGATACGGAATTTTCATACCGTATCTAGAGCTAGAATGAATTCATTCTGTGTTTGAAAAGTGTGTGTATTTGCTTAGATTCTAAAGCAGTCGTAGAAAAAGGTATATTTTGAAAACAAAATACTCTCGTATATATGGATCTGGTTCATTCTGAATATTTTCATGTTTTACTTTTAATACGTTGGGCCCCGGTGCGTTAAACTTTTCGCTACCCTTTTATTATTTTAATATTTTATTTTCTCCATTTTTTTTTATTTTGAGGGACACCTGTTATATACAATATATTCTATCTAAAATTAACAAAATCCTTTTTTTGGAACACTACAAAATCTTCAGTTCATAAAAAAAATCATATGTTTGAATCGGTTTGAACGCAAAAAAAATTTAAAAATTTGAAAAATTATATCAATGAAAGCGCCTTCGCCATAATTGTAAATATCAAACAATCCGTATAGATATGTCATGCTACGCATTCCATTATACATTGCGGTCCAAAGTCACCCCCCCCCCCCCCCTATTAACTTTTGAACGAGTTGAGATATAGACTTCAAATTTAGAACTCTTAAATAAGACAACTTAAACTATCTTTTAGCATATATTTGATATTTTTAGCTCTTAAAATGTGGGCAGAGGGGCATGGAGGCACATTTTTTTAAATGGAAAGGGGGGTCGTGTATAACATCATTTTAAAGCTTATAAAATTCTCCATTTAACTCCATATTTTTAAATTAAAAAAAAAATTGGTTTTAAAATGGGGTTGAAAATGGGTATTAAGGTCAAACTTCCTCTAAAAAAAACAAATAATTTTTTAAAAATGCCTAATTTCATCATAAGAAAATGTTAATTATACTAATTTTAGTTGACATAAATAAAAATTTATAAAAAAAAAACTTAAAAAATCGAATGTTTTAGCACAAAAAATTGAAAAATCAAAACCTTAAAAAACATTTTTTAAAAATTTAAAAATGTTAGTTTAAATAAAGAATTTTATAAGCTTTAAAATGATGTATCACACGACCCCCCTTTCCATTTAAAAAAATGTCCTCCCATGCCCCCCTGCCCACATTTTAAGAGCTGGAAATATCAAATATATGCTAAAAGATAGTTTAAGTTGTCTTATTAAAGAGTTCTAAATTTTAAGTCGATATTTCAACTCGTTCAAAAGTTAAGTTACTGTATAATATTTACAGTAAATGGTATATTGCATTTTCTCAAATAGGTAGTTAAATAAAAATCAAAAACAAAAACTTTATTTTTATTTTAAACATTTTTTTTTCTTTTTGCGTGTACCGTAATTAATACGTTCACTGCCAACGGCTAGTTTTGACAGCGGAGCAATGGGTATGGGCAAGGGAAAAATAGAAAGAATTGATTAATGTTGTTAGGGGCGCCAGTTACTTTAGCTTTTACTCCTTTAGGTAAGTAACAACCTAGTGTAAATACTTAAGCTTTTCAGTTTGAGAAAATATAACTCTTAAATAAAATAAGATAATTCATTTGAGAAATTTATTATAAATAAACTTAATGAAAGCACATCAAGTAATGTATTAATATATATAAAAAATATGTGTAATTATATTAAGATATAATTAAAGAAATCTTAATAAAAATTACTAAATTCAGAAATCATTCGACTTAAATGTATAAAGAAAACATGAAGTTCAGCAAGCACCAAGAAATGTATGTAAACAGCAATCATTTCTTGCAGTGTATAAAAGTCATGCTTAAATTAGAAATCATTTAATCAAAAGTATGATATTTAATAATTAATAAATGAGATTAAATGTTTTAAAAAAAATAAGTACCTAAAAATGAACAAAAGCCAGAAGGGCATATAGTATTAAACAATACTATATCAGATCTGATAAAGTTTACAGTTATAAGAATATTGAAATAAAAGAATTTAAAAATATGAAATATTGCTTTCAAAAGTTTTCAGAATGAGTACTTAGCTGGTTTCTGCAAAATCCATGAGGTATGAATTCCATCGTCTCCATCTGTACAAGTCTCCCCTATGCTGATGAATTCATTTCTCAAATGAAAGAAAAAAATATAGGCTGTCCCATCTACTTTGGAAAAATCATCTTCCAGGATAAAATGTATTATTGAAAATGTTGTCCGGGATAAAATATGCTTTTGAAAATTATGTCCAATGTAAAATTGTCTGCTAGACGGTCATATAGAATTTATCTATGCCGAAAAATATAGAACCATGTTCCAACAGAACATCACTCCATGCGGAGAACTTGTATATCAAATATACCAAAATAAACTTCAACTTAAGTTAATGTAATTCCATATTAATGGTATAGAAATAGTAATTAATTAATTAATTAATTAATGGTGCTAAAACAATAATTATATCTCAGAAATATTCTAAGAAACAGAAAAACTTAACTTACATGTCATACTAAGTCTTCGATGTCCATCGAAACGTTATAAATGCGTAATTGTAGAAAATAACAGTTACAATATCTTCCGCATTGTTTAAATATTCATTTTCACTAACTTTAAATAAAAATACATGAAGGATTACTTCGATGATTACAGAAAATAAACACTCGTTAATATGACACCACCATTGTAACAGAGTTGCTTCTAGAAGAAGGAAAATCGACCTTATTCACTAGTATGAACCCTTCAGGTAAATAAAATACTATTTCTGAACTATTAGCGACATCTATGCAAATCATTATCAACTACAGTTTTACCGTATAAGATTCCTAATAAAGGTAGCTGAAACTACATCAAAGATAATAACAAAAGAATATTTCCTAATAAATCCGTATTAGTGATATCTAACCTCAAAATATTACTCTAAGAAACAAATATAAACAATACTTATTGTTTATCAGCAAAACTAATAAAAATACGAACAGAATACTAAGTGTCCTGTGAACTAAGTATAAACAAAATACTGAATCTAAGTGAGCAGTTCCAGCAAACTATTTTCAACAAATTCTGGATTATCCCGAAGGAATAAGCATACACAACTTTCCAGGAGAGACAAGCTACAGATGAAAGCCAGTGAAATCCAACCCTCAATAGACTCTGAAACATATAAAAACCAGGTAAGTCCATAGACAAATGTATTATAGAGAAATAAGTCATATGATTCTTTATTATTAAAAATCATATTCTAATTATGTTTTCTTTATGTTATTTTCAGGTAGAACTATGGAATAGAGACTTATATGGTTAGAATTCAGTTCCTGCTACAAAATAGTCCCAGATACAAAATAGTTCTGTACGTACGTAACCATTTATATACAAAATAAACATAAATTATAACGTAAGTAAACGAATAGTTTAATTAACCCTTGCTATATTACAAAGTGACGATTTATATCGTTACATGCGAAAAACGAAAAATTAAAAGAATATTTCAAAAAAATATTTTTTTCAAAAAAGTTTTTTATTTTTGATATTTGAAAGTGAAATTGCCTCTTAAAATGCAATTTTCTCGAAAACGGTTGACCCTACGGTGTTCCATAAAGAGTACCTTTTTTATGTACTTTTAACAAAAGAATTTAATTTTATTGAGAAAATGTCAAAAAGTCTACGGATAAAAAAGTTTGGAGTAAAAAAGTGAAATCACCCCCCCCCCCCCATTTTGCACGTCCCTGGTTAAAATTACTGAATTAAAAATACATAAAAGGATAGCCTTTAACAATGCTAAGGCATGTGCAAAAATTAGTTACTGTAGTTCATAGTGTTCCAGAGATAATAAATAAAAACTAGATGAAACGTTGCAAGCACCCTGTCATAACATCGGCACTATTGGGAAAACTAATAACATGCTATTAGAACAGGGTAGCATAACATAATTACAATTTTGCTACTACTCCTCACTGCATAAACTAACTTGTATAATATTTATATTAAACTTTAGCTTTTCTTGTACACTTAATATATAATTAAAATTAATAATAAAAATACGGTTTTACTTGGATGCAAGTTGAACTTATTAGATACAATTTTTGATTGATTTTAAAAACAAATGAATGAAAGCTTAAAATTTGTACACTAGAGCCATCTAGTTTGCCAATTTCAAACTAGGTATTTTGTTTGATTTTAAATTCTGTATCTTTAAAACATTATATTCTAGCAAAAAACTGTATATAACTTTTTTTAGGGCTTAAAAAGAGCTTTTATTTAAAATATAGTTTTTTGAAATCGGGTTATAAATATGTGAGATATGCTAAAAAAAAACTTTTACTGCTTTAAACGCCAATATCTCGAAAACAATGCGTTTTTGGAAAACGTTGTTTATAACATTTTTTGACCAATTTAAAATTATCTTTTATATAAGTGCTAAATTAACCAAATACAATAATAATTGCCTTAATTATAAATAAAAAACGCTAAAAATAGGAGTTTTACCCTATTTTTACCCCCTTACCCCCAAAATCTAATCAGCTCTTCGGAATACGATAAGAAACAATATGCAAAAAACCGCAAGTCGATATCTCATGTAGAAATGGAGTTAGAGAGTTTACACCCAGACAGACAGACATACAGACAGACAGACGGACGCAAAAATTTTTTTACTGATTTCGACTAATATATAATAGTCTAAAACATCGAGAAATGTGAAAAAACGTGGTCAAAGATTTTGACTTTTCGGCGAAGATTTCAATACATCGGCACTCTTAGTAGCACTAAGTGCCGATGTAACTCATTTCCGGACCAACCTTTATAGGAACTTTTTTCATATTTTTTGACCTATAATCACGCCTTAAAATTTTTAACCCTATTTCTGAATCACACTATATTTTGTTCTTACCTTGATTGGATAAAACTCGGTTATTTTTGTTCTATATACGCCTTTGGTAAACTTTGGAGCAAGATCGTCATTATCGTTAACTTTAATTCGAATCGTAGCATTTGAACTTTTTGCAGGAGATCCACGGTCCTGGAAAAGAAGGACAAAACAATACATTAGTTTTACTATAACACTAAGCAATCGATTTTTAGTCGACTTTAAAGAAGCAATTTATTTTTGTTGATTAAGAAAAAACAAAAAAAAAACGGAAAAAAGCGGTTGCCAATAATAGGCATTTTTCCCGAAAATTACGAGCCGCTTGCGGCGAGCTTTCTAAAGGACTAGTACGCTAATAGTATATTAAAGTACTAGTTTCATAACATACGTTTTAGCGCACGAGTACAAGTTTAGAAAACGAGCCGCTTGCGGCGAGTTTTCTAAAGTACCAGTGCTCTAAAAACGTGTTATGAAACGAGTGCTTTATACAATTTTTTCTATTTTGCTCTAAAATTTAAAATACTTACATTTAAATTGATGACTGATTTAGGTATTTTTGTTTTGAGTTGGCATTACAGTGTTTACACTATGTTTAAAATTCTAAGAACAAATGATATTTTGATATATTTTACAGTCAACTCTTTTTTTTTTTCACTGCAATTAATCAGTCCACAATTTTAACACGGTAAAAAATAACCCAAACACAAAATTTTGTAAAAAATTAAACTTTAAATCAACATTGACATTTGCACGCAAAATGTCAAGAGATAGCCTATTGTATGTTGCCAACCCAACAGAAAAAAAAGTAGAGACCTCTTATCGGCGTATAAGAACACGCAAAATGCATGTGATTATGAGCTTATAAGAGTCGCAAAATAGAAAAAAACGTGTTATGAAATGAGTGCTTTATAAAACTTTTTATATTTTGCTCTAAAATTAAAAATAAAACTTATATTTAAACTGATGACCGATTTAGGGATTTTTGTTTTGGGTTGGCATTACAATTTTCGCAATGTTTAAAATTCATAGAATAAACGATATTTTGATATCTTTTAGTTAGGTCTTCTCTTTTTCACTGCAAGTAACCAAGTCACAATTTTAACACAGTAAAAATTAACTTTTAACATAATTTCGTAGAAAAATAAACATAAAAGCGGTGTTGAAATTTGCACAGAAAACGCCAAGCGATATTCTTTGGTCCATTCTTGCCAACCCAAAATAAAAAAAATTACTAACCTATCATTATGAGCAAAATAGAAATAGTTATTTATGGTACTAGTGGGTAAAGTAAGATATTGCCCATGAGAAAATTAACCTGCGAGGCGTCAGCCAAGCAGGTTAATTTTCGAGAGGGCAATATCGGTTTACCCATGAGTGTCATACAAGGTTTTATCCAATAAATAGCTTAGGAATTCATATTTTTATTAAAAATTTTAATGATATTTACAAGAAAATAATTTGACAAGTGACAGTTGAGTGGGTAAAATAAATAATTATCCGCTCAATAAAGTAAAAGCCACGCGGGAGTTATTATTGAGTTTATCTATTTAAAATAAAGCTGGTAATTGTCTTATTATCTGTATGTATTTGTTTATTTGTTTAACCTCGTACTATTCTACTTAATTAAGCATCCCCTAAGTCCAGGACTTGTGTGGGCTAGTAGTAGAGGGAACCACCGGCTTATACTGACTTTCGAACCAGTTTCTAGGGATTGTCCGTTTCACTTATCGCCTTCGCCAAATTTAAATTATTAATTAACTGAAAAAGGCAAATCGGCGCCAGTGAGAATCGAACTCACGATAGTAGACTTGCTATACATACGCGCTAGCCACTACGCTATGCCTCCCATACGGATAAAAGTATTTTATAGTTTTCAGCGAGTTATACATCGTGAAGTGGAAAGTTCTTTTACAAATTTCGGAAGTCTGTCTAAAAGTCTCAATAAAAATCTGAAAAATCTCGGTAATAAACAAGATTTTTTAGAATTCTTAAATATCTTTTTGAAGGCCTCAATAATATTAAAGTTTTTAAGACGAATATCCCGAAAGTCAAACGAACATTTTGGAAGTCCGCCCTGCTAGCATTTTTGTAGTCGCTACCTAAATAACTGGAACTGTTACCATTCGTGGGTAAATATTACGAAAATCTGACTTAATGCACTATTTTATTGTGTTTTAAAAATATATTTTTAAAAGTCGCAAAACATTAATCACGACCAAAAATGTTATTACTTATATTACTTGTTTACCTTATAGGAATATTAAAGTTCCCCCGACCACATAATTACTTAATAAAATTACTACCAAGTTTTAATCACATTTCTGTTCCAACAGGTTAAGGCACATCCAGAGACTCGCATAAGAAGCGTAGTACATAACATACGAGGTCGTGATTGGCTTGGTTGTGCCGTCATATATCTTGTGCGCAGGCTTATAACGTTCGCATAAGAGCTTATGGATGTGCCCTTAGTTAGCGTCAAAATAATTCTAAATTCCTAATTTATGTTATTTCAAAGTAATAATATGGGTTCGGTCTCTGTTTTGAAACGTCTTTATATGAAGCCTCACTGGTAAACATTGGGGTAGGGTTGGAGGGCAAAGGGGTCAAAAACAAGACTTGTTCAAAGAAAACAATTAGTTTTTATCTTAAAATAGATCATAATTAAGTTTATAAGAGTTTTGATTGGCCATTACAATGAAAGAAACTCCAAGGTAGGCGACCCTTTAGTAAATATCATCTTTTAATTAAATTGTGAGCCCAAAGTAATAAAGCTTTTAGAACTTAATCATTAAGGAAGCTAAAAAATATTATAAGAAACATAAATAAAACTGTCTCGACTAGACATCTATTTTTATGACTCTAAATAGAAAAAAAAGGACTAAAATTTAGTTTATAAAGATCGTAATTATTAGCTATAAAATAGATATTTGCATATGTATTAAGCTTAGCAGAAATGAGGACCTAGTCTAAGAGCTGGGGATAAATTCTGAACACGATTCGCTCACCGCAGTAATGAGAAGAATCTAGCACATGCGTACTGGTTTGCTTATTTTTATTTTGACGGATTTCAAAAGTGGCTTCCGTTTAGGCAGTTGTAGTTTTATGAAATAGTTTAATTTGGTTACGGTGCGCATCAGGTCCACAAAAATGAACTATATTTTTGCACTGATTTCTGGGTTTATTACTAAAACTTACTGCCTTGAATATAATTAGGTGCAGAAAATCCAGTTTTTTTGTTAGAATAAATAGCATATATTAAAATACTCACGAATTTCTGTTTGATTTTTTTAACGAGGGCGTTGGTTTACGTTAATAACGGTTTGGTTTGGTAGTTTGCTGGTTTGGTGTTTTTTTTTAATGGGAGGCATTTTTCAGATACGATATTTCATAATTTAGAAGGCGATATATTTTAAGAATCAAATGTTTATTAATGAATATTCCGCAATGTTTTTTTACGAAAATACTATTAAAAGCGAGTACTTTTAGCCAATTAAAAAAAAACTGTTAGCTCGCAAAGAAAAAAGTAGATATTTTTGTAAAATTCTGCAAAAGAATTTTACATAACCTTAAAATAATTTTTGGCATACGTCAAAACAAAAATAAGAAAATCAGTGCGCATGCGCTGAATTCTTCTCATTACTGCGGTGAGTGAATCGTAACAGCTGTAGTGCTGTTGCGCCGTTTTTTAGGATGCATGCAGACAAATTTACTGGCAGTGTTGCGGCAACAGTTTATAGTCTGGAGTGGGGATGCAGCCGCCACACTGCTGCTCAAGTGTGAACGCGGCGTTACACGTTTCAATATTTCGGTATTCACGAATTTCAAGAATTTAGTTCGTTGCTAAGAGTTTTCGCTAATCACAAACCTGACAGTTGTTGTTATAAATGCATTTAAATCTAAATGGAACGAAAACGAGGAAATAAATTTTTTTATGAATTTTGCCTCAGTAAGTAAGGCTATTAAATGGATTTGGCCATTGTAAAAAATTACGTGGAGGCTCGTCGTTTTGGTTTTTAGCCTCTCGGAGATCTCTTAAGACCAGTATGGCCTCCAATACTTCATTTAACCTCTTTTGTACTAAATTATTAAATTCTGATAATAAAAAATATTTTTTCGTAAAAATAAGCGAAAAATAGGATTAAGTCAATACTAATGTATATTTTGTTTAAATTTTTATTTTGTACAAAAATATAGTATGTATCATATTTGTAATAATAGGGCATACCTAATAATGTAATTTATTATACGATTTCTTTTTAAACAGTAGTATAATATAAAAAAAGGGAAATAATATAAAATATATAGCTTATTTTTATTCATTTTAGGACGTAAAATAAACCAAGATTATTTTTAAGTTTTAGGTTTTTTTTAGGGTTGCACTGTTTACTTAGTTTACGCATGTTTCATAAAAATTATAATTAAAGGAGTTGGTTGTACCTTAAAATTCTGTAACATTAGTTTATAAACATACCTAATATAATGGCGAAAAGTTTATTTAATTGGGTTTGTTACAAATTTGATACTCTGGTAGACAAGAGGTTAAATCCATTCTTAATAAAAGTCTGACAGCTTCTGTCGCAGTGAAGTGATATGAATATACGTCTGGTCCTCGGTGATGTGGAAGTATCAGAATACCGCCCACTGATTTACGGTGAATTTAGCTGAAGTGATATGATATTATCATATCACCTAAATGAGAATCACATGCATGATAAAGCAATATTAAAAAAAAACTCTATGATGCAGTGCAAAAACCATGCTTTAATTTCTGACAAACCTTTTGCATTAAATACAATTAATTAGAAAGCGTAATGAGCAGTTATTATTAAGTAGAGGTTTGATAATAATAAATTAACTTTTCCTTTTTTCTCTGCGGTTTGGACTAATCTGCTTATTTAAACTTTAAAAATAAACAAAAATCATTGAATTCGCTAATTCAAACTGATTTATTTTTAATTTTATATTGATTGATCAATTAATTAGTTTTATACTGAGTATTGGAAGTCGGAATAAAATACACTGCCCAGTAAAAGAGCTGTCCCATTTTACACCTCCGCGCGTAAAATGGATTTTGCTTTTCCATTTTGAAAATTTTCAAAATTTCGGAAAGCCTTGTATTCGTGCAAAAATTTTCACGTTTTTTGTGTATTTTTGCGTTTTATGACGTTTTATGTCGATAAAAATCAATTTCAAGCAAAAAAAAATTGTCGATCGGTCTGTCCTGGAAATCTTGTGGGCACGATAACTTAAGAACGGTTTAAGCTAGAGACTTGAATATTTGCAAACAGGTATGTTACTAAAAGTTCTAACTCGGGATTGTTTTTGGTGAACATTGATGTGCGGCAAGGGGGGCAAATGGGAAAAAATACATTTTTTTTTTAATTTGAAAATTATATTATATTATATAACTATTACAGCCATTATTTCAATCGATAGTAAACTCTTAGTTACAAAACCAACACTTTTTATTTTACTATTATATTATATTATAATATTCTTAAGTCGTTGGTAAACTTTTTGGCTAAGTAACGAACATAAATATTGGTTAATTACCAAAAATATTACCATCGACTGAAAAAATGGATGCAATAATAAAATAAAAAGTGTTGGTTTCGAAACTAAGATTTACTATCGATTAAAATAACGGCCATTAGAGGAATATAATTTGGAGGTATTATAATAGAAGTAATTACCAATTACCATTTATAGGTAACACTTTTAGAGGTAAAGGTTTAGAGGTAATAGTTTTAGAGCTAAAAGTTTAGAGGCAAGGCGTTAAGTAAAACAGATCATTAAAAAAGTAATTGTGCATCTCTTAAACTTAAAAATAAACAACTCATAAGAGAGCACCAGATCAACTTTTGATAATATTTACATATTATGAAGGAAATTGTTAATTTTGCATTAAATTACCATTAAATTTACATCGACGCATATTTACTTTTATTATAACTATATTTATAGGCTATAAATATCATTAAATTCATATAAAATATATATTTGTTTATAGGACAAAATTTAATTAGGTATAAATATTGACCTATTTTATTTTGATTTATATATAAAATATATAAAAATATAGAACATCCTTTAGAATTGTATAAAAGTTATATTTTATTTGTCCCAGAGGCCTGGATGGATGGGTTTGTTGGAGTCCCTATGAAAAATGTCGTATTGAAACGTATTAAAACAAATTCAGACTATTCCAAATATGTATTAAAAATTAATTTTCAATACGTATTTGGAATCGTCTGCTGCCCCTCAAAGTAAAACAAAATACAAAAACCATCGCTATGTATCTTTCGATAATGGACCGTAAAAGTACTTTGGTGGGCTGCAGCCCGCAAAATAAAACAAAAGACAAACTCTTAACAAAAGTGTAACTTTTAACTTAACATTTCTAACCGAAAAATGTCACTTTGGAATATAAGCGAATTAAAATATATTTTGCAAAAGCCTTTTTTATATGTATAATCTAGCAATTGGTATACATGTAGAGGAAAGTCGCCTAATTTCGGATACCATTTACAATGTATTCAATATTTAATACTCGGTATTACTTTTTGATATTTTTTTTATATAACCAGATACAACTTATTATAGCGAACCATGATTTATTATAAAAGCAATTTTATTACAGTTTATTTTTTCCAAAAAACACGGTTAAAAAAAATCAGCTCATTTTTGTGCATTTGAAAAAGGGCTCCTAATTTCGGACATATCCGAAAAAAATTTTTCAAGAGTAGATCTGGATCCCATTGCTTATGTTTCTTGTTATTCCTTCACATTTAAGACGTAATTTAATCATTAAGCGATTTAAACGAAATACTATAGGAACTATAATTTTAGATTCCCAATTTCGAATATCTTAGTATCTTAGGTAATTTTCGTTTTTTCAAAATTGTTTATCTTAGTTTGTTGTATCATTATAAAAATAATAATTAATGGTTGGTTATCCTGAATAATAATTACCTCGCGGATATCCGAAATTGGGAATCAAATGCACAAAAATGGTCTATCCGAAATTAGGCAACTTTCTGCTTTTTAGATTAGAAATTTGTAGAATGTTTACGTTTTCAAATTGCTTAATTCTGAATAGTGGATCAACTTAACTAACATCATAACTTACCCAAGACAGAATCACGAACTTTTATAACGATTATTTATAAAATAAACAAGCATAATAATGCAACTGAGCACAAAACTGTCATTTGCAATATAAACGATTTGTGCTGCCATTTAAAGGGGAGAAGCTCTACCGTTATCATATTACAGGACGGATTTAGTTTGACTTTTGGCTTCACATAAAAGTAGGTTTCTGTTTACCTTTGCAGACAGTATCTTAAATACACTACTATCCGAAATTTGGAAACCATCCGAAATTAGGCGCATTTCCTCTATACAGAGTCTGTATTACACATAAGAACATACGACATGCTGATTACTACTCAAAACGGCCAGAAACGTTGAGAAAAGTAAAAACTCATGATCAATTTTTTTTTCTACCACCTAGTTAATAGTTTACAGCGCAGTCCATTACCGCGAATCCTTTACCGCGCCACCGTTACCGCACATGGACTTTACCGCGTATATACTTTACCGCGAAAGCCATTACCGCGAATAATAATAATAATTTTTTTTAAGAAAAAAAGATTAAATAAAAAAAAATAAATAATTTGCAGAAAACTATCAAACAGTTCTAACTGATATAGCTGCTGGGTCAGAGTTGTGGCTATTACTAGTTTCCTTTAAAACATTTCCGTTCGAAGTATGCAAACGACCCTTGCAACAAAGCACGTCGTAATTTACGCACCTACATTTTTTTATTTTTAATAGTCTTTTCTTTTCTCTATATGAAATGTTTATACAGCAAGGTCTTTACACCTAGCACTTTTCACTATTTCGATCGACATGACGATTCGTACCAAACTGATTATTAATCAGCGATTTATACAAATCAGTCGATATAAATTTAAAAAAAAAACACACATAAAAAATTCCAAACACAGATATATGGGTCCATTTAGTAAACGTTTCACTTTATAAATAAAAATCCAAACCAAAACCAAAGCTAACCAAACCAAACTGCCATCAATCCCACGGAAATACCCTTACATAAAATTAAAATAATGTATAACGATTTTCGCTGTAAAAGTCATACGCGGTAAAGACCGTTCGCAGTAATGAACTGCACGGTAATGGTCTTCGCGGTAAAGAACAAGAGCGGTAATGGCTTGTCGCGGTAATGGACTGCGCGGTAATGGTCTTTGCGGTTGTTTTTCGCGGGTGACTAACATCTCTACTCTAAATTTCTCTACTCCCTAACATCCCTACTCCATAACATCCCTACTCCACAACAACTCTACTCCATAACATCTCTACTCCATAACATCCCTACTCCGTAACAACTCTACTCCACACTATAGACACTCGATTAGCCACTTGTCTTAACTCAAAAGAATATTTGTCATGCTAAGTCACTGTCAAAAATGAATTCAGTTTATTAATTACTTACATATTAGTGCATGTTAAGAGTACGCGGTCATTGTAGCTTTTAGAATAATTCATTTATGATTGTTCTAGATTTACATTTAAAGATAAACGTTTTCTAGGAAAAAAATAAAATAATCTAGAAGAAGAAGATTCTTTGTTCTTTGAACTGCTCATTTATTATTAAGTGGCTAATAAAGTGCATATAGTGTGGAGTAGAGTTGTTATGGAGTAGAGATGTTATGGAGTAGAGATGTTACGGAGTAGAGTTGTTGTGGAGTAGGGATGTTATGGAGTAGGGATGTTAGGGAGTAGAGAAATTTAGAGTAGAGATGTTAGTCTGCCTTTTTCGCTGTACAGTCCGGCTCCCGCCAGTTTTATTTAGGAAACTAAGGGCTATACAATCGAAAGCGAAATCAGTGGAAAGACATTTTCCTTAGTATGAGCGGGGCCATTGTAAAGTGCAAATTTCCAAACATAAACTATTTAGAATGCCAGTCTATCCTAAATGGGCATTTTATCTGCACTTACCGATGCCGTAATAGTTAGCAGGAAGCCTCTGTCGCCGCTATCGAAATCCAAAGCCTTCTTCAAGAGCAGATTTGCCTGGTGGCTGCTCTCCAAAGCGAATTTTCCACGCTCATTTCCAGACACAATGGCATATTGTACGTCTGAGTTTGGTGTATTGGGTTTATCACGGTCGCTGGCTCGAACTCCTCGGAATATCGTCAAACCTGTTAATTATTACAAAATATTATAGAAAGTAGCATACAGGGTGTCCCAAATAAGGAAAAAATTATTAGGGTATCTCAGAACTTGCACCTATTAGAGTTCACGGTGAGCCCAAAATATTTTAAATTCAAAGTCAAACCAGCCCGAATTTGTTGATTTTTAGGTTGTTTCTGGGACATTTCCAAACAGTTTTTGACAAAAATTGAAATCGTTCACGAAGCCGTTTTTAAATAAAGTTATTATTCTTCTTCTTCAAGTTTTTCACAATAAGGAGTTTTTAATCACGACCATTCACACGCCTACTTTGTTAATGTTTAAAATAATATGACCATAATTTTGAACGTTAACAAAGTAGGCGTGTGAATGATCGTGATTATATTGAGTATCATGGGTAGTACCTATTCTATAGGGTGTGTCATAAAAAAAACTCCGTATTGTGATGTCAGGAAAACCTCAAAGAAGAATAATGACTTTATTTAAAAGGCTTCGTGAGCGATTTCAATTTTTGTCAAAAACTGTTTGAAAATGTCTCAAAAACAACCTAAAATCAAAAAATTCGGGGTGGTTTTACTTTCCATTTAAAATATTTAAGGCACACCGTGAGTTACTTAGTAGATATAACTAAAAGCAAAAAAAAATGAGTCAATAAAGTGCCTTTTTTATGACAGATTCGTGTTCAGCATCCCAAAATACATAAGAATACACAACCTTTTTTAAAATAGAATAGAATAGAATAGAATAGAATAATTTTTTTTTCCATTTTAGTGTTTAAATTTAAATTGCAAATAAAAATGTTGCCAAATAAACTATATCTCCAAAACAAAAAACTAGTTGCATGTTTTGTTTATGCACAGTTATAGCTTGTTGGGTATAATGACCAACGAACTAATAACTCTTCTTTCTAGAATAGGCATACCGTTAAAATAAAGTATCGCCAACATCTCGGTTTGTTTGTAAACAAATACTAGGTATATTCAGGCCTGAATAATAACAATTACCAGTAACGGGTATTGCTGTCTCTGTTAGAACAAAGATGTGCGAGTAAGACAGACGAATGTTTATGTTGTCAGTTTTTACAAATGAAATGCCTATTCTAGAGGAAAGAGTTATTAGTTCGTTGATATTGACTGACATAAATTGTATCCCGATAGCTCTAATAATAACAAAAAAAAAACGATTGATCTGTTTTCCCATCCCTCCTCATCCCCCTCCCACTTCTCCCCCTCCCCAACACAAATTCATGATAGATACAACTCCAGCATCAGTGAGCAAAGACTCAATCCCCCAATTATCCATTCAAACTAATTCTATTTTAGACAAATGAGCCATAGGCACTGCGCCTGTCCAAACAAACTACTGATGATGATGATTGATCTGTTTTAGCTGGGACACCCTGTATAACCTAAATGCTCATCAATCCAATAAATAAAAACAAATGGATCTTACCAACAGGTGTAAGTTCATCCACAGCAACCTGATAAGGAGCCCCGGTGAAAACGGGCGCATGGTCGTTCACGTCCTCGACGTACACCGTGACGGACAGGGAGGATGTAATCTGCATACAAAAGCAACAATCAGTATCCTTAATCTAGCACAATAAAAAACAATAAAATGGACGAGCATTAATCGTTCTACACGTGTATTTATTTTGATCAAACGAGATTTTTAGATTGTATGAATTGCTCAATAAATGTTTAAGATGTCGATTAAAGAAATAAAACAAAATAGTGAAATTTCTCTATTAATCAGTCAGCAAAATTTTTATATCGTCGGCTTACGAGTAAAGAGCACTAAGTCCAAAAACATGGTTTTGAGATATTGACAAATTTAACTTTCATTGTTGTTTTTTAATTTTTGTAATAATTGTTTTTGGAAAAAAACTACCGCAAATTGCAATGACATGTTTGGACATAATGATGTCCCATTTGCAGTTAAATAAAGAAAAATTGAAGTAGTTTAATTTAACTAAATTTGAAAAAAGACATGGACTTAGTGCCTTTTAATTGTAGGCTCACGACGTCGGCTTACAAGTAAAGAGCACTAAGTCAATAAAATAATATAAAAATATAACTATAAACTAGAAAACAAGATGTTTACATACATTTTCAAAAACTAGATTTTTAAAAGAAGGGTTTGGACTTTTTGATTGTTTAAAGCACGTTTCCAAAATTAATAAAATTAATTAGTATTGATTATATGAAACTGCTTACTATGCCAGAACTAAGACAGTTTTCAGAGGCATCTCCTAAAGTCAATAATTATAATGAATCATTATTAATAATAAAACACTTCACAGTGCAATTATAAGGGCTGTTTTCCGAATTTGCCGCGAACTTTAGTTTTTTTCTTATATTCTTGTTATTTATGTAGTAACCAAGGATTTAAGAGCAAAATTAAAAGAATCTATCAGTTAAAATTTGAATGCGTTTGTCAGTACAATAAATAACGCGATATTGTATCATATAAATGATTCAAGCAATCATATTTTTATAAATTAACTCTTTTTAGAAAGTCGCTTAGTGCAGAAACATTTGAAATAATCTACAAGTAAAACGCACTAAGTGCACTAAATGACTTAGTGCCTATTGCCAGATAAAATTTTAATCAAAATCAAATTGGTGCGTTTTGTATAGTGGGTAACTCCCTTGGCAGTCCACCTAGAAGTTAGTTCGGTTTACCTATACATAGATCATCAAAAATTAACTACAATGCTATTAAAATCCCATTTTTGCAAAAAAGTGACTTAGTGCCTTTTACTTGTAAGCCGACGATATAGTCTAGTTAAGAGTAACTGGCGTTTTTTTTTGTGGACCTGTGTTATTATTAAATAGGCTATCAGATATTTTAAATTACCTACCTACCTAAAAATTATTTAAAATATTTGGTAATAAGTATATTATTTAAATTTATTTACATATTTTTATTCTTCTTCTTCTTCTTAGAATATAGTAAAATATTAAAACTATAGTCCGTCCAATTATGCGAGATAGTAGTTTCAAATTCCCGTGATTTTTAAGCTACATCATTGGTAAAAACTCGTACCTTTTAACATATAAAATATTGTAACATTTTTTGTCTATGACAATGATTAACGGTCTTTTAAGCTAATAAAAGAAGAGAGTTGCATAAAACAATGGTTAAACTTAATGTTATTTTGTATTGTATTGAAAAAGGTTGGTTTATTCTTCATACACTCACACTAAATATTCTACATATTGTACAAACGTAAATTATATTGAACACAAGAAAAACGTCAAATTTTTAGGTTACAATTACAACTTAAGGCCTATCCAGAGGCTCGCATAACAACCATTACAAGATAGATGACGACACATCAAGTCCTGGCATCGCATTCTTATGTACTATGCATGTTATGCGAGTCTTTGGATAGGCCCTTTTCAGGAAAAGAGTACCGACATCTGTTAAATTTTTGATACACTACGATTTATGCATAATTATGCTATTTATGCGCTCTGTGGTGTAAAACGGGCCGCGTCCCTTACTATCTTTCATAACTGGACGGAGTATAATTGCATATAACAAGGTAGGTAAACTGACTATCTTGACAATGTATTGCAATACCGAGAGTGTACTTTAACTGTTACACTTTTAGTTTTTGTGCCATGTTATGCTTTCTTTATAATGTTTTCAAAATTTTGAAAAAGCCTTCTAGTCTTGCAAAAAAATTCAATTTTTTTTTGCTTTCTTTTTCGTACTATGACGTTTTATGCCGATTTCTTTTTGTCCGTCATTCTGCCCGAGAAATCTTATGGACACGATTATTTTTGAATGCCTTAAGCTAGCTAATAATAATCTGTATTTTATTTAAAGCCAGTCATGTCAGGATTTGCTGGAATAACCCAAGACCTTTTTTGACGATTTTGGAAAATTCGAAGCTACCGTATTAGACCCATCAGGTATCCATCAGGCACCCTTATACTCTTCAAAGATTGCTTTGAGGAGCATAAAAATAGGTAACAGGGAATTTTGTAATAAAAACAAAATCAAATTAAGATGAACCTTCATATAACAGGATATGTATTAAAAGACTTGGGTTATTTCTAAATTGTCTATTTAAATGTATCAATAGAAGAACAATGCATTAATAAATGTTCCTTACAAGTTAAAAAAAAATTACAAAAAATTAACACTTTATTTTACTTCTTATCAGCGCCCCCCCCCACTTAGCTTGAAAAGTTGTATATTTCATTGATTCAAAACAAAAGTTGTATATTTTATGGATTCAAAATACAAAAGTTGTTCATGATTTACACGAAAAGATGAGAACCTTTTTTTAAGAAAGTTATCTATCTGTCATTAATATCAAATGGACAGGAAACAGTGAATAGTACCATTTCATCCTTTTTGGGAATCATCAGCACTGTGTATCCTGTATGTTTCTAATAATCAAATAAAACGTTAGATAGATATAAAAGCATGGTGCCATCTATTGATGTGGTCACTGTTATCTGTTCACCTTTTTTTTTAGTCATTAACTTTTTTGTGGACGAAAAAAGTTATATTTTTAGGCTAAAAAAAGTTGTCATTTTTGACCTTCTCCTCCCCACAAAATCTTCCTCGCTACGGCCCTGCTTCTTATGAACAAAAAAAGAAGGTATTTTGAACCAACAATACTTGTTTTTAATATGCTTAATTTAACCTTATGGTATAATCAAACCAACCTTCATGAATCAAACCAACATTGTTTATTATTTTATTATTATGTATTATTTATTTATTTTGGTATAGATACAATGTACCAAAATCTTAGTTGGGGCTCTCCATGACATACCTGTACCTGGTACCTGCACGGTAAAAATAAATTACATTAAATTACATAGTCCGTAAATGGTAATATGTTGCCATAGACCGGAATTGTAAAAATTACATAGTCAGTAAGGTAATGTTTTGCATAGACCGGAACAGTAAAAATTACATAGTTCATAATGGTAATATTTTACATAGACCGGAACGGTAAAAATTACATAGTACAGAATGTTAATATTTTGCATAGACCGGAACGGTAAAAATTACATAGTCCAGAATGGTTTGGACTTGAAATAAAAAAATATATATTTACTACTTAGAAAATATTTGTTCCAAATTACAAGTCTCTGTGTCAAAGCTTTTTTGAAATATCGTAGCGTAAAGTTCATTTGGTTTAATAAACCAAACGATTTGCACCCTTAATACGAGTACATCTTACATCTTACATCTTTCTTTAAAGATCTATTGGTTGATAAAGATCGTAATTTATAATGAATGTAAATTTTAGGCCACAAATAAAGCATTTAAATATCGTACATAAACGCGCGCGTCTTAAAATAACATAGCCCGACATTGTAAAATCATGTAAAAATATGTAAATCAATGTAAATATATTTTTTTACATTATTTTACATTCTTTTACATTATTTTACATTCTTTTACATTCTTTTACATTCTTTTACATTATTTTACATTATTTTATATTATTTTACATAAATTCATGAATTATGCATAGTCCAGAATAGTAAATTTACTATTCCGTACTATGTAAATTCATGTATTTTTACATTATTTTACATGCAGTTTTTACAGTGTGGTACATAGTTAACTATATTGTATAATATTTATTAATAATTAATAATTATTAATAAAATTAATAGAATGTTATGGTACATATTTGCTACTCCTATTTCTATAGATTTTCATGATTTCATACTTTCTACAATGAAATATAACAATAATTTTTAATAACTATAAATTATAGTTAATATAATAATAGAATTTAAGTAATAATAAATGTAGGTACTAGATACGTGCTACTACTAAATTATAAAAAGTTTTCCTGTATTTATACACTATATTACATTTTTACATTTTGCTTAACCTTGTACTATTCTACTTAATTAAGCATCCCCTAAGTCCAGGACTTGTGTGGGCTAGTAGTAGAGGGAACCACCGGCTTTAACTGACTTTCGAACCAATATAGGGAGTGTTCGCTTCACTTACGCCTTCGCCAAATTTCAATTATTAATTAACTGAAAAAGGCAAATCGGCGCCGGTGAGAATCGAACTCACGCTATTTTGGGTAGTAAACTCGTCAAGTAGGACGCGGTAGTCCACTACACCAATCCTCCCATATAAGTAGTATAGTCTATAACCTAGAGTCAAATTCATATCTATTCGGATTGACGTCGTTAAAAAATAATACCTAGAGGAAAGTCGCCTAATTTCGGATACCATTTACAATGTATTCAATATTTAATACTCGGTATTACTTTTTGATATTTTTTTTATATAACCAGATACAACTTATTATAGCGAACCATGATTTATTATAAAAGCAATTTTATTACAGTTTATTTTTTCCAAAAAACACGGTTAAAAAAAATCAGCGCATTTTTGTGCATTTGAAAAAGGGCTCCTAATTTCGGACATATCCGAAAATTTTTTTTCAAAAGTAGATCTGGATCCCATTGCTTATGTTTCTTGTTATTCCTTCACATTTAAGACGTAATTTAATCATTAAGCGATTTTCTACGAAATACTATAGGAACTATAATTTTAGATTCCCAGTTTCGAATATCTTAGTATCTTAGGTAATTTTCGTTTTTTCAAAATTGTTTATCTTAGTTTGTTGTATCATTATAAAAATAATAATTAATGGTTGGTTATCCTGAATAATAATTACCTTGCGGATATCCGAAATTGGGAATCAAATGCAATAAAATGGTCTATCCGAAATTAGGCAACTTTCTGCTTTTTAGATTAGAAATTTGTAGAATGTTTACGTTTTTAAATTGCTTAATTATGAATAGTGGATCAACTTAACTAACATCATAACTTACCCAAGACAAAATCACGAACTTTTATAACGATTATTTATAAAATAAACAAGCATAATAATGCAACTGAGCACAAAACTGCCATTTGCAATATAAACGATTTGTGCTGCCATTTAAAGGGGAGAAGCTCTACCGTTATCATATTACAGGACGGATTTAGTTTGACTTTTGGCTTCACATAAAAGTAGGTTTCTGTTTACCTTTGCAGACAGTATCTTAAATACACTACTATCCGAAATTTGGAAACCATCCGAAATTAGGCGCATTTCCTCTATATACCATTAGGGTGGAACTCATATTTCTTTTATCTTTAAATTTTCATTTAGGTGTAACTAGAAAATTTGGAAAATATAAGAATGATCAAACTTCTCTAAGCGTCCTAAATGGGCCCCTAAAATTCGTAAATTCCCATAAATCCTAAAAAATCGTTTAAATAGGTCTGTAATTTTTGTATAGGTGAAAAATTTAAAGGGCTTCAAATCTTTTTTTTTTTGCTGAAAATCCGCCAAAGTTGCCCCTAACACTAAAATTTACGAATTTTTACCATAAATTTGACTCAAACGGTAACAAACATTTTAAAAATGTATCAGATTCGACTGAATTCTAATATTTATTAATAATATTAAAATGGTTTATCTAAAACAAAATGAGCTAAGCATAAATTATTTAGGAGCTTTTATTTGGTCCACCCTAATATACCATCTTATTTTGTATTTCACCCATTTTTCCATGATAGTTAACTGTTGTGGATGATCCTTAATAACAAATTACCTTGGTAAAACGGATCATAATACATATTATGCAAAATACAAATATATATACTATTTTGTAATGACATCAATCCTAAAAGTTGTGAGTAACAGTCACTAATTTAATTAATATTAAACTCCATAGAGAAGAAAAGAGGATTAAAAGTCCAGCCTGCGCAAGATTATTTTGTGACAGTACGGGGCAGCGAAATGACGTAACGCAATTCATAATAATCAGTTCTTCAAGAAATCATTTACCTTCGATATATCTGAACTTTATAATGCGTTATCTCCAAATATAAAGAAATGTTCAGCGAATAGAGCCAAAGTTTATATTAAAGCGTATATACTCTCAGAGCAGAATGGTTAATCTATAAGCAATGTGTTCTGCGATGGTTTGTCCCTTTTACTGAAATGCTGAGTGGTTTATGGGGTATATGTGCATTTTTGTATGTTACCTAGTGGTTATTATTTATTAAGTTAAGATGGGCTAGGGGAAGAATGAAATGTTGGTAGTATACCTGCATTTTAATCTAGTCCTTTGAGTCAAATATACAAATATAGTAATAATATTATATATTTTCAATGTAATTTTTATATTTGGTTCAATAAATGTGTTTATTATTATTATTATTATTATTATTATTATTATTATTATTATTATTATTATTATTATTATTATTATATTATATATCTGACCTTGCGCAGTACGTATCTCTGTCAGCTGTGAAACGCTGTCGGTCGTAAAACAATTCGTCACCCCAGTATTCATTTGTCGTATCTCCAAAAATCACCCAGTTAAAATCCTAAAATGTCCGAAAATAGCGATATGGCAAACCAATACTGGGGTGACGAATTATTAGTAGTTTGTTTATACTGTCAGTACTGTCAGATCGTCGTTTGTTCATTTTTCGACTTCTATTTGTTTTAATTGTTTTTTTGCTGCATTTGTTTATAACTTTAAACATGACCTGTATTGTTGCTTTATGAAGAGCAAAAGGTCAATCCCTGGTGTACTCATAGTAGGTGTACAAAATACCGAAATTCAAACACAACTCGAAAAATTCTTATAAAATAATATAAAAAAAATATTTTGACGTTTCTTCGTAGATATTTATTGTTTTCTGTTGCATTTTTTACAATTTTTATTTTACACATAAAACTAAGGTTAAAAAATACTAGTCAAAAACAACAATATTAGTGCGCATGTGCAAGTTTATCGCAGATGCGCAAGGCACATTTACCACACTTTTCCGCAACGGCTTTGGAGGTCTTTCCTTGTCTATGGTAAACTCTTAGCTAGGAAACACTTTATTTTACTACTAAGGCTATTTCTTTAGTAGTTGGTAATTTTTTAGTTTAAGCAACAAACGTAACTGATAGGCTGGGTTTATCAAAGTGCAGCTAAATTTAGCTGAAACATAATAACCATAGCAACTCCAACCAAAATCCAGAATTTGCTCTTAACTGAGACTTTATCTTTTAGATAAGGTTTTAACTGTACACTGATAAACTGGGCCTTAGTAGTAGTAAATTTTTGGGTTGACCAAAGCCGGACAACTAGGCCATTTCTGGCCCTTTTTGTCACCCCAGGCAATCCCAGCCATTTACTAATTTGAGTCCTCCCTGAACCTGCCCGTCCTTTCAATAAAGGTCAGGATATTGGCCCAGGGGAGATCTCTTAGTTCCTCTCGGTCTTTGATATTTGCGTGGGCCAGCCAGGAAGTCCCTAGCTTGCCGGCAACCGTCTACCGCTCTCCATTGCTCCTTTAGCTTGGTATAAGCCCACTCATCGAGAGCGGTCTTTACCTGCTTCCTTGTAACACCCAATATAGGTTCCGGCCCCTGATCCGAGTCTTGCAAGTTCATCTGCCTTCTCGTTTCCGGGAATTCCACTATGACCCGGTACCCATACCAGTTGAACGTTTTTGGTCCTTGCTAGCTCTTCCAATGCTTCTGCACACTCCCTGACTAGGAGTGACCTAGTGCTGGGATTGCACAATGCCTTTAGAGCGGCTTGACTGTCCGAGCAGATGTATATATCGTGCCTTCTTTCCCTGCAATTTGCCGCTTCCTCGATAAACTGGGCCTTACTTAGCCAAAATATTACCAACTTTTTTGTAACCAAGAGTTTACTCTCAATTGAAATCATGGATGTAAGTTTATAAGTGAACTAAAAATAGTTAACTAGAATTTTGTACAACAGAAAACAGAAAAAAAAAACAATTTCATTATAATTCTTCAAAATAAAACGAAATATAGTAGGATTAAAAACTATTTCAATTTTAAGTAATGCTTGGGTAAACCCGACGCTTTTTATGTTAATAAATATATAACTACTGGGTATTTTTATGCAGTCCTCAATTATCATGTTTTACATTAAAAATTAAATTACAGCAATTAACATTTCATAAGTGTTTTACCGAAACAATTAAATTTTATTCCTTATTATCTAATCCAACTTATGATGCATATCGACTTTTACTTTTATAACTATAACTAGATGAAACGTTGCAAGCACCCTGTCAAAACATCGGTACTATTGGGAAAACTAATAATATGCTATTAGATCAGGGTAGCATAAAAAGCATTTTTAAATAATTTTCTGCCTTGTTTATGTTTTTAATAACATTTGAAAATCAAACTTTAAATAATGGCGCCATTATATTTACTCCTCACTGCACAAACCAACTTGTATAATATTTATATTAAACTTTAGTTTTTCTTGTACACTTATATAATTAAAATTAATAATAAAAATATGTTTTTACTTGGATGCAAGTTGAACTTATTAATTACAATTTTTGATTGATTTTAAAAACAAAGCTTAAAATTTGTACATTAGAGCCATCTAGTTTGCAAATTTCAAACTAGGTGTTTTGTTTTATGTTAAATTCTGTATCTTTAAAACATTATATTCTAGCTCTATATAACATTTTTTAAAGGGCTTAAACAGAGCTTTTATTTAATTTATTTAAAATAAAAATTTTTGAAATCGGGTTATAAATATGTGAGATATGCTAAACAAACCTTTTACTGCTTTAAACGCCAATATCTCGAAAACAATGCGTTTTAGGAAAACATTGTTTATAACATTTTTTGACCAATTTAAAATTATCTTTTATATAAGTGCTAAATTAACCAAATACAATAATAATTGCCTTAATTATAAACAAATAACGCTAAAAATAGGAGTTTTACCCTATTTTTACCCCCTTACCCACAATCGTTTACCCCCAAAATCTAATCAGCTTTTCGGAATATGATAAGAAACAATATGCAAAAAATCGCAAGTCGATATCTCATGTAGATATGGAGTTAGAGAGTTTACACCCAGACAGACAGACGGACGCAAATTTTTTTTTTACTGATTTCGACTCAGAATGGTATAAAACGTCGAGAAATGTAAAAAAACGTGGTCAAAGATTATGACTTTTCGGCGAAGATTTCAATACATCGGCACTCTTAGTAGCACTAAGTGCCGATGTAATAAATTATCAACAGTTAATTTTGCAAAATAAATATTTAATTAGTCTGATTTCGATGCATTTTATATTCTCTCAGTTATTTTTAAGATGTCAAGAATCTTGCCTTATGACAATAATAGGGTTAACTGGTCCACCTGGATTTTATCAACTTTTTTTATTAGTATTGGCGCCTTAGGGCAAATTCTAGTGATATTTAGTTAGTAGTATTGTTTAAAGTATTATGACGGACCGTGTTGTCCACGTGTATGTTGTAGTAAAGAAAGTTAAATTTTTTCGATGAAAATTGGGTATTTACCTTAACTTTTATTTTTTAAATTATACTTTTTTATTAATAGGAGGATCTAGACTAATATTTTACCTAATATACTAAGAATTTTATTAATTATTCTGCATAATTTCCGCCTTCTAATATCTTATTAAGTAATAAAATTTTATGATTTTATTCAGTGGTGTCACTCAGGGTTAACTGGTTTGGGGTTAACTGGACCACTTGTGTCAATATTAATTAGTTCGGGGTTAACTGGGCCATGTCCAGTTAACCCCGGACCAGTTAACCCTCAGATATATCTAATATTTAACATATTATGTTGTCTATTTTAATTTTAGAATTAAATTTTATTTTATTTCAAATCGTTTTTATTCACAATAATTACAATACAATACATTTTTGTTAGTGGACCAGTTAACCCTAAGTAGTGGTCCAGTTAACCCTGTCCTATGGAGTTAACTGGTCCAGCAGGGTCAACTGGTTTATCGTTAATAACTTTTTTTATATAAATAAATAATATTTGTCTGAAGTATTAATATGTTCTAACTATAGTATTAATCTACCTTTTGCTATAGAAAATATTTGAAAATTGTTTTCAGGTTTTTCAAAAACTCAATATGAAAAAAGCGGCCCAGTTAACCCCGACTTCCCCTAGTCATTAGGGTGCACCGAAAAAAAAAAGAAGTTGCTAATCGACTATGCGGTAGGTGTAGGAAATTAAATTTGAAATTGAAAGTCCAAAATGATCAAAATTTGCGTTACGTAATACTTGAACGTTCCCTTAGAATAAAATCACTAAGAATTTGACCAATGAAATGAATTATTTGACAAATTTCATTTTATTGGTTATATTTTTAAATTAGTTAACCGACTTCCAAAAAGGAGGAAGTCCAATTCGACGTGTGGCTTTGTTTTTTTTTATTTTTGTTCCCGTATAACTTTGGAACGAATGAACGGAATTTGATGAAACTTTTTGCAACTTAAAGAGAGCATTCATAAGGTGGTCCCGTTTTAATTTGACGCTCGGATAATGCCGGGGAAGCCGGATAATTAAGATAAATCTAATCATTTTAACGCAATTTCACCTTAAAACGGCTGAATTTGGTTCTACTACCAGCCAAATTTTTAGAGAAATATCCGATAACTTGGATAAGCCGGATAACTTGGTTAAGGGATCACTTAAATATTACGGCACACAGTAAATATTTTAAATTCCACTTGATTCTCTGGACCTGTAATATTAAAATACCAAGAGAAAATGATAAATGTTGTGATTTTACCAAAAGGCGTTGTATGATTATTACTTAACGCTTAAAGTTTAACAAGATTTTCTTTTGTATTCCGTTTAAAATAAGGTTGGTTGGACTCTTGGGCGCTAAAATAAAAATATTACTTTTTTATTATTTTTTAGAAATTTATCTTTAAGATAAAGACAACTCACTAACAGTGCGTTGTAACGTCATCAGCTTGCCGAGATAGAAGGACAACTATAATTTAGCTTAGATGACGTTACAAATCTACAAGTTCTGTGTCTCTAAAAAGTAAAAAATAAAAACTTTTCGAAAAAAACAATGAACCGACTTTTATGTCTATAAAAAGTAAAAAATAAAAAATACTTAAGTCGGTGCCAATTTCACAGCAAACAATAATAAAATAATAAAAAAAATAATTGTTAGTAATTAATTGGCACCGACCTAAGTATTTTTAATTTTTTATTTTTAGAGACAGAAGTCGGTTAATTTTTTTTTGCGAAAAGTTTTTATTTTAACACTAAATAGTGTTAATGATTGAACTATCCTAATAAAGACACTAAAAAAGAAAAGAGAACATTGAGTTCATTAAAACCGTCAAACCTCTATAAAGTTACAAAACGGCAGGAAGGCCTAGAATTAAATCTTTCTCTCAAGCAAAAATAATTTAGGGTGTGGAAATTGGATGGGGATGAGTGAGGGGGAGAGATGTCTCAACCCTTTTTGTCCGGATTTAATTTTTCTTTGGGTTTCTGTCACGTTTTCACGTTTTTTATGTGGATATGAAATTAAATAAGAGTACAAAAAAAAACTAAATTTTGGATGCAAAAAATATTAGGACGTGCTTTATCCCGGTATATTTACGGTCAACAAGAATGCGCCATGATAACTTGTCATTTCTTTCAGTTCGGACTATACTGGAAATTCAATAAAACCTGCAGTGACTCATTCCTCTGCTGCTTTCATATAAGAGGTCCGCCTTTGCGAAGCTTCGACGGAATTACGCGAATCGCACCCGAACTGGTATGATCTTCGCCATTTATGTTCGCAACTAAGTCACTGCAGGTTTTATTGAATATAAGTATAAAATAGTTCGTGTCAAGATGCAAGTCGCTTGCAAAACAATTTTAAACTACTATATTTCAAGAACGCTTTGTCATAGAGACTTGGATTATGAAACAATTTTTTTATACTACTACTAGAAAATTTTTATTCCAAATTTCAAGTCTCTGTGTCAAAGTGTTTTGCAAGCGACTTGCATCTTTATACGAACTATACATATAAAATACTGAAGGGTCTCAGTTGCGTACATTTTAAATGTACTAATTATTTTGGTTTCAGGAAATTATAAATACTTAAGGATGAAGAAATTGTGCTTCATTGTAAATTATTATACCGGGTGTTTCAGGAAGGTGGTTCACCCTCCTTACTTTTTATTTTTTTAGGTAGGATCGTGAAATTTGCAGGAGCTACATTATGTATAATTTATGATTTTTTAATATAGTTCGGTTTCACCGGAAATGAATCAAAGTTTCCATTTTTAAATAGAAAACCCTGTGTATTTTTACATATTTCGATTCAGAAATTAATTCTGAGAACAAGCGTGTATTTTAATGCCTTCTTTTTTTCAAATAAACTTCATGTGTGGTATCAAATCATAATGAGCCTAAGTATGATTTTTAAACTTTTAAGAGGGCACCAAATATAGAGTTTTGAAAAAAAATAAAAACAGTACTTTTCTAAAGTTTAGCGAGTTAGCTAAGGCACACATGACCTGTCAAAACAAAAATTGACAGAATTGATTTCTGAATAGAAATATGTAAAAATATACAGGGTGTTCTATTTGAAAATCAAAAGATTGATTGAAACAACCGGTATACTAAAGGTTTCAATTATTTCTTAATCTATGCATAGTTGTTACCAGGAGTATACAGTATGAAATATTATACATTAATTGTTTTAATAAATCAAATTCATATGAAACTATTAACGCCATTTATTTCAACATTTAATATAGAGGAAAGTCGCCTAATTTCGGATACCATTTACAATGTATTCAATATTTAATACTCGGTATTACTTTTTGATATTTTTTTTTATATAACCAGATACAACTTATTATAGCGAACCATGATTTATTATAAAAGCAATTTTATTACAGTTTATTTTTTCCAAAAAACACGGTTAAAAAAAATCAGCGCATTTTAGTGCATTTGAAAAAGGGCTCCTAATTTCGGACATATCCGAAAAAAATTTTTCAAGAGTAGATCTGGATCCCATTGCTTATGTTTCTTGTTATTCCTTCACATTTAAGACGTAATTTAATCATTAAGCGATTTTCTACGAAATACTATAGGAACTATAATTTTAGATTCCCAATTTCGAATATCTTAGTATCTTAGGTATTTTTCGTTTTTTCAAAATTGTTTATCTTAGTTTGTTGTATCATTATAAAAATAATAATTAATGGTTGGTTATCCTGAATAATAATTACCTTGCCGATATCCGAAATTGGGAATCAAAGCACAAAAATGGTCTATCCGAAATTAGGCAACTTTCTGCTTTTTAGATTAGAAATTTGTAGAATGTTTACGTTTTCAAATTGCTTAATTATGAATAGTGGATCAACTTAACTAACATCATAACTTACCCAAGACAGAATCACGAACTTTTATAACGATTATTTATAAAATAAACAAGCATAATAATGCAACTGAGCACAAAACTGCCATTTGCAATATAAACGATTTTTGCTGCCATTTAAAGGGGAGAAGCTCTACCGTTATCATATTACAGGACGGATTTAGTTTGACTTTTGGTTTCACATAAAAGTAGGTTTCTGTTTACCTTTGCAGACAGTATCTTAAATACACTACTATCCGAAATTTGGAAACCATCCGAAATTAGGCGCATTTCCTCTACATTGAAATTTATTGACAAATTAAAATGCATATCGTCCGTAAGCAACTCTGTTATAATAGTCAAAGAGCTGATGAACATTTTCAACCAGTTATTTTCTCCCGGCTGAAATTTAAATTTACTAAAATGTTCATATTTTATAACTGAACACACTAGTTAGAAGTGATCTATTTTTTTACAGTAAAAAAATGAGTTCATTATTGTACGCCGTAAAAAAAAGTTAGTTAGCAAAACCACCACTGGCGGCAGCACTCTTTGACTTTGGAGACAGCCATACTTCAAACTTGTTTGTTTATTATGTAAACAGGTGGTTGACTTGATTCTGTGCAAAAACCTTGTGTGAAATTGATTAAAAATGATTGAAGAAAAATATATGGTTTATACACCTACAAATCTCTCCGAAATTGCAAATGCTACATTAAACAAGTTACCATCGAAATCGCGAAAAGTGTACGATTTAGCCTACGAAAAAAAATTGAAATGAGCTAAGGAAGGTTTAAGTGTATTTCGAAAGGGTTTTATTGTCCTATTTTAATAAAAACAAATACTTTATTACTGAATAAATTGCTTGAAGAAAAAATAGTATGTTTCACTCAGAGGAAAAGTGCTTTTTTTACTCGTCTGTAGTTTCCGGACTTCGCTTCGCGTCGTCCGTAAATTCTACAGACTAGTAAAAAAAAGCTTCACTTTTCCTCTTAGTAAAACAATATACTATTATTTCTCGCTAAATTCGTTAATTTTTGCATAAACTAACCTTTATTTTAAATGAAATAATTAATTATAATGTACTTTTGTTATGATCCGTATAATTTTAAAATTTTATTTTAATATACATAGCCTATAAGATCTAATTCTTAAAAGTAAGCATGAGTAACGTCGGATATTTTCGGGTTTTGTTCGGACCCCTCTAAGTAAAAATGGTTGAACTTTGGTAGTGGGGAATTTAGATATTCTTGCCCGGACCACACCCAGAAACATTAGCGCGTGTGACCTAAATATGCCTCATTTTAATTTATGGGTTTATGAAGAGAATAAATAAAGCTCCAAATTTTGGAGGTGATCATTCTTGAATAGTTTTTTGTCTTGTTAATTAAAAAGTATCCAGTAATGTCAAAAGTGAAAACGTAGTTTCTGTGAGAAATAATTTTTGAGAATTATTCTTGAATTAAAAATAGTTTTTAAACTTAGAAAAATTTTGAGACTTTTTATCGGACATAAAAATAATTTTGGACACTTATAAATATTGATAGTATGAACACTGATAGAAATTTTGACGAATATTAATTAACTTTGAAAAATATTTTGTAAAATAATTTAAATGACTTATACGAACCAGTTTTAATATACACTAAGAAAAATGTGGACAATAAATTGGGATTTGAAAATGATTGCGAATAGTTGGGATTTCAAACATAGAATGTTTTAATTTAGAAGTATTTAATGTAAAACTAATATATAATGGAAATTAGAATTTAAGAGCTTTGCATAGAAATAGGACTTATAAGTAAGAATTCTTTCATGTTCTTGAAGAATTTATTCACATTTATTTAATATATTATTTTTAAGTTAAGAATAAATCGTTTTATCTGTTTCCAAAGCGCCGTCTTCTAGAATACCCGCTCCCGAATAAAGTGATAAGTGGTTAAGTATATTCTCCGCTCGGGTATACTTTAAATACGATAGAAGATTGTATGGCCAACCTAACTGAGTAAGTTATAAGAAAAGTTATATTTTACCACTCGGTTATACCGAATTATATACCACTTCACTAAATTAGTGAATTAGATTTTCAACTTCACAACACTTTAATGCAAAATTCACCCAGGAGAAAATAGCCTATTAAAAATGTTTACCAGCTCTCCGTCTATAACTGCTTTTAAATTTTATGGACTTGCATTTAGTATAGTAATGCCGAGACAGATGTGCGACAGTTAAACTCATCGCAGATTGTCAATACCTTATTTTTGTAGCGGAGTTTAAAATTATAAATAAGTAAATAATCGTAAATAATAAGGTAATGATACAGCAATAAATTAACATTAAATTCATTATAAGTAATAAGTAGAAAATTAATCATTAGGAGAAATGGATGGTTTACTTAATAATTAACACTACACTGATAAAAAAGATAATTTTGATTTATTTGGATATGGTCAATTAAATTATTTGGTTGCGAATAAAAAATTTTATTTGGGTCAAAAGAATATTTAGTTCATGCAAATAAATATTTTAATCTCAAAATCATTTATTAATGGGAACAAAATAGTTTATTTGACAGAAATAAAATTTATTTGTCACAACCAAATAATTTAATTGGCCATATCCAACCAAATATTTTGTACACACAAATAAACTGTTTTATCAGTGTAGGTCGTATCAGAACAACAAGGTTTCAACTAAAACTTTTTCAGATTTTCAATTTTTTGCATTTTTGAATAGAGCTTTTTACTACATTTTTGCCTGTACTTAAAATATAAAAAGATTATACACTTAGTCCATTTTATTTACAATACAACCATGTTATATCTGCATTTTTTGAGATTTTTTTAGTGCAACGAGGTTCTAACTGATAATAAAGCTTAATTTGAATTTCTTACTTAAAAATCAGGCACTCCATTAATGAAAATTAACTTAAATCACATCGAAGTCACTAATGCATAAAAAGTTTGGCCAGTGATTTTTACCAAAATTATGGAGGTTGATGGGGAATACTTGTGCGAAACAACTATTAATTATCAATTTTAATAATGATAATATTTATGCAAAATATTGTATTTATGTATAAATTATTAAAACAAACAAAAAAATGTAAATTTAATTTAAAAACGGTTTTACTACTTTTCATAGATTTTTGAGTTATCAAAGTTCCAACTGATTATTTATTTTAGCTAATATTTAAAATATCAACAAAATGTGTATTATAGGTACTAATTTATCCTAATATAAGCTCATAATACACCACTCAGTTATGAAATTTAAGGTAAGTTTCATGATTTTAAAGTTTTGATTGATCATACCTCAAATCTATAATTTATACAGTTGAAACCTTGTTGTTCTCACACGACGACTAAACGAACTAAGAATTTGACCGATGAAATGTCAGAATTATTTGACATATTTTACTAGTTAAATACCAAGACTAAAGGCTAATTCATGCATAATTATCACTAAATCTGTCGATTTTATTGATCAAAAAGATAATAGTTGATGTCAAAACGTCGCTATTGACAACTGACATTGGCCCTTTTAGAACCAAGCCACAGAAATTATGCACTAAAATTCAGAATTATTATAATTTTAAAGTCATTGATAACAAACAAAACGTGTCTTGTTCATGAAGTTGACTACCATCGATGAACCGAAGGTATTTTTGTAGGACAGAGATATATTTTGTTTTATAGTGGCTGCGTTCAATGGAACCAGCAAAACTCATCGAAAGCTGTCACTACTGAACGCTATGAGATTATTACTTTTGATTGATTTTATAAAAGCGCGGGAATGTACTTTTTGTGTGTGTTCCTAACCTCAAATGGTGGTTGTGACAAGATTAGATCATATACACATAGATATGGCATTAATGTTGATTTGTTTTATGTAGAACATATACAAAGCCAATTGTAAACAAACCACTATAGCGGTGAGGTTGCGAGGAGGTGAAGTATAACATATTTGTTAACAAACCACTATAGCGGTGGGTGGTAACCAGAAGCGGGAAGGTGAAATCTACCTGGATATAGCAATGAAAACATTTCGGTTTGACGTGGACTCGAGGCGCATCTAGGAGGGGATATACAGAGCGGTCCAAAAGTCACCCCCCCCCTCTTAACTTTTGAACCAGTTGAGATATCGACTTCAAATTTGGAACTTTTAAATAAGACAACTTAAACTATCTTTTAGAATATTTTTAATACTTTCAGCTCTTAAAATGTGGGCAGGGGGGCATGGGGGCACATTTTATTAAATGGAAAGGGGGATCGTGTAATACATAATTTTAAAGCTTATAAAATTGTCCATTTAACTCCTTATTTTTAAATTAAAAAAAAAATTGGGTTCAAAATGGGGTTGAAAATAGGTATTAATGTCAAAATTCCTCTAAAAAAAACAAATAATTTTTTAAAAATGCCTAATTTCATCAAAAAAAAAATATTAATTATACTTTTAAACTAATTTCAGTTGACATAAATAAAAATTAATAAAAAAAAACTTAAAAAATCGAATGTTTTAGCACAAAAAATTGAAAAATCAAAACCTTAAAAAACATTTTTAAAAAATTTAAAAATGTTAGTTTAAATAGAGAATTTTATAAGCTTTAAAATGATGTATCACACGACCCCCCTTTCCATTTAAAAAACTATCCCCCCATGCCCACATTTTAAGAGCTAAAAAAATCAAATATATGCTAAAAGATAGATAAAGTTCTTATTTAAGAGTTCTAAATTTGAAGTCGATATCTCAACTCGTTCAAAAGTTAAAAGGGAGGGGGGTGACTTTTGGACCCCACTGTATGATCGAATGTGACAAGTGACAGATATTAGCCGTTCAGCAGTTTGCTAGCAAAACTTATCATTTGATAACTTTTGATTAGTTTTGCTGTTTCCATTGAACGCACCCATTAAGTACAAAAAATAGGCTCCTATCTTGAAACAATGAGCCAGAATAAATTTAGTTTCGACTACACTTGTTTAAAAATATAATTTTTTGCGCGCGTGTTCTATGTAACATTTTCTTGCGTATTTTTGCCTAAATCAGTTGGATTCATAGTTAAAATAATTTTTATTATGTTTGCTATCAGAAAAATTTAAATCGGGGTGTTTTTTAGGTCGCTTAAAACCAACGAACTAAGAACTCTTCTTTCTATAATAGGCATATTGTTAAAATAAAGTATCGCCAACATCTCGGTTTGTTTGTAAACAAATAGTAGGTATATTCAGCCCTGAACAATAACAATTACCAGTAGGTGGTATTCTTGTCTATTAGAACAAATATGTGCGAGTAAGACAGACGAATGTTTATGTTGCCGAAGTTTTTGTCAGTTTTTACGAATGAAATGCCTATTCTAGAGATAAGAGTTATTAGTTCGTTGCTTAAAACTGAATTTTGCCGCCATTGTGAATGGATTAATTTTTAATTTTTGAAATTACATTCGATTTTAGAGATCTCACTTAAGTTTTTTTATACCAAGGATAGCTAGTAAGAGTCTTAGTTAAACCCAACGAACTAATAACTCTTCTCTCTAGAATACGCATACCGTTAATATAAAGTATCGCCAACATCTCGGTTTGTTTGTAAACAAATAGTAGGTTTATTCAGGCCTGAACAATAACAGTTACCAGTAACTGTTATTGTTGTCTCTGTTAGAACAAAGCTGTGCGAGTAAGACAGACAAATGTATATGTTGGCTACGTTTTTGTCAGTTTTTACAAATGAAATGCCTATTCTAGAGAGAAGAGTTATTAGTTCGTTGGTTTAACCCCACTATCTCCTATTTCTAAAAATAAAAAATCTTACCGTATCCTCTCCATCATCGTAATCGCAGGATATCTTAAATTTAAGCACATTTCTAGGACTTTCAGTGTCAACTAAATCTTCGAGCGATTTCGCAAGTAATAAGGATACCGTGGTCCTGTTGAGATCTCTGAATGTGAAATAATGAACGTCTTCTTCCTGAAAATGAAAAACAAATTCGAGTCACTCTATCTAGCGGCGGTTTTAGCGTTGCCGTAAAAGAACACAGAAAAAAAATGTGAAACGGGTACCTTTTCTACAGGGTTATTCACGGCAGTGGCCTATTAAAAGTTTATGGAGAACCAATAATTTTAAAAATCTGATATTTTGCATTTGGGGGTTTTTAAATATGCCTGTGCCACTTCCTGTTGTACCGGAATTGGCACTCAACTTTTATTTTTTAAATGGAACACCCCGTATATTTTAAAAATTTTAAAATTCGCATTAAATTGGCTTTATTTTGATGTCTAACACTTTATGTCTATCTCTGGTAGTTTTTGAGTTATTCAAAAAAATAATTTCTCTTTGATTTTTTAAATTGGAGATAAGTTGTTTCATAGTTTACTTAATAACACTTAACCGAATTACCCTAAGCCAAAACAGAACCCAAAACTTATACAGGGTGTCTCAGAAAGCAGGTCAATTCTAACAAATTTAAAATAGCCATAACTCATTTTTTTTTCATGGCACCCCATATATTTTTTCATTTAGTTAAATAATAGTTATTTATGGTACTAGTGGGTAAACTAAGATATTACCATGAGAAAATTAACCAAGCGTTAGCCAAGCAGGTTAATTTTCGAGAGGGCAATATCGGTTTACCCATGAGTGCCATACAAGGTTTTATCCAATAAATAGCTTAGGAATTCATATTTTTATTAAAAATTTTAATGACATTTAGAAGAAAATAATTTGACAAGTGACAGTTGAGTGGGTAAAATAAATAATTATCCACTCAATAAAGTAAAAGCCACGCGGGGGATATTATTGAGTTTATCTATTTAAAATAAAGCTGGTAATTGTCTTATTATCTGTATGTATTGGATAAAGAATTAAATTTGCTTTAAAATGAATATGATACCCTATACCTAACATTAACCGTTTTCGAGTTATTTGCAAGTTATTGTGAAAAAGCCGTATTTCTGTTAAAATTTGTTATACTTGGTAATCAAGTAGGCCAGAAAAATGACTCGATTTGTATTTAGGTATTTACCTTAAGCACCATTAAACCTTAAAAGTAAAGTCCTTTTGACGTTAGCTAAAATATTTTTGATCAGGTTTTAAAGTCTGTACTTTTTTCTTTTTGTAATCGTGCATCTTGTGTTTTTTTTAAGATTCTTTGCATGCTTGAATAGGAAATTCCCAAAAATGCGGATAAGCATAAAAATAATCCAAAACATTGATTTCATTATCTTCGTTGTTTCTAATTGGTTTTGTTAGAGATTTCACTGCGCTTTCTTTTCCAAAACAGTAACGACATCTGTTAATTTTTTGATACACTACGATTTATGCATAATTATGCTATTTATGCGTTCTGTGGTGTAAAACGGGTCGCGTCCCTTACTATCTTGCATAACTGGACGGAGTATAGTACAACGGAACCATCACTAGATAGAATGACTGTAAAACAAATCGGTTTACTTAGGGATTAGCATATTTCACGCTTTTATAAAGACTATTCAACTCGATACAATTTTCATGAGAAAATAGCGTTATATAACTTCTCTGAGCATTAACTTAAGACTTTTATTTGCAATAAAAAAACCATATGGTCTCACTTTAACAATGTTTAATAAATTTTATTTCTAAAGTGCAAGAATAAAAGCTGCAATTTACACACTGAAAAAATACTCTTAAGTAAACATCCAATGGAGCTCTTTATAACTAGAATTATGAAACAAAAGACGTCTATCCAATCTCTATCTCATTTGTGCTACACTTTCCAGCCAACCAAATAAATACTGTATTTGTTTTTCATACAACAAATACAGTATTTATTTGGTTGGCCGGAAAGTGTAGCACTGAGCGGCACGAACGAACATAGCTAATGTGAATCTGTAGAATAAAATAATTCTACTAAAATTTAGATGGCGCCAGTAATTTCTTTAATAAAAATAATATAGTTACACTTTTCGCCCGGCCAAGTAAATATTGTATTTGTTCAACAAAGAACAAATACAGAATTTGTTTGGTTGGGTGGAAGTGGGAGTGTATGTATGTCTTCTATCCTTTTTGGGTAGAACTTTTGTCCCTGTCTAATCTAACGGGAGAAATCGCCATTAGGTTTGGCCTGGGGCATGGATGTATAGTGCTGTCTTAAATATTAGTTACTACTAAACTACATACAAACAGGCCGACAAGGATGAAAAAAAACTGATAAAAAAAATTTAAATTAATTTGGATTTGGTTGTGAGTAATAAATTTTATTTTGGCCAAATAAACATTTAGTTCATGTTAGTCAAAACTTTAATTTGAAAATAATGTATTAATGGGAAAAAATAAATATTTAAAATAACACTAGTGTGACAGCTGTCAATAATAATCGAAATATTCATTTGCCTACGATCCCTTATGAAAATGGCATTTACCACACTCTTTTGTTCTTTAGAAAACGCCTTATATCACACTTGTTTGATATTTACATATCACCCTAGTTTGATATTTATGTTTGTATGTTTGCCTAATTTTGTTTAGATATTTACGTTGTAAATTCTACGAATTTTACTCACCTCGTTATATATGCCATTTACAACCTCTCATTACAGACTGTTTTGATGTCTTTTATGTTTTTCAATCCAAATGTTTCTGTTTTTCATATCAAAAATAAAAACTATAGTTATAACCTTACTATTTTAACCAGGGTCAGTATAAATCGAGATGTTTTATTAATGTCTAGATTTTATAAAAATTACTTAATTTTTTATTTAGTTACCTTACATTTTATAAAAAACATCAATATTTCCCCATGAAATGTAAAAAATTGTAGAATTTTACAGTCTTATATGGTAGCGGATCCACAGAAATTAAATTATTAAATTTACCTTGATTTAAAAGATTCTTGCGGTTAGGCAACCCATTAAACAGTATTGACCTTCCATAATAATGTGTTGTATTAAATATAAAACCAAGAAAACTAAAGGTAAATAAAATAATAATTCGTGTTGACATACATATATAAATTTTTATGCTATTTTGTGTTTTGCTTTTCTCAAAAATTCTCGGAATAAATAATAAAATATAAAAAATATTAAATTAAGAATTCTTAAAGTTTAAACTTTATATTTTTTCGGGATTGTAGGAAAAATAGTGTACATAACTCATTGAAAAGTGTATTTCTTACACTCGTGGGGTTTCCTCACTCGCCTGACGGCTCATTCGTAAACCTTTCCACTCGCGTGAAATATGACACTTTCCACACTAGTTTTGTAATATACTATATCCTAAGTCTACAATGTTTTTTTTTATTATAAATGCGAAACGTATGATATTTGTAACTACTATTTAAGTTGCCAACGACATTTCTTAATTAAAGGACCCCGTTCTAATTTTAAAACAGACACGTTTTAAACGGTTATTGCACTTAAATGGTTGATCAGCTAAGGTTATAACTCGGACAGTTTTCTTTAGAGCACTGAGGACTACAAAATATCAAAATTCTAGCCAATTTCGCGAAGATGCACGGTAAATGTGCGGGGTCCTTTCTGATGTACTCTTAGGGCTCATTTTTCATATTTTTGGACCTAGAATCACCCCTTAAAATTTTTTACCCTATTTCTGAATCACCTTGTATTTAATTTTTACTTAAATATTCTGTATTATTGAGATATTATTGAACATTTTTGGATGATAAGTACATTTTTTCTGAATATTCAACTCGTTTTTAAATATTAAAATAGTTTATATTAAATATACAGTGCGGTCCAAAAGTCACCCGCCCCCCCTTTTAACTTTTGAACGAGTTGATATATCGACTTCAAATTTAGAACTCTTAAATAAGACAACTTAAACTATCTTTTAGCATATATTTGATATTTTCAGCTCTTAAAATGTGGGCAGGGGGGCATGGGGGGACATTTTTTTAAACTATCTTTTAGCATATATTTAATACTTTCAGCTCTTAAAATGTGGGCAGGGGGGCATGGGGGCACATTTTTTTAAATGGAAAGGGGGGTCGTGTGATACATCATTTTAAAGCTTATAAAATTCTCCATTGAAACTAACATTTTTAAATTTTTTAAAAATGTTTTTTAAGGTTTTGATTTTTCAATTTTTTGTGCTAAAACATTCGATTTTTTAAGTTTTTTTTATAAATTTTTCTTTATGTCAACTAAAATTAGTTTAAAAGTATAATTAACATTTTTTTATGATGAAATTAGGCATTTTTAAAAAATTATTTGTTTTTTTTAGAGGAATTTTGACATTAATACCCATTTTCAACCCCATTTTAAACCCATTTTTTTTTAAATTTAAAAATATGTAGTTAAATGGAGAATTTTATAAGCTCTAAAATGATGTATTACACGACTCCCCTTTCCATTTAAAAAAATGTACCCCCATGCCCCCCTGCCCACATTTTAAGAGCTGAAAGTATTAAATATATGCTAAAAGATAGTTTAAGTTGTCTTATTTAAAAGTTACAAATTTGAAGTCGATATCTCAACTGGTTCAAAAGTTAAGAGGGGGGGGTGACTTTTAGACCGCTCTGTATGATAGCTAGGTATTAAATAATGTACCTTATCGATGGGCTGTAAATGTAAATTGTTCCTGGGATATACGTTGACTTTTAAGACTTCATCTCCAACTTTAAGATTTTCAGGAACGCGAACGAATCTTAAATACTCTCCTTGAGGATAAAATTGACAACCTGAAAAAAAAATAATAATAACAATTACATATACAGCATTGCCATTAGTTACAGATTAAAAGAAATTAACATTATGGGAGGATTGGTGTAGTGGACTACCGCGTCGTACTTGACGAGTTTACTACCCAAATAGTTCGATTCTCACCGGCGCCGATTTGCCTTTTTTAATTAATAATTTAAATTTGGCGAAGCCGGAAGTGAAGCGGACACTCCCTATAAATTGGTTCGAAAGTCAATTAAAGCCGGTGGTTCCCTCTACTACTAGACCATACAAGTCCTGGACTTAGGGGATGCTTAATTAAGTAGAATAGTACGAGGTTAAACAAAAATGTAATGTAAATGTAAAACACTTTTAAGTTTATAAACTATTAAAACTATAAGAATTGTACAATTAAATTGAATAAAAGATTAATAAATCAATTTAGATTTTAATTATTTACGGTTTCGTAGGTACCCTAAAACTGAAAACAGAACCCTTATATGATGTTTCCCTTGTACCTTCGTCCGTCCATACATATAACCTAGAAAATATAATATTTTTTTAGGTAGTGCCTTAACAAAAAAATCTTTCAATAATTCTTTTATTGTATTCAAAAAAAAATTAGAAAAAATATGCTTTCTTTTTCCCTTCAAAAGGTATGTAACCCCTTAAAATAGGTACCTACCTAATATCTATATTAATATATTTTAACAGAAAGTTTATTAGACTGCAACAATCTAAAATCAAATAAGTCTAGTCTACAAAATCCTTTGTTCGTAATTAATGTACCTTAAATCAGTTTTAGTTACTTTTTAATTTAAGTTCAGGTCCTGAGAAATATAATAATATAATAAAATAGAAATATAATAATAGTTATTTATAATACAAAGGCAAAAAGTTAAGTTTTTCGATTGAGTAGGTATTTAAAAGCCGAGGGCCGGCCGATAGGGCCGGCCCGAGGGTAATAAACCTACGAAATCAAAATTTAACTTTTTGCCCGTGTATTATACAATATTTTTTATTCGATTATTACTAATTATAATTAATTATTAAAATATACTTAAATTTAAATTTCAAAAAAAAAATCTTTTTTCTGTCTTATTACTTATCTAGTTATCCATGACAAATTGCTATCCAATCAAATCGCTAAAAAAACAATTTAATCGTTTCTTTTGCGTGCGGTTTCATTTTCAAACTAAAAAAGCTATAGCTTGTTGATTAATTTCTGTTAAAATGTGTCTGTTATGAAAATAATAATACTTCCAAAACTGTTCTATGAATATTATAAATATTGAAATTGATTTTACAATTGAAATTTTGTACGTAAAAACATGTGAGGTTTATAATTATTTATAAAATATGTAATTTATTTATGTATAGTAGTATTAACCCTTCGGCGGTCGCTCTAAAAACACACACAAAACCGGTCGCATTGCGGCATTTTGTGCTGCCTATATAAAATAGACATTATAGTTAATAAGCGCATTGGGACTAGTTCTGTAGCACTTTAGTTACTTTATTCTTATATTTATACTAGTTATTGACGATTTCCTATATATATTTTTACGTACCTTAGAAACTTTTTCTTATTAATATAGAATAAAAATAAATAATTATTTATGTTTCAAAATATAAAACAAGAGTTAAAAAACATATAATATATTGGTATTATCTTATGAAATTAAAAGTAGAGTGACCCTTACCCCTAAAGGAATGGACTTAAAAATGTATTGCCTCTGGAGATAAGTATGTATATCACATTAAATTTTAATACCTTTATCAATTTTGAGGCATGTGTAATTTTTTTTTACTGTGGTTCATAGGCTTTCAGAGATTTCAAATAAAAACTATTTCGACATTCCCATGCAACAAGGATGTAACTCAAGTTAGATCCATTTTGAGTTATACTCATAGGTAAACGCCTTGAAAAAAGACACACATGGTGGTACTACTCAGATTTCTTCACAGGCCATTTTAACCAAAATTTTACCTAAAAACACTAAAGTAATAAGTTCTAAACTTGAAAATGATCAGAAACAAACAATAAATAAGCAATAAATACTTATACAGTTAAATAGAGAATTTTTTAAGCTTTCAAATGATGTATCACACGGCTTTCTTTTCCACTTCAGTCATTTCCCCACCCTTAAATAACAAAAAAAAATATTTTAGAAATTTAGCTGTCGTGAAAAATGACAATATATGAGTTACGGCTTTGTTGCTTGGGGGTATCGATTTTTAGATGTATCCTTAGGAAGGTCGTAGCTCCTTTAGGGGCCAACCTTTATAAGACTTTTACTCAATATTTTTTAATGTAGAATCACTTATTTCTGAATAACCATGTATATAAATAAGTAAAAATGCGGCACAAAATGCCGCCATGCGACCGCCGAAGGGTTAAATTAAGAAGGCTGGTGTTTCAGTCGCGCATATCAAACACATGTTTAAAATAGTAGACGTCGTTCCGGATTCTGTGGCATGGCGTAGTTTTCTCTTTAACAACAAGCACAAAAAGAGGCTAACAAATCGAAAGTTACAAGGTCCTTAATGATCGCTATAAATAACATTAAATATATTGAGTAGCAAAGTACATTAAACTAATAGAACAAAACAATTTGTATTATTGCATTTTTTAATAAATACACTGAAAAAAGGTTATCTTGGCAGAAGATAATAAATTATCTTGGATTTATATTATCTTAAATCGAGGTAATAATCTTCTTTTAAGATCATGTATCCTCGGTTTAAGATTATCTGTGACTTTGGTTTCCTTTAATTATTCTCTTGGTAGAAAAATCCTTGTGTCAAGGATTTTTTCCTTAAATGCATGACATTTAAAATAGTAACAGAGAATCAAGAGTTATTATCTTGAATGAAAGCCCCTGTTGTCTTACGGTAAAGAGTTTGCCGGCCTCACCCCACGTAGATCTACAGTAGACTCGCCCGTTGTTATTTTTGACTGGCAGACAATTTGCGCAGTAGTTCAAGATATGCGCGGGAGATAAGTTAGGTTTGTTTTTTTGCCGTCAGTTGTCTTTAAAGGTGTATTCTTTTATTGTTTTTATCTGCTTTAAAATGGACGAATTTAGTTAAAAAAATCACGGGTAAGTAGCTTTAAATAATTTATACCTATAAGCGCCATTTTGCAATGACGTTGCAACAAGTTTTTCTTCAAAAACAAGTGCTTTTTCCTACGACCACCTACGAAACCAAATTTCACACGATTAACAGAGTAAGAAAGTATATATTTTATAGGCATGCAAAATAATATTATACATGTGTGGGAAATGTTTTCAAAATATTTACCATTCTATTAACCCTGGAACCTGACTGTGGGGTCAATATGATCTTGAATCAAGAGAATCATAATCCTAAATCAAGATTATAATTCTCTTCATTCAAGATTATATTATCTTAAACCAAGACTTGGTGTAAGATAATATGATCTTGGATAAATATAATATGATCTTAAATCAAGGTAATTAAATACTTGGTTTAAAATAATATGGTTTTAAATAAATTGTTTAAGTGGCTTTGATTTAAGGAAATGTCCTTAAATCTAGGACCTCAAATGCCAAGATCATGGCGGACTTGATCCAAGACAATCATGGCGTTGAACATATCGAAAGCCATGGCGGCCTTGGTTCAAGATGGTTTTGCTTTGATTCAAGATATCTCTTTTTTCTGTGTAATATTATTATTTTATAGAAATCTGCAATATGGACCTAAAGTATACAGTAGATAAACATAAAACAATCATCGAGAAAATTAGCAATTTTGATCATATCAATATTAGTCTAGTCAAATAACGAAAAATTCCCATGTTAAATTGCAATAAATGTACACGGCCTGATATTTTAAAGGGTAGTAGTGGATAGTTACAGAACACTCCTGTTAGTTTTTCACCGGGTGATTTGCGTAAGGGATGTCCGCTATCTTGAATTTTAGGGTTGAGTGCGGTTATCCCGCTAAATATGCGTCTTACGATAAAAATGCGTATAACGAATTTTGTTAAAAAGACAATTTACAACAATTTTTAAAAAGTCCAAACGAGAATTTTAAGAGCTACAAGTTTGCTCATGAACACTTTTATTGTCCGATAAATAATTTGGCTGAAAAATGGAAAAAAAAAATTCACCTCCAACATGGCTGTTTTTAAATTAACTCGAATGTTATTAATATATTAAAAAAATGATCCAAACAAAAATTGTTGTAAATTTCTTCCTTAACAAAATTGGTTATATACATTTTTATCGTACGATGCATATTAAGCAACTCACCCCTAAAATTCAAGATAGCCGACACCTCTTACGCAAATCACCCGGTAAAAAACTAACAGGAGTGTTCTGTTACCATCCACTACTACCCTTTAAAATATCAGAACTTGTACATTTATTGCATTTTACATTTATTATTTGATTGGACTATATTAGATATTATACAATATGAAATAAAACAAGCGAAAGGTAAGTTCATAAAAAACACCATGGTTACCATGTCATGGTAGGTTTGGGAATTAGATATACATTTGTTTAAACTACTATCCATAATAATATACAATGTAAATGTCACTAAAACGATGTTTAAAATAGTTGTAATTGAAGTAATTCCCATGATACTCATTGGTCAAATCAAATCATACCGTAAATACGGATGAAACGGGAAAAATCGGGACCGAATCAGCCAAACTCGGTGTAGGGAATGTATAAACACGGCAAAAACTGAAAAATTGATTGCATTATTAAAATATTCATACATTTGATCGTGAAGCAATTGAACCAGCAAGTGGTGTTCTGTAATATTTTTTGCGATGCTATAATAGTCTTCTCTACACTGTAAAAACTGCATGTAAAATAATGTAAAAATACATGAATTTACATAGTACGGAATAGTAAATTTACTATTCTGGACTATGCATAATTCATGAATCTATGTAAAAGAATGTAAAAGAATGTAAAAGAATGTAAAAGAATGTAAAAGAATGTAAAAGAATGTAAAAGAATGTAAAAGAATTTAAAATAATGTAAAATAATGTAAAAAAATATATTTACATTGATTTACATATTTTTACATGATTTTACAATGTCGGGCTATGTTATTTTAAGACGCGCGTGCGCTTTGGACAATAACCAAGAAGGCATCGCATCATGAGACGGACCGTTTAATATTGTTATTGTTAGAGAGATAGCGACGCATGCTGCTAGGTTAAAGTGTTAAAAGTGTAAAAAAAGGTAAATATTATTTATGTACGATATTTAAATGCTTTATTTGTGGCCTAAAATTTACATTCATTATAAATTACGATCTTTATCAACCAACAGATCTTTAAAGAAAGATGTAAGCAGTTTATACTCGTATTAAGGGTGCAAATCTTTTGGTTTATTAAACCAAATGAACTTTACGCTACGATATTGCAAAAGAGCTTTGACACAGAGACTTGTAATTTGGAACAAACATTTTCTAAGTAGTAAATATTTTTTTTCCAATTTCTATGTCAAAGCGTTCTTGTTTAAGTTGTTTTAAAAGCACTTTTAATATGACTGTATGTTAATTTTTTAAAAAATTATTAAACACACCATAAGTATTGTAGTATGTAATTTTTAGCGTTCCGGTCTATGCAAAATATTACCATTCTGGACTTTTTATGGACTATGTAATTTTCACTGTTCTGGTCTATACAAAACATTACCATTACGGACTATGTAATTTTTACCATTCCGGTCTATGGCAACATATTACCATTTACGGACTATGTAATTTAATGTAATTTATTTTTACCGTGTACCGTGGCCGCGGTGGTGCGACGGTTTAAATCAACTTCAAATTACCCCATTTATGTTTCTATACGTAGATTCTATGAGACGTTAGGATGATTTTAACCAAAAATAAAAAAAATCTATCGAGCACATTTTTTTAATTAAACAAAAACCCCGTATGTTGGACACTTACCTTGTATTTGATTATTCACTAAATATTTACTCAAATTATTATTATTTTTTTGTTTCATTTCGTTTAATATACATGAACTGCAAAATAATCTTCATAAAAAAATAATAATAAAAAAAACCGTATACCGGGTGACACAAGAAGTACTGCCTACGAATTATCTCCGTAACTATAAAAGATAACTTTTATAAATTTACAGAGCTTGTATGAACCGTAAATATCCTCATGTTGGCATGGTTATTATAAAAATATCACTTCCAGTCTAAGCGGAAGTGATACCAACTTTTGATTTTTAAATGGAACCCTATATATTTGCTTACATTTTTAGATGCGTATTTAAATTATCTTTTCATTGATATATCACAAGTCGATATTTTCATTAAAGATGGGGCCACAGGAGCCATTTTTGATAAAAACAAAATGGCGGCCTATAACGTCCATATTGGAATATTTCTGAAACTTGCCATTTCAAATCTTTTAATACAATTTAATACGTTCGGCTATAAAAAATGTCTTCTCTACCTTGGTTTGGCTTTTATTACTGTTAATACTTTAATTATTTTTAACATTGTTATAATTATATAGGTTACTACATAAAGGACTTTTTATGTATTTTATCTTAATAAAACTTAATTAACTTAGCGAACTACTTCAATTCGTCTTGCTGTAACGAGTTACCTTCCTTACGGTAATATTTTCAGTTTCTGTGTCCATAAAACACCGTATTAACTACAATGTTTAAAAGGGAATGGTAGAAAGTTCAAATGCTTCGCATCCAAATACGTCTAAACGCGCTTGCCTCATACTGACATCTTTAAAACCGCATATAAATGCATCTGGAGAAGTACATAAATAAAGATTAAAAAGTGATCTAGTTTGCCACTTATTAAATATGATATAAGAAGTTTATACATAGTTTGAATACTTTCTATTTTGTTTTATGTATTTATTTGTTTGTTTTTCTAAAGCTTGTTTGCATTTTAAGTCTTATTTTTATTTCCATATTTTTTTACATAAATATCAGTTTTACTAAGTAATAATTTTAAATTATCTTTTGTTAAAAGTTTTGAAAATAAATTTTACAATATTATCGCTGATTACCGAGTTACAAGGCATTGTTAAGCAAATAAATTGTTTTCCTACGATCCCCTATGAAAATGACATTTAGTACACTCTTTTGTTCTTTAGAAAATGCCTTATATCACACTTGTTTGATATTTTCATATCACCCTAGTTTGATATTTATGTATGTAGGTTTGCCTAATTTCACGTGTGTAGGTTTGCCTTAATTTACGTTTTAGATTCTACGAATTTAGCTCATCTCGTTTTATATGCCATTTTCCACCTTTCATCACAGAATTTTATGATATCTTTTATATTTCAATCCAAATATTTCTGTTTTTTATGTCAAAAATAGAAACTATAGTATATATATAGCTAGGTATTGTATTGTATAATATTGTATTAAATTTAAAAACCAAGAAAACTAAAAGTAAAGGAAAATCATATTTCCTGTTTAACATACTTAAATTTGTATGCTATTTATTGCTTTGTATGCTTTGCTTTACTCAAAAATTGTTTGAATAAGTAATAAAAATTAGAATATATTAAATTAAGACACTTTATATTTTTTCAGGATCGTAGGAAAAATAGTGTACATAACTCGTTGGAAAGTGTATTTCGTACAATCGTGGGGTTTCTTCACTCGCCTGACGGCTCGTTTGTAAACCTTCCCACTCGTGAAATATGACACTTTCCACACTAGTTATGTAATATACTATTACACACTTCTTTTTAACATAGTCCTAAAGAGATTTTTAGTATTTTTAATATACAGGGTATCCAAACTTATACTACTCACATAATTTTCTCGGAAATTGTAAGAATTAAAAAAAAAATCTGCACGTCTTTTATGATTTGATGAAAGGAAAAACCTAAAAATATTTTCATTATACAGATTTATACACGCGTGAAGGCTGGCAGCATAAACTTTTTTTTTCCATGGAATGACCCATATTTAATTACAGCAATTTATTTGGCATAAATTATGCCGCATAATTTTGATACCATTTAGTATGGGTCAAAAATGAATTGTTTTTGAGATATTATTTTTTTTTTCTAAAAAAGTCCATTTTTAGGCATCTGTAAAATCTGCTATTACATCCTTAAATTTAATCCAATAATAATAAAACTTGGTCAGGTTGTTAAGTAAAGATTAAAAGTTTCAAATATAAAAAAAAAAATACCCCTTATATTTTACGCAGAATTAACTTCTATATTCAAAGCATAAAAGAAACCTTTTATCTAGGTTTAGCGGTTTTCGTGATATTTTTAAATTAAAATAAAAATAAAAAAAAAACAGGGTGATTCAGAGCTCACGAAAAAAACTTTTAAAGGTAATTCTACATCCAAAAAGATGAAAAAAAGTCTATAAAGGTTGGTTCGGAAATGAGACCTATGGGAACTACAGCCATCCTAGGGGTGCGCTAAAAAAAGAGTTTTTATTTAATAACTCTGGAATGTTGTGAACCAAAGTATACAATTTTTGCACAAGCCCGGATGTTAGTTAAGAGTCTATTTGCCGATGCCTAAAATCAGCCCTAAAATGTATAAATTGCCCTTATTAGCATAACAGATTTGACATAAATAAACTTTAAATACAGTATACTGGAAATTCAATAAAACCTGCAGTGACTCGGTTGCGAATGTGTGGTAAAAGGCGAAGATCATACCAGTTCGGGTACGACTAGCGTAATTTCGACGAAGCTTCGCAAAGGCTTATAAGAAAGCAGGTATGAGTCACTGCAGGTTTTATTGAATTTCCAGTATAGCTATAGCTTTATCAATTCATAAGCACATGAATCAATTTGTTGCCTATTCGATTCGATTAATTAGGTGCTTACTAAACTATAAATAAACTATAAAAAATACTATAAATAATTATAATCTATAGTTCAGCAAGTATGTCTGCAATTGCCAAAACTATAATTAACCTAAATAAAAATATAATCGAAGACAGATTAAGCTCACAAGATTTTTATACCCAATAATTGAGGCGTATTGTGCAAGAGTGGCCCATCTCACTTAATGGAAATATCGAGATAATGGCTATTTAAATTTCTCTGATTTTTTAATGTTTGATCTAGGACGCATTATTTTGTTTGAATTTTTTGTGATTTTCTTTGGCTTTAAGGTTATGACGGTGTCAAGATATGTTTTGACTGCACGGAAAAAAAATTATAGCTAGGAGCGCTATAACACACATACCAAGCAAATTATAATCGCTTATTATATAAATACAAGGCTTTCTCTTACAATTATGGCAGTCAGTGTAAAAATTTATATGAAATACTTTAATTGTTTAGTGAATAATAAAATATAACAAATAGTATGGCATTTATAGCTTAAATAGATTTAATTATTGTCCGTGCTAATAATTTTTATAATATAATAAAATTTCTGTAAATTTATAATAGTGCATGTAATAAATATAATCGTGTCTGTAATATATATAATCGTTTCCAATTTATTTTTAACATTATTAGTTATTGTGTCCCTTATAATCTATAGCTTAAATCACTATAATTTGCCACTGTTACCAAATATCTTATAATGTATAGCGCAGAGCCCACTAATTTCTTTCCGTGTGGTAGCCTATACATGTGGGCCACTCTTGCACTAATACAAGCCATAATTTTAATTATGCAATAGTGCTTTAAATGCTTGTATCGTGCCAAGTAGACAACCCTCTGTTATGAGGGTGGTGTGTAATGAAAGATATAGATGTCCTTATTACATTTATAAAAAAACGCAAATCTCGAAAAACCAAATATGGGCCACTCTTGCACTATACGCCTCGATTAACACTAAACTAAAAATTTGTCCAATGAAATGAAAGATTTATTTGTCACATTTCATTTCATTGGTAAAATTACACAGCCACAGAAAAATAAAAAAAGGTCCGGATTTTTTTCGGAATCCTATATATTTTGAGGCGCTGAATCATAATTTGAGGTCAAAATAGCACCTCGTTCGATTAGTTCTGGAGATAACCCCAAAAAACTTTATTTTTAGGTACTAAAATCTATTTTGACCTCAACTTCGTATTCAGCGCCTCAAATACATAACTACAATAGTCTCCCAAGAAGTTCTTGACCATGTTTTGTGTGGCTGGAATACAACGGTCTCCGAAAAAAATCGAGGCCTCTTGACTAAAATTAAATAATAGTTATTTTCTTAACTCTTAACTACTTAAGAATATCAGCCCACTCGCTGATATGGATAAAATGCTACTTAATACACGAGTTGAGAATTTAATTTTATCCAATTATATTTAAATAAAAATCTATAATTTTACGAAAAATTATTTCAAAAATATTAAGATTAAGTTTTCTTAATACTAAAATAATAGGTAGCCATTGCCTAAGTATGCCTATTAAAAATAAACAATTTCTAGTTTTACATTTCTTACAAACGTCAAAATTGACGCGGTGATGACATAATTTTTAATAAAAACAGTATTTTATTCAAAAACTAAAGAATGATTTGGGGTTTTCTTTAATTTTTATTGTTTAGTTAACGTGCTTCTATTTATAGAATAGTTATAATACTTAATTAATAGGGTATGTAACTAATTTTGGGTGAGATCAAAAGCTGTACGTAAAAGAGTGGGTGAAATATTTTTTAGTCACTAGTGGAAAAAAACTCACTTTTGACATTTTAAACAGTGCTCAAAACAAGTGTTTCTGTGAAGGTGTTGAATAAAGTAATTTTATGTCTTATATGTTTAACGCTGAATACAATAACTAGTAGTACTAATATACTGGAAATTCAATAAAACCTGCAGTGACTCAGTTGCGAATGTGTGGTAAAAGGCGAAGATCATACCAGTTCGGGTGCGACTCGCGTAATTTCGTCGAAGCTTAGCAAAGGCGGACCCCTTATACGAAAGCAGCAGAGGTATGAGTCACTGCAGATTTTATTGAATTTCCAGTATAGTTAGTCCAAAAAAAAAACATTTGCTTGGTTGTTTTTTTTCGAAGACCATTGTATTTCTATGTATTTTGAGGCCCTGAATCAGAATTTGAGGACAAAATAGCACCTCGTCCAATAAGTTCTGGAGATAACCTCAAAAAAACCTTATTTTTAAGTATGAAAATCACGTTTTTTGAGGTTATCTCTAAAACTAATAGAAAAAGTTACTATTTTGATCTCAAATTCGGATCCAGCGCCTCAAAATACATAGGACTACAACAGTCTCCCAAGAAGTTCTTGACCATGTTTTGTTTGGCTGGAAACCAATGGTCTTCGAAAAAATTCCAGGCCTTTTTTTGTGTGCCTGTGCTATTAGTTAGTTTGGTGTCAATCATATAGTCTAGTATAGTATAGTACAGTATAGTATAGTAGTACTACTAACCAAAAAGTACCAATACTTAACACCTGCATTTTATAATTTTCTTCAAATACCTAGGTAATTATGAAACAAGTTTCTGTTTATTTAATGTTCTTTTGCATGTTTTACATGGTTACAAAGTACTCTATTCTTCATATTAATTATGATTTCATGATTTTATAATGGGTATTATGTACATTTCACAGGGGTTATTCACTTAGAAGTTATTACTACTAGTTACTTTTATTTATTACGTTTTTTGTTCTAAACACCAAAGACGATTCTTCGTTTTATTTATTTTTTCTCTTCATTTCAGTTTATTCTTCATTTTGCTCAGACTCAGTTGCGAATGTGTGGTAAAAGGCGAAGATCATACCAGTTCGGGTGCGACTCGCGTAATTTCGTCGAAGTTTCGCAAAGGCCGACCCCTTATACGAAAGCAGCAGAGGTATGAGTCACTGCAGATTTTATTGAATTTCCAGTATAGTTACTACCAAAAAAAAAAAAAACATTTTCTTGGTTGATTTTTTTCGAAGACCATTGTATTTCTATGTATTTTGAGGCCCTGAATCAGAATTTGAGGACAAAATAGCACCTCGTCCAATAAGTTCTGGAGATAACCTCAAAAAAACCTTATTTTTAAGTATGAAAATCACGTTTTTTGAGGTTATCTCTAAAACTAATAGAAAAAGTTACTATTTTGATCTCAAATTCGGATCCAGCGCCTCAAAATACATAGGACTACAACAGTCTCCCAAGAAGTTCTTGACCATGTTTTGTTTCGCTGGAAACCAATGCTCTCCGAAAAAATTCCAGGCCTTTTTTTGTGTGCCTGTGCTATTAGTTGGTTTGGTGTCAATCATTGACTTAAATTAAATAAAGTTATTTTATATATTAAATGTTTAACGCTGAAGACAACAACTATAGTCTAGTATAGTATAGTATGGTATAGTATGAAACAAGTTTCTGTTTATTTAATGTTCTTTTGCATGTTTTACATGGTTACAAAGTACTCTATTCTTCATATTAATTATGATTTCATGATTTCATAATGGGTATTATCTACATTTCACAGGGGTTATTCACTTAGAAGTTATTACTACTAGTTACTTTTATTTATTACGTTTTTTGTTCTAAACACCAAAGACGATTCTTCGTTTTATTTATATTTTCTCTTCATTTCAGTTTATTCTTCATTTTGCTCAGACTCAGTTGCGAATGTGTGGTAAAAGGCGAAGATCATACCAGTTCGGGTGCGACTCGCGTAATTTCGTCGAAGTTTCGCAAAGGCCGACCCCTTATACAAAAGCAGCAGAGGTATGAGTCACTGTAGGTTTTATTGAATTTCCAGTATAGTTACTACCAAAAAAAAAACATTTTCTTGGTTGATTTTTTTCGAAGACCATTGTATTTCTATGTATTTTGAGGCCCTGAATCAGAATTTGAGGTCGAAATAGCACCTCGTCCGATAAGTTCTGGAGATAACCTCAAAAAAACCTTATTTTTAAGTATGAAAATCACGTTTTTTGAAGTTATCTCTAAAACTAATCGAAAAAGTTACTATTTTGATCTCAAATTCGGATCCAGCGCCTCAAAATACATAGGACTACAACAGTCTCCCAAGAAGTTCTTGACCATGTTTTGTTTGGAAACCAATGGTCTTCGAAAAAATTCCAGGCCTTTTTTTGTGTGCCTGTGCTATTAGTTAGTTTGGTGTCAATCATTGACTAAAATTAAAGTTATTTTATATATTAAATGTTAAATGCTGAAGACAACAACTATAGTATAGTATAGTATAGTACAGTATAGTATAGTAGTACTACTAACCAAAAAGTACCAATACTTAACACCTGCATTTTATAATTTTGTTCAAATACCTAGGTAATTATGAAACAAGTTTCTGTTTATTTAATGTTCTTTTGCATGTTTTACATGGTTACAAAGTACTCTATTCTTCATATTAATTATGATTTCATGATTTTATAATGGGTATTATGTACATTTCACAGGGGTTATTCACTTAGAAGTTATTACTACTAGTTACTTTTATTTATTACGTTTTTTGTTCTAAACACCGAAGAAGACTTCTTCGGTTTATTTATTTTTTCTCTTCATTTCAGTTTATTCTTTATTTTGCTTTCCCATTTTGAAAATTTTCAACATTTCGGAAAGCCTTGTATTTGTGAAAAAATTTTCAATTTTATTTGCGTATTTTTACGTTTTGTGCCGTTTTATGTCGATATAAATCAATTTCAATAAAAAAAATAAAAAGTCGGTCGGTCGATCGGTCGCTCTGTCCGGGAAATCTTGTGGGCACGATAACTTAAGAACGCTTTAGGCTAGAGACTTGAAATTTGGCACAAAGGTATTTTACCAAAAGTTCTCGCTCGGGATTAATTTTGGTGGACATTGGTGTGCGGCAAGGGGGCAAATGAGGAATAATACATTTTTTTTACAAAAAATTGAAAATTGCTATATAGGGGTTTTTAAGGTTGCTGAAATTGAATCTGATAATAAAATTTTTCTAACTCCACCCCCGCAGGGATGAGGGTGAAAACTGGTATATTGGGATTTTTGAGGTTGCTGAAACTGAATCTGATAATCAGTAGTCGGCGTAAACTCAGTTATGACTCATCAACGTTGAAAATAAATACAGAAACATAGGCTTACGGAATAATTTAACCGAATTATGAGGGAATTTTTTATAAAGGTCGAAAATCGAAACATTTGACGTCTAATTTGTTACACACAACAATATTGACTATACATATTAACTTTAAATATGTATATATATTGGTGTTTTTTAAAGAAATAAACGATATTCCATTTTTATCTTTTAAGAATACGAAAGTTTTTAATTTTTATTTATCGATAACTTTTTTTCCCACCTTACTCATTTAAATGGAATCATTAAAAAAAAATCAAGATAAAAAAAATAAAAATGTAAATATTTAAAACCTCGCGTCAACGCTGGAGTCAACGCAGCGCCTATGCGAGTACTGGAAATTCGCCGACTACTGCTGATAATAAAAAAATTATAAATCCACACCTGGATAAACTGTTATGATGATAAATTTTATAATCATTTATGATGGATAAACTGTGATGATGATAAATTTTATCATCATTTATGATGAACATTTATGATGAACTGTGAACCAGTGAGAACCGATATTTACTTCCATAGGTTCTTTAAATCTTGACTGTTTTTTTATATTGCATGTTCTACAAAATATACCGTTACAAATAAGAGTCCAAGTATAGTAGCAACACTCGAGCAATTTCACATGAAATGAAGACGAAATGGAAAGGAATTCCTTTAATTAATGTAAATTTACTGTTTGGTAAGAATATATTTGTTTGCTCAGGTTATTTTTTAATTTAAAATTTATTAAATTAGAAAACAAAAAAACGTCTGATTTTTATCTTATAGGAAAGGAAAAATATATCTTATCCGTCCATCAGAATATATACCGGGTGTTTTTTTTTTAACCTGAAACTTTCAAATATCTCGAAAATGGCGTATTTATTTTTTACGGATATTTACGTTTTCAAGGTCATTTCAAGGTCAACTTTGTTTTTTTAAGTACAAACATATATGTTTTTACTGTTATTTAATTCCCCTTAAAAAAATAAAAATCTTTTGTAAAAAACTTTTTTTGATCGGAGTTTTAGTTGCAGAGATAAGGGAACTTTCAAGTATTACGCAACGCAAATTTTGATAATTTCGGACCCCCCCCCTAGGAGCGTTACGTAATACTTGAACGTTCCCTAACACAGCCAAACAAAATTAAAAAAGTTGCATCTCAGACGGACTTGACTAGTCAATTCCTATGTATTTTGAGCCGCTGAATCCGAATCTGAGGTTGAAATTTAAAAGTTAGCTCTCATTTTTACCATAACCTCAAAAAACATATCATATCATTGCGAAAAGTATGTGTTTGAGGTTATATTGAAAATGGGAGCTAACTTTCAAATTCTGACCTCAGATTCGAATTCAGCGGCTCAAAATACAGAGGGATTGACTAGTCAAGTTCGTTGGAGATGCAACTTTTTTAATTTTGTATGGCTGTATTATCTCTGCAACTAAAAGTCCGATCAAAAAAAGCTTTTTACAAAAGATTTTTATTTTTTTGAGGGGAATTTAATAACAGTAAAAAAATATATGTTTGTACTTACAACAAAGTTGACCTTGAAATGACCTTGAAAACGTAAATATCCGTAAAAAATAAATACGCCATTTTGTTTCCACCATTAAAATAATAATAATAATTTTAATTTTATTACAGCACAATGGCCATATACTACAAAATAATAAAATGATTAAAAATAAAATAAAGCAAAACAAAATAATTATAATTTATAAATAAATAAAATGATTAGGTCACTTGTAAGAAACAAAGGCGTCGCCAAGTGGCGATTTGTGCAGAAACCCAAAAGCAGTCCGAAGATACAAACGCTTTTAGGAAAACATTAGGACTGGAGAGTAGCCGTTTCACAAAAGAGGCGAGCAACTTGCGTCTCAGAGCATCCAGGGTATCTATTCGGGCAGAGGCAAACATTTCCGAGGCACTACTATAGCGCGGTAGTCTATGGATAATGCGATATGCATCATTATAGCATACGCGAAGAGTTCGCCACGAGGCCACCGTATGATCAAGCCAAATTTCACCACAGTATGCGTTAGAACAAAATGTCCTGAAAAGAGAGTTCTTAACCTCGACAGAGCACTTAGAGAATTTTCTAGCTAACATGTTTGCGCGGGCACAAAGGTTTTTCTTGTGACGCTGAATGTCAGAGTTGTCACTTAGCATATCATTGATAACGTGACCTAGGTATTTGATTTCGAACACGCGTTCAACAACAGAGTTATTTAAATAAACAGGAGGAACACAGAGGTCTCTATAATTTGTGGACTTGAACACTAAAACTTTACTCTTACTACTATTGTATTTAAGAGAACGTGATTTGGCAAAGTCTTCACATATTTTTATAAGCATACGTAGACCTTGAAGTGAGGGGCAAAGAAGGACCATATCATCGGCGTAGCTGATGCAGTTGACTTTTAGGCCACCAAGAAAGCATTAAAATAAACAAATTTTGTCCGATATTTTTTTCTTCTAAAATGCATAGTATTCGATATATTTGAAAGTTTCAGGTTAAAAAAAAACACCCGGTATAATAAATATTTTTTTTTTAGAATCGGTAACCTTAAAAACCCTATATGATTATTTTCAGATATTTTTTTTTACAATTTTGACTACAAAACAATTTTTTTTTTCAACTTTTTACATTTATGTTTGTATTCGTCAATATTTTTACAAAAAAATATTGCCATTCTCGTAATCAGCGACCTTAAAAACCTCTATCTTAACATTTTCATATTTCTGAATGTTTTGACAAATTTGTCCACTATATCGAATCCGCAATTTTATTTACACAAAAATAAATACTATTTTTAAAATCAGGCACCTCAAAAATCCTATCCTATACAAAGACAATTTCCGCCATATTGGATTCGCCAAATTATTTACACAAGAAAATTTATAACAAAAAAAAATAAAACTACTCTAAAAAGTCAAAAATAAAAAATAAGTTGTTGCCAATTTCACCATTCCTTAAATTAAATACTAAAAAATATTTTTGTTCTTGAACTGCTTGCTGTGAAATTGGCACCGACTAATTTTTCTTTTTTTCTTTTTAGAGTTAATATTTTTTTTGTTAAATTTTTTTATTGTTTACTTTTCAGAGACAGAGAACTTGTAGAATAAAAATGTCATTTAGGCTAAATTATAGTTTAAGTAATAACCAAATAACGCCTTATGGTATAATCACAAATTAGTATTTTAATATTATAGGTCCACAGAATCAAGTTTAGTGACATTTAAAAGATTTTTAGCCTGCCATAATAAGCTCGGATAAGCCGGTGTATAACTTTTTAAACCAGACAAATTTCATCAAAATATTTTAGGAGCGTATTCTACACATATTGAGTAGTATAAAAAAGTAAAAAAAAATCAATTTTTTGAAATAAAAAATCAGAACAACCCCTTAAGTTGTCCAAGTTAAAAACAAAATAGAAAATTAAAACCTTTAATAAACTTTCCATAAAAAAATGGCTCATTAGGTATCCGGGTATTGTAAAGTGTGTAAAGTTGTGCACATTTGTATATTCATTTTACCACCATTAAAATTTCACCATACCCAGAATTGTTCTATGTAATAAACATCAGGACGGGCTATTAAACTGGATTTTCTGACGAGATTAAAAGCAATTGTACAGCTGACGAAAAATCATATCCGTAATAGTCCAGTCAAATGATTCGATTTTTATTGCAAAAACCCTTCAAGCGTTACTTGATGTTAAGTTAAATATTTACACTGAAAAAAATATTTTGTAAAAACACTATCTAAGTAAATTTATTAGCGTAATATATTTTTACTACTAGTTATGTAAAAATACTTATTAAATTATTTTCCAAAATTACAAAACATTTGTTTAAATTATCACAATAGTATTGATAATATTACAAAAGAATACTTAAAATTCATAAGAGACGAGTGAAATTACCATGCTATATTTCCAATCGTTGTTTATATTTGTTTCATTTATAATAGCACCTTTAGTTTCTTGTATAGTATATTTACAAAAATATTGTAAATTTATTGCTTAAATAAACAACTTATTTGTAATTCTACACATTATTATTACAAATATTTCAGATATTTACGATAACTATTACAGTGTTTTTACAAGTTGCAAACAAGAAGTTACATATTAAAAAAAAAACGCAATGTAATTTCACATTATTTTTGCGAAATGTTTTCGAAACTTAAAATTATCAGAGATCATTAAAAAATTTCAAAAGCATGTTGTAAATCTCAATATATACTATAACTAAGACTATCTCTATTTGGTATTAACACAAATAAAAACCTATTCTTCTTAAAAAATTTACCTGCCGACAGCTCTGCACAACTATGGATATATTAGCCAAAATGTAACCTAAACCTACAAAAACTACAAAATAACATCTAAATAACAAGGGTAACTTACTTACAGATTATAAATATAAAAACAATAAACAAAACACAGCTAAATTAAAAAAAAAAAAACATTTGTCGGCGTCTCATAACAACGTGCTACGGCATTAAATGGTGTAGGAGGAGCACGCATCAGGCTGTTCCGCTTCGTTGCTAGTCTTATTAAAGTAAATTTACAATAGCTGTAGTATTAACGCAATTTTTTTTGTAAAATTAATAAGGTTTTGTTAATTTACATTAAAAGATAAAAAGTTCTTTAAAATTCATTTGTACTTGTACATGCTTATAGTAAAATTCGTAATGAATAAAGTAAAAATACTGAACTAACAACAGTTTGCTAAATAACATTAATAAAATGACAAAATTTTGTAAAAATATATATATTTTATATTTTCACTAAGATAATTGCATTATTATTGCTATTTAAGTTTACTAATTATTGTGTAATTTTACCCCTATTTATTTCAGTGTATAGCACTGAAAACGAAATGGACTTATTCTGTTTTAACCGTGTTCTTTTAATTGTTTATAGAATTTATATAAAATTTTGTGTGAAAATTATTACTAAATAGCAAAGAAAGTTATTGTTTTAATTTAGAATTATAAATGGTTATTTTAGAATACAAAAACAGCTAAAATTTGTTCTACTTAATTAAGCATCCTCTCAAAGTCCAGGACTTGTGTGGGCTAGTAGTAAAGGGAATCACGGGCTTATACTGACTTTCGAATCAGTTTATATGGAGTGTCTGTTTCACTTATGGCCTACGCCAAATTTCAATTGTTAATTAACAGAAAAAGGCAAATCGGCGCCAGTGAGAATCGAACTCACGCTAGTTGGCTTGCTATGTACACGCGCTAGCCCACTACCCTGTGCGTCCCATAACTTAGCTAGTTTTTTATCACCATGGCGTTTACTACAAACTTTTACAAAAAAAAATCCGCTTTGTGCGTTAACTACACCCTTTTTGCAAATTGTTATAAAATTAGATTTTTAGCCTGGCTAAAGTTAACATAACAAGAAACAGCACTAAAAAACTATATTTTTATAATAACGGAAAATATATTTATTAATTTATTTTGTTTATAATTATATGAAGCGAATTATATAAAATATTAATATTTATTTTTATTAAATTTATTTTAATTAAAGTTAAAACTAGAAAATAGGCCTGTTTTTTACTGTTATTATAGCAACTGTTATTATAGTAGTCGAATAGTAATCATCACCAAAAAGAAGCAATAACTGCTTTTTACCATTTGGGCAACAATACTACTTTTAAGGCATCTAGTATTTATTTCTAAACTCTTTAATTGACAAATTACATGTAAAATATAGTAAATTTTACATGTATCTAATAGACTAGACTCTAGTCTATCTATATTGAATCCCACTTACATGCAGAATCATAGGTAAGTTGTTTAAAGGGTAGAAACGTGAAATTTCAACTTAAAATGTATTTTTCCCTAAAAACAATAAATCGGTATTATAACAAGGTAACTTTTTTATGTGTTTATAGATGACTAATCACATTTTAATAAAAAAATACAAAAAAAATATAAAAAAAAAGTTTGGGGCAAAAAAGTGACAAGGCTTCCCGTTTAACTACATGAATATGATGTAAGATAATAGGCCTTTTTAAGCCTAGATAATATAGAAAACCTCGTTACTATAGCTCAATGGATTTCTAAGTTAATAAATAAAAGCAGAATTTTTTAGCCCCTGTCAAATGGGCGTAGCTTCCTTACGACGAATTTTTAGACATAGGATTTTTTTTTCATATTTTATGATGTAAAATCACCCCTAAAAATATTGAATCTACTTTAAGTACACCGTGTATTGCTGAATCAATGTATTAATTAGACCTCGGCAGTTAGCAAGCGTATACGTTCATAAGCGTGGCATAAATTTAACACTGCTTAGAGCGATTGCAACACGACTGTCGGACAGCTGTCCCCACTCTACAGCAAGACGCCCGCCAGTGTATCTATGAAATAAAGTTTAAAAAAATGACAAAAGATGCATTGCTCGCAAGTCCCCGGCCTGTGCTAATAATGTTACACTGAAAAAAATGACGTTCTTGGCTCAAAGTAGTCAACACTCTTGGCAGTTATTCTTTTAGCTTAAAAGATGTGTATCTTCAAACGAAAGTATTTATCATGTCCCAAGAAAAGTGTCGCTTTTGAAATATTTTTAAAATTCTCTTGGACCTGGCGCATTTGAGGCAAAAACCATTTATCTTGTTTTAAGATTGTTAAAAATTAAATAATTTTAAATACTTTGGCCCAAGACCTTTTCTTTTGAGACAAGACCACTTGCATTTCATGAAATTGTGTGAATTCACACAAGATCAAAGAATTTTAAGTTAAAGAATCAAAAAGATCTTGGCAAGTGAATTATATTTTCATGTTAAGAGAAGGCGCTTTTGGACGTATTCAAGAGTGCGAAGCATTTGGCCTAATTTCATATGCCATTACAGCAAAGGATGCTTTTTTTCAGTGTAGTTTGGTAATTAATTTGTTCACATTTTTCTGCGTGTACCTGTGTAATAATTACCAATTACTTACAATTATACGCTACCAAGTAGTAACCGATGTCAGTTGTTTTTGTTTATTAATTAATTAAATGACGAATGTCGTAATTTACTGTTCGTTGAACTTAAAATTAATTACATATATGAAGTTCACTTCAAAACTGGAACAAGTTCATGTTTTGAGTTCATAAGTTCATAAGTTATGTAGACCCTTGCGACCTTCAACTTACTCTGGAAACACTCTGGAAACAGAGTCAGAGTGAAAACATTCTGCTGCCAACGTGTTTCCAGAGTGGTTTTGTGCCATTTTGTCAGAGTTGAATCAGATTGGTTCCAGGCTTGATTCACAGTAGATCCAAAGTGTGTTTGGACTTTTTTTTTTAAATCAGAGCGTTTTCAGAGTGTTTTCGTTTGGACTTTTTTTAAAAAAAAAAAAAAGTCCAAACGAAAACACTCTGAAAACGCTCTGATTTTACTCTGGGAACGTTATGGATAAAGGGCACAAATACACTCTGGAAATACTCTGGTAACAGCATGATTACAAAATGTTATTAGAATGTTTCCAGAGTTTTTTCAGCGTGATTGTAAAGTCGCAAGGGGAAGTTTACAGGCTAATCAATTAACAGAGCGACAGACAGACAGACTAAAAAACTGACCAACCTTTACACTGTAAAGTTTACCGTTCTTGCAGTTCCCAGTAAACATAAAGGTCTATACGTCCATGATACTGCAATACCGCTTAAAGTCCAACTGCAAAACCGCGTAACGTCTAACTGCAAAACCGCGTAAGGTTTAGAAACAAAATTTTACAGGAGAAGGAAAAACTTATTATATTAATGATTAACAGAAAAGTAACGCTTTTTAAAGTAAAAATATTGTACTTTAAGCTGGCTAATAAAATATTTATTAAACTAAAATATTATAACAATGATATACCAATAGTATTACTTAATATTATGTCTTCATTATTTTCTTCTTTTGGTTTATTTGGAGCTCTATTTTCTATACAATACCGAATAGTCCATTCTTTTATTCCGAGTGTGTTAAGGAACGTACTTTTGCAAACCCTTTTCTTTTGATCGTTAATTTTCAGGTAGTATTTTCTTGATTCGGATCTTCTCGAAACATTTCCATTTCATTTTTTCTTCTTAATGGTTCCTTCTACGTCTATCATTGATAATAAAAACACATTCTTCTACCCCCACGTCATTTTCCAAAAATCTTTAAGTAAATCTTCTCTGATCTTTTCTGTAAACATATTACAGTTAAATACGTTCGTATTTTTACAGTATTCTGATATACATGCAGGTCCTAACTTCCTTTCTTCTTTTGATACATCCTGGACAATTTTTTCATTCTGTTTTCTAAACCCGGTGTATTCCTGGCCCATCATTCTCTGCTTTTTGTTTAATTCCCTTTTCCACTGTGTTGAATCGGCTTTTTTCTTTCTTTTTCTAATTTTCTTGCAGTCCTCTGGATCTACAAGCATTTTCATCTCAGGATCCGCCTCACTTTCTATTATTTCTCAGCATAAATCCATTGTATATGCGTTATTAAAAAATACAATTAAAAATTCATACGTCAAATTGTTGTCAACGCGGTTTTCAAATAAATATCTGACCTACTTGATGAATTTTTAAATGAGAAATAATAAATTTAAAAAGCTTAAAAGGCTTTTTAAAATGGGTATTTCTCACAAATATTAACTCAATATATGCCATTTATTGTGTAGATCACGCTTGTGCAAAATCTTGATTTTGCTACTTTCATTAGTTACGCGGTATTGCAGTTAGACGTTACGCGGTTTTGAAATTGGACGTTAAGCGGTATTGCCGTATCATGGACGTATAGATCTATTTTTTGTTAAAATGTCCATTTTTTATACATATGTAAATTTACATACACTGGGCTCTAACTTTCCGTCAGAAAGTCCTGCGGTCTGTCGGTCTGTCAGTCTGTTGGTCTTCGCGTCTGTCGGTCTGTATGTCCGGGACATATCGTGACCACGATTAGGGCTACTACCTTTAAATTTGAACCATAACCTTTTGAAATTGTCCTCGTCTTATACTGTTTTTGGTAAAAATTGGGATGGAATATCCCAAGAGGGGTAAAACTATTATTATTGACCACAGTTTGGTTAATATTAGTTACATGACAAACCTTATTATTTTAGGTCTGAAATACTTATAATTAAGAAAAAAGATATATTTATTTTTTGATTTTTTACGAGATGTTTTAGTTTTTGTTTCCAGAATGTTTTTTCTTTTCGGAGCCCTAAAATATAAATTCCAAATCTTATATCCTAGCCTTAGAAAGAAGGGTAATTTACGATGCTTATCTATTGGTTTCTCGCTATCCGAAAAGGCCAAAAATGTTCGAAATGTATTTAGAAGGCTTTGAGTTTGCGACATTTGTCAGATTATGAAATAAATGCTGTCAACTTGAACGACTTTTTTAATTACGATTTTAATCAATTCTATAAAAAAAAATTGTATTTATAATTTATTTGTATTTAATACACAATTTTACAAAACATACAAATCCAGTGCAAATGCAGATCAAGTACAGAACAAAGCCTAGATGAAGCGACCTTAAAACTATAGGGGAAAGTATTGTTGCTTTGGCAGCAGTATTTTATCTTATGGCATATCCACAGGCTCGCATAAGAACGTAATACATAACAATGCGATGACGTGATTGGTTTGATGTGCCGCCATGTATCTTGTAAGCCAATCACGGTACCGCATTCTTATGTTTTATGTTCTTATGCAAGCTTCTGGATAGGCCCTTACTGTTTTGTAGTGCAAATAGAGTATTTATTATGGGAATTATTTTTATGGTCCGTTATGGTATCAGTTGGTATTGAAATCACGATTCTATATCATCTGGTAAACTCGAAAAGCGTAACTAATATTTACGTAAAATATTTCCTATTTTTATTAGACTGAAATACAGTTTTGTTTCTGTATATTTACTGTATTTTGCGCAGGAAATTTTTCTATAGAATCTATAATTTATTTAAGGCGTATATATATTTACAGTATTATTAATTTGAGCCATTTCGCCTCAATGACTATTTATATCGATAAAAAATCTAAAACAGAAAATTAAATTAAAATGTTCTTATCAGGCGCACCTATTTCTAGATACGAATTTGTGCAATATTTGGCTTTATCAATCAAAACATTGAGAAAGAATTTTTGCAATATATAGCTTTATCAATCAAAATATTGATAAAGCCAAATATTGCACAATTTTTTTCAAAAACTAATAATTTTCTTTGAAAACGGGATCAGATTAGATCCCGAAACGTTAGAAGTTAACTTTTATTCAGTTTTTCGTTCTTTTTAATTATTTTAACGATTTATCAAGAATTTTATTAAAAATTCTTTATTTAGGCAAAATATTTAAAATTTGGTAAGGTATTGACTAATAATATTTTTTAGGTAAAGAAGATATAGCAGATAAGTATTATTTTAAACGCAATAGGTGCGCCTGATAAGAACATTTTAATTTTATTTTCTGTTTTAGATTTTTTATCGATATAAAAATACTGTAAATGGAAAATTTTCTGTTCAAATAAGAGTAAGCTGATTTTATTTATAATGTGATATTACAGTATTTTAAAAGGTAATTTTTAAGTTTATACAAAAAAATAAGTAGAGGAAATGCGCCTAATTTCGGATGGTTTCCAAATTTCGGATAGTAGTGTATTTAAGATACTGTCTGCAAAGGTAAACAGAAACCTACTTTTATGTGAAGCCAAAAGTCAAACTAAATCCGTCCTGTAATATGATAACGGTAGAGCTTCTCCCCTTTAAATGGCAGCACAAATCGTTTATATTGCAAATGGCAGTTTTGTGCTCAGTGGCATTATGATGCTTGTTTATTTTATAAATAATCTTTATAAAAGTTCGTGATTCTGTCTTGGGTAAGTTATGATGTTAGTTAAGTTGATCCACTATTCATAATTAAGCAATTTGAAAACGTAAACATTCTACAAATTTCTAATCTAAAAAGCTGAAAGTTGCCTAATTTCGGATAGACCATTTTTGTGCATTTGATTCACAATTTCGGATATCCGCAAGGTAATTATTATTCAGGATAACCAACCATTAATTATTATTTTTATAAGGATACAACAAACTAAGATAAACAATTTTGAAAAAACGAAAATTACCTAAGATACTAAGATATTCGAAATTGGGAATCTAAAATTATAGTTCCTATAGTATTTCGTAGAAAATCCCTTAATGATTAAATTACGTCTTAAATGTGAAGGAATAACAAGAAACATAAGCAATGGGATCCAGATCCACTCTTGAAAAATTTTTTTCGGATATGTCCGAAATTAGGAGCCCTTTTTCAAATGCACAAAAATGCGCTGATTTTTTTTAACCGTGTTTTTTGGAAAAAATAAACTGTAATAAAATTGCTTTTATAATAAATCATGGTTCGCTATAATAAGTTGTATCTGGTTATATAAAAAAAATATCAAAAAGTAATACCGAGTATTAAATATTGAATACATTGTAAATGGTATCCGAAATTAGGCGACTTTCCTCTACTATTAGCATATTTTTAAAATAAATATATATTTTTGAAGCAGTTTTACCATATTATTAAGTTGTTTTTTTTTGTAACTAATGTAATTTTACAATGTATTGATCAATTATTACATTAGCTGTATGTTACTGTCACATTAGATATAATAAAATATTACAAAATATTTACATCGCACGAGAAAATTTACCATACACTAGATAGTTCCGATCGGCCGAAACGTCTTATCTAGTGTAATGTAAATTTACATAAATTCTTGTTACAGTAAATATTTATTAAAACAATCCACGGTGGACTGGAACTAAATTTTAATTCAACTTTTTGCCAACCCTGATTTTTTTTAAAAGCTTTTTGATTATAATAAACCTATCAATTTAAAACCAAAAATAATAAAAAAAGAATTTCCTACGAAGTAAGAATGATCTTTTTCTACGACTGCTTTAGAATGTAAGCAAATACACAAACTTTTCAAACACAGAATGAATCCATTCTAGCTCTAGATACGGTATGAATATTCCGTATCAAGTGTTAGAATGAGCACATGTAGTGCCCTCTCTTGTTTATAAAAGTAAAGAAAACTGTAGCAAAATTAGCAAAAATATATATATTTTACCATGAAATATTGAATAATTTAATGCAATTTAAAGTTTTGCGTTAAAATTACATAAAGTTTATTAGGTTTTCTTAATATTTGACAAGTTTTTTATCAATTTAGTTCAAAAAATTAAGACTGTTCCATGTATTGTTAAATATTTAAACCTAATATCTGACATAACCTTCAATTTTTTTATTATAATTTGTAAATATGTGCTAGAATTAAATAAAAATCTTTTTTAAGTACTGATTTGATATAATTATTAAATAACATTAATTGCTTTATTTAAAAATATTAGTTTTGTTGCATTTTCAATGTCGAGTCACAAAAAACATTGTTTTTAACCTTGCCCGCAGTTTAAAGCCATACAGTGTTTCATATTTGCAGTCGAAGAAAAAGTATAGTCTACAACACGTATGGAATAGTCATTACGCGCTCGCGGGTCCGTCATACTCGCCTACCGGCTCGTTTGACAAACTATCCGCTCGCGCCGAATATTGTTTATTCCATACTAATTATAGAATATACTATTCCGCACGCATTTGGGTGTGGAAAGAAAGCCTTTTCCGCACGCATAAATATAATATATAAATAAATAAATTTCTTAATTGCGTAGTGTTATTCTTGTTATATTTATTCATAATATTATAAAAATGTTTAAATTTTTTACCTGTTAATTGATTTCTTATTGAAAAATTATAAAAATAAGATTTATTTCGATTTATTTCATAAAATATAAAAGTATAGTTTATTTTAACCCTGCTCGTAGAAAAAGTATTGTTCCTAACGCATGCGTAAAGAGGCTTTTCCGCACTTGTTAGGAAAATAGCAAGTTCGGTTCATTTTTGTATATAGTGTAAATTTGTGCAAAAGTGCAAAATAATACAGTATAAAAAAATTTAGAAGTTTTCAAAAAACTGTTTCATGGCACATGTGGCTTGGCACACGTGTAAACTCTGGTTTTTCTTCTTTTTTTTTTGAAATTACTTAATTAAAAAATAAAAAGAAATTAAAAAAAATAAAAGGAATAAAAATAAATAAGAACAATAAATATAAAAAAAAAATAAAAAAATAAAAAAAGATAAAAAAAGTTATTAAAAAAAACTTACCGATTGTGGAATGCAGCACAGCAATCACCAATACCGGGATGCACCTTAAGATCATATTCGTCGCTTCATTTGAATGTCAAGTTAGTAACTTATTCCCCCGGAAAATCATCCCTAAAACAAATAAAAATTTTCAGTTCTTCTAGTTAATACCTAACAAATTTAAGAAGAATATAAAAAAGGTAGGGAGCCCAGCGAGATTCGCGGCGCGAGTGGACTAGGGCAAATGACTAAAAATTTTCTTTTATATTATACAGAGTGTCCCAGCTAAGACAGATCAATCGTTTATTAGTAAAGCTATCGAAAAAAAATGTATGTTAGTCAATATATTCCCAACAAGCTATAAGTGTGCCTAAACAAAAGTTTTCTACTAGCTCAGGGCCGTAACCAGAAAAAATCTAGGGGAGCTCAGCCCCCATGGTGGTACGGAATGATCGCCTTCGCCATTTTTTAAAATTTGCAATATTTTAATATTTTTTAAATTTTTAAGTCCATTTCCTTGGTTTAATTTTTTCTCCATGGGGATTTAATTAGGTACATGAATATTTTTCCATGACTTTATGAGGTCCAAATATTATTTTTTTAGTGCCGTAAGCGAAACTTTTTTAAAAACTTACCTAGCTACCTAGGTAGGTATGAAAAAAAAATAATAAAATCAAAATCCATTAGTAGGTACCTACTCTGCTGTGAAAAAAATTACTTATTATTTTTGCGCTCCTAAAATATTAAAATATGTGTATTTATGCACGGCCGTGATTAATAGGTCTATAAATCACGGGTCTGTAAAAATAAACCATTTAAACTTTGAAACGACCGTGGATAAAGCATGGTATTCTACTTGCGAATAATAGCTATTAATTATTGGGGTAAGTAAAATTCACCCTCAATGATTATTATTAGTTTAAAGAAATTCTTAAACTTTTACAATAGTTATTTATGGTACTAATGGGTAAAGTAAGATATTGCCCATGAGAAAATTAACCTGCGAGGCGTCAGCCAAGCAGGTTAATTTTCGAGAGGGCAATATCGGTTTACCCATGAGTGTCATACAAGGTTTTATCCAATAAATATCTTAGGAATTCATATTTTTATTAAAAATTTTAATGACATTTACAAGAAAATAATTTGACAAGTGAGTTGAGTGAGCAAAATAAATAATTATCCACTCAATAAAGTAAAAGCCACGCGGGGGTTATTATTGAGTTTATCTATTTAAAATATAGCTGGTAATTGTCTTATTATCTGTATGTATTGGATAAAGGTATTTTATATTTTCTCCTTTTTTTCTATAAATGGTTTTAATACGGACTTTAAATTATGTAAATAAATACCATAAAAGTAAAACAAAAATTTTTTTTTAAATAATTTAATTTTACAGTTTATTTTGAATAACTATCACGTTTAAAATACAGAAAAAAATATTTTGCATAATTAATTAGTTATTAATTCAAAATTTAATGTTTTATTTATAATAATTATTAGATATAAATATTATAATTACAAAATTTCTAATATTATAAATTTTATTGATATTTCTTCTTTTATTTTACTAATAATAACTAATTATTTCTACTATTCCCTTACTTTTAGGGTTATGTATCTCAAAAATAAAACCTTATAGTATATATCGGTTGCCCCTTTATCACAGCCGTGATATATCATGAACTGTATAACTTATGTAGGTATTCAAAATTTGGTATAAAAGCAAATTGCTTTAACGGAAATCTACTCCATATGAAAAAATGTATTTTCCTACGATCCTCTATGAAAATGACATTTAGCACACTCTTTTGTTCTTTAGAAAACGCCTCATATCGCACTAGTTTGATATTTTTATAGCACACTCGTGTGATATTTATGTATGGAGGTTTTGCCTAATTTTATTTAGATATTTACCTCGTAGATTTTACGAATTTTATTCATCTTCTTTTATAAACCATTTTCCACCTTTCACCACAGCCTTTTATATCTTTTAAGTGTTTTAATTAAAATATTTCTGGTTTTCATGTCAAAAATAGAAACTATAGTTATAACGTTACTATTTTGACCATTACTGTCTAGTCTAGACACTCTAGATCTTATAAAAATTACCTAATTTTTTATTTAGTTAACTTACATTACATAAAAAATATCAAAATACACAGTATTTTTCTTATGAAATGTAAAACAGTACAATTTTACAATCTTATATGGCAACATAACCACAGAAATCTAATTTAATTAGTAAACTTAAGTTTGCATTTATTTAGGAATAGGCAACCCATTAAACAGCTATGTATTGTATTAAGTATAAAACCAAGAAAACTAAAGCTAAATGAAAATCATATTTCCTGTTTGACATACCTACATATATAAATTTGTATGCTCTTTATAATTATTTTATGCTTTGCTCTTCTTAAAAATTAATAAAAATTAGAAAATTTTAAAATAATACACCTATTTCGGGATCGTAGGAAAAATAGTTCAGTAAAAATTTTATGTTAATAAGTTTCTGAGATATGAATTGATAAATATTCTAATTATGTCCTTTAAACGTACGCTAGCTCCCTTAAAAATCAATTTAGCCCGAAGGTCTATAAAAACTCATATCTCACTTTTTGACTCTAATAATAAAATAAAATTATTTTTAAATATGTCATATTTTTTTGTTAAAACAAATTAAAATCATTTTCCTCAAAAACGCATCGATAGATGCCAAAGCTCTATATAATTAAAATATGACAGAAAAAACTTGGGTCATATAAAAGTTGAGCTAAAAATTGTTTCCAGACCGGTGTGCGGTACTTTAAGAGGCTAACTTTCCCTGGGAAGTCCCCTTCAGGGCCCTGTGGGGACCGTCCTCATTTAACTTCATATCGTCAAATAAACATAATACATTTTTCACCATGTATAGCTATGGCAGACCTGTTTCCTTCGGCCAAAGTTTTACTTTTATTGCATCTAGAGCAATCTAGAGCAAGAATCGCATAAAATTATGCCTGCGGGCATAGTGTAACACTTTTATTTTCATTATTAAAAGTAAAATTTAATAATATTTATTATTATTAATGAAATAAATTGTAATGGAAACCTAACTAGTGCAATTATTTAGGTTTATCTTTAAATAAATCTAGTGATACAGGGTCGTACTGGGAGCTGATGACCTATGTCTTAAAGTACATTTAAATTAAGATATTTTCAAGTGACCAGGTTCTAGATCCAGTTCCTTTAGGTTCCAGAAGTGCCTTTGACATACGTTTATGATTAATTTTTTAAAGAAATGAGACTTTAATAAATGCCGTTTTGATTAAATAAAAATGTTTAGAATAGTTGTGTATAAAATAATATAATAATAATATAAATAATAATCTGAATGTGATAAATGATTTGTGTTTGATACTGTTTAAAAATTGATTTTTAGAGTTACTTATTTCACCACCTTTTTGGGACTTCTAGCATACAAAGGAACCAGATCCAGAACCTGGTGATTTGAAAATTGCTTAACTTGAATGTAGGGCATACATAAAATACAGCCGGAAGAAAATAAACAAGCCATGAAGATATATACTATTTACATTAAAATACCATTTATGGTATATTGCATTTTCCCAAATACTTAAAAAAAAACTTTAAACTCTTTTTCAGCAATTTTTTTATTTTTTTTTTGCAAAAATTTTTTTTTTTTCAAAAAAAAAATTTTTTTAATAAGATCTTTTTTTGACAAAACAACAAAAAAAAAATGAAAAAAACAATAACAAAAAAATTTAAAAAAAAAACAAAATATAAGTGTAACCACGGCTGGCCGCAGACATATAAAAACTTGATGTATGTTACGGAAGCAAGTGTAACATAGTTCAAGAATTTAGATTTCATCCAAAAAAAAATTAATATTTTTATCTCTCATAGCAAAAATAGTATATTATTTACCAAGTGAGAGAAGTTTAACATTTTTGACCTGCGTCAAATTGCGGGATGAGCGCGCTAGCGCGAAGCCCGCAAGACGCGGTCTAAAATGTTAAATCTTCATTCACGTGGAAAATATAGTATTTTTTTCACCACCAGTAAAATTAATTAGCTATTTATTTATTTGTTTTACTAAAATTTAATGAAAAAGCTTATAAATTTAAAATATCACGCTGGCCGTTCGCGGCCATTAAAAAAACAAATGAATAACTTGACATTTGTGGCAGAAATTTTCTGGTGATCTGCTAAAAATATTAAGTTAGAAAGTGTTTCCGTGTTAAGTGTAATAAAATATATAAAAATGGAAAGTGAAATACAAAGTGATGATTCTGGTACTCCCCCAGAAATAAGGGGACAGGCGAAAACTGTGAGGGAGAATCTATTGCCTCAAAAATCAATATATGGGGGTTGTACCTCTAGTAATCTATGATCCTTACGGTAATATATGGGTTGTATAATCTATGGCTAAATATGATGGACCAATGATTTTCACTTTTCGAAGTGTTTTTTGTAAAATATGTTTTATAGGTACTAATTTAGTTAATATTTTTTAATTTATCATGCAATAAATAAATTTGGTGCCTAAAGACACTTGTAAATAGCAATGTGATTTAATAATTAAGTGAAACGTCAGATGCCAAAACAGCTGAATAAAAATTCATTATTAACCATGGTGCAATTTCATTATTTTTAGAACCTCTGACGTCATAGGTAGAGAAATAATATTTCTACCAATAAAAAGAACAGTAATAAAGATGTGGTTTTAGGCTGGTGGTGAAAAAATATATAAACTTTATTGTAGATAATACCACTTCACTTCAATTTAAAAGCTGAAATAAAAGAAACCCTATAGAAAACCTATACTCAAGTTATTTAAAAACGCAGTTACATTTACCCCAGGACCACCAGTTACACTTGCCCTTTATATGGATTTAGGAGGGGCAAGTGTAATAATTAATTTAAAATTTTAAGGCTTCGTCATGGACAATTTTTGTACAAGTACAAAGTGCATATTTGAATGAAATGACAACTATGCACACTCATTTATCCAAACGATTACACATAGCATTCATTTTGAAAAAAGTCACTTGACGTTTATAAAATTTTGAAATGTCAAAATTAAACAAAGGTAATTCTTTAAAATATACATTTTTAAAGAGTCTAGACCGGAGATCGAACGAAAAATGTTGTTCGCAACTCGACAAGTCCTTAGTGCACTCGAATGTTTTTTTACTTCGCTTCGCGTTGTCAAAAAATCTTCATTCTCGTGCACTAAGGACTAAAGTTGCTTACTCGTTACGAAAACTACTATTTTTCACCACCAGCCTAAAAGCACATCTTTATTACTGTTCTTGTCATTGGTAGACATATTATTTCTCTACCTATGACGTCAGAGGTTCTAAAAATAATGAAATTGCACCATGGTTAATAATGAATTTTTATTCAGCTGTTTTGGCATCTGACGTTTTACATAATTATTAAATCACATAGCTATTTACAAGTGTCTTTAGGCACCAAATTTATTTATTGCATGATAAATTAAAAAATATTACACAAGAAATTAGTAATTTTGTAAACTACTTCTAAAAATTATAGTTAATTGTACAATTTCTGCAAGACATATTTATATAAGCAGGTGATGTTAATGGTATATTTATTTTTCTTTTTACTATTAAATTATTATGTGTTAAAGTTTCTGAGTGTTCTGTATGAGGTGAATTTGTATCAAAGATGTGGGGTACTGTGAGGTTTTCCGTTTCATTAAAATCAGTAGGCAGAGTTGCATTGAAGATGGAAGAACTTGGAGAAAAATTAACTAAAGAAAGTAGCTTTGTCATTAAATTTTAGTAAAATAAATAAATAAATAGCTAATTAAGTATACTGGTAGTAAAAAAAATACTATATTTTCCACATTTTAGACCGCGTCTTGCGGGCTTCGCGCTAGCGCGCTCATCCCGCAATTTGACACAGGTCAAAAATGTTAAACTTCTCTCACTTGGTAAATAATATACTAATTTTTTTTGTAGGCCAATGTTATTCACTCTTAACTTGTATTCAAAGGGCTTTCTCTGTGTGTAAACTATTATAACGAAAGTAAAGTATAACATAATTTCTTTGGGTACTGAACTATAACTTCTGCAGAACGAAATTGATTACTAATTATTAAATAAGAAATGAAAGTACATCATGTCTGCACAATTTGAATTTTATGGATAACTTTATAATTAGTGGAAAACTAAACATAATTAATTTATGCATAATTTTAGTTTACTAACAGTAACGGGGTCATTAACATTAAAAATATTCTAGGTTTAATGGTTTTATAACCATAAAAATTTATTATGTACTTGTACTTGTAATATTTATTAAAATATTATATAATTGTGCAGAACTTAAATCATTATTATGAATAAATATGTGAAATTTTAATTAAAACGGTGTCTCACACTTTAAATTTTATGCTCTGTGAGCCGTCATATTTTTTATTTATTCAAAAATAAAATTACTACCTAATAAAAATAATTTTTGAAGGCGATTTTTAAAAAGTATGTTAATTAAATTTTTTCCAAAAATAAACAAAAAATCAGTAGGTACGTAGATATTATATTTAGTTCGTTTCTCTTCCCAAAATGTAAAAATTATTTCTGGACATAACTTTTTTAGTATTCAGAATAGAAGAAATATTTAAAAACCACCAGAAAGATAAAAAAAAATCATGACTTTTCTCCCCCAAAATATTAGAAAATGTTTCTGGACATAACTTTTTTTATGAGACAGTATTATCGCTTATTCGAGACAGATTTTTGTTTTGTTTTAGAAATCGACGTATATGAAAAACTTTCATTGAATGTATCTGAGTTTTAAGATTTTCCACAGATGATTTTAATTCTGGCCGTAGAATAGATCTGGTCCAGCTCTAGTTTTCGAAAAAAAAAAAACACTGATGAAAATATTTCACGAAATCTTATTAAATTGTGTAAACATTTCTAATTTTAACACCGTTTTGCGTGTCAATTCAGGTCTACACGGTCGACTGCGTAAAAATATCTTCATCAGTGTGTCAAAATTACAAAAAAGACAATTTTTGGCGTTTAAGGTCTTTGTTTCAAAAGCCTGGCGTAATGGAGAAATTTAGCAGACCAGGATTCTATAAAATCCTGCTGGTTACAGAATTTATTTTTGCATAGATACAGTTGGACCCACAAAAAGTTTTAAATATGCCAAAATGTCAATTTTATTAATTATTTTATAGTTTAAGTAAGATTTTAAGAAAGAGGTTAGAATAATTTGACATATTGTCAGTTTTTCTTTAAGTTTATTAGTAGTCTCTAATAAATTATTACAGAAAATGCGTGACTGCAAATAATGTTAAATAACAGTAGAGGAAATGCGCCTAATTTCGGATGGTTTCCAAATTTCGCATAGTAGTGTATTTAAGTTACTGTCTGCAAAGGTAAACAGAAACCTACTTTTATGTGAAGCCAAAAGTCAAACTAAATCCGTCCTGTAATATGATAACGGTAGAGCTTCTCTCCTTTAAATGGCAGCACAAATCGTTTATATTGCAAATGGCAGTTTTGTGCTCAGTTGCATTATTATGCTTGTTTATTTTATAAATAATCGTTATAAAAGTTCGTAATTCTGTCTTGGTTAAGTTATGATGTTAGTTAAGTTGATCCACTATTCATAATTAAGCAATTTGAAAACGTAAACATTCTACAAATTTCTAATCAAAAAAGCAGAAAGTTGCCTAATTTCGGATAGACCATTTTTGTGCATTTGATTCCCAATTTCGGATATCCGCAAGGTAATTATTATTCAGGATAACCAACCATTAATTATTTTTTTCATAATGATACAACAAACTAAGATAAACAATTTTGAAAAAACGAAAATTACCTAAGATACTAAGATATTCGAAATTGGGAATCTAAAATTATAGTTCCTATAGTATTTCGTAGAAAATCGCTTAATGATTAAATTACGTCTTAAATGTGAAGGAATAACAAGAAACATAAGCAATGGGATCCAGATCTACTCTTGAAAAAATTTTTTCGGATATGTCCGAAATTAGGAGCCCTTTTTCAAATGCACAAAAATGCGCTGATTTTTTTTAACCGTGTTTTTTGGAAAAAATAAACTGTAATAAATTTGCTTTTATAATAAATCATGGTTCGCTATAATAAGTTGTATCTGGTTATATAAATAAAATATTAAAAAGTAATACCGAGTATTAAATATTGAATACATTGTAAATGGTATCCGAAATTAGGCGACTTTCCTCTAACTGCTGTTATATGAAGCTGCAAGAAATAGAAAACTAGCAAATATAGAGGTTCCAGATTTGCAGAAGCAAGAAGTCTCCCCAACATGGTTATTTTTATGTTAATATTCCTTATTTTTTACAAAATTAATGGAGAGCCCCTAGAACATGCATTTAATGTTAAAAAAAGAATTGAAAACTTGCTCTCCTGAAAAATTACGTTTTTGTGACATGCTGTCGTTTACGTCCGGGGTCCAGATATAATAAATAACAAACTGAAAAAACATTTAGAATATTTAATCATATAAAACATTTAAATACAATATTTAGTAAATCTTATGGGAAATAAAATTATTCAATTTACACAACTAGATTTTCTATCTTGTTTTTTCTTCGGATCCAACTGTATATCGTCATGTAAGGATTATAGTGTTCTATATCTATAGCAAACCCAGTGGATATAGAACACTATAATCCTCACATGACGATATGTAGAACTATAAAATTTAATAAAATATAGTTCATGTTTAATCAATTCAAAATCAAATTGATTTAAATTCTAGGACTGGTAATAAGTAATTTCCTGGGAATTTTTAAATTTTCAGTCGGTAATTATAATTATCAAATAATTATTTAGGTTTCGCAACAAGAGAATGCAACTATATTCGTATCTAGACTAGTTCTGAGGTAAAAGTTGTTTATTTGAATGCATTCTGGATCGAGCGTTTTAAATTTATTAGTTGAAGATTAAAACTTTCATACGGGGGTTATATGTCATTTTTAGTGATATGCGTTTTTTGCATTAAATTTTTATTTCGGCTCATACTTGACCCAAATATGTCAAAATAACCACAATATTGTACCCGAAAATTGTAAAATATAGTCTATTTTAATAGACATTTAAATAAGCTTTTTCTTTGCCTAAATTATTTTTATACCATTATTAAAACTTTCGCGCTAAACAATTGTTTGCGCCATGACGAGCGCACTTTTGAATTTTATTTTTATTATTAGATTCAGTTTTAACTCAAATAGTTTTAGGTTATATTATATCCTAATACTATTTTTTGTAAAAATAGCTTCAATTTTTGAAATTACGTTAACCATATTGGATCCACCATCTTGAATTTTATAATTTTGTTATCGGATCTAGAAACACTAATCCGCGGATTGGTGTTCAGAGGTCCCAAAAACTTCATAGTGTAAAGTTTCTTAAAACAATCCATCTTTTTTTTATGCCGTTTATGACCTTTTGATAATTTGCACCTTCATTATTAATTTTTTTCTTTAATTTTGCATATCATATATATCTCTATATCTGACAATATAATAGTATATTAAAGTACTAGTTTCATAACATACGTTTTTAGCGCACGAGTACAAGTTAAGAAAACGAGCCGCTTGCGGCGAGTTTTCTAAAGTACTACTGCGCTAAAAAACGTGTTATGAAACGAGTGCTTTATACAATTTTTTCTGTTTTGCTCTAAAATTTTAAAAGACTTACATTTAAATTGATGACTGAGTTAGGGATTTTTGTTTTGGATTGGCATTACAGTTTACACCATGTTTAAAATTCTAAGAACAAATGATATTTTGATATATTTTATAGTCATCTCTTCTCTTTTTTACTGGAATTAACCAAGCCACAATTTTAACATGGTAAAAATAACCTAAACACAAAATTTTGTAGAAAATTCAACTTTAAAGAGACATTGACATTTGCACGTAAAACGTCAAGCGATAGGCCAGGTCTGTTGCCGACCCAAAAGAACAAAAAGTACAGACCTCTTATGGGCCTATAAGAACACGCAAAATACGTGTGATTATGAGCTTATAAGAGTCGCAAAATAGAAAAAATACTATTGAACTTTAAATAATGTTTATTAAAATTTTGGTTCTGCAAAACATAAATCAAATTTTTATTATTCCTGAAAAATCGAGTCAACTGCATATAACCTCTTATGAATGCTGTACTCTTTAGTTGTGAGATATTAACTCGAAGGATTTTATTGACACATAATTGAATTCAAATGAAAAGAATGCATACACATTATATAGCTGCAAATAAATTAGTAACTTTAGTAACTCACGATTTTCTCAGTAGGTAAATAAAATTCTATTTTAAAAGTCTATACGCAGTAAGCCGAGATTTATGTAAGTGGTCGCTAGGCATTTCAAAAAACACGATTATTTTTTTAAATTTAAACACGACAAATGGTCCGCCTCACTTCATTTAAAAACTAGGAAAAACAATTAAAGTTATCAGTTTTAAATGAAGTGGGTGGAAGCCAAATTTTGTTATTTTTTATAAGGCACTATTTAAAACAAATATATCTGCTATATCCCATCGTGCAAAATACAAAAATTTTAATCTGTGCCAATTTAAACAAGCGAAATTGGCCTGGCACCTACTTAATTTGAAAATATAAAAAAAAACATAAAAAAGAAATTAATTGTCATGGTATTTTTAGTCAACAGAAATTCCATGATTTAGTGCCTGCCCACCATTTAAAAACTGAAAAAAATTTTAAATTTTGAAAATATGATCACTACCTAGGGCCGTAGTTATGAGGAAGGCCCCCTTCCCTCCTATCTTGAAATTCGAAAAAGTTGCATATTTAATGGGTAAAAAATATAAAAGTTGTAAGTTTAGCAGCAAGGGAAACTTTTTTTTTTAGTGATCAACTTTTTTGTCGAGGGAATAACAGTTGTAATTTGAGCAGCACCTAGTGGATCTTGAAATTAAAAGAAGTTGTAAATTCTACAGGGTGTTTTAGATTTTAAGCTTTCACGGCCATTAAGATATAAAGAACTTTCACTTTCGGGTTTAGACCCTGTTAATGGATTTTCACTTTCCGACGTTTCGTCTCTTACTAGAGACATCTTCAGGGATTAATCTGAAGATGTCTCTAGTAGTAAGAGACGAAACGTCGGAAAGTGAAAATCCATTAACACGGTCTAAACCCGAAAGTGAAAGTTTTTTCTACAGGGTGTATTTGAAATAGCGTAGGAAATTTTAACAGGTGATTCTACATGATAAAATATGACAAAAAGTTCCTATAAACATATGTCTAAAAATGCGTCATAAGGGAGCTACGCCCCTTTGAAATTGGCTAAAAAAATCGGTTTTTATTTAATAACTCAGGAACCCTTTGAGATATATTAACGAGGTTTTGCACGTGAATTAATCCTAATAAGGCCTATCTTTGTATGTCATTTTCACGTACTTATTTAAACCAGGGGTGTGCGAAACGGGGGGGCCTTATCAGTTTTTTGCCCCAAACTTTTTTCTGTGTAACTTTTTTGCAATTTTATTTTTGAAATATGATTCCTCAGGTCAAAATACATAAAAAAGGTATTACAACAGTAATACTTTAGAATTAACCGTTTTCGAGAAAAGTTCATTTGAAGGTGAAATTTCACGGTTCGAGAACGAAAAATTAAATACTAAAATGTCGAAAACCAAAATTTTAATGATGCGATGTTATTCTACATCAAAAACTAAGAAAAAAAGTTTCCATACATGTAGGTCGAAAACACGCTTTTAAAGCTACCATAGCCCTTTAAAAATGGTGCATATTTAGGAGACCATAGCTCCATTAGGATTGATTTTTGGAAGTACCTGTATATGAGTTTTTTTTCTTAGTTTTTAATGTACATTCGCCCTGCATCATTAAAATTTTGGTTTTCAACATTTTAGTATTTAATTTTTCGTCCTCGAACCATGGAATTTCACCTTCAAATGAATTTTTCTCGAAAACGGTTAATCCTACAGTATTACAACAAGAGTACCTTTTTTATGTATATTGACCTGAGGAATCATATTTCAAAAATAAAATTGCAAAAAAGTTACACAGAAAAAAAATTGGGACAAAAAACTGATAAGCCCCCCCCGTTTCGCACACCCCTGGTTGAAATAAGTACATGAAAATAACACATAAAAACGGGCCTTGGTAGGATTAGTTGACGTGCAAAACCTCGTTGATATATCTCAAAGGGTTCCTGAGTTATTAAATAAAAACCGATTTTTTTAGCCACTTTCAAAGGGCCGTAGCTCCCTTATGACGCATTTTTAGACATATGTTTATAGGAACTTTTTGTCATATTTTATGATGTAGAATCATCTGTTTAAATTTCCGACGCTATTTCAAATACACCGTGTATAGATTAAAAATATCAACATTTTTGTCGAGGGGATAACAGTAATTTTAAACTAAAAAACTTGTGTTTTTTGACTGTCTCCACCCTCACTAAATCCTCTTCGCCACGGCCCTGCAATGATCAAACCCCTTTTTAAGTCCATCACTGGGCACAGTATCACAAAATAAGAAACTCGATAAATTGCTTTATTTTCTACAAATTGCCGATGTTAGGATATAAACAAGTTCTTTTAAAGGTAAAAGTGATATATCGATGTATGTAGCACATTTTTTGGCAACAGATGCAGAGCGTAGGTGAAAGGTCTTGGTGAATAATTAGTTTTTAACAAAAAAAAAAATAAAAAACATTTTAGTACCATATTGTTATGTTAGATACACTAAAAGAAAATTTATGTACAAACTATTCTGACCTGATTAAGTAAAGGGCAGTAAGTGACATTGGTCAATAGCAGCGTTTTCAAAGTATTACATCAGGGTTGACGTGAAAACGGCGCTATGCGCAAATGTCGCTTACTGCCCTTTACATTAGCAGGGCAGTGTTACATTCGTTTATTTGACGATAAATATTATTGTCTAAGAGTTGGTTACCATTTTAATTATTTTCTCCCGGCTGCATTTTATATAAATATATCTTATCTTATAGTACATTCAAATCGCCAGGTTCTGGATCCGGCTCCTTTGGGTACTGGACGCCCCAAAAATGTGGTGAAATGAGGTAGGTAAAGGGCCCTAAGATCACGAATAATGCCGGTTAAGCCGGATAATTAATATAAATCTAATCATTTTAAGGCAATTTCACTTAAAAACGGCTTAATTTGGTTCTACTACCAGCCAAATTTTTAGAGAAATATCGGATAACTCGGATAAGCCGGATAACTTGATTAAGGGGTCACTTAAATATTACGTCACACTGAAAATCTTTTAAATGCCGCTAAACTTGATTCTCTGGACCTGTAATATTAAAATACTAAGAGAAAATGATAAATGTTGTGATTTTACCAAAAGGCGTTGTTTGATTATTACTTAACGCTTAAAGTTTAACAAGATTTTCTTTAGTATTTCGTTTAAAATAAGGTTGGTTGGACTCTTAGGCGCTGAAATAAAAATATTACATTTATTTTTTAGAAATTTATCTTTAATATAATGACGTCACAACGCACTAACCGTGAGTTGTGACGTCAGCAGCTTGCCGAGATGGAAGGACAACTATAATTTAGCTTAGATGACGTTACAAATCTACAAGTTTTGTGTCTCTAAAAAGTAAAAAATAAAAAAAAGTCGGTGCCAATTTCACAGCAAAAAATAATAAAATAATAAATAAATAATTGTTAGTAATTAATTTAGGGTATGGTGAAATTAGTACCGACTTAAGTATTTTTTATTTTTTACTTTTTAGAGACGTAGAAGTCGGTTCATTTTTTATTTTTACGAAAAGTTTTTATTAACAATTTTGGTTTTAAATGCAGAGTTTTTACTAAAGTTACTTCGAAATTTACTTCTCTCACGTAAGGTTTTAATTTTATTTTCCTTCGAATTTTTGTAATTTTAAACAAGGCATGCTACCAAAAGACCCGGGGGTATTTGAAATTAAACAAAAGCAAACATTAAAATTTACAATTATTGCCCATATAAAATACAATGTTTCTGGGTTCAGTGGTGCGTACCAGATTCCAAATACTAGAAATTCTTAATTAATTAAGTACATATGAGAAATCCAAATTAACATAATTTTAAATAGTTTGTATGTTAATGGCTCATTCAAAAACAAGATTGCTTTTTATCTTATTTCCGTTCATACAAAATATGAATCGGTATTGTTCAAAAGTGCGTAAGTCTGTTTAGTTTTCTTATTATTACACATCTCCAAAAAAATAAATTGGGAAACTTAAATAAGTAACACTCCTAAGGGGGGGGGTTAGTGTTTAAAGTATAATCCCTATGATCCCTACCCAACAGGGTTGCGATATAATGCGTTTTCTACAGATTTTGCGCCTATAAATCCAAAAATAAACGCAGAAGTACTCATCGCGTCAGGTTTTCAAAAAAATGAGCTAAAAAAACTAGAAATTATTTGTGATTTTCAGACTCTAATATTTGGTAGGGTATCCAAAATATAAAATCTCTGCGCTTTATTAAAGCTCCAACTGGGGTAGAAATTATATGACTTTTGCTAAAATTATACAGGCCCACAAAACAAAAAAAAGTTTTCTATGCTGGGGTTGAGACCCACCTATTCTTATGTAATTTGGGATGCTGAGCACGAATAAACTGTAATGACGTTTAATGTCAAAGTCAACAGATATATTTTATAATTTTAGATTTTATACATTTTTCATGGAATTCTTCTGAATCTCTTATATGAAATCAATAATGGACATAAGAAAACTGCCATATACTCTATGGATAAATGCAGATAAGAAAATTTTGGAACATACGGTTTTTATAAAGAACTTTCACTTTCGGGTTTAGATCGTGTTAATGGATTTTCACTTTCCGACGTTTCGTCTGAAACTAAGTTTCGAATCAACTTGTGTCACTATTTATGACGAGTTGTGGTTATTCACCCGTGACGAGGTTTTTCCTATCAAAGACTTCCATATTGCAGGTAAGTGGTAACCAGTGTCCCGATTGATATTGTTAGGATGCTTGATGATTTCTATCGATTCCCGTATCTTCCTTGGCATTTTTCTGTTTTCTGTTAATATTTGTTTTGTTTCAGACAAATTGATTTTATGACCTGTTTCATGTACATGTTCGGCTACTGCCGATAAGGAAATTTGTTTCTTTCTTATATTGCGCTCATGCTCTTGAAGTCTTGTAGAAATTTTTCTCTTAGTTTTCACCTATGTAAACCGTACCACAGGAGCAGGGTATTTTATATACGCCTTCTGAACTCAGGGGTATTTTGTCTTTTGTTGAAGTCAAACATTGACCTAATTTTTGGTTGGACCGAAATATAGGCTTAATATTTGACTTCTTCAAAAGTTTACCTATTTTATCCGTGATACCGCTTACATAGGGAAGTATAACTTGTGTCTGTCTGTCATTGTCACTATTGTCCTGTTGTTTGGGTCTGGGACTTCTGTATTTGTATATGGTCTTATTAATGTCTTTTTTGGTATAACCGTTCATGGTCAAGGCTTTGGTTAGTTTAAGGAGTTCTGTTTCTAGGGAATTCTTGTCTGAAATCATGAAAGCCCTATGAACAAGTGAATTAACTACCGAGCGTTTTTGAGAGGGATGGTGATGTGAAAATGCGTTTAGGTATCTGTCAGTGTGGGTTTTCTTCCTGTATACCGAGTGTCCTATTGAGCCATTTTTCGTTTTGTAAACCAAAACGTCCAAAAAGGGAAGTGATCCGTTGTTCTCAATTTCCATCGTAAACCGTATAGATTTATGTTGGGAATTGAGGTGATTTAGAAAACCTTGAAGGCTTTCCATGCCATGGGGCCAAATAGCATAGACATCGTCTACGTATCTGCGCCAAATTTTAGGTTTTAATGGAAATGACTCAATAGCTTTTTTCTCGAAGTATTCCATGAAAGCATTGGCCGCAGGGGGTGATAATGGGGATCCCATTGCGGCGCCTGACACTTGTTCATAGAACTCTCCTTGTATCAGAAAATATGTAGATGTCAGACAAGCTTCAAATAATTTACATAACTTAGGGTCAAGATTTCCAGTTGTAAGTAGGTCTCGTATAATATTTATTGTATCGGGAACGGGAACGTTAGTAAATAGAGATTCTACGTCGAAACTAACCATTATGTCCGAGGGGTCCAGGGTCACTGTCGATAAGGTTTGTACTAAACCCGAAAGTGAAAGTTCTTTATATCTTAATGGCCGTGAAAGCTTAAAATCTAAAATACGGTTTTTGTAATTAAAATAAAATAAATAAATATGTCACAGCACAGCAAAAAAAGTTGTCTGTGCTAGGGTTGAAACATACCTATTCTTATCTATTTTGGGATGCTGAACACGAATCTGCGATAAAAAAAACTCAAGTTCTAATTTTTTTGCTACACTGAAAAAACTGTCTAAAATTGTGAAAATGTCATCTGCAATTTCATTGTAGCAAAAAAATGAGCCCATGCAGTGGGCATGACAGATTTGTGTTCAGCATCCCAAAATACATAAGAATAGGTGGGTCTCAACCCCAGAACAGGCAACTTTTTTTTTGTTGGCCTGTGTTATTACTTAATAAATGTATATGATATTGAACCAATAATTTTTTATTGTACATACAATTGTATGTTGTTCTTTTTTAATTACATTTACCAATAATACACATGAAATACAAAATAATCTAAAGGCTTATTGCAAAAAAAAACAGCATATATGGGCTCAATTTGACCCCACTAGACTAACAGAGAAAAAACACCAGAATAACGGAAGGTTAATATCCTAAAACTTCCTAGCTCTTTCTATTAAAAAGGAAAGTAAAAAATATACCTACTGTGAACAATAAAAAAGATCAATTAATATAATACCTACACGGAAAGAAATTAGTGGGCTCTGCGCTATACATTATAAGATATTTGGTAACAGTGGCAAATTATAGTGATTTAAGCTATAGATTATAAGGCACACAATAACTAATAATGTTAAAAATAAATTGGAAACGATTATATATATTACAGACACGATTATATTTATTACAGGCACTATTATAAATATACAGAAATTTTATTATATTATAAAAATTATTAGCACGGACAATAATTAAATCTATTTAAGCTATAAATGCCATACTATTTGTTATATTTTATTATTCACTAAACAATTAAAGTATTTCATATAAATTTTTACACTGACTGCCATAATTGTAAGAGAAAGCCTTGTATTTATATAATAAGCGATTATAATTTGCTTGGTATGTGTGTTATAGCGCTCCTAGCTATAATTTTTTTTTTCCGTGTATATCATGAAAATTTCTCACACGTAAAATCATCAATTTGGGCTATGGCCATTTCTTAAACTTGAAAATATGTCAGTAGTTTTATTGTTTAACCTAAGGTCATATAAAACAATGAAAAATACTATTATAAAATCAAATATATATTAAATGCAAGATATTCTGTGTTTATATTGCAACATTTTTATATATAGATACATCAAAATAGCAATAAACATAACAATTACTTGCTACTTGTCCCCCATTTTTAACCGACTTCCAAAAAAGGAGGAGGTTATCTATTCGACGTGCGACTTTGTTTTTATTTTTATGTTTGTTCCCGCATAACTTTGGAACGGATGAACCGAATTTGATGAAGCCTTTTGCTACTTAAAGAAGACATTCCTAAGGTGGGCCTGTTTTAATTTGACGATCGGATAATGGCGGGTAAGCCGGATAATCAAGATAAATCTAATCGTTTTAGGGCAATTTCACTTAAAAGCGGCTTAATTTGGTTCTAATAGAAACCAAATTTTTAGAAAATGATCGGACAACTCGGATAAGTCGGATAACTTGATTAAGGGATCACTCAAATATTACGGCAGGCTAAAAATCTTTTAAATGCCGCTAAACTTGATTCTGTGGACCTGCAATATTAAAATACCAAAAGAAAATTATAAAATTTGTGATTATACCATAAGGCGTTATTTGATTATTATTTAACGCTTAAAGTTTAACAAAGATTTTCTTTAGTATTTCGTTTAAAATAAGGTTGGATGGACTAAAATGGTTGCGCTAAAATAAAAATACTACTAAATTTATTTTTTAGACATTTATCTTTAAGATGATAACGCCACAACGCACTAATGGTGCGTTGTAACGTCAGCAGCTTGCCGAGATGGAAGGACAACTATAATTTAGCTTAGATGAAGTTACAAATCTACAAGTTCTGTGTCTCTAAAAAGTAATAAATAAATTTTTTTCGCAAAAAAAATGACTTCTCTCTCTAAAAAGTAAAAAATAAAAAATAAGTCGGTGCCAATTTCACATCAAACAATTTAACAACATAACTAATTGTTAGTATTTAATTTAGGGAGTGGTGAAATTGGCACCGGCTTATTTTTATTTTTCCCAATTTCGGATATACGAAATTGGGAACAAATGTACCTACATAAATGATCTATCAGAAATTCGTAATTTCTTAACTTACCCAACACAAAAATACAACCTTTTATAAAGATTATAATAAATAATTATTTATAAAATAAATAAGCATGCGAATGCTACTGAGCACAAAACTGTCATTTGTAAAAAGTACAAACGATTTGTGCTGCCATTTAAGAGAGCAGCTCTACCGTTACCATATTACAGGACTAATTTAGTTTGACTTGTGGCTTCAAATAAAAGTAGGTTTCTGTTAGCCTCTGCACATAGTATCTTAGATACACTACTATCCGAAATTAGGAAACCACGAAATAAGGCGTCTTTCCTCTACATTTAAAAAATAGTATAAGCATTATTTTATTAGGAGTTTAATGTTAAAATATATTTTAAAGAATTACGGTTACTAAAAAAAGTTAATAAATATCTAAAACAGGTCAGCTGATTTAAATATTCATTTAATTGCTTCCCTGACCTATCATTTTATTATTTTATTTGTATCTAAATATAACTATTTACATATAAATCAATTAATCGATAATAGCTTTCCCCGACGAAAGTTTTGCGTTAGTAAAAAACTATTTTTTTTTCATTTTTCTAAAAAAGATAAGTATTCTTTTGTTGGCAGCAGTATTTATATTTGTTATAAGGTAAGTGAATACAAAAACGATAGGTTGGCAATATCGCCAACTGGTTATATTTTCTAAACTATTAAAGACTTACGATCCACACTAAAGTAGGTTTTGAAGGTCACTTATTTAGGAAACTTTAAATATTGTATTTAATATCCCAATTTATTGTAGTAGAAGTAATCACCAATAAAAAAAATACTCAATTTCTCTAGGCCTACGTTCCTTTAAACCAAAAAACGAAAAAAATTAAGAAAACTTTTTGAAAAAAAAATCAACTTACCCGAGTAAGGTAAGGGTACCCTCTTACCCCACCTTGATTTTTACCCAAAAAAGGTTCCAGTCTAGATCTTTAGATAAACAACCTATTACCCAAATTTGAAGTCTTTAGCACAAAGCATTCTCGAGTTATAGTGGTAACAAATTTTCCAGGCAGAAAGACCTACAGACCGACAGACGTACAGACAGAATTTTTTCTTTGACAGACATCATCTTTTTGAAAAACGTGAAACGTAAAAAAAGCAATAAACAATTTTCAGTTTTTTTTACTAACGGTTGTTCTGATTTTTGAGGCAAAAAATTGACGATTTTTGGATTTTTTTTTTCAGACGACCTGTATTATTTTTATGTACACAACTTTTTACTAGGTATTAGACAACTATTAAAGTTCACAAAAATATTTTTTTTTTGCCGTCATAAATAAATGTGCAGCAATCGCTGAAGTTAGACGCCTCAAAAATAACATGGCAAACGGTTCCATCGATAGCTCGTCCCCCAATGCAATGGTCCGAAACACAAAAATCAAAAACAGTCTTGTTAAAAAAGACATCCTTTAGTTCGCTAGTGTAGACATAAGTCAAAATTCCAAAAAACAAAAATTCCAAGCGTATTTTAGTGAAAAAAAAAACAAAAAAAAATACACTAGCGAATTGTCTACATGATTTTCGACAAAATACCAAAAGATTTGAGTCAATATGTTAAATAATTTTTTTTAATCGCTGGAACCGTTGTGAAAAATGGAATTTTGAGAAAAACGCGTTAAAAGTTTTTTTTTTATATTTTAAAGTATACAAAACAAGCACCAATAAAATTTTAGTTCTGCAGGTCGATTCTACAATAAAAACTGAACGAAAAAGTATTCTTTACCGAAAAACTAAATTTAATATTAAAGGAGTAATAGCCTTTTAAAAAGTAACATTGTTGTCACAGAATGTAACTTCCTCTTAATTCCATTTTTTTGAAAACGGTTGCTCCTACAGTGTTACACTATCTGACGTATTTCATGTATTTTTACTCAAGAAATCTATATTATTTACAAAAAAATAAAAAAAGATAAACATAAAAAAGTTTGGGGCAAAAAACTGATAAGCCCCCCCCGTTTCGCACGCCCCTGGTTAAAATAAGTACACAAAAATAACATAAGAAGATAGGCGTTATTAAGATTAGTTCATATGCAAAACCTCCTTGCTGTATCTCAAAGGGTTCCTGAGTTGTTAAATAAAAACCGAATTTTTTAGCCACATTCTCCCTTACGACGTATTTTTAGACATATGTTTATAGGAACTTTTTGTCATATTTTATGATGTAGAATCGCCCCTTAAAATTTTATAATTTTAATATTTTTTTATGTATATTTTTTAAAGTATATTTATATGTATAACTTTTTAAACCAGACAAATTTCGTCAAAATATTTTAGGAAAGTATTCTACACATATTGAGCAGTATAAAAAAATCATTTTTTTTTTTAAATCAAAAATTAGAACAACCCCTTAAGGACCACCCATAAATCAATTAACCAATAACTTATTATTTCGACTATGTATTTATGTAAAAAAAATATAGGATTTATTCTCGGGAAGATAAATAATTTAAATATTCTCGATATGGCTAATTTAGGTATTACCAGACAAATAATAACACGTTACTAGTAATATACAGTATTAAAAGCCGTTATTAAATTATTAAATATACATTTTTACATAGACATTTGAACATAATTATTTTACTAAAATTTATTTAATTAATTTAGTTTTTAAATTTTAATTAAAATGTAATTATAAAACTCGCTAAAAAAGATTAAAACATGTAACACAATTAAGCTATTACCACTGTTTTATCAAGATTTTTTTGACCTATAATGTGGATTTGTCATGCACTCTAAGCAAGTCCTAATTTCAATACATTTAAACAAAAAAGCTTATTATCTTACTCAAACTTATTACCTAGTCAAATGTACTCTTTGTTATACCAGGCATGGTGAGCAGGGGAGACCGGGGCTAGCTGTTGCCGGGGTAAGGGAACGTTCAAGTATTATTATTATTGTAGTGTTACGTCCATATTAATGGTATAGGAAGGGGGTCCAAAATGATCAAAATTTGCGTTACGTAATAACTTAATTTTTTTTTTTTACAGCACAAAGGCCATATACTACAAAATAATAAAATGAATAAAAATAAAAATAAAGCAAAACAAAATAATTATAATTTATAAATAAATAAAATGATTAGGTCACTTGTAAGAAACAAAGGCGTCGCCAAGTGGAGATTTGTGCAGAAACCCAAAAGCAGTCCGAAGATACAAACGCTTTTAGGAAAACATTAGGACTGGAGAATAGCCGCTTCACAAAAGAGGCGAGCAACTTGCGTCTCAGAGCATCCAGGGTATCTATTCGGGCAGAGGCAAACATTTCCGAGGCACTACTATAGCGCGGTAGTCTATGGATATTGCGATATGCATCATTATAGCATACGCGAAGAGTTCGCCACGAGGCCACCGTATGATCAAGCCAAATTTCACCACAGTATGCGTTAGAACAAAATGTCCTGAAAAGAGAGTTCTTAACCTCGACAGAGAATTTTCTAGCTAACATGTTTGCGCGGGCACAAAGGTTTTTTTTGTGACGCTGAATGTCAGAGTTGTCACTTAGCATATCATTGATAACGTGACCTAGGTATTTGATTTCGAACACGCGCTCAACAACAGAGTTATTTAAATAAACAGGAGGAACACAGAGGTCTCTATAATTTCTGGACTTGAACACTAAAACTTTACTCTTATTACTATTGTATTTAAGAGAACGTGATTTGGCAGTCTTCACATATTTTTATAAGCATACGTAGACCTTGAAGTGAGGGGCAAAGAAGGACCATATCATCGGCGTAGCTGATGCAGTTGACTTTTAGGCCACCAAGAAAGCATCCAGCAGGGGCTTTAGCCAGGAGAGTATGAAGGTCGTCAATGTAGGCATTGAAGGTATCAATAACGTTCACTAAGTTGTCTAAGTGCTTATACAGGGTGATTCCTAAGTGAATAATTCTTTTGCTTTCCCATTTTGTAAAACTTTCAAAATTTCGAAAAGCCTTGTATTCGTGCAAAAATTTTCAAACATTTTTTTTGGTAATTTTTGCGTTTTATGACGTTTTATTGTCAGTCGATCGTTCCGGGAAATTTTGTGTGCACGATTACTTAACAACGCTTTGAGCTAGAGACTTTTTTTGGCATACATGTATGATACCAAAAGTTCTTGCTCGGGATTGTTTTTGATGAATATTGGGGTTCGAAAAGGGGGGCAAATGGGGAAAAATTCATTTTTTTACAAAAAAATTGAAAATTGCCATGTAGGAGTTTTTAAGGTTGCTGAAATTGAATCTGATGATAAAAATTTCTAGCTCCACCCCCTCGGTTAAATATTAAAAAAAAAACTAAAAAACAAAAAACTTGCATTAATTTATTACAAAATGCGTCTAATACGGTACTGTGTAACTTGTATATAAAGGTTTTTTTTACAGTTTTTAATGTATTATCACCTTGTAGTATTGAAGTTTTTATAGAGCATTATTTGGTTCCTATTTTTGATGCTCAGAACGTGAAATTTTGTCTTCAACTGCAATTTTCTCAGGAACGGTTGGTCCCACGGTGTTATATTATACTATTATTTTTATTACAATTTTAAAGGAGCGTAGCTCCCTTAGGGCTCATTTGCGGACCAACCTTTATAGGAACTTTTTCTGATATTTTGGAGGCAGAATCATCTCTTAAATTTTGGCATGCCAGTTATTGATCACCCTGTATGTTTATAGAACCTTTTTTTATATTTTCTATTGACGCTATTTTAAATACACAGTGTATTATATGAGGCGTATAGTGCAAGAGTGGCCCATCTCAGTTTATGGAAATATCGAGATAATGGCTATTTACATTTCTCCGATTTTTTAATCTTTGATCTAGGACGCATTATTTTATTTAAAATTTTTCTGTTAGGGTTTTTATACTCAACCAACATTAAGGTAATGTATGACAAACAAATTTTACTTTCTTTTCTTCCTTAGAGAAAAAAATTGGTGGGTCACTATTGCACTATACGTTGTGTTCATTTTGGGCCACTATTGCATTACGAACGAGATCTGACCTTCAATAATACGTTTTTTTTTGTGTAGATCTAACCTCACATTTTACTTTGAAATTTTAATGGAGATTTCTCCCGTTAGATTAGACAGGGACAAAAGTTCTACCCAAAAAGGATAGAAGACATACATACACTCCCATTTCCACCCAACCAAACAAATTCTGTATTTGTTCTTTGTTGAACAAATACAATATTTACTTGGCCGGGCGAAAAGTGTAAATATATTACTTAAAGAAATTACTGGCGCCATCTAAATTTCAGTAGAATTATCTTATTTTACAGATTCTCATTAGCTATGTTCGTTCGTGCCGCTCACTGCTCACTGCTACACTTTCCGGCCAAGCAAATATATACTGTATTTGTTGTATGAAAAACAAATACAGTATTTATTTGGTTGGCTGGAAAGTGTAGCACAAATGAGATAGAGATAGGGTAGACGTCTTTTGTTTCATAATTCTAGTTGTAGAGAGCTCCATTATTTTTACATGTGAAAGAAATGTTCGTTATTTAATAACAGAATAGTCAAAATACCAATAATTATGCTCTGGAATAGTTAAATAAACGTTTTTTTACTGTTCTTGGAGTAATTACCTTTAAAAATAAAGAATAACTAAATGGATTTCAGTTTCTATGATCTCAAAGTTTAAGGTAAGTTGTAATTATTTTTTATTAATAAAGAAAAATGTACAAAATTGGTAACATAACGCTCCTGCATTTTTGCAGAAAATGATTTGTTTTGGGGCGAACAAATAACTTTCTCGATAAAACAATTTTGGCTTTTTTAAGAAACTTTCTAAAAATATTTTTATCTTGGTAAAACTTGCCATTTTTAATGATGCAGTTGGCTTTTTCAACATCCCCAATAATACGTTTGACTGGTAGCCTATACTTGTGGGCCACTCTTGCACTAATAAAAGCAATAATTTTACTAATGCAATATTGCTTTAAATGCTTGTATCGTGCCAAAAAGAAAACCCTCTATTATGAGGGTGGTATGTAATGAAAGATATAGATGTCCTTATTACATTTATAAAAAAAAACGCAAATCTCAAAAAAATACATAGGGGCGACTCTTGCACTATACGCCTTATATATACATCATTTAATTTAGGTACATCAGCCATCATGCTTTAAAAACAGCCATAGTACAAAGCAAAACCGTACAATAGGATGCAAATTAGGAACCTCAAAACTAACAATAAAAACAAACAGTTAAAAACCGAAAAAATCGTTTAATAAAATGTGATTCAATTAGATATAAAAAGAGCTGGCTGGCATAGTTTTCTTTTTTTATATAAAACCATTACATGTAAAAATCAAAAGCGTAACGCCTGTTAGTAATAACTTAGTAATGGAACTAGATATTAAACTTACAATATCAAAGTAATAGCCACTTTTAATAAGCCCGAACAATAGTTATTTATGGTACAAGTGGGTAAAGTAAGATATTGCCCATAAGAAAATTAACCTGCGAGGCGTCAGCCAATCAGGTTAATTTTCGAGAGGGCAATATCGGTTTACCCATGAGTGCCATACAAGGTTTTATCCAATAAATAGCTTAGAAATTCATATTTTTATTAAAGATTTTAATGACATTTACAAGAAAATAATTTGACAAGTGACAGTTGAGTGGGTAAAATAAATAATTATCCACTCAATAAAGTAAAAGCCACTCGGGGCTTATTATTGAGTTTATCTATTTAAAATAAAGCTCGTAATTGTCGCATTATCTGTATGTATTGTATAATAGTTATTTATGGTACTAGAGGGTAAAGTAAGATATTGCCCATGAGAATATTAACCTGCGAGGCGTCAGCCAAGCAGGTTAATTTTCGAGAGGGCAATATCGGTTTACCCATGAGTGCCATACAAGGTTTTATCCAATAAATAGCTTAGGAATTCATATTTTTATTAAAAATTTTAATGACCTTTACAAGAACATCATTTGACAAGTACAGTTGAGTGGGTAAAATAAATAATTATCCACTCAATAAAGTAAAAGCCACGCGGGGGTTATTATTGAGTTTATCTATTTAAAATGAAGCTGTTAATTGTCTCATTATCTGTATGTATTGGATAATAGTTATATATGGTACTAGTGGGTACGCCTCGCAGGTTAATTTTCTCATGGGCAATATCGGTTTACCCATGAGTGCCATACATAGTTTTATCCAATAAATAGCTTAGGAATTCATATTTTTATTAAAAATTTTAATGACATTTACAAGAAAATAATTTAACAAGTGACAGTTGAGTGGGTAAAATAAATAATTATCCACTCAATAAAGTAAAAGCCACGCGGGGGTTATTATTGAGTTTATCTATTTAAAATAAAGCTGGTAATTGTCTTATTATCTGTATGTATTGGATAAAGTATATTTTCTTTCTTTTTTCAAAATAAAATAAGCATTGATGAAAGTGCAAATTCTTTGTAATTGGATCGGGTTATGCAATGGTATGTTAAGCCACATTGTAAGATGGCAGTAAATTGATAAACTTTTTCCATAATAACTTTTAAACATTTTGATTAAAGCACTTAAAATTAAGCACTTGCTTCAGTGGTTCGTGTGTCATAAAGATATTAAGTAAAATGTTTTATCCACGGCCGTGATTAATATACCTATTAATCACGGGTCTGTAAAAATAAACCGTTTAAACTTCAAAACAGCCGTGGATAAAGTATAGTTTTCTACTCGCGTATAATAGCTAATAATCATTCGGGTGATTAAAATTCACCCTCAATTATTATACACTCATTGAATAATATACTATTATCCACGACCGTGATTAATGGGCCTATTAATCACGGGTCTATAAAAATAAACCGTTTAAAATTTAAAACGACCGTGGATAAAGTATAGAATTATACTCGGGTATAATTATTCGGGTGATTAGGCCACTCGCCGATCGGCTCGCGTCCCATATTGATTAATAGCAATTATTATACGCTCACTGAATAATATACTGTTGCCACCTACTGTCATTTCACAATGTAGGTTAGCATGTTATTGCAGAACACAGTTCAATTGTTAAATATGAATTGTATAGGTACATGCAAAAAAGTGTAGGTATCTTTAAGTTTGTAAACATTTTTTTTAGTTTATTCTGGAGTAAGATAATATTAATAATAAAAATAATGAAAGAGATTTTATAAGATTACCTTTAAAAAATAATACTAATGTATTAAAAACTATTAAAAAAAAATAAAAATCACCTTTATAAACACAAAAACTACACTAAATAATCCTTAAAGTTCTATTTTTTCAGTTGCATTAACTGAAAAATGTGCAATAACAATACGCGAAATAGTTCACTGTAGCAGCACACTACAAAGGTATAATAAATAAAATAAAAATAATTATAAAATTAAGAAATAAAATTAAAATAAATACTTATAAAAGAAAATTTATAAGTTATTACCTTTTTAGCTGATGGTAATTTGTTAAAAACTCCTTATTCTTTAACAGAAAAATAAAAACACTCTCATAAACACAAAAACTGCACTGAAGCAACTCTAAAAATAATCCTCAACGTTTTTTTTTCAGTTACATTAACTGAAAAATGTGCAATAACAATACGCGGAACAGTTCAATGTACCAAGCACACTATAAAGGTATGACAAACCGGCAAAACACCTGAAGCACGTGGTTACCAACCGACAAGTGAATGCGCTCGGACTTCTTGATCTATCTTCAGAATTGCTTGATGGGTTTGGTGAGAGTTAAAAGAAGAGTGGATAGCGGATTTTCCAGCAGTGTGATTATTTTTCTACTTTTCTGATATTTGTACGTGGTCTGGAAACGATTTTTAGCTCAACTTTCATACAGAGCGGTCCAAAAGTCACCCCCCCCCCTCTTAACTTTTGAACCAGTTGAGATATCGACTTCAAATTTGGAACCTTTAAATAAGACAACTTAAACTATTTTTTAGCATATATTTAATACTTGCAGATCTTAAAATGTGGGCAGGGGGGCTTGGGAGCACATTTTTTAAATGGAAAGGGGGGTCGTGTAATACATACATACATTTAAAAGCTTATAAAATTCTCCATTTAACTCTATATTTTTAAATTTAAAAAAAAATGGGTTTAAAGTGGGGTTGAAAATGGGTATTAATGTCAAAATACCTCTAAAAAAAACAAATAATTTTTTAAAAACGCCTAATTTCATCATAAAAAAATGTTAATTATAATTTTAAACTAATTTTAGTTGACATGAATAAAAATTCATAAAAAAAAACTTAAAAAATCGAATGTTTTAGCACAAAAAATTGAAAAATCAAAACCTTAAAAAACAGTTTTAAAAAAATTTAAAATATTAGTTTAAATAGAGAATTTTATAAGCTTTAAAATGATGTATCACACGACCCCCCTTTCCATTTAAAAAAATGTCCCCCATGCCCCCCTGTCCACATTTTAAGAGCTGAAAATATCAAATATATGCTAAAAGATTGTTTAAAAGTTCTAAATTTGAAGTCGATATCTAAACTGGTTCAAAAGTTAAGAGGGGGGGGGGGTGACTTTTGGACCGCACTGTATAACCAAAGTTTTTTTTTTCATATTTTAATTATTTAGAGCTTTGGAATCCTTTTAAGACCAAATTTAAAAAAATCTATCGATGCGTTTTTAAGAAAAACGATTTTCATTTGTCTTAACAAAAAAATATTACATATTTATTTATTTTTTTTTGATATTCAGATTTTACGTCAAAAAGTGAGACAAAAAGTTTCTATGAACATTTGTGTTAAATGGCTTCTTACAGGAGCTAGAAGACGTTTAAGGGACATTTATAGAATATTATTCACTTCATAACTCAGGAACGGTTTAACTTATTGACTTGAAATTTTTACTGTAGTATGCAAGTTGCATAATGCAACCAATAAACATTATCATTTTATGACATAAAAAAAAAATATTTAACCAGGGGCGGACTTACAGTTTTACATATAAATTATGAGGCACACGATAAAAATAAATTACATTAAATTACATAGCCCGTAAATGGTAATATGTTGCCATAGACCGGAATGGTAAAAATTACATAGTCCATAATGGTAATATTTTGCATAGACCGGAACGGTAAAAATTACATAGTCCAGAATGGTAATATTTTGCATAGACATTAAATGTGAAAAAAAATATTTACTACTTAGAAAATGTTTGTTCCAAATTACAAGTCTCTGTGTCAAAGCTTTTTTGAAATATCGTAGCGTAAAGTTCATTTGGTTTAATAAACCAAACGATTTGCACCCTTAATACGAGTATAAACTGCTTACATCTTTCTTTAAAGATCTATTGGTTGATAAAGAATGTAATTTATAATGAACGTAAATTTTAGGCCACAAATAAATCATTTAAATATCGTACATAAATAATATTTACCTTTTTTACACTTTTAACACTTTAACCTAGCAGCATGCGTCGCTATCTCTCTAACAATAACAATATTAAACAGTCCGTGTCATGATGCGACGCCTTCTTGGTTATTGTCCAAAGCGCACGCGCGTCTTAAAATAACATAGCCCGACATTGCAAAATTATGTAAAAATATGTAAATCAATGTAAATATATTTTTTTACATTCTTTTACATTATTTTACATTCTTTTACATTCTTTTACATTCTTTTACATTATTTTACATTCTTTTACATAAATTCATGAATTATGCATAGTCCAGAATAGTAAATTTACTATTCCGTATTATGTAAATTCATGTATTTTTACATTATTTTACATGCAGTTTTTACAGTGCACCCATTATCTACCCCCCGGGTCAAAAACTTAATTTTAATAAAGCGTTAAATGGTTACATTTTTTATAGTTCAGTAAAAATTTCATGTTAATAAGTTAAAACGTTACTGAGATATGAAGTGATAAATATTCTAAAAAAGCTTTTTTAAAGTACGCTAGCTGCCTTAAAAAGCAATTTAGCTCAAACGTCTATAAAAACTTTTTTCTCACTTTTTGACGTAAAATCTGAATCTAAAATAAAACAAATAATGTTGCAAAAAAAGAAACAAAACAAAAATCAAAAAAATTGAAAATGATAGTTTTTTAGTAGTAGTAGTAAAATGTAAATGTTTATTTCCCACCTGGGGGGCAGTTTTTTTTTAAACAAAAAAAATAAAAAATAAACTATTTTTTTATTTTATTTTTTTTATTTAGAAAAAAAATAGTTTTTTTCTTATTTTTACTTTTAAAATTGGTAGACTTATAATAAAAGTAAAGTTTCCTAAAAAAGTTACGTTAATCGGAATTTTCTTTCAGCTTTTTTCTATTTTTTTAAAAGTTTAACACCCCAGAACTTTTTTGTTTTTGGGGGGATTACTTTCAAAAACTATAGTGTTTTTGCCCTCGTAGAACTTAATTTTTCCTGAAAGTCCAAAATAAAAACTAACCCCTTTAATCCTTGATTCTGTGGACCTGCAATATTAAAATACCAAAAGAAAATTATGAAATTTGTGATTATACCATAAGGCGTTATTTGAATATTACTTAACGCTTAAAGTTTTACAAAGATTTTATTTAGTATTTCGTTTAAAATAAGGTTGGTTGGACTCTTGGTCGCTGAAATAAATATACTACTAAATTTATTTTTTAGAAATTTATCTTTAAGATGATAAAGCCACAACGCACTAATAGTGCGTTGTGACGTCAGCAGCTTGCCGAGATGGAAGGACAACTATAATTTAGCTTAGATGACCTTACAGATCTACAAGTTCTGTGTCTCTAAAAAGTAAAAAATAAAAATCTTTCGCAAAAAAAATGAACCGACTTCTGTCTCTAAAAAGTAAAAAATAAAAAATAAGTCGGTGCCAATTTCACAGCAAACAATTTAACAAACATAAATAATTGTTAGTATTTAATTTAGGGAGTGGTAAAATTGGCACCGGTTTATTTTTTATTTTTTACTTTTTATAGACAGAAGTCGGTTCATTTTTTTGCGAAAAGTTTTTATTAAAAATATGCACAACATGTTAACTATTTATTTTAGTGTTTCTTGTGCTTTTTTCTTAATTATTTATTTTTATTCTTGGGTATTGGGCACATTAAGACGATAAGTTTCTTAGTATATTTTAATTTTAAGATTCTAACGTTTCGCTCATGCTTGAGCTTCTTCAGAGTTGTGTACAGGACATCACAAGGAACGGAGAACCATTGCACACATCAGTATTCTGCGCACAAAATACTGATGTGTGCAATGGTCCTCCGTTCCTTGTGATGTCCCATATATAACTCTGAAGAAGCTCAAGCATGAGCGAAACGTTAGAATCTTAAAATTAAAATATACTAAGAAACTTAGCGTCTTAATGTGCCCAATACCCAAGAATAAAAATAAATAACAACATGTTAACATGTTTCATATTGAATTTAGATTTTGTAACTGAGTTATTGGTTTTAAGCATTAATATTTAATTTAATACAACCAATACCATTTTTTTTGCATTTTTTTGCATTTTTTTGCATTTTTTTGAATATCCAATCAGTATAAGTTCTGGTTTGATCCAGAAGGTTATCATCATCTGAAATATTTATGTTAAAATTTACAACAAAAAAATTAAATAGTTATTTAAAATGAGGCCAACTGCATTATTAAATCTAAATGCGTTATTAAAATGCGACTATTTTAACGATATAATTAAAGTTCATCTTTATTTCCCGGCCTTACAAGGTCTTGTATATTTTATCATAAAACAATTAATTCAGAGAAATGTTTCCAATAATGTCAAAATTAATAAATATCACTAGGCAACAAATAGCAACTGTTTTTTTGCCTTGATCTGAAAGTAAGTTTTTCTTATTAATTCAAGGGCGTAGAATCCGAATCTCTTCTTAGAAAAATTCCAGCACCTAAAATTTTTGAGATATTAGTCCAGGAAATAATGACGTTTTTTTTTAAATCTTAAAAAAAAAATTAGTGTATATTAAAAAAAATACGAAGAATTCAAAAATCTATATGCCAAGGAAATACTGTCACAGTAAGTACGCGAAAAAAAAAGCTTAAAATGAAAGTACAGAGTTTACTTAATTTGTGGCAAAACTATCAAATTTGTATAAAAATTTTATAGGACTTAATTTGTAGATTATAAAATTCTCTATAAAAATATTTATTTTATTTTATTAACATAAGTATTTTGCTTAGTTTGTTTGTAAAAAGTAAATTAATGAAAAAGAAAATTAAAGCACACAGTGTAAACTTTTTTCCCGAGCCCAAAAAATATATTTTTCTTATCAATTTAAAGGCGCAGAATCCGAATTTGACATAAAAAAATCCAGCACGTCTTATTTTTTAAAATTTGATACAGGCCAATTTAAAAATTATTTATAAAACAAAATATTGTGTATTTTTTGTCGTTTTTTTAATGGTTTTACATTATAAAAATGTTACTTTATTGCATAAGAACCATATTACGTAACATTTTTTTAGTTCATTTTTGACCCCCTAGTAATGTTTTTTTACGATTTTTAGCATGAGTACGTGGTGATAGACTTGTTCCCTTATGCACCCTTCTCTTTACTTCCTAACCCTACTTAGTTTTGTCACAGGATCCATTTTTTTCTTAATATTTTTTTCATAATATCCCTATCTATTCTACCTATGAATTTAAAGTTTCCATATTCTAAGGAGTATTTTTTAACTAATATTGAGTCGCCGAATCTAAATTTGTCCTCGGAATATTTTTATCTCCCATGAGTTTATAACAAAAGAGGGCTAAAATAATGATTTTTTTATCACTTTTATCTCATTTTTCTCAGAAACCTTAGGCAATAGAAATATTCTGAGGCCAGATTCGGTCTCAGCGACACAAAATTAGTTAAACAACATATGACTTCAATCAGGGCAAGAAACCGTGTTGCCTAGTGTAATTATATTAATAAACAAATACATACAAATGATAATAAGATTAACTTTCCCTCAAATAATTGCAAAGATCCTTACAAATATTTCTTAAAAAAATTATATCACGCTCCCTTCAACATGCACGCAACTGCGTGCAAAGCATAAAAAGTTTATTACTTTCTAACGAAAAAATATATGTATATTCAAAATTATTTTATTAATATTAATATTGCAATTTTTAATCTTAATTATATAAAGCTTTATAAAAGTTTTCAAAACATTATTTTTTAAGAAATTTTTAAGAGGGAATGCTTTGCTTTTGTATGTAAAAAAATAAAAATACTAACGGTTAAGTGAGGATGATTTTATTTTATAATAACACCGGCACACAAAAAAAAAATTAAGTAGAATGTGCATTTGACCGGAGCTACCTACGGGTACGTATTTTGGTCCGCTGAATCCGGATTCGAGGTCAGTTTGACCCCTACACCCTCGAAATTTTGAGAAAACTTCGAAAAACCGTAAAAATGATGAAAATCGGCAGTTTTAATGATAAAAAAATTTTTTGGAACTAAACTAAGCGTGATTTTCATGTATTTCGATCCGCTGAATATGAATCGAAACTTTATTGAGACCACGAGCCGTTTTAAATGTAAAAAAATCACACAAACCCTCCAAAATTATGTCTTGTGTTTTTCACAGATTTCAAGTTATTTGATATATCTACGTTATAGAGTATTTATTTTAGGCATTAAATCATGTTCAATCAATTTTTTTTTCTGTTATGAATGGTCATTTTTACAATTTTTTCGAATTTTTCCAGCTTTAGAGGGTGATTCGACTGAAAAAATTAAGATGCGAATTGAAGACATCAAAAGATATAAAATTTTATCTGAATTGGACCAGAAGAAGTTTTTTTATCATGAAAACTATATTTTTTCGGAATTTTCGAGAGTTTTCTGTGATTTTTTCACATTTAAAATGGCTCGTGGTCTCAATAAAGTTTCGATTCATATTCAGCGGATCGAAATACATGAAAATCACGCTTAGTTTAGTTCCAAAACATTTTTTTATCATTAAAACTGCCAATTTTTATCATTTTTACGGTTTTTTGAAGTTTTCTCGAAATTTCGAGGGTGTAGGGGTAAAACTGACCTCGAATTCGGATTCAGCGGACCAAAATACGTACCCGTAGGTAGGTCCGGTCAAATGCATTTTCTACTTAATTTTTTTTGTGTGCCGGTGTAATTAAAGCAAAATATTTTACAAAAATAGGGTATTAATAATAAAAAAACCAAGACACAATTTTTAAGCTCTTTCAAATAAGGTATCTCAAGAATAAGAATTTAATTAAAAATAAAACAGGGTGGCTGGTAGCTAAGGACTATAAGTTACAACCCCCACGAATTAAACTGAAATTATTTATTTTTAAATATTAACCTATTTTTTTGAATGTTTAGTTACAATTATTTTGAATTAATATCAGGGTTGGTGTATTTTCTTTTTTAAATCAATACATAGTATGACGTATCACAAGATTGGGGTTACTATTTAAGATTTGATTAATGGGGTAGCTGGATTTTTTTTTTTAAGTTGTACCTACCCTTCGGTAGGAACACTGTGGCATTCAACCGTGTCGGTTATGGCTCATTTATATGTAATTCAAAGAATAGAAATTTTAAAGACACCACTACCAACCACTAAAAAGTCTAACCCCAAGCGGGATTCGAACCCGCGACCTCAGCATTACAAATCCAATGATCTCTGTCCTACACTATCGAGGCCTGCTTGTTACCTAAACAAGCCGTTACGGTTAGGGAGTGAGAGCTATAACCCCCAAAAATAAAATATTAAATCGCCCCATCGAAAAAACAAATTAACTTAGTTTTCAGAACTTTCACATTGTGCTTGATTTGTGAGATATTTCAGGTGGGGTACATATCTTCACGGCTTGTTTTTTTTACAGTTTTTTGCCTATCAATAGTTAATTATTATCGGTAACCACGCAAAATCATAATTGATCATTTGTAACAATTTAACATCCTTTTTGTAATGCAGGATATTATGAAATAAAAAAAAATATTTTATTAGAAAATATTTAATTGGGGTATTTATATAACAGAGTGTTATTAATAACAAATCAGTAATCTTTTAATTAAAACACTGATACACAATATAATTTTATCGAACTGCATGTTATAGAACTGCATATAATAGGTATTAAAACTTTCTATGATACATTTCTAAAAAATAAATAAAATTTTATTTAGAAGGTGCACCAGTAAAATGTACTTGGGACACAAAAGAACACATTTTTGCTTACAGTTTCCCAGACAGCACATGATATCTTAAAGAAGTCTTTTTTAGATCTTAATTATGTCTGGATGCCTAAAGACATAAAAAAGATATCTTACGGACTTCTTTTTAGGCATGTTTAAAAGATATCTGATTATGAGGTCTATAAGATGTCTTTTAAGTATCGGTACAAGACATCTTAACTTCGATACTCATCGCTAAAAACAAATTAACCACAATCAACTATTAAAGATCTTTTTTGACAAACAAATTACTTCTCATTCTAATTCTTATTGCGCTTTTTACATCAATACGACCGTACCTAGAAACGTAAATAGGAGGGGCTATTATGTTGTAAAGTCGCCTGTGCAAGGCGTCAGTAAGGCGTCTTAAAAAAGATGTCTTAAAGACCTTACCTTTTGTAACACACGACGTCGTTAAGATGTCTTTAAGATGCATATACGGCGAAAACCGACGTTTTTAAGACGTCTTGAATGGCTAGCGACGACATCTTTAAGATCTCTTTAAGTCATCTTTGTGCTGTCTGGGTTACGAGATATTTATAAACCAAATCTACATAAATATATACAGTTTAGACAAAAAGTCCTTAAAATTATACAATACATTTAATTTTTTATTTATTAAAAAAAAAACTTAATTTACTTAAAAACGGAAGTGAAAGAAAAAAAAAGGATACATTTTGTAGCTGTTACAATAGCGCATCAAAAACGTTTTTACACAAATTTTGTATTTTTCCCACATTTAGCAAATAAATTAGAATTTTATTTATAAAAAAAAACAAATCTTGTATGTTAATAAAAAAAAAATAAAAAACGTACCTTCTAAAAAAAATAAAAAGTTTTAAATGATTTTCTTTGAATGTAACATCTGTAACTTCGACTGGAATTGATAAAATGTAAGGTATAAGGGCTCAAAATTTTTGTGTAGTCATGAACTTGTGCTAAAAGCAAGATTTATTGTTCTGGAAGCTAAACTTGCCCTTAAACGGAGGGTTAACTAGGGGTACTTAAATTGAATTTTATACCAAACTATCTCACATTTTATTAAACATAACTGGATCCCTTTAACTTTTTCTTGAGATACTTTATGATTTACTACTTTTTTTGGTGCTTGGGGGTAGTTTAACCCTCTTTGTGGGGGTGTATTTTTATGGAATCCAAGTGTGATACCCATTTACGTGTTTTTTATGTTTTATATGACAGAAAAATGTGTTTTTTAAATATTTTTATTTTTTTATTTTTTAACCCCTTTAAGAGGGTGAACAATAAATCTTGCTTTTCGCACAAGTTCATGACAGACAAAAATTTTGAGCCCTTATATGTTACATTTTATCAGTTCGAAGTTACAGATGCTTGAAAGAGGCTAAAAAACCTCTTTGTTTTCTGGGTCCAAAAATGCAAAAATTCTATACATTTTGTACCCATTGTTTAGAAATTTAAGCTATAAAAAATTGCTTTTGATTGAAAACAACCCAGTTTTGGGGGGTGTCCAGGGACTGAAACTCACCAGTTATAAGTCTTTTTTTACACAAAAAATAATATTTAATATTTATAAGTTCACAGTTTATATAATATTTAAACATGAGATAAAAAGTAACTTGATTCTAATATAATATATAATATTTTTAGCCTGTTCACCTAAATCTAGGATTTGTGTGTGAAAACAGACCACTCAAGCTTAAAAATTGTATCACATTGTATAAAAAATATATTTTCATCGCTACAATTATATACTTATATAAAACAAAAAACAAAACAAAAATATGAGTATGTGCTGAGGAAATTTTAAATGTATGTAAAAGTAAAAATTCTGAAAAGTTAAAGATAAAAAAGAAATTTAGGAGGAAACTGTTGACATCGATTTAGAAAATGGAAAAAGGGGTAAGTGGGTAGGTAAGCAAATTTATATAAATAGTAACTTTTACTGCAAAATAACTCTTATAACGTATGTAAATTAGCATTAATATAATTTTTAGCGTCTTTCCTAAATTTTTTATAATGTAAAATTTGTATTATTTCTCGTGGAAGAAAATTATAGAATTTTGGTGAAAATAGAAAAAATATCTTTGCGTAAAAGATGTTTTAAAAAAAGGGAAATATTAAGAATTTGCTTGTCAAGTATCATAAACTTGTGCCCCGATATTTTTATTTTTGTGCATCCATATTATACACTGAAAAACCTATATATTCCGTATTCAGATAATCAATTTGAAATTTTTGCTAATGGATAAAAGTTATAATTTTCTCTAGCAATCTAGTTCACTTATTTATTTATTTTTTAATAATTATTTTATTTTATCATGTTATTATATCTGAGCTTGCAAGTTGACATGTGATATTAAAATTAATTTTTAATGATTTGCAATCAAATTTCTTAATGTATAATGAAGTGAAAGGAAAAAGGATGACTTTTTCATATAAGTTTACAAGCATCTAATAAGTATAATTTACACTAATCAGGAGTGCATTTAAATTTTAAATTAAATATCGTCTGGAGAACTGTTTAAATGATTTTATTGTTATAATAATTTAAATAATAAATACGTTTCCTACGTTTCCTAGAGAAAACTCATTGTTATAAAATAAAGTAAGAAACAAGAAATGATTTTGTATCGCACATTTTTATTTATTGTGGAATCACAGTTCATTTTTACCTAGTTTGTAAATAGCAAAATATATATTTAATGCTACCAATTTTTTTAATAACACTAGGCAACAAATCTCAACTTTTTTTTTGCCCCGATCGGAAAGTAAATTTTTCTTACTAATTCGAGGGCGTAGAAACCGAATCTGACATTAGAAAAATTTCAGCACCTAAAATTTTTGAGATAAAAGTCCAGGAATAATGACGTTTTTTTTTTTCAAAATCTTAAAAAAAAGAGTAGGATTTAGAAAATTTTAGGGTATATTAAAAAAAATACGAGGAACTCAAAAATATATATGCCAAGGACCTACTGTCAGAGTAAATATGCGAAAAAAAAATAAAAAGCTTAAAATGAAAGTGCAGAGTTTACTTAATTGCTCTTTTGTGGCAAAACTATCAAATATGTATAAAAATTGTATAGGACTTAATTTGTAGATTATAAAATTCTCTACAAAAATATTTATACAAATATTTTTTTATTTTGTTCGTAAAAAGTAAATAAATGAAAAAGAAACAAAATTACACACAGTGTAAACTTTTTTTCCGAGTACAAAATATATATTTTTCTTATGAATTTAAAGGCGCAGAATCCAAATTTGAACTTAAAAAAATCCAGCAAGTCTTATTTTTTAATTTTTAGTACAGGCAATCGTGACAATTTAAAAATAATTTCTAAAACAAAATATTGTGTATTTTTTTTTGTTTTTTTAACATCATAAAAATGTTACTTTATTACATAAGAACCATATTACGTAACATTTTTTAGTTCATTTTGACCCCCTAGTAATGATTTTTAACAATTTTTAGCATGAGCACGTGGCGATAAGCTTGTCCCCTTATGCACCCTTCTCCTTACCCTCCACCCCTACTTAGTTTTGTCACATTATCCATTGTTTTAAATATTTTTTTTTTCATAATATTCCTATTTATTCTACCTATGAATTTAAAGTTTCCATGTTTTAAGTTGGGTATTTTTTAACTAATATTGAGTCGCCGAATCTAAATTTGTCCTCGGAATATTTTTATCTTGCATGATTTTAGAACAAAATAGGGATAAAATAATGATTTTTTAACATTTTTATCTCATTTTTCTCAGAAAACTTGGGTAATAGAAATATTCTGAGGACAGATTCGGTTTCAGCGACCCAAAATTAGTTGAAAAAGATATGACTCCAATCAGGGCAAGAAACCGTGTTGCCTAGTGTAATTAAAGTATACTTTTTAATATAAAACCAAATTCAAAACCTTGAATATAGCTGCAAGCCAGAAAAACGAATTTCATTTGTTGCAATAAAACTACGCGATTAAAAAAATATAGATTTGACAGCTGATATTACGCCAAAAAGTAAGAAAAAAAGTTTACATGGTTTGTGCTTAATGGCCACCAGGGCTCTTTCAAGGGGAATTTTTAGGCATATTTCTCACATCATAACTCAAGAACTGTTGAAACTAATGACATGAAATTTTTAATATGGGATGCATACTACTAATAAGGGTTACCCTTTCATGCCATAATAAAAATCAACCAGAGGCGGACTTATAATTTTTACAACCATATTAAGTGCAAGCACCCAATCACGAGGCCCCCGATCAAAAAGTTAATTTTATTTTAACGTTAAATATTTAATTTTTTTGTTCTATTAACCCTTCGTTAGGTGCGCGGTCTACGATCGTAGACCGTGCTTTTTTTTAGCTGGGTAACTTTTTAGACGGAGTGTTTACGCTTGCGCCCCTTCGACTAGCTGTGCATTATGCATCAATCTGTTAGGTCAGTATTATTTTAAACTTGGTAAGGGTATAATATTATTTTTAATCATATTGAAACCTGCCTGGTCTACAATTGTAGACCGCGTGACCAATCACGTTACCTTTTTTATTTTTGCATTTTTTATTTTTTTTTTGTGTTAGTTTTTATGGTTTTTTTTGTGGATTTTGTTTTTCAAAGTTAGTTTTTTAGTTTATAGATAAATTAAAGATACAACATGTCTTTACCACAGAAAACTAACAGTTTATAGAAAGACGCTGCGCACGAGTCTTTTTGGGCATAAAAGAGCTCATACGTAATGTTTCCAATAAATAACGTAATTTTCTGTTCTATAGAACTAAAAATTACGTTGGACACCAAATGTTTCTCAGAAGGGAAAATAAATCGACAAAAAAAATTGCTCAAAAGTTCATAACTATGCTTGCAAAGAGCACATGTACAAGGTGCACGAGTTACTAAAATATTGCATTATTTCAAGTCAAATTTTATTTATTTATTTTTTAATATAAGTGTTTTTTATTTTTTTTATAAACGTATATGTTAAAAAAAAAACAAATGTTTTAGTTTTAGAAAGTTTGTTAAGTTATTTTTATTTTTTTTACAAATTACAGATGTAAAATATATGTTAGAATGGCATATCATTTTTCTTTTACCCTTAACACTTACTAAAACATTATTAATTTGAAAAAAAAAATCTAAATAACTCTTAAATACAACCCAATAAATAACAAAAGATATTTGGTTTTTAAAAATATAAATGTATTTAAAAAAAAATAAAATAAAATGGTTTACAAGTGTAGACCACGCGACTAAACTCGTAACTAAAACACACGCGCCTAACGAAGGGTTAAGTATTACAGTGATAATTTGATGCAATAAAGTTAAACGGTTCGTGAGTTTTGAAGTAATAAGTATTCTAAAAACTTCTTAAAAGAAGTTTAGCACAAAAATTCATATAAACTTTAATTGTCGTAAATAAGCTGCCAAATCATTTTTTTTATTTCGCATTGTTTTATAAAACCAATGCAAATATTTCTTTTTTTTTTCTAGCTTGCAGCTACATAGAAAATTTGGTTTTATATTAATATACTAATCAAAAAGTACACGTTATTAATTTTTTTTTTTTTAAACTTATTAAAAATACACTGTGCATAAGAATCTCCAACAAGCACGAGAGGTTTTTGACCATTTTTGCTTCAATAGTTTCTATTTTTATGTAATTATTTAAATAATTTTTACACGATATTTATGCATGGATGAATGGTGATATATTCATTAATTTCGTTCAATAAAAGTATTGTTTTTAATTTTTATGTTACACGGAAAGAAATGTGTAACGATCCCCTACTGAAAATGTCTAGTAAAACCGAGTAAAAAAATTCACTCGGATTTTACTAGTATACTGACCAAAACCGAGTATAAAATTTTACTGGTCTGTGGTCGGTTAGTGAAACATTTTTACTGTTTTTTGAAAAACCTAGCTCAAACCAGTAAAAATTTAAAAAAATGTATAATATTTTCCCGAGTAAATGAGTTTTTAATCGAGAATATTTTTTAATAGGAATTTTAAAGCCCTAGTAAAATCGAGTAAATCCGAGTAAAACCCATTAAAAATTTTACTCGGTTCTATTCGATTCTACTAGAGGTTTTCAGTAGGGTCGCCACGGTAATACCCAGGGACCAGAGCCCTGCAGGGCTTATTTTAACGTAAAGCTGGACAAAATATGCAGTACTAAATTTAAATGTGCAGTGTGAAATTTGGACTTATGCAGCATAAATAAATACATTTTTTAAAAATTGTAAAAAATAATTTTAATTTTTTTGTCTGAGTGTTTTTTCGTATGTTTTGGCCTTTTTTCAATGTTTTCATACTGGACTTCCCAATAATAATGCCTAGTCTGGGCATTATTGTAGGTTTTTTTTGTTCCTATAAACAACAGTTACAATGTTAAAGGCTATTATCCTAATTTTTATTTGGTGATTTTAACCAGGGACGTGCAAAATGGGGAGCGTTTTCAGTTATTTCCCCATTTTTTTTTGTAGTATTTTTTTATTTTATTTTAAGCTACAAAGCCCTAAAAACAAAAGAAAGCTTAAATAATTCTTTTGAAATTTCCCCTTTTTGTTTTAGTTTAGTTATTAGGGGCTGTCGAACAATGTCGCCGACCCACAGTGGTCAGCTTTAATAATCCGATGCTGAAAAATTATTTTATCTTTTTAAGGGTTTCATGTCAACTCTATTATTATATAGGTGTATAGATATTAACATTTTAAAGTATTTTGGGTAATGACAGTACTTACATTTAATTTTAAACTAAATTCTCTCACATCTTCACTTTACATTGAATAGGGTGTAAATACGGACTAAAAAGTCACTTAACTCACTTATATAACTTAAAACCATTTGAAATTTTTGATCCGGCAGTCGCTCTTCCTTCCATACGTCCAATATGGCGTGATACCAGCAGCCAATGCTAAAAAAAACCTTAGAGGTTGCAGGTGGACGCAGATTATTTTTTGAATTTAGAAGCCTATAAAAAACAAACGAATAAAGATATTCCGCTTTTTTTGGCTTAGAGCCCTATTAATAAAAAACAAAAAAAAATAAAACCTTAATTATTTTTTTAACTACAACTATAAACAAAAAAAACATTGTACTTATATTTCAAAAAAAGAAAATGGTGTCGGAAAATTTTTGAGTGTTAAGCTGTGTTATTTTTCTCGTGGTATAATAAAATATTTAAATAAAGTAAAAGTGAATAATATTGTTGTTATTATAATTAGTAACAGTTTGAATAAACTGTTAAACTGAATAATTATTATCCCATGATAATCAGATTATTCAAAACTTTATTTTTTCCCAAATTTCTAATATAATAGGTAATTAGTTTTACTTTTATGTTAAATTATGCCGGCATTTTACTGACTGCCTGTCGGTCGGTCTATCTGTCGGTCGGTCTATATGTCGGTCGTTCAGCTTATGCGGGAAAAGCCACCAGGATAAGTTGAGGATGCTTTGCAACATTCCTTTTTGAAAGTTTCAGCTGGAATGTATGTAATATTTAACAATTAGTATTAATTCTAGAAGATCAAACGACAGACAGATTGTTTTTTCGTGAAATTCGTATAAAACGTCTAAAAACGTAAACATAGCTATTTTAAATTATGTTACTATTTTGCTTTTCCCTAGCAAATTCCTGCGTAAGTAAGAAATATAACATTTTTGTTAACAGTCTGTCCGGGAAAAGCGACCACGATAACTCGAGGACCCTTCAAGCTAAATACTTTAAATTTGAAAAATAAAGTTCTTGGCTGGGATGCTGTTTTCCAAAAAATATTTCGTTATTCAAAAAAGATTATTTTGTGGGTATACTTGAATCCAAAAAAAAAAACGGAAGATTGAAAATTTATTGTATAAATTAAATAACTGTTTACAAACAACGCAATTTTCAATGTTAACAATATAGTTATAAAGTAATGGTGATTTCTCCCGTTAGATTAGACAGGGACAAAAGTTCTACCCAAAAAGGATAGAAGACATACATACACTCCCACTTCCACCCATCCAAACAAATTCTGTATTTGTTCTTTGTTGAACAAATATAATATTTACTTGGCCGGGCGAAAAGTGTAACTATATTATTTTACTGGCGCCATCTAAAGTTTAGTAGAATTATCTTATTCTACAGATTCACATTAGCTATTTTCGTTCGTGCCGCTTAGTGCTACACTTTCCGGCCAACCAAATAAATACTGTATTTGTTGTATGAAAAAGAAATACAGTATTTATTTGGTTGGCTGGAAAGTGTAGCACAAATGAGATAGAGATAGGGTAGACGTCTTTTGTTTCATAATTCTAGTTGTAGAGAGTTCCATTGGAAATGCATCAATTAAATCTTAAAATCCTATTTATACCATAAAATAATCAATAAAATTGAAATTTTGGCATATTTAAAACTTCTTTTGGAGTTAACTGTACATAGCGCCGCACCTGTTGAAACTTTAGCTATTATTGGGTATTTTTTTCTCGTTTTTTTTTTCCGATAACGGCAAATATTATCGAAAATGCAGGTTTTATTTTTTTTTCCATTTGCGACTCTTATAAGGTCATAATCACGCGCATTTTGCGTGTTCTTATAGGCCCATATAAGGTGTGTACTTTTTTTTTCTTTTGGGTTTGCAACAGACAAAAGCCTATCGCTTGACGTTTCAGGGCAAATATCAAAGTCGCCTTGATGTTTAATTTTCTACTAAATTTTGTGTTTAGGTTATTTTTTACAGCATTATTGTGTGGCTTGGTCTAAAAAAAAAATTGAAATTTATTTCGAAATTTTTTTTTGTTTCGTTTTTCAAAAAAAAAATCATTTTTAAATTTTTTTTTTATATACAGGGTGTATTTGAAATAGCGTAGGAAATTTTAACAGGTGATTCTACATGATAAAATATGACAAAAAGTTCCTATAAACATATGTCTAAGAATGCGTCATAAGGGAGCTACGCCTCTTTGAAATTGGCTAAAAAAATCGGTTTTTATTTAATAACTCAGGAACCCTTTGAGATATATTAACGAGGTTTTGCACGTGAATTAATCCCAATAAGGCCCATCTTTGTATGTCATTTTAACGTACTTATTTAAACCAGGGGTGTGCGAAACGGGGGGGCCTTATCAGTTTTTTGTCCCAAACTTTTTTCTGTGTAACTTTTTTGCAATTTTATTTTTAAAATATGATTCCTCAGGTCAAAATACATAAAAAGGACAAAAAACTGATAAGCCCCCCGTTTCGCACACCCCTGGTTGAATTAAGTACATGAAAATAACACATAAAAACGGGCCTTGGTAGGATTAGTTGACGTGCAAAACCTCGTTGATATATCTCAAAGGGTTCCTGAGTTATTAAATAAAAACCGATTTTTTTAGCCACTTTCAAAGGGGCGTAGCTCCCTTATGACGCATTTTTAGACATGTTTATAGGAACTTTTTGTCATATTTTATCATGTAGAATCACCTGTTAAAATTTATGATGTAGAATCATCTGTTAAAATTTCCTATGCTATTTCAAATACACCGTGTATATATTTTTTTTAATATTTGGGAAAATTCAAAATACCATTTACTGTGAATAACATATAATGGAATGCGTAGCATTACATATATTTACGGTTTTTTATGTTTTAATTTGTTCGCGCCTTGTATCAATCATTGAACAGTAAATTAGTACAACCAGTGCCATCTTTTGCTAAGGTAGTGAAAGAAAGTTTTCATGCTTTTGCTTCTTCATACAACCGCTATAAACTTCCTGCATAGTTCAGTTACCTGCGTGGAGAGATCGGGACAGGTTTCAAAACAATATTTACATCGGCACTTAGTGCTACTAAGAGTGCCGATGTATTGAAATCTTCGCTGAAAAGTCAAAATCTTTGACCACGTTTTTTTCACATTTCTCGACGTTTTAGACCATTCTGAGTCGAAATCAGTAAAAAAAATGTTTGTGTCCGTCTGTCTGTCTGGGTGTAAACTCTCTAACTCCATTTCTACATAAGATATCGACTTGCGGTATTTTGCATATTGTTTCTTATCGTATTCCGAAGAGCTGATTAGATTTAGGGGTAAACGATTGGGGGCAAGGGGGTAAAAATAGGGTAAAACTCCTATTTTTAGCGTTTTTTGTTTATAATTAAGGCAATTATTATTGTATTTGGTTAATTTAGCACTTATATAAAAAGATAATTTTAAATTGGTCAAAAAATGTTATAAACAACGTTTTTCTAAAACGCATTGTTTTTGAGATATTGGCGTTTAAAGGAGTAAAAGGTTTTTTTATCATATCTCACATATTTATAACCCGATTTCAAAAATATATATTTTAAATAAAAGCTTTTTTTAAGCCCTACAAAAAATGTTATATACAGTTTTTTGCTAGAATATAATGTTTTAAAGATACAGAATTTAAAATCAAACAAAACACCTAGTTTGAAATTTGCAAACTAGTGTACAATAGTGCCGATGTTTTGACAGGGCGCTTGCAACGTTTCATCTAGTTGATACTGAAATTTAAAATTGCGGTGGAGGTGCCAAAAACACTAGAGTGCCCATTAGGCATAGACGCCTAAAATGTCAAAGCCGATTTGGTTCCTAGAAAACGCCCCGCAAAGCTTTGCGCTAGCGGCTAAAAATTTTTTCCCGCAACTGAGATTTTGTTCAGTTCCCGAAAAGAGTAAAAACAAAATTTTAGTTTATACAAAAATTGAAGTTAGCCACTATGCATATATTTTTTAATGCCAAGGGGGGTCGTGTGATAAATCATTTTAAATCAAATAAAATTTTCTATTGGACTAACTTAATTTTTTAAATAATTTTTTTAAGGTTTTGATTTTTTACTTTTTTGTGCTAAAAAATGCGATTTTTTAAGATTTTTTTTTGTAATTTTTTGTTTGTATTAATTAAAATTAGTTTAAAAGTATAATTTACGCTTTTTCATCACGAAATTAGTCATTCTTAAAAAATTGTTTGATTTTTTTAGAAAAATTTTGACGAAAATACCCATTTTTAACCCTATTTAAAACACAAACAAAATTTTGAAAAAATATAAAAATATATAGTTAAATAGAGAATTTTATAAGCTTTAAAGTGATGTATCTATTTAAAAAAAAAGTCCCCATGCCCCCCTGTCCACATATTAAGAGCTCAAAATATTAAATATAAACAAAAAACAGTTTGGGTTGTCTCATTTAAGTGTTTTAAATTTAAAGTCGATATCTCAACTCGTTCAAAAGTTAAGAGGGGAGGAGTGACTTTTGGACCGCTCTGTGTATAGTTACTAGTCACTGCACTACACTACAATAATTATTATTACAATTATTGTATTGTACGAGTAGATCTACTGTAGATTGCCTTAAGGAGAACCTGTAACAGGTATAAAAATTTCTTTCGGAATAATTTTTTGTAAAAAAGGCCAAAATATTACATTAAAATTAGATTTTTTTTTGAGTTAAAGGTCTTTTCTATATTCTATATATTTATTAAAAAATTAAAAAATTGACAATGAAATTTTTAAAAATTATAATTTTTTGTATGACCCTCAATTTTAAAGACTATAGGTGATAAAAAAATATGGATAATAAACATGGAATAAACTTTTGAGGAAAACTATAAAGATGTAGATCAAAGTGGGTTAAGGGGGCAAAGGGGGAAAAAGGAAAGAGGGAGAGAATTAAATCGGTAAAATGTTCAAATAATTCTCCACAGAAATTTAAATCTTAATTAATGAAATTATTCCTAAAGGCGCCTTTTCACGGAGCAATTTGTACGCAAGTTTGGTGCTATGCAATTTTGTTGCAAGAATGATTCAGTCGCTGCGCATGCCTTCATGCAAATTTGATGCTATTTTGGAGCCATCAAATTATTAGAACAAGTTCTATTTTTCGACGATTTTTATGCAAGATTTATAGTTATTTTCGTGGTACCAACCTGAAAAAAAGTTACTAAATCGATTTCTTTTTACTAATATAGTAGCAACTGGACATGTTAATAATAATTATTATTAATAATAGGCCGGTCTGTCTAACTAAAAAGATTCATTAAAAAAGCAAATGCTAGGTTTTGTTTTTGTCAACAAATGCAGAGACACGTCAAAATGTCTGATTGGCAGCATTGTTTAGTTTAGTTTAGTTAAGTGCGGGGTTCACTGCCCTCAACACCTGGTCCTTAGGGACCTTTGTGTTAACCGCACAGATCTCCTCATAACATCCCTGTTTCTTTTATACAGCCCAGGTACGGTTTCAGGGGAGTGTTCATGATCTCGTTTGGTTCCAGCGAGTCGTTCCCAAAGTACCTCCATCTTAGGCCTATTAGAGATGGATATTCACATATGAGGTGGTAGGGCTCTTCGTCCCCTTCGCCACATCTCCTGCACATGGGGCTCGTAGTCTGTCCCATTTGGTGTCGGTGCTTGTTCAGTGAGCAGTGCCCAGTTATTATACCCGTTATTTCTCTCAGTTGACTCCTGGACATGCCTAGAAGTAAGCTGGTTCTTTTCTTGGTTGGCCCCCGTAGAAAGAGTTTAGAGTGCCTCATTTTAGGTGCATCTATCCAATGTTGCTGGTGTTCATTTCTGACCTCGTGTCTGACAGTGGAATAAGATACCCCACAGCACGGTTCTGGTCCTGTGAGTACGGCTTTACTCCCCTTTCTTGCCAGGTCGTCTGCCTTCTCATTACCATCTATTCCTTGATGTCCTGGTACCCATATCAAATTTACTTTGTTATGTTCAGCCAGTCTACATAGCTCGCTGTGGCATTCATATACCAGTTCCGAGCTAAAGGCATATGAATTTAATGCCTTTATTGCTGCCTGACTGTCTGAAATGATATTTACTATCCTATCCGTGTAGGACTCCGATACCATTTCTTGTGCGCAGACATAAATCGCATAGATTTCCGCTTGGAAAACGGTTGCCTTGGTTCCCAGGTTTAAGCTAATTTCTTTGCCCGGTCCATGGATTCCTGGTCATTTTGGAGTGTTACGCCCATGTTAATGGTATAGGAAAATGATCAAAATTTGCGTTACCTTATACTTGAACGTTCCCATACATGTATAATTTACATTTTTATATAGTTTACTCTTTTGCATAAGACACATTAGCAGATATAAAGTTGTATAATACAATTTAATATTCATTAAAAAAAAGTGAAAGCATTAAACCTAGGTGGAAAACACCATTTTCCACTCCGCGCGTAAAGAGATAAGCTCTTAGTTCATACGTGTTTGCAAATAATTATATTGTACATTAAAATTTCGGTATTACTCGAGGTATTAGTTACTACGTGCACGTTCTGTTCTAACTCGTGCCTCCATAAAGTAGTGATTTGTTCAAAATTATTATGCTTCAGGTTAGTAATAACGATTTTTTAATTGCTTTGAAAATGCCGGATAATTCTATTTAAAACGTAATTAATTGCAATACTTTTTTAAAGGTCCGGAGATGCTACCCTTATACTTGGAGTTACGTTATAACTACTTATTCCTTCTCTTTATATGTTTATTAGTAAAATATTTATGTACATACAGGGTGTATTTGAAATAGCGTAGGAAATTTTAACATGATAAAATATGACAAAAAGTTCCTATAAACATATGTCTAAAAATGCGTCATAAGGGAGCTACGCTTTGAAATTGGCTAAAAAAATCGGTTTTTATTTAATAACTTAGGCACCCTTTGAGATATCTTAACGAGGTTTTGCACGTGAATTAATCCTAATAAGGCCCATCTTTGTATGTCATTTTCACGTACTTATTTAAACTAGGGGTGTGCGAAACGGGGGGGCCTTATCAGTTTTTTGTCCCAAACTTTTTTCTGTGTAACTTTTTTGCAATTTTATTTTTGAAATATGATTCATCAGGTCAAAATACATAAAAAAGTACTCTTGTTGTAATACTGTAGAATTAACCGTTTTCGAGAAAAGTTCATTTGAAGGTGATATTTCACGGTTCGAGGACGAAAAATTAAATACTAAAATGTCGAAAACCAAAATTTTAATGATGCAATGTTATTCTACATCAAAAACTAAGAAAAAAAGTTTCCATACATGTAGGCCGAAAAAACGCTTTTAAAGCTACCATAGCCCTTTAAAAATGGTGCATATTTAGGAGACCATAGCTCCATTAGGATTGATTTTTGGAAGTACCTGTATATGAGGTTTTTTTCTTAGTTTTTAATGTACATTCGCCCTGCATCATTAGAATTTTGGTTTTCAAAATTTTAGTATTTAATTTTTCGTCCTCGAAGCGTGGAATTTCACCTTCAAATTAATTTTTATCGAAAACGGTTAATCCTACAGTATTACAAGAAGAGTACCTTTTTTATGTATTTTGACATGAGGAATCATATTTCAAAAATAAAATTGCAAAAAAGTTACACAGAAAAAAGTTTGGGGCAAAAAACTGATAACCCCCCCCCCCCCTCAGTTTTTTGTGTCTCCTGAAAAATTTTAATTTTCAGAGATGAGCCTTTTTCGAAATTTGTAATTCAATTAATAAATCTTTTTCTTTTAGAAACTTGTTGTTTTATTTTGTCTGATATGCCGTAGCAGTTGTCAAGTGTTAAGAAATGTTGGCAGTGAAGTAGATTTAGTCAAGACCCACAGTGAAAATTATTATTACTATACACCTCCATATTTTCCGAAAGTTTCCAACAAACAAGACTATCCATTTAATATTTATACTCCGGTATCAAACTTTAAGGGTAAGTTTATAATTAAAATTATAATAAACAGGGTAAAACTTTTTTTAAAAACACTGGGAAACTTGCTCAAATGGTTTTCATAATCAAGCATTATTGAAAAAAATCTGAAAAAAAAATTATTTAAAAAATTATGAATGCTGTCAAAATTTGAGAAAAACTATACTATTTTATGTTTGCTTTTATCAAAAGTCCTCGAAAATAAGTAATAAAAATTATAAAATTTTATATTAATACATTTTATATATTTTTGGGACCGTAGGAAAAATAGTGTACATAACTCATTGGAATGTACATAACTCGTTGGAAAGTATATTTTGTGCACTCGTGTGGTTTCCTCATCTAATGTACTATTAAATTGGTATATCTCTGAAACTTATAGTCCTATGACAAAGATAATTATAATTTGCAGGAAAAGTATTTCTTAGGTAAAATAATAATAACACCGGCACACAAAAAAAAATTGTCTGTACACCGGGCGCCACCTATCCACGGGCATGTTTTTCGACCCGCTGAATATGAATTTCAAGTCAGTTTAGGCCATCCAGCTTTCAATTTCGAGTAAATTGCAAAAAACCCAAAAAAATAGCGAAAATTCGATGTTTTGGCAAGAAAAAATTTTTTTTACTCGAAATTGAAGGCTGGACGGCCTAAACTGATTTGAAATTCGTATTCAGCGGGTCGAAAAACATGTCCGTAGATAGGTGGCGCTCGGTGTACAGACAATTTTTTTTTTTGTGTGCCGGTGTAATAATAAAATTACTGTATTAATATTGATCTTTCATTGTTTGGTTAAGAAATCAAGGGCCCTATTCAAATCCTCTTAATAGATACTGCAATTCAATTAATGACTTGAAACTAATGCAAATTTCTAACTAAACTATGAAAATTTACTAATATGATGCAAAGTTTACTTGTATTATTCCTCGTGAATTTAGTCAGATATCGGGAACTTCCTGACAGGATTGTAGCAAGAAGAATTACTACCAAAAAATACTAGCCAGTGTCGGGCTGGATATGCATTTTACCGAGAAAATATCTCCAAAACTAAGCAGTTTTTAGTACTGAGGAATGAAATAAAATAAATATTTGACGATTTTAACTTTAATTTTTAAATAAATCTCGAAAACTTAGCGTTTTTGTCTACATGAAAAACAAGCCTAGGAACATAGGCTTGGAAACAAACCCTAAGAAAGTTACACTGAAAGAAATTTCATTGAAAAGGTGTAAAAAAGTACACTCTATAAATGAGTAAAATTTACACCTTTATATAAATGTACATCAACATTGATGTGTCACTACACAGGTGAGGTGATTTTGACCTAGAGTGTGTATTTTTACATGCATACCTTCTGCAACAATACACTCGGAGCTCAAGAAAGTGTATTTTTATAAACATACCTTTAGCAACAATACACCCGAAGTGTAGTAGTAGTAGTAATGGTGGGGAGGTCAAGCCTGGCAACTAGACCATGTGGTCCTTTTTGCCTACCCCTGTGTTACTAGTTTTTCTACTCTAACGAGGATTTTAGTGGTTGTACCCCGGGACCTACAGTTTAGCGAGGAATCCGAACCTCGTTTTGTCGGCTTTTTTGGCTAAGTGAGCGGCTTTGATCCTTAAGTTTATTGGCTGCCAGTGCACTTGGACCGGCGCCAAACTGCTTAAGGATCATTTTCGCTTGCAGCCTTAGTACAGATCCTGGTTGCTTGGAAGTCCTTAAAGTGAGCTCTGCCAACAGACCTTACAGCTACCTTGCTGCTCCCTCTCGTTGCGCCCGGGTAGTATCACAGGTCCGAGTGCTATGCGGCATTATCCACTGCAAACCTTTTTCTGTACTGTGTGCTTAGATCTTCGGCAGCACAAGCCGACGTGGTGGGGAAACGACGGTATTTTACACCCGAAGTGTAAAAATCACACTTCTGATGTACAAGCCAGAAAATCGCGGGCGTTAAGCTAGTCACGTGACTCGAGAAGCCAGAATATCTGCTTCATCGAGTCTGGTGGCTGTCGACCATTAAAATTGTTTACGTTTGTAAGAGCGTACGTATAATTTTGTGTGTGCTAGATTTTTCAAAGAAATAATTGGTAAGTGTTGATTAAAAGTAAATATTTAAAAAGTGTGATTACTTATTTAGGCGGTAACACTGGCCTACAAATTTTGAGTTGTTAAGATTTGAGTATGTTTTATGTTTCTATTTTATATTGGTACTTTTGTAGCGCTGATTACGAATATACGTTTTATTTTTCTGTTAATTTTTAATAAATTAAAGGGTTTTAGGTAAAAAGTATATTCACACTGGACGTAAAAATATAATACACACCGCATATTAACGCTTCGAGTGTAAATTCACATCAGCAGCAGCTGCAAGTAAATTACCCATGCACGTGGTTGTAAAAATTTATCTTAGTGTACGACCGGTCGTAACTTTTAATTAATTACTTGGTACACTGAAAATAATTACGTTCTTGGCTCAAAGTAGTCAACACTCTTGGCATTTATTCTTTTAGCTTAAAAGATGTGTATCTTCAAACAAAAGTATCTATCTTGTCCCAATAAAAGGGTCATATTTTTAAAATTCTCTTGGACCTGGCGCATTTGAGGCAAAAACCATTTATCTTGTTTTAAGATTAAATAATTTTAAATACTTTTTCTTTTGAGACAAGACTACTTGCATTTCACACAAGATCAAAGAATTTTAAGTTAAAAAATCAAAAAGATCTTGGCTTGTGAATTATATTTTCATTTTAAGAGAAGGCGCTTTTGGACGTATTCAAGAGTGCGAAGCATTTGGCCTACATTACCGCAAAGGATACTTTTTTTCAGTGTACCCTTTGAGCTAGAGCGACAAGGTTTTCCATGTATACTATGCTACTATGCTACTATGTATTGTTAAGTACATTTTGATTATGTTAATTTATTTTTTGAATCTATCCAGAGGCGTGCCTACACTGAAAAAAAGGATCCTTTGCGGTAATGGCATATGAAATTGGTCCAAATGCTTCGCACTTGAATATATCCAAAAGCGCCGTTTCTTAACATGAAAATATAATTCACTTGCCAAGATCTTTCTGATTCTTTAACTTAAAATTATTTGATCTTGGGTGAAATGCAAGTGGTCTTATCTCAAAAGAAAAAATCTTGAGCCAAAGTATTTAAAATTATTTAATTTTTAACAATCTTAAGACAAACTAAATGGTTTTTTCCTCAAATGCGACAAATCCAAAAGAATTTTAATAATATTTCAAAAGCTACACTTTTCTTGGGAGAAAATAAATACTTTTGTTTAAATATACACATCTTTTAAGCTAAAGGAATATCTGCCAAGAGTGTTGACAACTTTTAGCCAAGAATGTAATTTTTTCAGTGTAGTTTAACCAGGAGTTTTCTAAAACAGTGTTTTTCGTGTGGAGTATCATAAAATTATTACAAACTAGTATGCATTTTAGCTTATCTGCCGGAAAATGGAGCAGCAACTGGAGAGCATCTTCAAAGACCTATTCAGCCAAACCCATTAATTGCCGCTACGCTTCTTAGCCAGAGTTTAGGATTGCCCAAGAAATCCTACAGCTCAAATCATCCAGAACTAGTGCCAATAAATCCTTACATAGCACTTATACTGTCAAATTATGGAAAGTACTTACCCATTCACAGCTTCAATCCGATGTTATATGGCAACACAGCATCTAACAGCTATCATAACTATTTGCCAGTTTCTAGTTTTAAAATTATTGACAATAAGTAAGTTATACATTTTCACAATTAAGCAAAACAGACTCCCTAACCCTTTAAGGACGGTTGGCGAATAAATCCGACAGTGCATAACTTGGGTCACAGACGGATATATTCAACATGTCGTATAACATTGTTCTTGGACTGTGATGTGGGTTTATGTTTCGTTCCTTGTTTTAGTGATTACACAGGACCCCAAATTTTTTCTGTCAATTGACCAGGATCAGAATAGTATATTCTATAACTAGTATGGAATAGAAAATATTTAGCGCGAGCGAAAAGTTTGTGATACGAGCCGGTAGGCGAGTATGACGGTCCCGCGAGCGCGGAATAACTATTCCATACATGTTATAGACTATACTTTTTCTTCGACTGCAAATATGAAACACTGTATGGCTTTAAACTGCGGACAGGGTTAAAAACAATGTTTTTTATGACTCGACATTGTAAATGCAACAAAACACATATTTTTAAATAAAGAAATTTAGGTTATTTAATAATTTTATCAAATCAGTACTTAAACAAGATTTTTATTTAATTTTAGCACATATTTAAAAATTATAATGCAAAAATTGAAGGTTAGATTGTTGTGACATATATCAGGTTTAATTTAAATTTAAATCTTTAACAATAGATGGAGCAGTTTTAATTTTTTGAACTAAATTGATAAAACATTGGTCAAATATCAAGAAAAACTAATAAACTTTATTTAATTTTAACGCAAAACTTTAAATTGCATTAAATTATTCAATATTTCATGGTAAAAAATATATATTTTTGCTAATTTTGCTACAGTTTTCTTTACTTTTATAAACAAGAGATGGCACTACATGCGCTCATTTCAACTTGATACGGAATATTTGCTTACATTCTAAAGCAGTCGTACGAAAATGGTTTTCTAGGTGTATTCTTAGTCGCTGAATACTAATCCGTCATCCGTTTTGGCCCATCACGTCAGTATTTTTTTTTAAATGAGAAAAACCAATTATTTTTTCCTTTTGAAATTTTTATTTCGCTCATATTTTCCAAAATATTAATCTGAAGGTATTATATGCCTGTATTTTTGGAATCAGCGCGTCGAGATCTATTGACATTTTTTTTTATATCCAGACGATGACCGAAATTTGACGATTTTGACCATATCTCAGATTTAAAAAAAAATATGTCGATAGATCTCGACGCGCTGATTCCAAAAAGACAGTCATATAATACCTTTACCACTTTACACGGTGAAATTTGTATTCAAGTTTGATGCTATGTAAGTTTTCTGCCAGATATAGCATGAGGACAATTGGACATTGATTTGCCTTTTCACGGAGCAAGTTGTACGCAAGTTTGGTGCTATATATTGCAAGGTAAACAGTGCTGCCAACCAGACAATTTTGACGTGTCTCTGCGTTTGTTGACAAAAACATAACCTAGCATTTGCTTTTTTAAGGAAGTTTTTTAGTTAGACAGACCGACCTATTATTAATAATAATAATTATTAACATGTGCAGTTACTACTATATTAGTAAAATGAAATCGATTTGGTAACTTTTTTTCCAGGTTGGTACCACGAAAATAACCGTAAAACTTGCGTGAAAATCGCCGAAAAATAGAACATGTTCTAAATAATTTGATGGCTTGAAAATGGCCTCAAACTTGCCTGAAGGCATGCGCAGTGACTCAATCATTCTTGCAACAAACTTGCATAGCATCAAACTTGCGCACAAATTGCTCCGTGTAAAGTGGTTTTTAGATTAATATTTTGGAAAATATGAGCGAAATAAAATTTTGAAAGGCTAAAATAATTGGGTTTTCCTATTAAAAAAAAGTCCTAACGTGATGGGCCAAAACGGACGACGGATTCATGTTCAGCGACCAGAAATAAACCTAGAATAGTATATTCTATGGAATAGACAATATTCCGCGCTAGCGGAAAGTTTGTCATACAGGCGAGTATGACGGTCCCGCGAGCGCGAAATGACTATTCCATACGTGTTGTAGACTACACTTTTTCTTCGACTGCAAATATTAAAACTGTATGGCTTCAAACTGCGGACAAGGTTAAAAACAATGTTTTTTGTGACTTGACATTGTAAATGCAACAAAACTCATATTTTTAAATAAAGCAATTAATGTTATTTAATAATTTTATCAAATCAGTAGTTAAAAGAGATTTTTATTTAATTTTAGCACATATTTACAAATTATAATTCAAAAATTGAAGGTTGTGTCAGATTGTTGTGACATATATCAGGTTTAAATATTTTACATAAGATGGAGCAGTTTTAATTTTTTGAACTAAATTGATAAAAAACTGGTTAAATATTAAGAAAAACTAATAAACTTTATGTAATTTTAACGCAAAACTTTAAATTGCATCAAATTATTTAATATTTCATAGTAAAATTTATACATTTTTGCTAATTTTGCTACAGTTTTCTTTACTTTTATAAACATGAGATGACACTACATGTGCTCATTCTAACACTTGATACGGAATATTTATACCATATCTAGAGCTAGAATGGATTCATTCTGTGTTTGAAAAGTGTGTGTATATGCTTAGATTCTAAAGCAGTCGTAGAAAAAAACCATTTCTGATTCGGGTCAATCGAAAGAAAAAAATTGTGGACCTGTGTTATTATACCATAACAAATTTTAGAAGTTATTTTTCTCATTTAAATATATCTTAAACTAATTCAATTATAATGTAGTATTATTTTAATGTTTAAGAATGTTATTGGAACATATATTTTAACTTTTAGATTACACTGTCAATGTTATCATAAAGTTTTATTAAGTGAAATTACATTATAAATTTTAACTGGATCGGTTGCCGAAATTTATTATAAAGTTTGTATTCTAGATGAGTAAAAAACATTTTAAATTGCCATTAACCTATCCATAAAATGCAAAACCTAAACCTGGCAAATCTCTATTCTACTTTGTGAGTCTTTCCATGTGAACAAAATATTTATTATATAATATAAAATATAGACTTTTTCACAAAAAATATATAGGCCAATCAAAACCTAGCATTTTTAGATTCTTGACCAATCAGATCAAAATGAATCTGATAATTTTTGCACATGTGCAATTATCACTTGGTTACTATGGAAACAAGAAACTGACAGTTACTGACATCTTAATAAATGTTATATTTTTGCAAAATGTGTTTTTAATTTGTGAAGCTTACCTTTAGTTGATTTATTTTTATTGATAAGCAATATAAATGCTTATTTTATTACCAAAACATAATAGGTGTAAACCCTAATTAATTTCAGATAATATATTATATTTTATGCACTTTCCATCTCAAAAGCTTTAAATTACTGATATTCATAAATTTTATTTATTTTTATTGAATCTTGGTATTAAAAACAGGCAACTCAAAACTAATTTAAACACTTATTTATTAAAAATATATTTACAGTAAGGAATTAAATAATTTATTTCTTTTAAATGACGGAAATCAAAACATCAACTGACTGCGCTGGTACCAGTACAGCGTTGCCAAACTTTATTAGAAACCGATCGCAAATTGTTTTTTTACGGGTGGAAACAACCGTTATTTTATTTCTTTTCAGTTGAAAACTAAAGTTTTTAAACAAAAAAATATTTTTAAAATTCTCTTGCACCTGGCGCATTTGAGACAAAAGCATTTATCTTGTTTTAAGATTGTTAAAAATTAAATAATTTTAAATACTTTGACCCAAGAATTTTTCTTTTGAGACAAGACCACTTGAATTTCACATATGATCAAATAATTTTAAGTTAAAGAATCAGAAAGATCTTGGCAAGTGAATTATATTTTCATGTTAAGAGAAGGCGCTTTTGGACGTATTCAAGAGTGCGAAGCATTCGGCCTAATTTCATATGCCATTATCGCAAAGGATCCTTTTTTTTCAGTGTAGGTACCTAAATAAGGCCTTATCTGTCAGAATAGTATATTCTATAACTAGTATGGAATAGACAATCATTCCCCGCTCGCGGGACCGTCATACTCGCCTGCCGGCTCGTATGACAAACTTTCCGCTAGCTCGGAATGACTATTTTATACGTGTTGTAGACTATACTTTTTCTTCGACTGCAAATATCAAATACTGTATGGCTTAAAACTGCGGACAAGGTTAAAAACAATGTTTTTTGTGACTCGACATTGTAAATGCAACAAAACACATATTTTTAAATAAAGCAATTCATGTTGTTTAATAATTTTATCAAATCAGTACTTAAAAAAGATTTTTATTTAATTTTAGCACATATTTACAAATTATAATGCAAACATTGAAGGTTATGTCAGATTGTTGTGACAGATATCAGGTTTAAATATTTAACAATAGATGGAGCAGTTTTATTTTTTTGAACTAAATTGATAAAAAACTGGTCAAATATTAAGAAAAACTAATAAACTTTTTGTAATTTTAACGCAAAACTTTAAACTGCATTAAATTATTCAATGTTTCATGGTAAAATATATATATTTTTGCTAATTTTGCTACAGTTTTATTTACTTATATAAACAAGAGATGACACTACATGTGCACATTCTAACACTTGATATGGAATGTTCATTCCATATCTAGAGCTAGAATGGATTCATTCTGTGTTTGAAAAGTGTGTGTGTGTGTTTGCTTACATTCCAAAGCAGTCGTAGAAAAAATATCATATTTAGCCACAGTAGAATGGAATACTGTCACTACTGCCCAAAAATTTCTTGATTCACATGGAATTTCCCTTATACTTTATGTTATGCTCAAGCTGGTAAAAGAAACTTTAATGTATTATTTGGCAGTCACCGCATTCTAAGTTGCAATACGTGCCTAGCCTCAGAAGTGCATCCATATGAGCCCAATTGCTCTCTCCTAGTCCAAATTTCTTTGTCACATTTGTCTGTGATACCTATTACAGAATATCATATGCCATTTGATAAGATATGTTCTATAGAACTTATCAATTCAATGATCAGAAGAGATATTTTTATTAGTATATCTTCTACACGGTAAAAATAAATTACATTAAATTACATAGTCCGTAAATGGTAATATGTTGCCATAGACCGGAATGGTAAAAATTACATAGTCCGTAATGGTAATGTTTTGCATAGAACGGAACAGTAAAAATGACATAGTCCATAATGGTACTATTTTGCATAGACCGGAACGGTAAAAATTACATAGTCCAGAATGGTTTGGACTTTTTGACATAGAGACTTGAAATTTTGAAAAAAAATATTTACTACTTAGAAAATGTTTGTTCCAAATTACAAGACTCCGTGTCAAAGCTTTTTTGAAATATCGTAGCGTAAAGTTCATTTGGTTTAATAAACCAAACGATTTGCACCCTTAATACAAGTATAAAATGCTTACATATTTCTTTGAAGATTTATTGGTTGATAAAGATCATAATTTATAATAAATGTAAATTTTAGGCCACAAATAAAGTATTTAAATATCGTACATAAATAATATTTACCTTTTTTTACACTTTTAACACTTTAACCTAGCAGCATGCGTCGCTATCTCTCTAACAATAACAATATTAAACGGTCCGTCTCATGATGCGACGCCTTCTTGGTTATTGTCCAAAGCGCACGCGCGTCTTAAAATAACATTGTTAAAATCATGTAAAAATATGTAAATCAATGTAATTATATCTTTTTACATTATTTTACATTCTTTTACATTCGTTTACATAAATTCATGAATTATGCATAGTCCAGAATAGTACATTTACTATTCCGTACTATGTAAATTCATGTATTTTTACATTATTTAACATGCAGTTTTTACAGTGTAGGTGCTGAATTATTTGATTTACTTTTTTAATAGTGGCCACTCGGCTAGCCTTAAAAATATTAAATGAAAAGTTAAACCACCCCGGATTTTTTTATTTTAGGTTGTTTTTGGGACATTTCCAAACAGTTTTTGACAAAAATTAAAATCGTCGCGAAGTCGTTTTTAAATAAAGTCATTCTTCTTCTTTTTTTTCAAGTTTTTCCTGACATCGTAACACGGAGTTTTTTCTGTGACACACCCTATAGCATAGGCAATGTCCAAAATTACGGTCGTCTAATTTTAGACATTAATAAAGTAGGCGTGTGAATGGTCGTGATTATATCGAGTATCATGGGTAGTACACTGAAAAAAAGGATCCTTTGCGGTAATGGCATATGAAATTAGTCCAAATGCTTCGCACTCTTGAATACGTCCAAAAGCGCCTTCTCTTAACATGAAAATATAATTCACTTGCCAAGATCTTTCTGATTCTTTAATTTAAAATTCTTTGATCTTATATGAAATGCAAGTGGTCTTGTATCAAAAGAAAAATTCTTGGACAAAAGTATTTAAAATTATTTATCATTTAACAATCTTAAAACAAGATAAATGGTTTTTGCCTCAAATGCGTCGAGTCCAAGATAATTTTAAAAATATTTCAAAAACGACACTTTTTGGGACAAGATAAATACTTTTATTTGAAGATACAAATCTTTTAATTTCAAAGAATAACTTCCAAGAGTATTGACTACTTTGAGCCATAAACGTCATTTTTTTCAGTGTACTTATGCTATAGGGTGTGTCATAGAAAAAACTCCGTATTGTGATGTCAGGAAAAACTTGAAGAAGAAGAGGAAGAATGACTTTATTTAAAAACGGCTTCGTGAACGATTTTAATTTTTGTCAAAATCTGTTTGGAAATGTCCCAAAAACAACCTAAAATCAAAAAATCCGGGGTGGTTTGACTTTTCATTTAATTTTTTTAAGGCTAGCCGTGACCAATATTATTGGGTTGTATAAGTTTACTTATAGTTTAATTTTTTTAAATAATTAGTTATTTATTATAATTAATTATAATTATTTAATTATGAATGAAGCGATGTTATGTTTTTCAATTAGTTTCAAGTTTATTGTGTGGGGTAACAAAAATAAGGATAGTAAAAACGCTAAAGCATAATGAAAATTTTAGGGAAAGCTTCTTCGCTCCCTATTAGTCATCTGCATATGACCGATCCCTTTTCTTTTCAAACTCCTCCGTTTTTACAGTCAAAATATAATATCGTGCTTTGAAAATAAGTAAAATGTTGTGCTTTTAAGAGCATTTCCACAGGCTCGCATAGCAACATAGTACATAACAATGCGATGCCGTGATTGGATTGATATGCCGTCATGCATCTTGTAAGCCAATCACATCGCATTCTAATGTTTTATGTTCTTATGCAAGCTTCTGGATATGCCTTAAAATGTTTTGTTAGAATACGGTTTTGTATGCAGAGTATTTTATAAATAGAAGTGCTAAATTAAAAGGATGTTTCTACATACAAAAATGTGAAAAAATGTTCCTATGAAAGTATGTAAGTATACAAAAAACCGCTTGTCGATATTTTTTTTAGAACTGGCGTTATCGAGTTTACACCCAGACAGATGGGCGCAAAAAAAAATGTTTACTGATTTTTAGAAGTTTTCATTTTTTTTGTAAAATTTCGTTTCCGTGAAAAACGAAAAAAACTTTTTTTTTGTAGAACTGATCCTTACAATAAAAGTATTTTTTCCTGAAAAAATTACGTTAATCGGAAGTTTCTTTCTGCTTTTTTCGATTTTTTAAAGTTTAACCCCCCACAACATTTTTGTTTTTAGGGGGATTACTTTCAAAACACGGATCTTCTCCTTGTAGAACTTGATTTTTCCTGAATTATTCGATTTTTGATTTTTTTTGAAAATTCGAAACTACCGTATAATATTATTCTAGCGGTGGCGCTGTGAATAATATAATAACACCAAAAAGCTACATAATAATTTTATAATGAAAAATTATCTACAATTTTACCCATGAATTCCTGTCCTCATATTTTAAATCTTTTCATCCTAATACAAATTCTCTAAGAATAGTCACATTTTTTTCTATCGTGTTTGATCAAAAGCGGCATGTTTTTGATAGTTGCACCTAAAGAAACTAATGAAATTATTCAGATGAAAATGCCTTAAGTCTAGTATGTCTGAGCTTATTACTTCTTCGCGGTCATGCAGCTGAAAAAAAAGTCATGCAGCTAAAAGAGTAAGAAGTATAGGTTTACAATAATTGTTTTTTTCTACGATCCTTCATGAAAATTATATTTAGCACACTCTTTTGTTATTTAGAAAACGCCTCATATCGCACTAGTTTGATATTTTTACATCACACTCTTGTACTTGTAAAGAAAAGGAAAGGTAATTAAATTAACTGTTATATTATCTTATTACAGCGTTTGAAAAAGCCCCCAAAGAGGGGTGAAACGTTAAGCTTTAATAAGGTGATGCATTAAACTTTTGCCAGATACCGAGTATTATTTTTTCTTACAATCCTCTATGAAAATTATATTTAGCACACTCTTTTGTTCTTTAGAAAACGCCTCATATCGTGCTAGTTTGATATTTATATATCACACTCTTGTGATATTTATGTATGGAGGTTTGCCTAATTTTATTTAGATATTTACCTCGTAGATTCTACAAATTTTATTCACCTTGTTTTATAAACCATTTTCCACCTTTCACCACAGCCCTTTATATCTTTTAGGTGGTTTAATCCAAATATTTCTGTTTTTCATGTCAAAAATAGAAACTATAGTTATAACGTTACTATTTTCACCATTACTGTATAGTCTAGACAGTCTAGATCTTATAAAAATTAATTAATTTTTTATTTAGTTACCTTACATTACATAAAAAAAATCAAAATACACAGTATTTTTCTTATGAAATGTATAACAGTACAATTTTACTGTCTTATATGGCAGCATAACCACAGAAATCTAATTTAATAAGCAAACTCAAGTTTGCATTTATTTAGGAATAGGCAACCCATTTAACAGCTATGTATTGTATTAAATATAAAATCAAGAAAACTTAAAAAAAAAAGTCCAAACATTGTCAAGTACTCTGGTCAAGAAACTTGTCCAAGATCAATGTTACTAGGGTAAGTAAACTAAAAGATATAAAAAAGTGCCTGTAAGAATTATAACCTGAAATACAAATGAATGAACTATATTAAGGTGTACGAATGTAACGTACCTAACGACTAAATGATCCTATTTTATTTTTAGTATTTAAAATACTTAGTATAAATATCTACTTGCCATATTTAATTTTAGTTTCTTTAAGACTGAATACAAAAAAAATGATTACTCAAACCAAACACTCCTACTTAATTCAAGTTTCAACCTATTAGTCTAAGTAGATTAAGTATTGAACTCCAATCAAACAAAACATTTAATTTAAGTACTTAACATGCTTGCGGACAAGCAAACTTTTAAGCCACTTGATCTGAATAATATGTACTTGTTTTTAGTAATTATTTATCTGTGTGTAACGCAAGACTCCAAAAGAAATATATCGATTTGCAAATTTTGAAACCTTGTATCTCAAAAGTCATCCTCTGTACTGTGTATATTTTATGAAGTGACACCTCTGTGGAATGTGAAAAATTCAAGGTCACCTATACTTTACATGCTATATTTTACCTCTTCTCTTCCCCTTGCCTCAGCTTACAGGTACCAGTTAGTATTGTGACAACAATACATGATGACTGGTAACTTATACAAACTCCAAATCATTACTCAAATATAACGTTACTTATAAACTAAATTGTTGTTTTTTGTTTTGTTTGTTTTTTTAACCTCGTACTATTCTACTTAATTAAGCATCCCCTACATCCAGGACTTGTGTGGGCTAGTAGTAGAGGTAACCACCGGCTTATAGTAACTTTCGAACCAGTTTCTAGGGAGTGTCCGTTTCACTTATCGCCTTCGCTAAATTTAAATTATTAATTAACTGAAAAAGGTAATTCGGCGCCAGTAGGATCGAACTCAAGCTAGTAGGCTTGCTATGTGTACGCGCTAGCCACTACCCTATGCTTCCCATTGGGATAGTTTATTGAAGTTTGCATATGTACATACATATTGCATATGTACATACATATTGCATATGTACATACATATTGCATATGTACAGCATATGTATGTACAGAGTAAAGTAGTGCAGGAAACTAAACATTTTGTTTTTCGAGATACGAGGTTTAGAAATTTACAACTCGATATTAACCACTGAGAAGAGTCTACTATGGAATACCAAGCAATATATTTTCTCGCGACTTTTTTTATCTTTCAATCCAATAAAAAATTTATAAACATCAAAATTTAATTTACTTATAAAGCAATTCTCGTATATTTATAGGTTTATCTCATGTATCTTAAGATACATAAATTTTTCTATAAAAATGCACCCAAATTTGTTATGCCTTATTTAATTTAATGTATGTTAATTAATTTTGAATGTTGTTTTGTCATCTCATATTTCATTTTAAGTAGGTAAGTTGACTAAATAAATTATTTAAATAAAGGAATATGGTAAGTTCCACCGTACTTACTTTCAGCTATGATTAGTGATTTAAAAAAGAACTTTTAGTTATATATTTTAATAATTTTTGATATTTTTTAATTGACTGGCGTTTTATGTCTTACAAATAATTATAAGAAAATGTTTTTAAAAAGTGAGTGTTTGTTTAAAATTATAATATATAAAGTAAATTTTTTAGTATTGTTTTTTTTTATATGTCAAAATAATGTTTTGACAGGAAATATATTTAAAATGCAATATAGCAACATTATAAAGGAAACTGTATTTATTTTGCCAACCTCAAATAAAAATCAAGTCAGATTCTGCGCGAAGTTTACGTTTTCACTTTTTTGCCATAGCATTACTATCTTCTAGGAACAGGAATTTTAATCAAACTTATAAAAAAATAGATTAAATATACCATCAATCTATTTTCTAGATTACCATTATTTACCTAAAACAAATTTTGTGGATTTGGCTGTAAATAGTTCTGTAATGTGTAGACATTCTGCTACCATGATCCATAATCAGATTTTTCTGTAGAGCTACTTCATCTCATTAATCATTCAGGAATGGCGTGCACGGAGACACAAGAAAGTACCAATGCCAGAGTTATTGGCGGTACACTGTAAAAACTGCATGTAAAATAATGTAAAAATACATGAATTTACTTAGTACGGAATAGTAAATTTACTATTCTGGTCTATGCATAATTCATGAATTTATCTAAAAGAATGTAAAATAATGTAAAATAATGTAAAAGAATGTAAAAGAATGTAAAATAATGTAAAAGAATGTAAAATAATGTAAAATAATGTAAAAGAATGTAAAATAATGTAAAAGAATTTAAAATAATGTAAAAAAATATATTTACATTGATTTACATATTTTTACATGATTTTACAATGTCGGGCTATGTTATTTTAAGACGCGCGTGCGCTTTGGACAATAACCAAGAAGGCGTCGCATCATGAGACGGACCGTTTAATATTGTTAAAGAGATGCATTCTGCTAGGTTAAAGTGTGAAAAGTGAAAAAAAAGTAAATATTATTTATGTACCGTATGCTTTATTTGTGGCCTAAAATTTACGTTCATTATAAATTACGATCTTTATCAACCAATAGATCTTTAAAGAAAGATGTAAGCAGTTTATACTCGTATTAATCGTTTGGTTTATTAAACCAAATGAACTTTACGCTACGATATTTCAAAAAAGCTTTGACACAGAGACTTGTAATTTGGAACAAACATTTTTTAAGTAGTAAATATTTTTTTTCAAATTTCAAGTCCAACCCATTCGGAACTATGTAATTTTTAGCGTTCCGGTCTATGCAAAATATTACCATTCTGGACTATGTAATTTTTACTGTTCCGGTCTATGCAAAATATTACCATTATGGAATATGTAATTTTTACCATTCCGGTCTATGGCAACATATTACCATTTACGGACTATGTAATTTAATGTAATTTATTTTTACTGTGTAACTAGGAATTTAGGTGAATGTTAAGACTTAACTGCACATCAATAAACCCACCCTAAACTGTAATGTTTAGTTAGTTTTACAGTATTGTTAAATCAAATTAAATGTTGTTATACTGACTATATTATAATTAAAATTAATCATATCAAAAAACAGTATTGTTTGGTTTGGACAAAGTCATGTTGGTAGACTGCAGTTTCGGGCTATTGGCCATCTTCAGTACCAAGACTACAGTACAGTACCAATATTATACTATGTACCCGGTACCTGGTGAGTTTTATTTATGTCCACCCCTAAAATTAAGATTAATCTTTATTCAATAAAAACCAAACTTTGGTGATTTATATAATTTTACATTAGCTAAAAAATGGCGGATTTAATTTTTTTTGTTTCACTTCCGGTTTCACCGAATTATTAAGTTTCAAACATTTTCTAAGCAAAATTAACAAAAACACAGCTACTTGCAGTTTAGCCGGTTAAATCATTAGGTCTCGGGATATAACCTACACTGAAAAAATGACGTTCTTAGCTCAAAGTAGTCAACACTCTTGGCAGTTATTCTTTTAGCTTAAAAGAAAAGTGTCGCTTTTGAAATATTTTTAAAATTCTCTTGGACCTGGCGCATTTGAGACAAAAACCATTTATCTTGTTTTAAGATTGTTACAAATTAAATAATTTTTAATACTTTGGTCAAGGAATTTTTCTTTTGAGACAAGACCACTTGCATTTCACACAAGATCAAAGAGTTTTAAGATAAAGAATCAGAAAGATCTTGCAAATGAATTATATTTTCATGTTAAGAGAAGGCGCTTTTGGACGTATTCAAGAGCGCGAAGTATTTGGCCTAATTTCATATGCCATTACCGCAAAGGATCCTTTTTTTCAGTGTATGATTAAAATTAAACATTCCTGTCCTCAGAAATTTTACGCCTAACCACACGTTACTATGTGCTTGAGACATACAAGTCTTTTACTTGCTACCATTCAAAGTCTACAGATTAGAAGAAGTATTAGTGGTTGTCTACATCAAGCAATAAATGGCGCACAAGTATACATCAATCTAATAACTTTATTTCCTTAGTGAATAAAGTCTAAACTTTTTCTGAACCAGCGTACAGGGTTGCCTCTTTGTACTAAAGAGTGCCAGTAGCCCGAAACTGAAGTCTACCAATATTACTCTGTACGACGATTAGAAAATAGATTGATGGAATATTTAATTTCTTCTAGGGTCGCTCGAAAGTAAAAGAAGTATAAAAGGTATATAACATGATGTCCTAAGGTCAAAGGTTATTCTAAAATATGCGCTCATTACTTTTGTTAGAGTACAATGGCATCAAAGAATAAGCATCTCTTTGTCATGCTAAATCATATCGAATGTTCTATTGTATTTTGAAAAGAGTTACATCTTAAGTAAATTTACTACATTGTCCATAATGCTTAATATCCGTATTTACATTTAATTAATTCAATTAACGTGTACACGTACATAATATCCTACACTGTAAAAACTGCATGTAAAATAATGTAAAAATACATGAATTTACATAGTACGGAATAGTAAATTTACTATTCTGGACTATGCATAATTCATGGATTTATGTAAAAGAATGTAAAATAATAAAAAATAATGTAAAAGAATGTAAAAGAATGTAAAAAAATATAAAATAATGTAAAAGAATGTAAAAGAATGTAAAATAATGTAAAAAAATATATTTACATTGATTTACATATTTTTACATGATTTTACAATGTCGGGCTATGTTATTTTAAGACGCGCGTGCGCTTTGGACAATAACCAAGAAGGCGTCGCATCATGAGACGGACCGTTTAATATTGTTATTGTTAGAGAGATAGCGACCCACGCTGCTAGGTTAAAGTGTTAAAAGTGTAAAAAAAAAGGTAAATATTATTTATGTACGATATTTAAATGCTTTATTTGTGGCTTAAAATTTACATTCATTATAAATTACGATCTTTATCAACCAATAGATCTTTAAAGAAAGATGTAAGCAGTTTATACTCGTATTAAGGGTGCAAATCGTTTGGTTTATTAAACCAAATGAACTTTACGCTACGATATTTCAAAAAAGCTTTGACACAGAGACTTGTAATTTGGAACAAACATTTTCTAAGTAGTAATTTTTTTTTCAAATTTCAAGTCTATAAAAAATATTACCATTCATGTAATTTTTACCGTTCCGGTCTACGCAAAACATTGCCATTACAGACTATGTAATTTTTACCATTCCGGTCTAAGGCAACATTACCATTACCATTTACGGACTATGTAATTTAATGTAATTTATTTTTACCGTGTAGATGTTTGCTGGCTCCAGACAAGGGAGTTGTATTATATCTACAACTTGTAAGTCGGCAGGGATCCCTACGAGTTATATAAATAAGGTCTATCCAACTTCTAAAGCTGTTTTAATAAAAAATACTGCTGTCAACAAAAGAATACTTGCCCCTGTAGGTCTAGGTTATTTTAATTTTTTTTTTAACGTAGGTCTAGGTTATTTTTTTTTTTTTTTAACGAAATATAAAAAATAAATAAAAAAATGTTTTTCAAACAAATTTTCAAAAAAGTTTTTTTTTTGAGAAACGAGATACAGACTAAAATATGTAAAATAAATACATTACCCATCTGGGGAGGACCGATTAGTTAAAAATTTAAGGAAGCTTCCTCTATGGGGTCTAAACATAGCAAAGATTAAATTAAAAGTCCCTAGCAAGTTTGACTTTTTGCTCTTTTTCATAAAAAAATCTATCTGGTAGAAATATAGTTATTTTCAAAAATCATTTATTTTAAGGGCATACTAGATTTTTCGCCACATTGATTTTAAATATCTGTGTAAAATCTCGGTCAAAACGTTGATGAAAATGCAAACTTTAAACCACAATTCGTGTCAAGCTAATAAATTTATATAGCAGGTTTCTGTTTTATGGTAACCTTCCATATCCATTTCAATGAAGTTTTACTGACAATATACCAAAAAGCAACAAACTAAAATGTTTACGGGAGTGTGGTTTTTATAGTCAACGTATACGAGGAGCTTTTAATATGTTCTTTAGCTCAGACCAGTACCTAAAACTTAATTATAATTTATTTACAATAAGTCAGTTAAAACTTTGAATTGGTTTTTGTCTTACTGAACTTTCTTATGGAGCTTTTTTATTTATTTTTTTATAATTTTATAAAAGTGCCAAAACTTATTAAGGCTTTTATATAAAAGTTTTAGCTTTTGTGGAAACTATCCACAATACATGGATGCATGGAAATATTTGAAATTTATCAATATACAGTCGGTCAAGTAAAAGCGAGTTTATTTATTTAAGAATATATTTATACTATTTTTTTTACGTTTAATTACAGTTAATGAATGATACACGGAAAGAAATTAGTGGGCTCTGCGCTATACATTATAAGATATTTGGTAACAGTGGCAAATTATAGTGATTTAAGCTATAGATTATAAGGGACACAATAACTAATAATGTTAAAAATAAATTGGAAACGATTATATATATTACAGACACGATTATATTTATTACAGGCACTATTATAAATTTACAGAAATTTTATTATATTATAAAAATTATTAGCACGGACAATAATTAAATCTATTTAAGCTATAAATGCCATACTATTTGTTATATTTTATTATTCACTAAACAATTAAAGTATTTCATATAAATTTTTACACTGACTGCCATAATTGTAAGAGAAAGCCTTGTATTTATATAATAAGCGATTATAATTTGCTTGGTATGTGTGTTATAGCGCTCCTAGCTATAATTTTTTTTTCCGTGTAGATCAATGCAAATAACTTAGTAACTTGTCCAGTCTCCATTTGCGTCACTGATTGCCTGGCATGGTCGAGGCATACTTTGAACGACATTTTTCGCATATTCCTTCGGCAAAGACCTCCATATTGTCCGAATTTCTCTGCTGCTTTAATGTGTACACTTTTTTCCCGTGAAGCTTGTGCTTAATGAATGACCACACATTCTCAATGGGGTTTGCGTCGGGCGATTGGGACGACCAATCCAGCGTGATGATGTCGGATGTCCTTTTCCACTCAATATACTATTTATAAACAATAATATACCATATACCATTTAAAAATAGTGTATTAAATAACATTTATTTTTAGAGTTAGAATTATTAAAAAAGGTTTATTTTAAAATTTATTTACTTTAATAAAAAAATATCCGCAAATAGTGTTCTTCTTCTGAAGAAAGAAAATGAACAGAAATTTAGAAGAGGCTCTCCGAAATCGTATAATACTTGAATCTACGGCTTCATGGTATTACCTTACCAACTCCAGGTCTTTACGACTGCTGTTACCATTTTTTCACCTATTTTTACATACTTTTGGATTCAGTGAAATATTAGTACTTTTTGTAATACCCTGGTAACGCAAAAATCAAAAGTAACCAATATCCGATAGAAGAGCGAAAATAAATTCAGAAGAGGCTGGGATAGCGTACTGCTTGAATCGACGACTTCCTGGTGTTGTCCCGCCAAATTGGGATCTTTACCACTACCTTTTCCAATTGTTTTTACAATTTTTATACCTTTATTCAGTAAAATTTAACTCAGAGCGAGCTTGGACCAACTGTTAAACAGAAATGTAAGTACTATTAGTTTTTTAGGAGCAAAACGAAAAAAACCTTGAGGCACTTTGTAAGAAAATTCGATTTTTATTTGTTTTTTATATATTTTTCAGTGTATATTTAATTTTTACTACGGGTGTCGAAAGAGTTTACATTTTTAGGCAATTTTATAAAATATCTTTGTTTTTGTTTTCATTTGTATCTAATATACATATTTTAAATCAAAATTGACAACAAGTCCAAACTCATTTTTTAATTTAAAAGTCAGACATTCTAAAATGTTAATATAGAGATATTTAAAAATTTTAAAATAATTTAAAATTATGTTACGTTAGAAAATTTTAAATATCTGAACAAAAAGTTACAATCGCAGACTTCATAAAGAAACGAGTGCAGTTAATTTTGATTTTAAATCTTAAAAACAAATAAAAATAAAAACAAAGATATTCCACAAAATTGCATAAAATAAGTTCTTTCGATATCCGTAAGAAAAATGACACATAAACTAAAAAAATCAAATGAAAATCTAATTTTCTTAAAAAGCGCCCCGAGGTTTTTTTTTTTGTTTTGATCCTAAAAAATCAGGGCATTTCCCAAACCCATTTCTGAAAAAAAAAACTAAGAGTGATTACATTTCCCAATAAAAGTTTGTCCAAGATCGCCGTGAACTACTTTTTATAATACCCTTGTAACGAAAAAATCGAAAGGAACAAATATTCGATAGAAGAGAAAATACAGTGAACAGAAATTCAGATGAGGCTCTCTGGGATCGTATACTGCTTGAATCGACGGCTTCATGGTGTTGCCTCACCATCTTCGGGGTCTTATCTTCTGCCAGTTCGGTTCTCCACTATCTGCTCAATGGATCAAAAGGGATCGCCTTTTTGCTTTCAGCTTATGTTCTGTAGACTGTTATATCTAATCTATTTATTTTTAATCTTTTTTGCTTCGGAGTTGGACCGACTACCGTAAAAGATATGTGTGATAGAAATAAAAAACAGACAACTTAGGTGATAATATATCTTTTTGTAGTTTATTGTGTTTTCACGCAGAATATCAAAATGAATATGCCACATTTATTTTGAAATATTGTTCCTTTATATACATATTGTATATTTATATTTGAATATGTCCATTGTGGAAATTCACTAGAGGCATTTAATGTTATACCAAAGAGTTATTATATGTTTTTTCTATTTTGCGACTCTTAAAAGCTCATAATCACATGGAGCGGTGGTAGCTCAGTCGAGAAGACTCTGGTCTTCTAACCAAGAGGTCCGAGGTTCGATCCCCGGTCAGAGAACAAAAATTTTTCAAATAAAAATTCCACCGTAACCATGTGCTTCGGAGGGCACATAAAGCCGTCGGTCCCCCTGGGTTAGTAGGCATCGCTACTAACTACCTAAAACAGGGTTAAAGATGCAACAGGCGCCGGAACTACCCATTACGGTGGGTCTCCCCGGCAATAATGCCGTACGCTAAATAAAAATCACACGTATTTTGCGTGTTCTTATAGGCCCACTCTACTTTTTTTTTCTTTTGGGTTGGCAACAGACAAAAGTCTATCTCTTGAAGTTTGCCGTGCAATTGTAAACGTCGGTTTAAAGTTTAATTTTCTACAAAATTTTGTGTTTAGGTTATGTTTTAGCGTTTTAAAATTGTGGCTTGGTTACTTGCAGTGGAAAAGAGAAGAAATGACTATAAAATATATGAAAATTATATTCGTTCTTAGAATTTTAAACATGGCGAAAACTGTAATGCCAATTCGAAACAGAAATCCCTAAATCAGTCATCAATTTAAATGTAAGTTTTTTAAAATTTTAGAGCAAAATATAAAAAATTGTATAAAACACTCGTTTCATAACACGTTTTTAGCGCACTAGTACTTTAGAAAACTCACCGCAAGCGGATCGTTTTCTAAACTTGTACTCGTGCGCTAAAAACGTATGTTATGAAACTAGTACTTTAATATACTATTATTTATTTTATTGTGGTTTAGAATTTTAGAATAGATGTTTATTCTGTAACTGATTTTTTAATTACGATATTATTAATAATTTATAAAAGTATAGGAATAAATACAAAAAAAACGTCACCCAACTAAATAAAAAATAAATAAATAAAAAACACTTTTTTGGAAGCCATCTATTAATTACGTTGAAACTAAAAGTACATATATATATTTGTAAATTATGCCAAAACGACTACAGGTAGAAACGTTTAAAATACTTGCAATACATTCTTATTACAAATGATAACGCCACCTAAGTAATTAGAAAAGTTTTAACATGTTTTATTTTACATAAGTACTCGAGCGTTTAAACTTTGGTTTAAAAGATGTAAAAATCCGGGCAATTAAATAATACTATACTGTATTACTGTAATAAATAAGTTATATTAAGTAAGTATTAAGTAAGTTATATTAATTGATTAGGCATTGTTAAAATTACCTAAATTAAGAAAAAAATCTTCATTTAACCTACAGAGATTACGCTTGGTACTGACAAGGTCTAGCAGACCGAAACTGCAGTCTACCAATACCACTCTGCACCATGGTGTTCTTCTAAGTGATGCGACAGAGGCGATGTTGCCTTGTTTTAGATTATATACAGGCGACAATAAAATAGTAGTAGTAAATTTTTGGGTTGGCCAAAGTCGGAAAACTAGGCCATTTATGGCTCTTTTTGTCACCCTAGGCAATCTCAGCCATTTACGAATTTACGAATTTATTAATTTAACCTCTGCCTTATACCTGCCTGTCCTTTCAAATGCCAAATTTCAACCTGATCCTGCCGTATATGCATATGTTTTTGTTTAAAAATTGCAAAATAATAAAAAAAAATGATGAAAAACTGTTTACGTAGTTTATTTGTTAATAATGAACAAAATAAATATTTAATAAAAATTAGTTAACAATGTTATGTTATCGTAAACCTGACAGCAACGCATATGCGATTGGTATCATTCAATACTCATAATAAAAATTCTGTACAATATTAATTAAATGTATTTATTTAAAACTACAGCTTAAAAGTGTCTATGTAACTTTTTTATATCCTAGTTTTTTATTTATATGATGTAAATAAAGTTATTAAACACATTGCAAGTCAAATTAAATAACTAGTTTGAGGTCACACTGTCCCATGCAGGACTGCAGGCTTTTTAATTTTATTAGTATAAATACCTCAAAAATAACTCCATAATCTAACTGAAACTTAAGAAACTAGTCAGATAAGTCCTACCTAATTATACATTGTATATTTGTAAGCATGTTAAACCGCAAAAATTAACAATAAACAACAAAATATTTTAATTTTACAGTCAAGGACATTTAACACAACGCAACACACTTTGCCCTTGGCCCCACAGTAGTAGTCAATGAACAAAGTCATTTTTATTTTGACATAACAAGACACTTGACACTTACACTTCCGTTAGGTGTAATGTTGCCAAATCCTACAAAATTCGTAGTTAAAATAATTAATTAGTATGTTCCGAGCCTTAAAAGGGCTGAAATTTTGAGAAAGTGTTAATTTTTTATATATCTGTAAGTATACAAAAACTTGTCGATTTAACCCAAAATACGATACCGGTCTCCTGCGTCAAAGTGAATGTGTGGTGGAACACTATGCTTTGCACTTGATAGTATTAAATACTAATAAATAAATTTTACTAAACTTTTGGTATTGACTGCTAAAATTTTGGTAATACATTATTACTAATATAGTTTGACGCACGGATCTGTGGCTAGGGGAAATATGGTTTGAGTGTGTGTGCAAGTGGGAGGCCCGTTGTAGGCGCGCACGCCTTATAACGCTCTTGACGGAAAGAAGAGCGAATGATTCCTCCCCCTTTCGTCGGAGACTTTCTTTCATACGGAGAACTATAATTGTTTAATCTATTTTCTCAAACTTACGATGTTTTGCAACATTGCAGTATCAATATAGGTATGTATTTTATGGGGTACGGTGACAAAAAGTTTTGACTAAATTATGCAGAAAGGTTTGATTTTATATTTTTATTTTTGATCATATATAAACTAGAACGACCTTTAGAATAGGAAAATATCTGCTTTTAAAATATTCCTTTCCGCTATGTTACTATCTAATACGATGGATAAAATCTTGTTACACTCTTCGCATAAAATATATAGAAAAAATAATAAAAATATAAATAATAATAATATTTCTTACAGGATGCTTCTCGAAATTTATTTAGGGTTATTTGTGATTAACACTCTGAAATGAAGCAAATAAAAACTTTATTACAAAACATAATCATGCCAACGTTTCACCTAATATTTAGACTTCTTCAGGGCTAAAAAGACATAAAGATTGTAAAACTTTTTGGACATAACTTGGACATTATATATATATATAGAACAATTATTTACTGAAATTTTTAAAAAAAGTATGTATCTATAAATTTGGATAAAGTGTTGTTCCAGTGTTTAAAACAATTATATTTTGATATGTTAATTAAATATATTTGTAAAATTATTTAAATCCACAAATAGAACATATATCATTTAATATTTTTAATTAAGTTAAAGTAAGTTAAAGCAATTTAAGTAGTATTTACTTTAACTTAATTAAAAATATTAAATTATATATGTTCTATTTGTGGATTTAAATAATTTTACAAAAATATTTAATTAATATATCTAAATATAATTATTTTAAACACTGGAACTACACTTAATCCAAATTTATCGATACATACTTTTTTTAAAAATTTTAGTAATTAATTGTTCTACAGTGAGTATTCTCCTGTTAAAAAAAGTCCAGTGTGTTTTGTTAGTTGTGTAATGTTTGTGTTTAATTTGTTTGTTTTAATGTATATTTAATAATTTAGGTAAGTTTTGAATTTATTAATTTCTTTTATTTTTGTTTATATACATTTTTCTTTTTTTTTTCCAAAAAATCAGTTTATAATGTCCAAGTTATGTCCAAAAAGTTTTATAATCTTTATGTCTTTTTAGCCCTGAAGAAGCCTAAATATTAGGTGAAACGTTGGCATGATTATGTAATGCAATAAAGTTTTTATTTGCTTCATTTCAGAGTGTTTATCACAAATAACCCTAAACATATAAATAATATAACTGTTTCTGTAAAGTGTGCAATTTTCAAAATTAATGAATTTGATCTCTGAACTCTTAAAATACTATTCTTGAGAAAGATTACTCGGACAGATCAATTTTTATTTATTCACATAATCATGATTATCTTTAAAGTTTAAGTGAGACTTTTATATATTTTTGTGGTTGTTTTAGTTTTTTTTATCTAAATTTTAACATCTTTAGGTCGATTCAGGCATAATTATCACTAACTACACTAGACTGAATTAAGAAATTAAAAAACTAAGATAATTAAGAAAAATAACCTTAAATTTTATTATAAATTTTCCGTGGTATGCAATAATAAGGTAAATGCCAAACAGTAAATAAGCATGTGTACATACGACTGAATAAGTAAAAAAACAATATCTATTGCGCAGGAAGATTATTACTATATTTGCAGTTGTTGGGACTAAAAATCGTGCTTTAAACCCAACTTATCTCCAAAAGTGCCTTTTATTTTCTTATGTATCTACTGTGTTTTTCCTTAACACTGAAAATGTACGAATAATAATATACAGAGGTGTCGCCATCTTCATTTTTATTTTTATACTTCGATAACGATTGTTTATAAAAATTTGCACTAAAGTTTGTGTATTTCAGAATTTCTTTTTATATGGTGTATTTTTAGATTTTATCATTATTTTATGCTATATTTTATATTTTATCTTAATTGTTGCATACCACGGAAAATTTATTATAGAATTTGAGGTTTTGTTTCTTAATTTTATTAATTTATTAATTTTCTAAATCAGTTTAGTGTAGTTAGTCATAATTATGCCTGAATCGACCTTTTCAGATACTGTGTCAAAAAAAATTAAAAAAATAAAATTAACTAGTATTTTAGTCACTTAGAGTTTCTTGAATAACTTGCAAAATGGATTTTAAGAGTATTTTATAAAATTCATGCAACAACTTTATTAGTATCTATCGTCCTGAATATTTCATCAAAAGACCTTTTTATACTATTCACAGCGCGTAAGCGCTAGAATAGTATTATACAGTAGTTTCGAATTTCCCAAAATAGCAAAAAAAAAGCCTAGACAAAAATTATTGGATACAAATGTGTGTCAAGGAAAAATAATCAACTTTAAAAATGTCCATCTGTCTGTCCGTTTATCAGTCTGTCAGGTTTTTGGTGAACACGATAACTCAAGAACGAATAATCCGATCGACTCGAAGGAAAGATTACTATTGTTTTTGAAAATAATCCGCCCAAAAACAAAAAAGCCATAGTTATTTGTTTTTCGAAAAATAGTTATTTTCTTAACTAGTGTATTAAGTGGATAAAATCACTTAATACACGAGTTGAGAATTTAATAATATCCAATACCTTTTATTTTTAAATAAAAATCTATAATTTTGCGAAAAATTATGTCAAAAATATTAAGATTAAGTTTTCTTGATACTAAAATAATAGGTAGCCATGGCCTAAATATGCCTATTAAAAATAAACAATTGCTAGTTTTAAATTTCTTACAAACGTCAAAATGGACGTGGTGATGACAGAATTTTTAATAAAAACAGTATTTTATTCAAAAACTAAAGAATAATTTGGAGTTTTCTTTAATTTTTATTGATTAATTAACGTGCTTCTATTTATAGACTAGGTATAATAGGGTATTAACTAATTTTGGTTGAGATCAAAAGCTGTACGTAAAAGAGTGGGTGAAAAATTTTTTAGTCACTAGTGGAAAAAAACTCACTTTTGACATTTAAAATAGTGCTCAAAACAAGTGTTTCTGTGAAGGTGTTGGATAAAGGAATTTTGTTAGAATAAAAAATTTATAATTTTTTTTAAAACTTTATTTAATTTTTTTTTTATTATTATTTTTTTATTTTTTTTAGGCTACTGTGGATAGTATATAATGGAATGCGTAGCATTACATATCTTTAAGGCTTGTTCTATACCTAATATAGAAACAGTGATAGCGATTCTTGATGCAATATTGAAATACTTCGAATTCGACCTCACTTTTTGCATACCAATGTTAGTTTTCCTTCGAAGTATTCGCAAAGGGGCTGTACTGTCTACTTTATAATTCCCTTGGGAGCCCTTAACATTGCTCAATGTATTATAAAAAAAAATACATTACAGTATTTGTGTTTAAAATACAAATATCTTGTTTTTTTACTTTCCAACAATGATGGAGAGACAAAAGTATGGTTATGGTTTTCCAGATTTTTATCTGTTTTTCTGTTTTAAGGTCTACACGGAAAGAAATTAGTGGGCTCTGCGCTATACATTATAAGATATTTGGTAACAGTGGCAAATTATAGTGATTTAAGCTATAGATTATAAGGGACACAATAACTAATAATGTTAAAAATAAATTGGAAACGATTATATATATTACAGACACGATTATATTTATTACAGGCACTATTAGAAATTTACAGAAATTTTATTATATTATAAAAATTATTAGCACGGACAATAATTAAATCTATTTAAGCTATAAATGCCATACTATTTGTTATATTTTATTATTCACTAAACAATTAAAGTATTTCATATAAATTTTTACACTGACTGCCATAATTGTAAGAGAAAGCCTTGTATTTATATAATAAGCGATTATAATTTGCTTGGTATGTGTGTTATAGCGCTCCTAGCTATAATTTTTTTTTCCGTGTAGATATACATTCCGAAAAACCGATTTTTCGATGTAATAGTAATTTTTTCTACGACTGCTTTAGAATGTAAGCAAATACACACACTTTTCGAAGACAGAATGAATCCATTCTAGCTCTAGATACGTTATGAATATTCCGTATCAAGTGTTAGAATGAGCATATGTAGTGCCATCTCCTGTTTATAAAAGTAAAGAAAACTGTAGCAAAATTAGCATAAAAATTTATATATTTTACCATGAAATATTGAATAATTTAATGCAATTTAAAGTTTTGCGTTAAAATTATTTAAAGTTTATTACTTTTTCTTAATATTTGACCAGTTTTTTATCAATTTAGTTCAAAAAATTAAAACTGCTCCATCTATTGTTAAATATTTAAACCTGATATCTGTCACAACAATCTGACATAACCTTCAATTTTTGCATTATAATTTGTAAATATGTGCTAAAATTAAATAAAAATCTTTTTTAGGTACTGATTTGATAAAAATATTAAATAATATTAATTGCTTTATTTAAAAATATGTGTTTTGTTGCATTTACAATGTTGAGTCACAAAAACATGGTTTGGTTTGTCCGCAGTTTAAAGCCATACAGTGTTTCATATTTGCAGTCGAAGAAAAAGTATAGTCTACAACACGTATGGAATAGTCATTCCGCGCTCGCGGGAATATTGTCTATTCCATACTAATTATAGAATATACTATATTGACCAAGTAAGATACACTGAGTACATGTTGGTTAGTCATCATAACGAATAGTTAGGGAACATTCAAGTATTACGTAACGCAAAATGTACCAAAATTCATACACTTCATACCTTGGTTCTCGCATTATTGAAGGCTGTAGAGATTTCATATTTTGGCTACCCCCCCTAACACACTCCCTATTAGTAGGGGGTTGCCAAAATATGAAATCTCTATGATCTATAATAACGTGAGAACCGGGTATGAAATGTATGAATTTTGGTACAATTTGCGTTACGTAATACTTGAACGTTCCCTTATAAAATAAATACATAATCTAAATAAATACATAATCCAAATAAACACAATAGTATAAAATTAAAAGAAAAAAGAATAAAACATTGAAATACAATTAAACAACTACAAAAGTATACAGTAAAAATCAGCAAGGCGGACCTAAAGACCTATACAGGGCTGTTAACCGGACACTACCCGTTAAGATATCATTTTAAAAAAATAGCGAAAGTTGGCAACTTTTTTTATATTGTTTATTGCTACTAAAATTAAAGACAAAAATGCATAAGATATTGAGTAATGAGGGCAATTTTTGAAATTTAAGATTTTACAATTTTATTTAAATTTTTAGGTATCAATGACCTTTTTGCATACTTAAAACTTATCTTTAATTTATTTTAATTTAAGAAATCACTAGGGCTAATATAAGACATTTCCTACACCTGGACAATAAAATTCAATTCACGGAATTCTGACGACCTTGAAATTAATATTTTAACTAAAATGGATATAAAACTGTATTTTTAATTTTCATATAAGCTTTGTTATATTAAGTGTTTTAAGTTTAGTCATTTCCTTAAAATCGATGACCTTGGACTACTTTATAGCCTTAATTTCGCCTAATTATGACAACATTCTCGGCTCGGGTATTTTGATTTTTGGTGTTTTAACCATTGGTCTACGTTAATATCCCTAAAAAGAGCCCTGTGTACCAAATTTGAACAAAATAAAAAAAAATACAAAATGAACCACCCTACCCAGGTAGCAAAATAACATGACATTCACGTGAAAGCCACGTTAATATGTGACATGTGATGTTAAGATTGTAGTCTCATTTAACAAGAATGTAGCATGGTGGGGATGTCCTAAGTCCGCCCCTAATAACATCACACAATGACATCCCGAAAATAACGTGTTTGTGACATCATAAATCCACATTCCTGTTATATCTAATATCTTATGGATGCCGTTACTGGTACTTTAATATTTAAATAATATCCTAGGATATTAGCTTTTTTTAAATAAAACCATTAAAAACGCTATAACCCTATAAAAAAATCGGATTTAAAATCAACCAGTAATTGAAACAATCACAGATTGAAAAAGATAGATTCTAAATACGAAATTGCAGATTAAGCGGAGAATATATTCCTTTAATCCGTGTCCGTGGTCTTGAGAAGCTCGGCAGAGCCCCCTATTCATTGGAAATCGTATAATGTGTAAACAATTTCCTTATAATAATTTACTCTATCAACATCATCTTATATCGATTTTTTTGCTTCGAACGTCGGTGAGAAGCAAAATAACATGATATTCATGTGAAAGCCACGTTAATATGTGACATGCGATATATTCACAGCGTTGCTAAATATTTGTTATTAAATAACATGGTTGTCACGTCACACGTGTTACGTTGCAAATGTAATGTTAAATACATGTTATTTTTCAATATTATGTGATGTTATGATTTAGTTTAAAAATACACCCAAAAGCGACGTTAATTTCTTGTAATATAACATCCCTTGCTACCTGGGATATATACACTTACACAATAATATTCAGTGGTTTTCTGGGTAAATAAAAATATTTTAAGACGTGAAATTCACGTCGTAATAATGACGTAAAAATGGCGTCAGATATATCACGTCATCGGTCTGTGACATTAGGAGGTCATTTTCACGTCATATTGTCGTTATATAGTCACGTCATATCTGGAGAAAAGTCACCAGATTATGACGTCATTTTGACGAGGTTCTGCGGACTGGGATGTGTGTTCATTATTTTTATTGGTTGTCAAGTAAACAAGCATTGACAACGATTTATAAATTGTAGTGCCAGAATAAATTATTCCTAAACACCTATTATAATTATTTAGTTAAATTTAAAGTTTGAAGCCATTCGGAACACTGAAAGTACCCGTTCCGCAGAGCTCTGTAATATAAACTAACTTAATTAAAAAATTGATCTTCAGAAGATTTACTTAAAACTCTAAATGTAAAAAACAAAAATGTTTAATTGCCCACGTTTGCCCGGTTTTTTGCAACTCTATCAAGGCATTTGGGAAGTAAAATAATGGTTAAAAATTAAATGGTTAAATACGAAACAGCTATTTTTCTGCTTGCTGCTATCAAAAATCTGATAAGGACAACAACACAACTTGTCGTGGTTACCAGAAACAAAACTTATGTTTTAAGGATCCGTACAAAAAATCTGCTTTAAAACGAAAATTATTTTATCCGTATTATTAATCTTGTTAGTTTGTTTAGTTTAGTTTAGTTTAGTTTAGTTTAGCTTAGTTTAGTTTAGTTTAGTTTAGTTTAGTTTAGTTTAGTTTAGTTTAGTTTAGTTTAGTTTAGTTTAGTTTAGTTTAGTTTAGTTTAGTTTAGTTTAGTTTAGTTTAGTTTAGTTTAGTTTAGTTTAGTTTAGTTTAGTTTAGTTTAGTTTAGTTTAGTTTAGTTTAGTTTAGTTTAGTTTAGTTTAGTTTAGTTTAGTTTAGTTTAGTTTAGTTTAGTTTAGTTTAGTTTAGTTTAGTTTAGTTTAGTTTAGTTTAGTTTAGTTTAGTGCGGGGTTCATGCCCTCAACACCTGGTCCCTACTGATCTTTGTGTTAACCGCACATACCTCCTCATATCATCCCAAGGGCTGGACAAAGCCAGCCCGGACCCCGAGGAAACTTTATTCCCGGGCCCCCTCATATCTGAAAAAGAAGCTTTATCCCTGTCAAAAAACAGGGCCCGGGCCCCGGGGAATCCTCCCCCCCTTAAATCCGGCCCTGATCATCCCTGTTTCTTTTATTAATCTGGTTAACTCAACGAGATCTTTTTTTTGAGACGGTTTTTAATTTAGGCTTTGCTTGTTTTTTTTACGTGTGTTTGGTAAAACTTTTTACCGAAAATTCTAAGTAAGTAACTTCCATTGTCGATTCTCCATGCACCTGGTTTAGCATTTACACTACAGTGTAACATTGTACGTAGTTATTTTAAAGTGCACTAACACTTGACCTGTCGCATACATAGTGTTACATAAACCACACGTTTGGACGAGGTCGCAGGAAGTTCATCATTTGAAATGTTGTCTGCCGCTTCTGTGACCAAATTACCGACATACTTCCATATCCTCTATGGGACCACCGCACAATGGTCCCAAACAGAAAACAACTCCACAAAAAAAAACTGCTGCCAACAAAATAATAACTTCCTCTATTATAGGGAAAGTATTGTTTTAATAGGCCAAATAATAACAGGCCTTACATTTTTTCAAAATGATTTATTTTTTTTTAAACCATTAAGGACGAAGTTATTTTTTCATGGCCGAATTTTTTAATGGTGTTGTTAAATTTACAAAACTATCTTTAACTAACTATTGTTATGATAATTTAGCCTTGTTATTTAAGGTCGATTCAGGCACAATTATCACTAACTACACTAAACAGCAGCAGTTTTTTTTAATAGGCCTAATAATAATAGGCCTTACATTTTTTCAAAATTATTTATTTTTTTTTAAACCATTAAGGACGAAGTTATTTTTTCATGGCCGAATTTTTTAATGGTGTTGTTAAATTTACAAAACTATCTTTAACTAACTATTGTTATGATAATTTAGCCTTGTTATTTAAGGTCGATTCAGGCACAATTATCACTAACTACACTAAACAGCAGCAGTTTTTTTTAATAGGCCTAATAATAATAGGTCTTACATTTTTTCAAAATTATTGATTTTTTTTTAAACCATTAAGGACGAAGTTATTTTTTCATGGCCGAATTTTTTAATGGTGTTGTTAAATTTACAAAACTATCTTTAACTAACTATTGTTATGATAATTTAGCCTTGTTATTTAAGGTCGATTCAGGCACAATTATCACTAACTACACTAAACAGCAGCAGTTTTTTTTAATAGGCCTAATAATAATAGGTCTTACATTTTTTCAAAATTATTGATTTTTTTTTTAAACCATTAAGGACGAAGTTATTTTTTCATGGCCGAATTTTTTAATGGTGTTGTTAAATTTACAAAACTATCTTTAACTAACTATTGTTATGATAATTTAGCCTTGTTATTTAAGGTCGATTCAGGCATAATTATCACTAACTACACTAAACAGCAGCAGTTTTTTTTAATAGGCCTAATAATAATAGGTCTTACATTTTTTCAAAATTATTGATTTTTTTTTTTTAAACCATTAAGGAGGAAGTTATTTTTTCATGGCCGAATTTTTTAATGGTGTTGTTAAATTTACAAAACTATCTTTAACTAACTATTGTTATGATAATTTAGCCTTGTTATTTAAGGTCGATTCAGGCATAATTATCACTAACTACACTAAACTGAATTAAGAAATTATTAAATTAAGAAAATTAATAACATAACCCCAAATTCTAAAATAATTTTCCGTGGTATGCAACAATTAAGATAAAAGATAAAATATAGCATAAAATAATGATAGAATCTTAAAATACAACATAGAAAAAGAAGAATTTCTGAAATACACAAACTTTAGTGCAAAACTTTATAAATAATCCTTATCCAAGTATCAAAATAAAAATGAAGATGGCGATAAGTTGGTTTGAAAATACGATTTTTAGTCCCGACAACTGCAAATATAGTTATAATCGTCCTACGCAATAGATATTTGTTTTTTTTTTACTTATTGAGTCGTATTTACACATACTTATTATCTATTTGGCAGTTACCTTATTGTTGCATATCACGGAAAATTTATTATAGAATTTGAGGTTATGTTTCTTAATTTTCTTAATTTCGAAATTTCTTAATTCAGTTTAGTGTAGTTAGTGATAATTATGCCTGAATCGACCTTCAGAAACACGTTTGTACTAAAATAAAACAGGCAAGGGACCGTTCAAGTATTACGTAACGAAAATTTTGATCATTTTGGACCCCCACCCTCCTCCCTGTAACGCTATTTTCCCATACCATTAACATGGGCGTAACACTCCAAAATGACCCCCACCCCACCCATAGGAGCGTTACGTAATATTTGAACGTTCCCCAACTAATAAAACAACCTAAAAAGTCTAATCTTGTGTCATTGCACATTTCTAGCATTGAATGGGTTAAAGGGTTAAGTTTCTTTTTTCGTGAAACGAAACGAAATATTTTTTTTAATAAAAGGAACCCGATCCAGGACCTGGCGATTTGCAAGTAGCTTAATTTGAATGTACTTTAAGACATATATAAAATACAGCTAGGAGCAAATAATTAAATAAAAATGGTCATCAGCTCTTAGCACATAATTCTATTACCTATAAAGGCCTTAAGAGAGAGATAGCAGCAATATATCGAGAATGCGAAATATAGGCAACCAACATGAATATTTCGATATTTTGATACCCTGGCCGCGTAAATTTAAAATTATAACCTATCTTATATCGTCTATTTCTAGCTATTGGTCTATAAACAACACTTATATGATTATAAAAATGCCCAAATGTCTTAAAAGAACAAAGCACAAATTAAGAAAATTTATAGAAAAAAGTAAAAACTCGAAAAAATATTCCACAAACGTCACCTTAAAACGTAAACAAAACTTTTGTACAGACAGCGTTGCCGCTTGTTGATAAATTTTTGTAAACATGTATTATTTGTCCTTAAAGTTAGAAAGAGAAAACTACCAACTTTGAGAGAAAAACATGAGATCTGGAAAATTGGCAGAGTAACAAAATGGCGATTTTCTATCGCCTAAAAATTGTGCGCCAAAAGCTGCGCAGATAGGTAAATTCCGTTATAGGGATTTAAGTTATGTGGCTCTTAGACTATAAGGAAAAAAAAAACGTTTGCCGGCATAAAACCGTATTGTTTCCGATGTGCTGCGCTTTGCAGCTAATCATATCACGTTTCCCCACGACTATACAATTAAGGTTATAACACTCATGACTTATGAAGAAATATATTTCGGTGGTGAATAAACAAGAGGTTGATATCTTTTCGTAGGTAGATATTTTTTAGTTAGGTATAAATTAAAAAGAGGGTCTATTTTCTCCTAGTTTCTTTTTATTGAGGACGCGATTAATTATTTCTTTGGAGCTGAAGATGGAGTCGTGTTAGACTCCGAAACGCGTCCTCAATAAAAAGAAACTAGGAGAAAATAAACCCTCTTTTTAATTTATACCTAACTAATATTTTATCTCCTACTTTTGGGTAAATATGGCTTATAGATATTTTTTGTTTTAAACAGATACTTGTCATAAAAAGTCATAGGTTTTTGGTAGTCACTTTATTTAACAAGTTTCATGTATTTGGAAAAGCGATTACAAAGTTTTGGACCCTAAATTAAATACTATTTATGTTGTTAAATTGTTTGCTGTGAAATTGGCACCGACTTATTTTTTATTTTTTACTTTTTAGAGACAGAAGTCGGTTCATTTTTTTTCCGAAAAGTTTTTATTTTTTACTTTTTAGAGACACTGAACTTGTAGAGCTGTAAGGTCATCTAAGCTAAATTATAGTTGTCCTCCCATCTCGGCAAGCTGCTGACGTCACAACGCACTATTAGTGCGGTGTGGCGTTATCATCTTAAAGATAAATTTCTAAAAAATAAATTTAGTAGTATTTTTATTTCAGCGACCAAGAGTCCAACCAACCTTATTTTAAACGAAATAATAAATAAAATCTTTGTAAAACTTTAAGCGTTAAGTAATAATCAAATAACGCCTTATGGTATAATCACAAATTTTATTATTTTCTCTTGGTATTTTAATATGGCAGGTCCACAGAATTGAGTTTAGCGGCATTTAAAAGATTTTTAGCCTGCCGTAATATTTGAATCAAGTTATCCGACTTATCCGAGTTGTCCGATTATTTTCTAAAAATTTGGTTGGTATTAGAACCAAATTAAGCCGGTTTTAAGTGAAATTGCGTTAAAACGATTAGATTTATCTTGATTATCCGACTTACCCGGCATTATCCGAGCGCCAAATTAAAACGGGACCACCTCATGAATGTCCTCTTTAAGTAGCAAAAGGTTTCATCAAATTCCGTTCATCCGTTCCAAAGTTCTGCGAGGCCAAACATAAAAAAAAGTCCAAACAAAGTCACACGTCGAATTGATAACCTCCTCCTTTTTTGGAAGTCGGTTAAAAAGTTAAAATTTAAAATTCGGTATTAGATTGATAATATATAGGTAACTCTCACAATTTAATTAAGACGATGAAATTAATTTACTTTGTCCAGACGAGATTAGTAAAATCAACTTCGCCTTTATATTTAATTATTGAACCTTTGATCCGGCTATCCGTGCATGGGTCAAAGTTCGTTTGATCAGCTTGTCGTCATTACCGACGGATCACAATGTTAAGCCTTCAGCTGAAGCTTAGGAGAATTGCAGCCAAAGTAAACAAGGATTTTATTTAATGTGATCAAATAAACTACGGCTGTAGAAGTAAATCAGAGGCATTACAGTTCTTAACTACACTGACAAAACAGTTTATTTGTGTGTACAAAATAGTACAAAAAAGCTAAAAATAGAAAAGTTTGGGGCAAAAAAGGGGCAAAGCCCCCCAATTTTACACGCCTCTGGTTAAAGTTAACAAACTAAAATTACATAGAATATTTGTCTTTGTTACTAAGGGTATGTACAAACATCCTATGTAATTTTGATTTGATAACTTTAACCAAAGGCGTGCAAAATTGGGGGGCTTTGCCTATTTTTTACCCCAAAGTTTTTGTTTTTAGCTTTTTTGAAATTTTTTCAATAAAATATATTTCCTTGTTTAAAAATACATAAAAAAGATACTATTTATGTAACACCGTACGGCCAACATAAAGTTTTTATTCTCAAATGCCCACAAATGTAAGTGAGCTTAAGGAAGCTTCTATAAAAATAGAATAAAAACCCTTAAAGTATGCCGTATACCCGCTTTACTCTTTATTTTTATATTATACATCAAAAAAAAAAGTTATTTCAATAGGTTTTCACTGATATACAAGAGGATTTTGATAAGTTTTCAATGGAAAAGAATAATTAACTAGGGACCCTATATATAATGACATTAAACTTCACACAAAGGGTTGAGACACGCTTTGATTTTGAGGTTAAAATGGCAACCAAGCACTAGTATTGTTAAACAATGAAAGACAATGGTTTTATCCAAAGTGCTTTGGTGCCAAATCTAAATCTAGTAATAATTATGTCTAAATTTAATATAATTCTGTCAGATACAAAATCTGAGGTTATAGTTAAATGTCAACCCGAACAGAGGCGTCGATATTAATTAATATAATAATATTGTCATATTTAAGTGTCAAACTGAATATTTGGTCATCAAATTTATTTATTTACGAAATTATGGTTTATAGTTTTATTATTGTACTTTTTTAAAGTGCCTACGAAAATACCTGTACAATTTAAATCAAGATTTACTTATGGAATATACTGACGACCGTCAGTGTTCGAATAATCTCGGAATTTTCCCTAAATAGTTGAAATTACTTTTATTTGGAACTGAATTAATTTTGAAGAAAAGAATAATATAAATAAATAAGAGGAATGTAAAAAATTCAGGCATGTACCGAAGAATATGATAGTAGTTTTACTTTAGCAAACTAAAAATATTAAAAAAAAAAATAATTTTATAGGTATTCCTTTAATGATAACTGCAGGTTTTTCATTATCTTTAATCAAAAGCATTTCTATTTGGTTTTTGTTGAATGTACCTCCCAATGATAAAATTAAATTATTATATTGATTTTTACGCAAATTTTGAGTATTTTTCAAACTAAAATTTTCTTCTTCCAAGGTTTTTATGTATATATTAAGTGCTTTTAATTATTCTTCATTTTCTACAAGTATTTTCTCAATTTCCAAAATATTTTTATCTTTCTCCAAAATAATTTGTTCCTTTTCAAAAATAATTTTTTCATAATTCGATAATTTAGAATGAATTTGATTACCATATAGAACATTTAATTTTCTATTAAAACTACAATTTTTTTGAATTTTTGGAATTGCGGTTTCTTTTAATTTTAAAATAAAATCTTCCTCTGAAAAGTATGCCTACAAAAGCTACAAATTTAAAATTTTTAAAGTTCATTTTTTCATATTTTTACTTCGCAAATTTTTGATTTATCGAAAATCTTCCAATTCGGAAGATACATGCTTCTTTTCCATTCATTTAATAATGCATTGCATTTGGGAAATGGAAATAATATATATCCTGCATGTATAGAATTACGACAGTTTACCACTGAACATTGTCGTGACATTTTTTCAAAAAACACGTCTATGGATATTTTGACAAGTAATGTCACTTCTACTATACCAATAGTGCCAATTCGCAAAAAAAACATAACCCTGCAGAAATTACTAAATTGGTGTCTCAACCCTTTGTGTGAAGTTAAATGTCACTTTATTTAGGGTCCCTATAATTAACATGTTAGGTGCACCTCCAAAATATCCAAAAACAGACGTTTTTCAGTGTTACTCAAAATTTCTTGAATCGATTTTTTTTATTTTTAGTTTCTTTTACACATATTCAATCCCTTAACAATAACTGACATCATTTTGGATGAAGGTGAAAATTAAAAAGAAAAACATGTTTTGGACCCGCCGTGCCCTACTACGCAACATCCCTACAACCCTATATGCACTCGATTAGCCAACTGACATAACTTTAAAAAAGTTGTTAAGTGGTCATTGTCAAATATATATTTAGTTTATTGAGTAAGTATAATTATTACAGATAAAAATAGAATCCAGAAGAAAGTTCTTTGTTACTCAATAAATTATAATCGAATGCGTAGTGCGGAGTTGGGTTTTTGGAGAGTAGAGATGTTATAAAGTGGGAAAGTTATTGAGTAGAGATGTTAGGGAGTAGAGAAATTAAGAGTAGGGATCTTAGTCTGCCGATTTTTTTTTTTGCAAATTACCAATTAACCAATTATGTAATCTATAATATAAAAGATAAATACCCGTATACATGCACAGGTGAAAAAATAGTAGAAATTCGTTTTGCCGATTTATATACAAAACTAGATGAAACGTTGCAAGCACCCTGTCAAAACATCGGCACTATTGTACACTAGAGCCATCTAGTTTGCAAATTTCAAACTAGGTGTTTTGTTTGATTTTAAATTCTGTATCTTTAAAACATTATATTCTAGCAAAAAACTGTATATAACATTTTTTATAGGGCTTAAAAAGAGCTTTTATTTAAAATATAATTTTTTGAAATCGGGTTTCGACTTTTTATGTGAGATATGCTAAAAAACCTTTTACTGCTTTAAACGCCAATATGTCGAAAACAATGCGTTTTAGGAAAACGTTGTTTATAACATTTTTTGACCAATTAAAAATTATCTTTTATATAAATGCTAAATTAACCATATACAATAATAATTGCCTTAATTATAAACAAAAAACGATAAAAATAGGAGTTTTACCCTATTTTTACCCCCTTATCCCCAATCGTTTACTCCCAAATTCTAATCAGCTCTTCGAAATACGATAAGAAACAATATGCAAAAAACCGCAAGTCGATACTTAGAGAGTTTACACCGAGACAGACAGACAGACATACAGACAGACGCAAAAATGTTTTTTACTGATTTCGACTCAGAATGGTCTAAAACGTCGAGAAATGTGAAAAAAACGTGGTCAAAGATTTTTACTTTTCGGCGAAGATTTCAATACATCGGCACTCTTAGTAGCACTAAGTGCCGATGTAATATCGTTATGTCTACTATTTTTTATAGTTATGCCCTTAAACAATTTTGATGTACCTACTCAACGTAAGAAATAATTTAACATAGGTCTCATCCCTTGCCGCGATGGGCCGTTTTTGGTTTCATTATTTGGTTAAAGAAATATAAGATGCCTTTTACTTAAAATAATAAAAATAAATAAAATAGTTATAGAGGGTAACTCTGTATATGATATCTCCTGTATCTCCTGTATTTTATGTCTAAATAAATTGGGTTTAAGGGTTTCTTGTCTGTAACTAAATAAGACGAATGTGTTGGATTTAAATTTAATTCGTTTAAGTTTATAAACTTTAAGTTGTTTATAGATATATTTGGAAATGTTAATTTTAACTCGGAATAAGTTTGTTAGATTAATGCTTGTGCTTTATAATTATATACAGGGTGTTCCGTGAGGAAAGGGAAATATTTAAAGGGTGTATTCTAGAGGTCAAAATAAGAAAATAAGTTCCCATAAACATATGTCCAAAAGTGACTTTTATACGCCCTTTCAAGGGGGTACCAAAATTTCGATTTTTTATTAATCACTTAAAAACCCTTTGTATTATAGCATCGAGTTTTAGCAAATGATATATGCTTTATAAGGCCTATCAGCCATTGGCATTTGAATGTAGTTAATCTAACCAGAGGCGTCCGTAATGGGGGGTCTAATCCCTTTTTTGCCCCAAACTTTTTTCTGCTTAACTTTTTTATGGGTGTATTTTTAGAATAGTTATACTAAGGTAAAAACACATTAAAAAGGTACTCTGGTTGTAATACCGTAGGATTAACCGTTTTCGAGAAAAATACAAAATTTCAATGGCGTGGTGTTACTGTACACCAAAAACTAAGAAAAAAGTTTTTATATACGTAATTCCAAAAATCAATGATAAGGGAGTTATGGTCTCCAAAATTTTTAAAGGGTCATGTTACCTTTAAAAGCGATTTACGGACATACACGTACAAAACTGTTTTTCTTAGCTTTCAATGTAGAATTACGCTGCATTATTGAAATTTAGGTTTTTAACATTTTAGTGTTTAATTTTTGGTTCTATAAACGTATAATTTTGCCTTTAATTGTATTTTTCTCGAAAACGGTTAATCCTATGGTATTGCAACAAGAATACCTTTTTAATGTATTTTTACCTTAGTAATACTATTCTAAAAATAAACCCTCAAAAAGTTAAGCAGAAAAAAGTTTGGGGCAAAAAAGTGATAAGACCACCATTACGGACGCCCCTGGTTAAATTAACTACATGCAAATAACATTGGCTGATAGGTCTTATAAAGCATAGATCACATGCTAAATCTCGATGCTATAACACAAAGGGTTCCTAAGTTATTAATAAAAAATCGAAATTTTGGTACCCCTTTAAAAGTGCGTAGCTCCCTTACGAGTGGTTTTTGGACATATATTTATGGGAACTTTTTTTCTTATTTTGATCTCTAAAACAAATAGTTTTAGTTTCCATATAGTCGGAGAACTGGTCGCGATTTTTATGTCATTTTCTCGCGACTGTATTTTATATACATTTATAAAGTACATTTAAATTAGGTAATAATCAAATGGATATATTTTGAACTTGGTGTCATATACTTAGCCCCCCCCCCCCCATTTAAACGGGGGAATACAATTCTGACAAAAAATATACCCTAAAAGCTTTTAAAACCCTAAAAATCAGCAAAAAATAAATACTGGACGCACATCAGCTTCGTGTTCGTCGGACGTCGAAATAGCCTCTACCTTTATTATTTACGTACATTTTAAAATTTGGCGAAGGCGCTAACAGGATTATTTTTTTTACATTTTGGCTGCTCGATCATTCCGTTGCACAGTGTTTCGTCTAGTATATAGCTAGCTGGACAAAATTATTTTATTTGTTTTAATTTCATAAAAAAAAAGATTTTATTTTTTACAATGAAATAATATGAGGATTGTACCGTAATTAATACGTTCACTGCCAACGGCTAGTTTTGACAGCGGAGCAATGGGTATGGGCAAGGGAAAAATAGAAAGAATTGATTAATGTTGTTAGGGGCGCCAGTTACTTTAGCTTTTACTCCTTTAGGTAAGTAACAACCTAGTGTAAATACTTAAGCTTTTCAGTTTGAGAAAATATAACCTCTAAATAAAATAAGATAATTCATTTGAGAAATTTATTATAAATAAACTTAATGAAAGCACATCAAGTAATATATATAAAAAATATGTGTAATTATATTAAGATATAATTAAAGAAATCTTAATAAAAATTACTAAATTCAGAAATCATTCGACTTAAATGTATAAAGAAAACATGAAGTTCAGCAAGCACCAAGAAATGTATGTAAACAACAATCATTTCTTGCAGTGTATAAAAGTCATGCTTAAATTAGAAATCATTTAATCAAAAGTATGATATTTAATAATTAATAAATGAGATTAAATGTTTTTAAAAAAAATAAGTACCTAAAAATGAACAAAAGCCAGAAAGGCATATAGTATTAATCAATACTATATCAGATCTGATAAAGTTTACAGTTATAAGAATATTGAAATAAAAGAATTTAAAAATATGAAATATTGCTTTCAAAAGTTTTCAGAATGAGTACTTAGCTGGTTTCTGCAAAATCCATGAGGTATGAATTCCATCGTCTCCATCTGTGCAAGTCTCCCCTATGCTGATGAATTCATTTCTCAAATGAAAGAAAAAAAAATATAGGCTGTCCCATCTACTTTGGAAAAATTATCTTCCAGGATAAAATGTACGATTGAAAATGTTGTCCGGGATTAAATATGCTTTTGAAAATTATGTCCAATATAAAATTGTCTGCTAGACGGTCATATAGAATTTATCTATGCCGAAAAATACAGAACCATGTTCCAACAGAACATCACTCCATGCGGAGAACTTGTATATCAAATATACCAAAATAAACTTCAACTTAAATTAATGTAATTCCATATTAATGGTATAGAAATGGTGAGTAATTAATGGTAATTAATTAATGTAGTAATAATGGTGCTAAAACAATAATTATATCTCAGAAATATTCTAAGAAACAGAAAAACTTAACTTACGTGTCATTCTAAGTCTTCGATGTCCATCGAAACGTTATAAATGCGTAATTGTAGAAAATAACAGTTATAATATCTTCCGCATTGTTTAAATATTCATTTTCACTAACTTTAAATAAAAATACATGAAGGATTACTTCGATGATTACAGAAAATAAACACTCGTCAAAATGAGACCACCATTGTACAGAGTTGCTTCAAGAAGGAGGAAAATCGACCTTATCAACCGGTATGAACCCTTCAGGTAAATAAAATCCTATTTCTGAACTATTAGCGACATCTATGCAAGTCATTATCAACTACAGTTTTACCGTATAGGATTCCTAATAAAGGTAACGAAAACTACATCAAAGATAATAACCAAAAAGAATATTTCCTAATAAATCCGTATTAGTGATATCTAACCTCAAAATATTACTCTAAGAAACAAATATAAACAATACTTATTGTTTATCAGCAAAACTAATAAAAATACGAACAGAATACTAAGTGTCCTGTGAACTAAGTATAAACAAAATACTGAATCTAAGTGAGCAGTTCCAGCAAACTATTTTCAACAAATTCTAGATTATCCCGAAGAAATAAGCATACGAAACTTTCCAGGAGAAACAAGCTACAGATGAAAGCCAGTGAAATCCAACCCTCAATAGACTCTGAAACATATAAAAACCAGGTAAGTCCATAGACAAATGCACTATAGAGAAATAAGTCATATGATTCTTTATTATTAAAAATCATATTCTAATTATGTTTTCTTTATGTTATTTTCAGGTAGAACTATGGTTAGAATTCAGTTCCTGCTACAAAATAGTCCCAGATACAAAATAGTTCTGTACGTACGTAACTATTTATATACAAAATAAACATAAATTATAACGTAAGTAAACGAATAGTTTAATTAACCCTTGCTATATTACAAAGTGACGATTTATGTCGTTACAGGATAAGACAATAAGATAAACGTAAAAGTGCAATATCGAATGAAAATTAACAAAATTAAAACAAAATAATAAATCTTGACATACTATATAAATTATTAGTCCTAAAACATAACAATTAAAATTAAAAATCATCCGATGATGACTCGTCATCATAATCAATTTCCGAAGAATCGGTGAAGACGTGTTCTAAAAAAAAACACATAATTTTAGTTACGGGCACTTTCGGGCCAAAATGATTACTGGTAATTAAACGTGAATATAGGGCATTACATAAAAAAATAGCCTAAAGGTAGGTCTAGATCAAAACTTGTGGTCTTTGAAAATTAGACATTAATGAAATTTTCAACAAAAAAATCAACAGTATTTTCAGTTACATATTTTAAGTACAACTACCCACAAAAACTGTATTTTTTACATAAATATAATAAACATACCTTGAATAAAAGATTCCATCACTAAAACACTTTTCACTTTCACTAAAAATTTTGAGAGATGTTATCGAAACTGTGGCAAAATTGCAACTGTTACGAAATTGACCGCAACGCTTTGCTTATCACTTGCCTTTAATCCAGGCTACTTAATTAGGGAATAATCCTGTGACCTTTATTTTTTGGATTTGGTACCTGGGAGGGGATGTTTACTACCTGGTACCGTTAGTTTCATGTAATTAGGTCATGAATTTTGTCCTCTAGACGAAACACAGTGCGTTGTTACGTACGTTACATTCGTACACCTTAATTCAGGTCTCAGAAAATTACTTGATAATTTATTCGTTTGTATTTCAGGTTATAATCCTTACAGGCACCTTTTTACATCTGTTAGTTTACCTACGTATAAATTTAATAATCAGTTAGGCGTTAAAAATAATGCAGCTTATGTGCGCGTTTCGTATGTTACAAAAATTGGGAGTACACTTAAAACCACTTTACACGGAGCAATTTGTACGCAAGTTTGATGCTATGCAAGTTGGCTGCCAGATATAGCATGAGGACAATTGGACATTGATTTGCCTTTCCACGGAGCAAGTTGTACGCAAGTTTGGTGCTATATATTGCAAGGTAAACAGTGCTGCCAACCAGAGAATTTTGACTTGTCACTGCGTTTGTTGACAAAAACATAACCTAGCATTTGCTTTTTTAAGGAAGTTTTTTTGTTAGACAGACCGACCCATTATTAATAATAATAATTATTAACATGTGCAGTTGCTACTATATTAGTAAAATGAAATCGATTTGGTAACTTTTTTTCCAGGTTGGTACCACGAAAATAACCATAAAACTTGCGTGAAAATCGCCGAAAAATAGAACATGTTCTAAATAATTTGATGGCACGAAAATGGCCTCAAACTTGCCTGAAGGCATGCGCAGTGACTGAATCATTCTTTCAACAAACTTGCATAGCATCAAACTTTCGCACAAATTGCTCCGTGTAAAGTGGCTTTTAAGCAAATAAGAAAATGATAATGAAAATCTGCTAATCTGATTTGCTGTTTTTTTTTAATTATGTTTGCTTAATTTGTGAAAGCTTTATTTTCTAATAAACATATGGGATAATAAAAAATAAATAAATATGATTTTCAGAAATTATTATAGTTACGTTACCAAAAAATGTTACGTAAGGGTTTGGACAAATTTCAAACTGAATTAGGGAAAACTTTGTTGTTGTCCAAGAGGTTATTCCACCAAATCGTGACATAACTGGCTTTAAATAAAATACAGAATATTCGACAATGTTTTTTTTGCTCGAAATTGATTTAATTCGACATAAAACGCCATAATACGAAAAATTACCCAAAAAAAATTTTTTGCACGAATACCTAGCAGGCTTTTCCAAAATTAAAAAAAAATTAAAATGGGACAAAAACTGAAAGTGTACTAGTCAAAGTACACCCTCAGTATTGGAATACATTGTCAAGATAGTCAGTTTATATACAAAAAAATATAGGGACTTATAATGTAACGTAAGCAACGAATTCCCTTGTAACATAAGCAACAGATATTTTATATTTTAATACATCTCAGCAATCGTTAAATACTTATAATATTTAAAACATTCTAGCCTGATTTCTTAAACATTTTTAAATGCACATTAAGTTTTAAAAAGATTTCATATTCTGGAATATAACAGAAATTTAAAGATACATGTACTTACAAAATCTATGTCACAAAATGTAACGTAAGCAACATTACATAAAATTATAAATTTATTACAAATTAAACTTATTATACTAATTATAAATATGTTTTTTTACTTTGTTATTTACTAAAAATAAATATTGTATTTAAATATAATGCCTTTTAATATAATTGACAAATTTATACATTTAAAAGTTAAAATAGGCATAAGATGTAACGTAAGCAACGGTGTAATTACCCCAAGATAGATATTTGTATATATTTTTAGAGTTTTATAAAATTAATATAATAGACTACAAGTTTCAAATCCATTATAGATAAATATTATTTTAACCTATTTCAGAGGAAATTTAATTTATGTTTTGTAAAGTATATAGACAAAACTTAAAAGGCTTTTAAAGCACGAGTTATTTTAATAAGAAATTGGAGCCATACCTTTTAGTGAAAAACACAACCAGATGAACAGTAGCTGGCAGAAACTTTTCTTTAATAACTTTTGAACGATTGCTTATAGAGAATTCTTAAAATCTTATTGTCTGTATCAAATTTTTTGTTTTAGGTAGAAGTATTCAAAAATTTCAACATTATTTTACTACCCGTGCGCTAGAATAGTATTATACGGTAGTTTCGTATTCCACAAAATCGCCAGAAAACGTTTTACGAGGGGAAGACCTATTGTTTTGAAAATAATCCCCCCAAAAACAAAAAAGTTATCGGGGGTTAAAAAATAAAAGAAACTATAATTTTCGAAAAAAAAATATATTTTTTTTTCGTCTTTCGTAAAAAGATTTTTTTTTAAGTATACCATTTAATGTGTATAGTATATAATGAAATGTGTAGCATTACATATCTTCACAGCTTGTTTTTAATTATAGCAATATTGCTGCTAACAAAAGAATATTTTTCCTGTAGTTATATAAAAAATCAAACTTTTTTTTACAAAAAAAAATTTAAAAAAAATCCGGGAAACAAAAAATTGAGGAACAAAAAAAAAATTAAAAATATATATTATATACAATAATATATATATTATTATTATTAAAAAGTTCCAGCTAAAGATCCTATCTTCTCGATTTATTGTATTCACAAATTTTCCCGTACAGTTAGACAGACCGATAGATCAGCAGACTAACGAATGGTAGTTTTTTGCGTTTCTAAACACTAATATATAAAAGAAAAAATTATGTTAATAATTTTAATGATAAGACAAAATATTTGACATATTGCCGAATACATAATACATCGGCGCTCAGGGGAGCTCAGCCCCCAGGGTGGCACCCTCAAGAAAAAAGCTTTATCCCTGACGGTTTCTACCAAAACTTGGCAGGCTCCTACAAAAAGAAATTGGCACCCAAAAAAAAAATACCCTCATAAAAAAATGAAAAATATCTTTGTTCCTGACGGTTTCTACTAAAACTTGGCGCCCCTACAAAAAAAATAAAACAATTGGCGCCCCTACAAAAAAAATAAAACAATTGGCGAACCAAAAATTACCTTCAAGAAAAAAGCTTTGTCCCTGACGGTTTCAACCAAAACTTGGCGCGCCCCTACAAAAAGAAATTGGCGCCCAAAAAAAAATACCCTCATGAAAAAATACCTCATGGTTTCTACTAAAACTTGACGCCTCTGCAATAAAAGTTGGCGGCCCAAAAATTACCTTCTAGAAAAAAAATACCAGGGGGGGCTCAGCGAAATCGCCAGGGGACGCTCAAACCAAGGCATTGACCCCTGACCCCCCTAGTTAAGGCCCTGTCGGCACTCTAGTAAGTGGCGCCGATGTTAAATAGTTTTCGTGACTAAGTGTTAAATTTCCAAATTTTAATTAACAGAAGTGTGGGCATTTTACATGTGTACGTGATAACAGATTTATATCAATATTCTAGTTTGTTATTAAATGCGAAACAAAACAATAATAAATAGTTTATAATAAATTATCAACAATACCTCCAACAAAAAACGTCCCCACATCTCGACACACGTCATGACACTTTCCCAATCTAATATTCTTAGTTTGTATAAATATTGTACAATTTATTTTAAATACACTGATAAAAAAAATGTAAAAAATATTAGTTAAAAAAAAAATTAAAAAATAAGAAAAAAGAAAATGAAAAAAGTAAGGACAGTCGCTTAAAAAAAATGTGTAGCATTACATATCTTCACAGCTTGTTTTTAATTATAGCAATATTGCTGCTAAAAAAAGAATATTTTTCCTGTAGTTATATAAAAAATCAAACTTTTTTTTACAAAAAAAAATTAAAAAAAAAATCCGGGAAACAAAAAATTGAGGAACAAAAAAAAAAATAAAAATATATATATTATATACAATAATATATATATTATTATTATTAAAAAGTTCCAGCTAAAGATCCTATCTTCTCGATTTATTGTATTCACAAATTTTCCCGTACAGTTAGACAGACCGATAGATCAGCAGACTAACGAATGGTAGTTTTTTGCGTTTTTAAACACTAATATATAAAAGAAAAAATTATGTTAATAATTTTAATGATAAGACAAAATATTTGACATATTGCCGAATACATAATACATCGGCGCTCAGGGGAGCTCAGCCCCCAGGGTGGCACCCTCAAGAAAAAAGCTTTATCCCTGACGGTTTCTACCAAAACTTGGCAGGCTCCTACAAAAAGAAATTGGCACCCAAAAAAAAATACCCTCATAAAAAAATGAAAAATATCTTTGTTCCTGACGGTTTCTACTAAAACTTGGCGCCCCTACAAAAAAAAATAAAACAATTGGCGCCCCTACAAAAAAAATAAAACAATTGGCGAACCAAAAATTACCTTCAAGAAAAAAGCTTTGTCCCTGACGGTTTCAACCAAAACTTGGCGCGCCCCTACAAAAAGAAATTGGCGCCCAAAAAAAAATACCCCCATGAAAAAATACCTCACGGTTTCTACTAAAACTTGACGCCTCTGCAATAAAAGTTGGCGGCCCAAAAATTACCTTCTAGAAAAAAAATACCAGGGGGGGCTCAGCGAAATCGCCAGGGGAGGCTCAAACCAAGGCATTGACCCCTGACCCCCTAGTTAAGGCCCTGTCGGCACTCTAGTAAGTGGCGCCGATGTTAAATAGTTTTCGTGACTAAGTGTTAAATTTCCAAATTTTAATTAACAGAAGTGTGGGCATTTTACATGTGTACGTGATAACAGATTTATATCAATATTCTAGTTTGTTATTAAATGCGAAACAAAACAATAATAAATAGTTTATAATAAATTATCAACAATACAGTTCAATACCTCCAACAAAAAACGTCCCCACATCTCGACACACGTCATGATACTTTCCCAATCTAATATTCTTAGTTTGTATAAATATTGTACAATTTATTTTAAATACACTGATAAAAAAAATGTAAAAAATATTAGTTAAAAAAAAATTTAAAAAATAAGAAAAAAGAAAATGAAAAAAGTAAGGACAGTCGCTTAAAAAAAAAATATTATTTTTTTTTAAGTTTGTTTTATCAAAAAAAGAACATTTTGAATGCGTAGTCTTAAATGATTTTACCACCTTTGACCCCTTACCCTCCCGATTTCTACCAAAAAACGATCCCATACGAGATACAGCTCAAATTTGAAGTTTTTGCTCAAAGCGTTCTCGAATTATCCTGGTCACAAATTTCCCTCACAGACTGACAGACAGATTGATTGATAGATTTTTTCGCGTTAATTCTTTTTTTTGCATATAAAACGTCGAGAAATGAGGAGCTCGCGTTCAAAACAGAATATATCCACAGTACACTTGCGAGCAAAGAATTTGACTACAACTCTTGTAACCAAATTATACATTTTTGTTGTGTAAAAATACTTGTTTTGTGTCACTCTCTCTAGCAACGGTTTTAGCACTATCATACGACGCACAGAAGTCGTATTTGGACAAACTAGGGAACACATAACTTTTAACATTTCTCAAAATTAAAATAAGGGAACGCTCAGGTATTACGTAACGCAAATTTTGATCATTATGGAATCCCCTTCTTCAATAAGACTTTGTATTTGATACCATTTATTTTTTACCCCGTGTATAGTAGCTACTGCTAATAATTTCTAAATTATCTTCTAGTCTTCTGATTCTCTAAATATAGAGCTATTTTGTTGTTTTCTAACTGTATAAATTTTGACATTTTGGAAAATTATATTGACAAGTAATGGCATTCATAGATAAGATAATAAGATGACATTTAATAAAAATCAGTTTTAAACAAGAATATTTTAAATTTAGTCAAATTCTCTGCTCCCAAGTGTACGTTAAGTGAATATATTTGGTTTTGAACGCAAGCTCTACAAATGGGAAAAAACAATATTTTCTTTTTAATTTTTACACAAGACTTTTCAGAGAAAAGTAAAAATTTTAACTGTTGTATATCTGGGAAAATTTGGCAGGCAAACTGAGTATTTTTTTAATATTAATATGTTTTTTTTTATATGAACTATTATAGGTTATTTTTTTTTTGTTTGTGGGAAACTGCTTTCACTTTATTTGTCAAGAACCAACATTACCCGGATAAATTTTATATGCAGCGTTTTGGATTCAGTGTCCAATGAACGAATTATGTACCAGGAAAAACTAATTTTCATTTAAATTGTTTAATTTATTTTTAAAATTTTTCATGTTTAAATTACTCTTGCGCTGTATATTTTATTTTTAACCAAATAGAAATTTAATTATTACACCAAATTAAAATTGTATCCAGTCATAGTCTTCGCTGTTTTACAGTTTAAAGACATTTAACCTGGATCCTGGAGAATAAGATTAAAACTTTTATCAGTAGTAATATCATAAGTGCATGTTGAATTATGGATAATTTTTTACTCTATTAAAAAAATATTTTGCTTGGCAATTTCATTAAGCAAAATGTTTTTTTATATACAGTAAAAAAATTATGTATAATTCAACATGCACGAATGCTATTTTGAAAGACTATATCACAAACAAAATAAGGAAGTATATAATTTTACAACGTTTTATGTTGTTTCATATTTAAATTTGTTTTTAGTGGCCTGTTTTTAATACCAAGATTCAATTAAATAAATTAAAATTTATGAATACCAGTGATTTAAAGCTTTTAAGATGGAAAGTGCATAAAATATATTATCTGAAATTAATTAGGGTTTATACCTAGGATGTTTTGGTAATAAAAAAAAGCATTTATATTGCTTATCAATAAAAAAAAATCAACTAAAGGTAAGCTTCACAAATTAAAAACACATTTTGCAAAAATATAACGTTTATTAAGATGTCAGTAACCGTCAGTTTCTTGTTTCCATAGTAACCTAGTGATAATTGCATTTGTGCAAAAATTATCAGATACATTTTGATCTGATTGGTCAAGAAACTAAAAATGCAAGGTTTTGATTGGCCTATATATTGTTTGTGAAATAGTCCCCTCAATTTACTATAGGGGAAAGTATTATTTTGTTGACAGCTGTATTTTTTTATTGTTAATGCTAAAGATTACTTAAACAGTGTAATATACACTACGAAGAGTATACATACAGAATTTAAAGAAGTGATAAAATTTTATCACTAATTGTTTTTTTTTAGATGGAATTCAAATACCAACACCAAAGGAATTTAAATTCATTTAATTTTAAATTATTTGTATGTACTTTTCGTATTTTGAAAATAAAATCTCGAATAAAATAAATACCATGCTCTGTTAGAGTTGTTTAGGTAAGTAATGTAGTTTGTCCTAAAAAAGGGCACTATTGTTACACCTAAAAACCAAATTTATAATTTTGACTAAAATTAAAAATTTTTGACTTTGTATATACATAGAAAAAACGGATTCCTTGAACCAAGGACACGTGTCTTTGGATATGTTCAAAGCCATATTCTCTTGTTTCAAGGCTGGCATTTTCTTGAACCAAAGTCAATGTCCTTGAATAAAGAGCGCGGATTTTTATTTCAAAATCCGTGCTCTTCATTCAAGGACATTGACTTTAGTTCAAGAAAATGCCAGCCTTGAAACAAGAGAATATGGCTTTGAACATATCCAAAGACACGTGTCCTTGGTTCAAGGAATCCGTTTTTTCTATGTACATCTAACCACAGGTTAGAGGTTTGCAAGTTTTAGATGGGCTAAATCTTGGTTATTTAAAAAGAAAAAAATGTATGAAAAATAATAGGTATATTATGATCCAAGGACTAGAAATAATTTTTCTCGGTCGCATGCGGAGATTGTTCGAGGCGTTAGCCGAGATTCACAACCGAGTAAGAGCGAGATATATTTCTCGTCCGTCCGTGTATAATACCTTTTATTCGCTTGTAAACATGTTTTTAACAAAAAAAGGTAAAAATAATAAGTAAAATTAGTTTTAATTTGGTTCTGTCAGTTATCTGACAATGTTCCATAAAGGACCGCAAAGGTATATTTGGCGGGCTGCAGCCTGCCAAAGTAAAACATTAACACACCCGCTATGCAATTTTCCATAAGGGATCGAAAAAGTACTTTGGCAGGGTGCAGCCCGCCAAAGTAAAACAAAAGACAAACTCTTAACAAAATAACAAAAGTGTCACTTTTAACTTAACATTCCTAACCGAAAAATATCACTTTTGAACACAAGCGATAAAAAATAATATTAAATGGCAATCAAAGAATAATATACTGACAAATGCAAATCTACCCCTCACTGACTTACCCCCTTGAAACCACCTCTCTATTTTTACTAAATAATATGAAAGCACATTTCATTCTAAATTTAAGCATGTATTATTAGTGGTACCTCTATTATTTTTTAGGGTCTCCAAAGAACAACTCCATTAGATAACAAGCTATACTTCTCAAAAACTTACGTTAAATCGTGGTTATTAGCAGACTGGTTTTGGATGCATTAATCAATTCTCTTTTGGGTACAATTTAAGGTTGTCTTTGGAGCCCCTTAAAAAAATAAGATGTCATTTCTTTAGTTAAAACAGGGAGGTCCATTCAAGAAACAAAAGTTGGGGGTGGTTCGGACATATAGCTTGACTGGTGGGACACTCAGTATATGTCTTCAAGTGTCTGTAGTTGTCTTCTTTAACAATAGAGTTCACATGTACATACATCTTATGTATAATTTATTTTTTAAACAAATAAAATCTCAAACATTTTTTTAATTAGCTTACCTACGGAAATGATTTTTTTGCTACTGCTATTAGCCCGAAAATATCACTCAGTACGATGTTTAGACTTTAATTAAAATTAGAAATATACCACTAAAGTCCTTTATATTTAGGGTTGCCAACCGTCCTTTATTTCAAAGGGCAGTCCTTTATTTTCTACTTTTGTCCTTTGTCCTTTATAAAACCATTAAAGGGCGCTAAATTTCTTTAAATTCACGAATGATCTTAAAAAATGTGAGATTTATTTATAATTTATTGTAGTTCCATGTGTCACAATTGTTTTTAAAGATCAGGTAAAAAATATCACTTAAGGACACTTAATTATTAGTATTAATAAAGCTTTTATGTTTTAATTTAAATCAAATTGTAACTGTAATGGTAGTCTCATAACTGCTCCTTAAGACTTAAGCAAAGATATACGGGGTAGGGAGTTGGTCCAACACAGCGCTCTGCTCACCTGTGTCGGCCACATCTCTATTAGCAGAAGATGTATTATCTATGTCTCTCACTCACTGTAAATATGGTAATTTTACAGCAAATAAAGTAGGTCATATGTTGCCAGCAAAGAAAGTGGTAAATTTAAATCAGTACTGTAAATTCACAGTTATTAATTTTTATTTTGGTAATTTTACTGCTATCTTTTGTAGAATGTAAGCTGTTATTATGGTAATTTTCAACCAATATTGTAAAAGTGCCGGGTTTTTGAACCACATGCATGAATTTTAATGCAAAATTATTGTAGCGAAGGAAAAGAGCTGAGATTTTACTAAACCCAGTAATATTGAGGTTAATTTAATAAATATAGTAAATTCACATTCTGACATTGTAAATTTGCTTTAATTATTACAGTTAAAACTACTGTAAGATTAACGGACAAATTTAGAGTGCTGAAAGACTATCAGTCTCGCGTCCAAAGCTGTAGAAGGAGTATGTTTTTTTTGCTTAATTTTACGATACTCTGAAATGGGCAATGTTTTCGTTTTTTTCAGTCGTTTATTTTATTGATTCAGAGTTGGCAACCCTATTTATATTACTTTTTGTCGTTGGACTATTAGTTTTCGAAATATTGCTATTTAAAGACATTATAAGCCGTCTAGAAAGGGCTTCAGCTTGTCTTTTATTCATAGTTCGTTTTTCACGTTACTGCAATGACTACATAATATCTTGCATCAATAAAGTTTAATGAGCGCTTATCCAGCTGGGTTATAAAGCAGGTTATAAAGTTTTTAGCGTTTCAGGGGGTACTCATATCCTGAGAAACATTCGATTTACTATTATTTTTGTAAATAAAACAAAAAATAATATATTCCTAAGAAATATAACATGTTCCTTATAAGAATTTATTTTAACAAATACTAAACATTTTATTATAGTATAGCCACAAAAATGTTATAATAAAATTAAGGATGTTACAATGTTAGTCTAAGTTAAGAGGTTGTTGTGATTTTTGATTTCAAAAATATTTTTTTTTTTGGTGCATTTTTAAGGTTCCTTATATGTGTAGAATACACTCCTAAAATATTTTGATGAAATTTGTCTTGTCAACCGGAGAAATGCAACATGGCGGATCCAAGATGGCGGCTAAAACCTCAAAATCGTCGAAAATTAAAAAAAAAATCATCATCATTAATGCTAAATTTGGTTTGTGGTGGTTTTTGAGGTCGCTGATCACACATCCGAAGTCATATTTGCAAAATTCAAGATGGCGGATCCAATATGGAGGTCCCAATTTTCAACCGATTTAGACCAAATTTCGTTTACGGGGGTTTTTGAGGTCGCTGATCACGAATCCGAAGTCAGATTTGCAAAATTCAAGATGGCGGTGTACATTTATTATACGTGATTTTTTTAGGCAAGTCAAGTCTGGCTCGTTATGGACTCCAGCCACGTTCTGAACAGATTATCGATCTGTGCTGCGGAAAGTTTAAGCATCTAAACTTGAAATTTTAACTTTGTAAAGTTGTTATTTCGACTAAAACTGGAATTTGGACTTGATCTGGAAAAGCTAAAATTTTAACTTTTTAATAAAAAAAAATAAGTTTTATACAAAGTTGAAATTTTAACTTAAAAACTTAAATTTCCAACTTCCGTAATTTCAAGTTAAATTTACAACTTAATAAAAAACATTGTAAGTGGCTTTTCTGTGCTTCCGTAAACATTCATGAAAATAAAAGTTCGAAAAAAAAAACCTACGTATACACACAGTGCGACCCTGCATTTTATAAGTTTTAAGAGATGTGCACCAAAAGTTTTTTTTAGATTAATAAAATAGGTTTATTGGTTATTAAAAATCACTATGTTTAAAAATCGCAACAGATCCTTTTGATAATTTAAAGCCTATTTTAATATTTTTTTTTATTTTCATTTTTTTTTTAACTCTTTTAAACGTATTATCTCGCCTAATAAACTTATTTAAAAAAAATTATGCTAGTGAACCTTAAAAAAAGTTTAAACAATTATAAATCCTATTAAATACCATTTATTGCGCGTTAATAGCTGAATTAAATTGCAAATTAGTATTGTATTTTTCTTAAACATCTAAAAACTAAAAACTTTTAAAAAACGTTACCTTAAAAACTAAATTAAATCCTATTAGATGAAAATTCAATAACTGCCTTTAAAAGTTGCTGAGCATAGCGTGGGTCGTTAAAATTATTCATTTTGTGTTTATTCCAGACAGTAAGGAATTCTCTGTGAATAGACTCCCCAGCCTGTTCTGACCAAATTCCTAAGCCACTCTCTAAATAGGAAACACTGTCTTTATGGTGATGCAATATGCAATGAATTTTAGGAGTTTTTGATACCCTGGAATCATTTAAAACTGCTTCCAGATGTTTGAGATCTGATTAGAGTTGTACTTCAGTTTTTGTTGTATCGAAACATTTATCGACGATTTTGTTCATCACATTGAATGACGCAGCAACAAATGACATAACCAGAACTTGATTCACATTTCCCAGTACTTCTTTTGATGTTAATTCATTGGCATGCTTTAGGAGCTTTCTACAAGCATTGCCATCGAAAATTTCTCCTTGATAATTCTTGGCAATTATATTTAAATTCTTGGGCCATTTAAGAGCGTTCTCTCTTCCCAGCAATGGGACCAGGCCTTTCCAAAAGAGGTGATTCACAAATCCTTGCAGCAAAAGTAATTCAGGTATGATGCACTTCTGAAAAACTCGCACATTTTAGTTCTCTTCAAAGGTTTATTGACAATACTAAAAGACTCTTTGGCTCTTTTAATGTTCTTATCTAATGATAAACTAAATTTATTAAAATGAATTTCCAAATCACCATAGGTTCTTAGCTCCTTGGTAGCAGATTTATACGCTCTCATTTCTTACAGAAAAATATGACAATAGGGGCAAGGATAGGTTGACGTTGCAATGCTTGTAGAAAGCTCCTAAAGCATACCAATGAATTAAAATCAAAAGAAGTACTGGGAAATGTGAATCAAGTTCTGGTTATGCCATTTGTTGCGTCATTCAATGTGATGAACAAAATCGTCGATAAATGTTTCGATACAACAAAAACTGAAGTACAACTCTAATCAGATCTCAAACATCTGGAAGCAGTTTTAAATGATTCCGGGGTATCAAAAACTCCTAAAATTCATTGCATATTGCATCACCATAAAGACAGTGTTTCCTATTTAGAGAGTGGCTTAGGAATTTGGTCAGAACAGGCTGGGGAGTCTATTCACAGAGAATTCCTTACTGTCTGGAATAAACACAAAATGAATAATGTTAACGACCCACGCTATGGTCAGCAACTTTTAAAGGCAGTTATTGAATTTTCATCTAATAGGATTTAATTTAGTTTTTAAGGTAACGTTTTTTAAAAGTTTTTAGTTTTTAGATGTTTAAGAAAAATACAATACTAATTTGTAATTTAATTCAGGTATTAACGCGCAATAAACAGTATTTAATAGGATTTATAATTGTTTAAACTTTTTTTAAGGTTCACTGAAGGGCTCACTAGCGTATTTTTTTTTGAATAAGTATTAGGCGAGATAATACGTTTAAAAGAGTTTAAAAAAAATGAAAATAAAAAAAATTATTAAAATAGGCTTTAAATTATCAAAAGGATCTGTTGCGATTTTTAAACATAGTGATTTTTAATAACCAATAAACCTATTTTATTAATCTAAAAAAAACTTTTGGTGCACATCTCTTAAAACTATAAAATTGCAGGGTCGCACTGTGTACAGAGATGGTTGTGTACATTTATTATGCGTGATCTTTTTAGGCAAGTCATGTCTGGCTCGTTATGGACTCCAGCCACGTTCTGAACAGATTACCAATGTGTACTTAAAATTTAAAATTTGTAATATTCTTGTTTCGGCTTAAAATGCTGAAATTTGGACTTTTTAAGCTGGAATTTGGACTTGACTTGAAAAAAGTTGAACTTTTAACTTAAAAAAAGAAGTGGTATACAAAGTTGACACTTAAACTTAAAAAGCTAAATTTACAACTTACATTCATAAAAATAACAGGTCGAAAAAAAAAACTTAAGTATACAGATCTGGTGCTTTTGTAAATTTATTTTACGTGATCTTTTTAGGCAAGTCAAGTCTGGCTCGTTATGGACTCCAGCCACTTAAACTGGAATTTGGACTTGATCTGGAGAAGCTAAAATTTTAACATTTTAACAAAAAAAGTTTTATACAAATTTGACATTTTGACTTAAAAACTTAAATTTCCAACTTCCGTAATTTCAAGTTAAATTTACAACTTAAAAAAAAACATTGTAAGTGGCTTTTCTGTGCTTCCGTAAACATTCATGAAAATAAAAGTTCGAAAAAAAAAACCTACGTATACAGAGATGGTTGTGTACATTTATTATGCGTGATCTTTTTAGGCAAGTCATGTCTGGCTCGTTATGGACTCCAGCCACGTTCTGAACAGATTACCGATGTGTGCTGCGGAAATCTCGAAACTCAACTTGTGAATATATTTCATAAAATCGACTGTTACATTTTAAACAGGTATACCAATTCAATATGTAAAGTTTGATTTTGTTATAAAGTACAATGCATTTTTTGCCTTGATTGTCACAATCGAAAGATTAAAGAAACCAAACCAAGGGCAATTTTTATTAAATTGAATAATATTATAACAGATAACGAAGTTATTTTACATGGTTCTCACCTTCATAAATTTAGTCAAGTAGGTAAGAATATAACTTAAGTCAATTTAGCCGACCCCGGTGGCGCAATGGTTAGCGCGTCTGATTACGGATCCCGGGGTTGTGGGTTCGAGCCCCACATAGAGCATAGATGTATAGTGGTGTAAATAGTCGGTAGATAGAACCAGGATGACTAACTGTAATGTGGGTTGCAGGCGAAACTATAAACACATTTCAGGGTGGATGCGAGTTCTGTTGAGGACCGTGCTTCGGAGGGCACGTAAAGATGGCGGTCCCGTCAATTAGGCCATAGTAGCGAAAAACGACGTTAATTAGTGTAAAACAAACAACAAACATAAGTCAATTTATATGACACAAAATTTGTCAAAAAATATCTAGCCGTTTTCTATAAATTTCTGTTTCTATTTACTTTCTTACTTTCTAGTTAACAAAATGTTAGATAATATTTATTCTTAAGAATAATAAGAAAACTAATAATTATTAGTTAATTATAATTAATAAAACTATGACAAAAAATAATTTGTAGGATGTTACTTTTTAACAGTGTAAGCATATTAGTTTTACCCCCGTACCCCCTTACCCTAGCAATTAAATAGTAAAATAATCCAGTCTTCAGGTCAATAAAAGAGGCTTTACCTGTAAATAATTCAGGGAGTTTTGATTTTGGGTTTATTGGGTAGGGTTAATGGGCGCAAATAAAAAAACAATTTTGCGACGTTGAACTCGATTTGGAACTGTTATTTTTTTAACGTTATTTACACAAAAAACGGATTTTTAAAATATCTCTTAAACGTTACACTATACGTTTTTAGATTTTTATTTTTTTTTTTTCGAAAAACCAAAACTGTTCTTTATCGTCGGTTAGGCATGCCTCTTAGAACATTTTGGGTGAAAATTAAAAAAATCTATCTGGCACTTTCTTTTTGATTTACGTAAAATTATTTAATAATTCACACATTTGTGCCCCATTATCTCTAGTAAACCGATTTGATTTGATTGAATCAACATTGTATTAAGCATAAAAAAAGCCTTCCTAACCAAGTCATAAAGAAAAATCTAAAACCCTACAGTGTAACGTTTAAGGCGGTGCCCTGAATTAGCTATAAGTCGTACAAAAAATACATGACACAAAAAATGTTGGAGTTTTGCTCCTCTTTATTTTCATATTAAACGTTTTTTGTCCTAGGATGCACCGATCTTGAGATATTTTAAAAATTCCGTTTTTTGTGAAAAAATGACAGTTCCAAATCGAGTTCAATATCGCAAAATTGTTTATTTGCGGCCTTAAACCCTACCCAATAAACCAAAAATCTAAACTCCCTGAATTATTTCCAGGTAAAGTCTCTTTTATTGACCTGAAGACTGGACTACAACTCGAAATATGCCGGGTACTGGTTATTATATTTAATGGATAACATAGATTATATTATATTTAAAAAGTTAATAGCCTGCTAAGACTTTTTCTCTAGAGTACAATTTTATATAATTTAAAGCAATTATATATTTATTTAAGAAAGTATTACGTGTTTTATTTTAATTTGTCCAGGTACATTTAATTGATAGGAGTATAATATTTATATGTATTATATTTTTCTTCAGTACTGAAATTGTACTATTCGGGAGTTTTATAAGAAAATCCAAATACGCGAGAGCTATAGATAACATTTTACCTATACAGCACTTTAGAAAGTTTTCTAGAATATTCGGTGCTTCTTCAGAATACCTATCATAATGAGTTTGTTACAGAAAATATTTCCAACTTACAAAACCGAAGATTGTTTCGTCTGTATGTTATAATTATGCCATACGTGTTGCCTATGACATGTTCATGCAAACACTTGTCAGGAAGAGAGTCTGAAAAATCGAGCTTCAAATTAATTAAAAACTATAGAGTATTTATATTATCTGTGACTTGTATACAGATTATTTTAACATTATTCCATGTGGTGATTTTATTAAAGAACTGCACAGAAGTTAGAAACTCGTGTTTAATAGATCTATCAAATACGATTTTTTCAGCAGAAGGTGCTGTAATTTTTTATACATGTACCAAAGATACTCGTCTTAAAGTGTTATGTCTAAATGGTTATAATAGTTTGATACAAAACCGAGAGTTTTATGAAATAAAATCGTTTATCAGCTCAGACTATTGCAAGGAAAGAAACGTCAAAAGTTACAGCCTGTTCCAGAACTCGCGTACCGAAATTTAAGAGGTGATTCTACATCCAAAAATATGAAAAAAAGTTTCTAAAAGGTTGGTCCGGAAATGAGCCCTAAGGGAGCTACGGCCCTTCGAAGATGACGTATTGAATGGGGAACAAAAAAAAGCACCAATAAAATTTCTTCATTTAAAACTGAGCAAAAAAGTATTATACACCAAAACACCTAAATTTAATATTAAAGGAGTAATAGCCTTTTAAAAAGTAGCGTTTTTGGTGGCAAAAAATGTTACTTCCTCTTAATTGCATTTTTTTTTTTGATAACGGTTGCTCCTACAGTGTTACACTATATGATATTTTATATGTATTTTTACTCTAGAAATCTATATTTTTTACAACAAATCCAAAAAACATACACATAGAAAAGTTTGGGGCAAAAATGTTTTAAGCCTCATATATTTTGTCCGTCTGGGCACGCCTCTGGATAAATTAAAAAAATTAATTAACATAAACTTATTGCCCTTATTAATACTAGTATACATGCAAAAGCTCGCCGCTCTAGCTTAAACGGTACCCGAGTTATTAATTATAAACCTTATTTTTATTACAATTTTAAAGGGCCCTAGATCCCTTAGGGCTCATTTCCGGACCAACCTTTATAGGAACTTTTTTTATATTTTTGGATCTAGAATCACCTCTTAAATTTTGGCATGCCAGTTATGGATCACCCTGTATATCTATAAATATAGCATGTATTTTTTTCTAGCTGTATCATTTATTGGTAATGTATATTATATAGAAAACAAAGAATTTGCTATTCTAAGGCAAATATCAATAGCCTACGGGGAATGCTTGGTGTTGCATTATTTTGAGTTGACTACTTACCTTTGCAAGGTAAATGAAATTTTATTCAGACACATTAAAGAAGACTTAGCAAAGGCCATAGAAAACAAAGCCTTCTACACCGTTTACAAGGAAGACCCTACCCAATAAACCAAAAAATCTAAACTCCCTGAATTATTTCCAGGTAAGGCCTCTTTTATTGACCTGAAGACTGGACTACAACTGGAAATATTCCGGGCACTAGTTATTATATTTAATGGATAACATAGATTATATTATATTTAAAAAGTTTATTGCCTGCCTCTAGAGTACAATTTTATATAATTTAAACCAATTATCTATTTATTTAAGAAACAGTATTACGTGTTTTATTTTAATTCGTCCAGGTACATTTAATTGATTGGGGTATAATATTTATGCATTATATTTTTCGTCAGTACTGAAATTGTACTATGCGAGAGTTTTATAAGAAAAGCCAAATACACGAGAGCTATAGATAACATTTTACCTATACAGCACTTTAGAAAGTTTTCTAGAATATTCGGTGCTTCTTCAGAATACCTATCATAATGAGTTTGTTACAGAAAATATTTCCAACTTACAAAACCGAAGATTGTTTCGTCTGTATGTTACATGTTATAATTATGCCATACGTGTTGCCTATGACATGTTCATGCAAACACTTATCAGGAAGAGAGTCTGAAAAATCAAGCTTCAAATTAATTAAAAACTATAAAGTATTTATATTATCTGTGACTTGTATACAGATTATTTTAACATTATTCCATGTGGTGATTTTATTAAAGAACTGCACAGAAGTTAGAAACTCGTGTTTAATAGATCTATCAAATACGATTTTTTCAGCAGAAGGTGCTGTAATTTTTTATACATGTACCAAAGATACTCGTCTTAAAGTGTTATGTCTAAATGGTTATAATAGTTTGATACAAAACCGAGAGTTTTATGAAATAAAATCGTTTATCAGCTCAGACTATTGCAGGGAAAGAAACGTCAAAAGTTATATCTATAAATATTGCATGTATTTTTTTCTAGCTGTATCATTTATTGGTAATGTATATTATATAGAAAACAAAGAATTTGCTATTCTAAGGCAAATATCAATAGCCTACGGGGAATGTGTTCATTTAGCAGTGGTGTTGCATTATTTTGAGTTGACTACTTACCTTTGCAAGGTAAATGAAATTTTATTCAGACACATTAAAGATGATTTGGCAAAGGCCATAGAAAACAAAGCCTTCTACACCGTTTACAAGGAAGACCCTACCCAATAAACCAAAAAATCTAAACTCCCTGAATTATTTCCAGGTAAAGCCTCTTTTATTGACCTGAAGACTGGACTACAACTGGAAATATGCCGGGCACTAGTTATTATATTTAATGGATAACATAGATTATATTATATTTAAAAAGTTTATTGCCTGCCTCTAGAGTACAATTTTATATAATTTAAACCAATTATCTATTTATTTAAGAAACAGTATTACGTGTTTTATTTTAATTCGTCCAGGTACATTTAATTGATTGGGGTATAATATTTATGCATTATATTTTTCGTCAGTACTGAAATTGTACTATGCGAGAGTTTTATAAGAAAAGCCAAATACGCGAGAGCTATAGATAACATTTTACCTATACAGCACTTTGGAAAGTTTTCTAGAATATTTGGTGCTTCTTTAGAATACCTATCATAATGAGTTTGTTACAGAAAATATTTCCAACTTACAAAACCGAAGATTGTTTCGTCTGTATGTTACATGTTATAATTATGCCATACGTGTTGCCTATGACATGTTCATGCAAACACTTATCAGGAAGAGAGTCTGAAAAATCAAGCTTCAAATTAATTAAAAACTATAAAGTATTTATATTATCTGTGACTTGTATACAGATTATTTTAACATTATTCCATGTGGTGATTTTATTAAAGAACTGCACAGAAGTTAGAAACTCGTGTTTAATAGATCTATCAAATACGATTTTTTCAGCAGAAGGTGCTGTAATTTTTTATACATGTACCAAAGATACTCGTCTTAAAGTGTTATGTCTAAATGGTTATAATAGTTTGATACAAAACCGAGAGTTTTATGAAATAAAATCTTTTATCAGCTCAGACTATTGCAGAGAAAGAAACGTCAAAAGTTATATCTATAAATATTGCATGTATTTTTTTCTAGCTGTATCATTTATTGGTAATGTATATTATATAGAAAACAAAGAATTTGCTATTCTAAGGCAAATATCAATAGCCTACGGGGAATGTGTTCATTTAGCAGTGGTGTTGCATTATTTTGAGTTGACTACTTACCTTTGCAAGGTAAATGAAATTTTATTCAGACACATTAAAGAAGACTTAGCAAAGGCCATAGAAAACAAAGCCTTCTACACAGTTTACAAGGAAAACTCTCTGCAACACAAACTAAAGATGTATTCAAGACTTTACAGTGCTCTAAAATTTAATTATGGAAAGGAAAATGAATATTTAAACATCACTTTGGTCATTTGGTTAATAGTAGGGGTTTTGCTAATGATTTTATGTGTTTACACTATTTTTAAAAACGAGTGGAATATGAGTGTGCTTTTTTCCACTCCAAGAGTTTGCATTTTGTCAGTTGTTATTTTTTATATGATCATATTGATGGAAAAACAGGGTTCAGTAAGTATTCTATTCTCCTAATCAAAAAGGTTATAGCTACATTTTTTTTACAACTCTAAATTAATTTAGTACACTGTATTTAATTTCACTATACACGGAAAAAAAAAATTATAGCTAGGAGCGCTATAACACACATACCAAGCAAATTATAATCGCTTATTATATAAATACAAGGCTTTATCTTACAATTATGGCAGTCAGTGTAAAAATTTATATGAAATACTTTAATTGTTTAGTGAATAATAAAATATAACAAATAGTATGGCATTTATAGCTTAAATAGATTTAATTATTGTCCCTGCTAATAATTTTTATAATATAATAAAATTTCTGTAAATTTATAATAGTGCCTGTAATAAATATAATCGTGTCTGTAATATATATAATCGTTTCCAATTTATTTTTAACATTATTAGTTATTGTGTCCCTTATAATCTATAGCTTAAATCCCTATAATTTGCCACTGTTACCAAATATCTTATAATGTATAGCGCAGAGCCCACTAATTTCTTTCCGTGTACCATTATAGACCATTATAATTACCAGTTTTTAAAAAAATATAGAATAGTATATTCTATAACTAGTATGGAATAGACAATATTCCGCGAGAGCGGAAAGTTTGTCATACGAGCCGGTAGGCGAGTCGGTCCCGTGAGGGCGGAATGACTATTCCATACGTGTTGTAGACTATACTTTTTCTTCGACTGCAAATATGAAACACTGTATGGCTTTAAACTGCGGACAAGGTTAAAAACAATGTTTTTTGTGACTCGACATTGTAAATGCCACAAAACACATATTTTTAAATAAAACAATTAATGTTATTTAATAATTTTATAAAATCAGTACTTTTTTTATTTAATTTTAGCACATATTTACAAATTATAATGCAAAAATTGAATTTTATGTCAGATTGTTGTGACAGATATCAGGTTTAAATATTTAACAATAGATGGAGCAGTTTTAATTTTTTGAACTAAATTGATAAAAAACTTGTCAAATATTAAGAAAAACTGATAAACTTTATGTAATTTTAACGCAAAACTTTAAATTGCTTTAAATTATTGGCATTTTAACATCTCTATTCCACATTTCTCTATTCCAAACATCTATATTCCACATTTCTCTATTCCATAACATCTCTATTCCACACTACTCTACTCTGCACTACGTACTTGCTTAATATAATTTTTCCTTAGCGTAACAAAGTCGTTGCATTTATTAGTATGTAATTAGTATTTTTGATTTTTGTTAATTATTATTTTAATAATTATTCTAGAGTAGAGTAGTGTGGAATAGAGATGTTATGGAATAGAGATGTTTGGAATAGAGAAATGTGGAATAGAGATGTTATAATACCAAATTATTCAATATTTCATGGTAAACTATATATATTTTTGCTAATTTTGCTACAGTTTTCTTTACTTTTATCTAGAGCTAGAATGGATTCATTCTGTATTTGAAAAGTGTGTGTATTTGCTTACATTCTCAAGCAGTCGTAGAAAAATATATTTTTTTATAAGTTGTAATTTGATTTATTTCTGACAAAAATGTCAAAAATTCTATGTAACCTCAATTTTTTGAAAATAGTTGATATCCATACTCTGTTTCATAAAATTTTAGTTCCATTTTGGCCCACTGACCGTAGGTACGCCCAGAAATTATATATATTTTTATAAAATTGTTTTTGGTTAGATTATTTTATCAATCTTGTTATGACCCTTTACACAGTGTGGTTTAAAATCCGTCCTATAAACTTTTAAATTTTAAATTTAAAACACTTAAATAAAACAGTGTAAATATTAACAAGCGTTTTAAAAATATTGAAATTCTCTATTTAACCATTCAGTATTATTATTTTTTTATTACTTTTTTGAGGTGTTGAAAATGGAAAATTTCTTAAAAAATGCAAACAGTTTATGTGAAATTTAAAATATTTATGACACTTTAAACATTAATATTAAATGATTTAAAAATGAAAATTTAACACATTAAAAAAAATAAAAAGTTAAAACACACATAGTCAAATGTAGAATTGCATGCGCTTTATCAGACTTGCTGCACCTCCATTTTATAAGCTAAATTTAAGTACCTATGTACCAAAATTTACCTGGACGTGTGGTTAATGTATATATCAATTCTTTGAAAAGTTGAGATGAATTCGCGAAAGGGGCGACTTTTGGACCGCACTGTGAGGTGGTTTCAAAATAAAAAGTATCGTAGGTTATCAATGTTATAAAACAAAATTCTTAATACTAAATTTATTGTTAAAATTGTGCAAAAGCAAAAAGTGATTCCAAATTAGGTCATGGCTGTATTAATTTTTGCACTGTTTAATAAACATTTTTTGTTTTAGAATTATGACATTTTGTCCTTTTTGTTTAAATATCCTTTTAGAAAATTAACTTCCTCTGAAGCAATTCAGGTAATAAAAAAAAACTATACTAAAAAAACGATCTGGTTAAACAGATTGTTGCAACCAGATTTCTGGTAAGAGAGCAACAACATAATTTGTTGTGGTTAACAGAAACACACTTAGATTTTAAGAATATGGTAAACAGAATAATTGGTAGAAAAGAGCGCTGGTTTTAATAGCGTGTTTCAAAATAGCGCGTTCTAAATAGCGCTTTTACAAAATATCGAGTGACAAAATAGCGCTAATTAAAAAATCGCGTGCCGAAACAGCGCGTGGTTTAAAGGGCGCGTGTCCAAACAGCGTTTGTCAAAATAGCGTATTTCAGAATAGCGCTTATCAAAATTGATCGTAAAAAAACAGCGCGTGACAACCGTACGATTAATACATATAAAAGCGCTATTATAACCAGCAATTATTATTATAATTATAATCAGATCTGATTTTTATTTCTGCCAGGGTCATTTCCCAGCAGAAGAATAAATTATTTGTAATATTTAAATGAACAGTTAGAGATTTCAGTAAAAATTAAGTCTAAACTGTCTTACTGTCTTTGTTACCAAGGATTTTTAAAAATTATGACAGTCAACAAAACCGCGTCAGTATATTGAAATTTGATTTTTGTTACATGTAAAAATAAACAACCTGTCATTTTCACAAAAAAAAACAAAGAAATGCCTACTAATACATAATGGGTATAGATGTTACTCTGGGGAATGTCGACATTCTCTGGGGAATGTCGATATTTTCCGGAGAATATCCGAAAAACTAAAAAAAAAAAAACAGGCGTAAAACCAACGTTAAAGTAAATCAACGCTAACCATTAAAAAGAAAACTCAAAACCAGCCAACAACCAAAAAAATCAACAGTAACGTAAACCAACGCCCCCCATTATTTTAGTTTTCGGACATTCTCCGGTGAATGTCGATTTCATGCATTTTAGAATATGTTATTTTGTCTATGAACTGTTTTTACGTGCTGTTTTAATACGCGCTATTTTATCCAAGCTATTTTATCCACGCTATTTTATCGACCCGCTATTTTCTTACGCGCTTATGTGTTACACGCTGTTTTGTCACACGCTGTTTAGTACACGCGCTCATTTGTAACTCGCTATTTTGTTCAAGCGCTCTTTAAAGACACGCTGTTTTCAACAGCGCTATTAGAACTAGCGCTCTTTTCTACCAGAGGCAATTTGTCTTGTTGCCCTTGCCAGATTTCTCGTTGCCCTTGCCATATTTCTGGTTGCTGCAACCAGAAGAATAGTTGTTCCTATCCATTGATCTGGTTGCCTTAACTAGATAATTTTTGAGTGTAAAGGTAATTTGTTTTATATCTCTATGTATATTTTAATAAAGTATACAATATAAATTAATAGAACTATAGTATTATGGGGTTGTTCTGATTTTTGAGGCAAAAAATTCACGATTTTTGGATTTTTTTTCAGAAAACCTGTATTATTTTTATGTACAAAACTTTTAACAAAGTATTAGGCAAGTTTTAAAGTTTACAATTTTTTTTGCCTTTATAAATAAATGTGTAGCAGGCGCTAAAGTTAGACACCTCAATTGGTTTGAAACAGAACAACAAAAACAGTCTTGTTAAAAAATACGTCAATACAATGCACGCGTCAACAATTAAAATGCAACCATAGTTACTAAAAAGTAGGGAAAAACTAATTTGTAGGTAATTTAAAATCAGCAACAGGATTGATCAGATTAAATAGCTTCCTTTTTACTTAGTATTGAAGATGGATTTTTTTTACATTTTTTTCATATTTTCCAGAGGGTTTTTAATATACCCTCAAATTTCTGTACGCGAGTTCTGGAACAGGCTGTATGTATAACTTTTTAAAGAAGACGAATTTCGTCAAAATATTTTAGGAGCGTATTCTACACATATTAAGAAGTATAAAAAAGCAAAAAAAAAATCGATTTTTTTAAACTAAATATCAAAACACCCCCTCAGAAAAAACTAATGTAAAATAAAAACCTTATTTTTTTAGGTAGAAGTACTTATAACAATTTTAATAAATCAGAAGCAAGTACTTAAAGCATCTGATATGTTTACAGTTGGAATAAAGCTTCTTGCTGCGGTAATTATTACTTTTTGCAGTATTAATAAACAGTAGTCGGCGTAAACTCAGTTATGACTCATCAACGTTAAAAATAAACACAGAAACATAGGCTTACGGAATAATTTTGCCGAATTATGAGGGAAATTTTTATAAAGGTCACTAAATCGAAACATTTGACGACTAGACACAATGATATTGACTATACATATTAACTACACATATGTATATATATATCGGCGTTTTTTAAAGAAAAAACCGACATTCGATTTTTATCTTTTAAGAATAAGAAAGTTTTTAATATTTTTTTATCGATAACTTTTTTCCCACCCTATTCGTTTAAATGAAATCATTAAAAAAATCAAGATAAAAATAAATAAAAATATAAATATTTAAAACCTCGCGTCAACGCTAGAGTCGACGCGGCGCCTATGCGAGTACTGAAAATTCGCCGGGTACTGTTAATAAATGATAAATTAATAAACAAATTACACACCACATTCACACCAAGTAGTGACAAGGCGCAATATGTTTAAAGGTAGGAAAAACGTGTTTTTAATTATTATAGTTTTTAAATTAATTTTTGGTAGGAGAGTATTGCTAAAAAACCTTTTTTTTTTGTAAAATGGAGTGTTCCAAACAAAGAATTTCCATACAGGGTTTCCCAGTTTTTTAAGATATTAAAAAAATCTGCTTAAGCTTTTATTTATTTTTTTTTGGCATTAAAATAAATTAAATATATTGAACTGTAATTAATTAAAGTAAATATTTATTGAGGCTCGCATAAGAACGTAATACATAACAATACGATGCCGTGATTGGCTTGATGCGCCGGCATGTATCTTGTAAGCCAAACGCGGCACCGCGTTCTTATGTTTTGTGTTCTTATGCAAGCTTCTGGATAGGCCTTAAGCCGCTTATATGCGGCTTGGCGGAAAAAGAGCCTTGCTTTTTAAACTGGAAAGTTTTATTTGTCCGTGTCAATACTTGGTTCTGAATTAATTTGAATAAAAATAAAGGTTTTAAGCTTTCACGGCCATTAAGATATAAAGAACTTTCACTTTCGGGTTTAGACCGTGTTAATGGATTTTCACTTTCCGACGTTTCGTCTCTTACTACTAGAGACATCTTCAGGGATTAATCTGAAACTAAGTTTCGAATCAACTTGTGTCACTATTTATGACGAGTTGTGGTTATTCACCCGTGACGAGCTTTTTCCTATCAAAGACTTCCATATTGCAGGTAAGTGGTAACCAGTGTCCCGATTGATATTGTTAGGATGCTTGATGATTTCTATCGATTCCCGTATCTTCCTTGGCATTTTTCTGTTTTCTGTTAATATTTGTTTTGTTTCAGACAAATTGATTTTATGACCTGTTTCATGTACATGTTCGGCTACTGCCGATAAGGAAATTTGTTTCTTTCTTATATTGCGCTCATGCTCTTGAAGTCTTGTAGAAATTTTTCTCTTAGTTTCACCTATGTAAACCGTACCACAGGAGCAGGGTATTTTATATACGCCTTCTGAACTCAGGGGTATTTTGTCTTTTGTTGAAGTCAAACATTGACCTAATTTTTGGTTGGACCGAAATATAGGCTTAATATTTGACTTTTTCAAAAGTTTACCTATTTTATCCGTGATACCGCTTACATAGGGAAGTATAACTTGTGTCTGTCTGTCATTGTCACTATTGTCCTGTTGTTTGGGTCTGGGATTTCTGTATTTGTATATGGTCTTATTAATGTCTTTTTTGGTATAACCGTTCATGGTCAAGGCTTTGGTTAGTTTAAGGAGTTCTGTGTCTAGGGAATTCTTGTCTGAAATCATGAAAGCCCTATGAACAAGTGAATTAACTACCGAGCGTTTTTGAGAGGGATGGTGATGTGAAAATGCGTTTAGGTATCTGTCAGTATGGGTTTTCTTCCTGTATACCGAGTGTCCTATTGAGCCATTTTCCGTTTTGTAAACCAAAACGTCCAAAAAGGGAAGTGATCCGTTGTTCTCAATTTCCATCGTAAACCGTATAGATTTATGTTGGGAATTGAGGTGATTTAGAAAACCTTGAAGGCTTTCCATGCCATGGGGCCAAATAGCATAGACATCGTCTACGTATCTGCGCCAAATTTTAGGTTTTAATGGAAATGACTCAATAGCTTTTTTCCCGAAGTATTCCATGAAAGCATTGGCCGCAGGGCGTGATAATGGGGATCCCATTGCGGCGCCTGACACTTGTTCATAGAACTCTCCCTGTATCAGAAAATATGTAGATGTCAGACAAGCTTCAAATAATTTACATAACTTAGGGTCAAGATTTCCAGTTGTAAGTAGGTCTCGTATAATATTTATTGTATCGGGAACGGGAACGTTAGTAAATAGAGATTCTACGTCGAAACTAACGTCATAAATAGTGACACAAGTTGATTCGAAACTTAGTTTCAGATTAATCCCTGAAGATGTCTCTAGTAGTAAGAGACGAAACGTCGGCAAGTGAAAATCCATTAACACGGTCTAAACCCGAAAGTGAAAGTTCTTTATAAAAATAAAGGTTGGTAAACCCGATAATAATCACTAAACTAACTATAAATTCGAGAAATGAACATTTGTCATATTTTATATTATTTATATTATTTAATTAAGTATTAAGTATTAACTATTCACAGAAAGGATTCCTTGAACCAAAGACATGTGTCTTTCGATATGTTTAAAGCCATATTCTCAATGTCAATGTCTCAATGTCAATGTATTTCAATGAAAAGCGCGAATTGACTTTCGTTTAAAGAAATGCTAGCTTTAAAACAAGAGAATATGGCTTTGAACAGGGCGAAAGTCCCACGTACACGTCGCACTATGAATGCAAGAACACCATAACTCAAAAAAAAAACTCTGGTATGGTTTGTTTTGTACCTCTGTACTTTTGAATGATAACATATACTCCAATTTATTACTGGAATATAACGTGTTAACCGCTGGGGTGTTTTATCGAAGGACCTTTGTGACGTGAGGCAAACGGGACTTACTTGTATTGTTCCAGGAGTCTTCTTGTACTTGGGCCCAAGATGATGTTTCCTCGGAGAAATGGCGTAAGCCCTATTTGCAACTCGTTCTACGCGAAATGTTATTTATTGGATGTATTTTCCATAGCGTGATTCATTACGAATAACTATTGTTATTTTTCTTCTTTGGAAGCGATAGTGGCGTGAGTATCGCGCCCCTGACGAATTTAACATATTGTCCGTACCGTGCTGTTTTACGAACTCTTCAAATTACACTGAAATATGGCCTGAAACCAGGTAGTACGTCATGTAGTACGTCATGTAGTACGTCATGTAGTACGTCATGCGCATGAAACCTTATATTTTTCCGCATAAGGGACTACTATATACAGGATGAAAACTAAACATAACGTAACTTATAAACTAATTGGAATATTTAATTGGAGTTTGTATATGTTATCATTCATCAAGTACAGAGGTACAAAACAAACCATACCACAGTTTTTTTGAGTTATGGTGGTCTTGCATTCATAGTGCGACGTGTCCTTGGTCACAGAAATCATTTTTTTCTGTGTTGGGTAAACCAACCTTAAAATAACCTTAATTAATCACTTAGTGGTAATTATAATAATTATATTTTTTTAGATATCTGGAACAGTCTTAACGTATGTGCTTGTTGCATTACAATTTTCAGCGCCGACAGTAAAAACATAAGTTTTTCCTTATTTATGAAAAAATATCATACAATTAGTTTTTATTGAAAAAAATAAATAAAAAAAAGCATTGGATATTATTTCTTTTTATTAATGTATGCAAAAAACACGCACTTAAAAAAAACACACAAAATTGACAATCAATCTAATCGGAATTTTACCAGAATTGATATACACTGAAAAAAACGTTGGTATTTAAAAAAATTTATTATTGCAGCGATTTTATATTATTATGTTGTAAAATCAAAAGTTAGTTTAATTAAAATGCAATATTATTGTAGATTTACTAAATTTTGCGAAAATACTTGAACATTTTACAAAAAAAATACAAATATTTTAGCTTTTTACAAAAAAAACATTTAAAATTACAAAGACGTGTTGTAATATTGTAAAAATGCGAAATAATTTCACAAATTATTATGTAATATCTCAGGAAAATGTTGAAATTACAAAAAAATAATTTTTATGAATTTATAAGATTACAACGCAGTTTAGTTAAATTACAAAGTTGATATGTAATATTACTAACAAAATCGGTGGCATTAAAAAGCCAACGATATTGTTCGTAATTTCACAAAACAATTTTTAAAGTGTAGGTTATTTTCTGATATGTTATAAAATCAGAATTTTGGTACGAATAATTGGTAATGTTGTTCTTTTACAGTGTATGTATACTATTATCGCTAGAATGAAGTAAAAAATCATTAATAAGCTTATTAACACGTTTTGTTAATGTATTGGACGCGATTTTGAATAAGGTAACCTTAAGGTAGAAATACGATAATTTTTTAATTTTAAATACAATTTTAAAGTGGAACATTATTAAAAACACAGGCCTACAAAAAAAAAGTTGTCTGTGCTGGGGTTGAGACCTTGTCTAAAATGGTAAAAATCTCATATTATTTCAGTGTAGCAAAAAAAAGAGCCCATGAAATGCCTTTTTTATGATTCGTGTCCAGCATCCCCAAATACATAAGAATAGGTGGGTCTCAACACAGACAACTTTTTTTTTATTTGTGAGCCTTATAAAGGCCCACAGAAAAAGTTGTCTCTGTTGGGGTTTTGAAGCTACCATAAAAAAAGGCAACTTATAGGCTCATTTTTTTTTCTACACTGAAAAATGTCTAAAATTGTGACAATTTCATTTGCAATTTCAGTGTAGCAAAACAATAAACCCATGAAGTGCCTTTTTTATGACAGATTCGTGTTCAGCTACCCAAAAATACATACGAATAGGTGGATCTCAACCCCAGCAGACAACTTTTTTCTTTTTTTAGGCCTGTGAAGTCACGCATAATCCATTATTAAAACGTGAAACATTCCTCATGAGATTTTTTCCTTCGATTTTAAAAATTATGTGACAAGGATAGTACGCCACTGAAAATGCGTTTGTTACTGAATAATGTTACAGGAAGAAAAGTAAATAAAACGGAAAAGCGAAGTGGACTGATAGTTTTTACTTAGCCGTCCAATAAAAACGTCCGATTCTTATAGTTATATGTTGGATGCCATGCATAGAAGTGCTTGTAGGATACACTGTAAATCTAATAGATGTCACGTGTGAGCGGAAAATATAGCAATCTCGTACTCTCAGAGCATTTTTTACAGACACAGGAATTTATCTAATAAGGTCTAGTTATCAGCCTACGCTTCGGTCTACGTTCAAGAAATCCTATTCATTAGCTAATTTTGTTTTTGCTTTCAAGAACGTACTGTGATAGAAAATAAATATTTTTTTTTCACTACTAGCTTTAGAAAATACAATTATTTATCATGTTTTCAGACTGTGAAATCAATTTTCTTCACCTATAGCAATAATTATTTTTTCTTTCCTAGTAGGAGTAAATTTTATAAACAATAGCGTAGTTGCTAGCGCGTGTGCATAGCAAGTCTATTAGCGTGAGTTCGATTCTCACTGGCGCCGATTTGCCTTTTTCAATTAATTAATAATTGAAATTTGGCGAAGGCGATTAGTGAAACGGACACTCCCTAGAAACTGGTTCGAAAGTCAGTATAAGCCGGTGGTTCCCTCTACTACTAGCCCACACAAGTCCTGGACTTAGGGGATGCTTAATTAAGTAGAATAGTACGAGGTTAAACAAACATGTAATTGATTTCTGTCACTTTAGATGTTTCAGTTTTGTGCAATTTTTACTAATTAAACCCAATAAAATAGGTTTAAATAACTTTTAATTTATTAAATATAATTAATTATAATTATTACCAATTAATACAATCAATTAATAATTAGCTAAATATTATGAAAAAATTTTCAAAAAAATATATTCAAATCATTTAGAGGACACTATAAGGTTTATAAATATTCAACTTTCGACGCTTCATGATTTTTTTCCGTTTTTTGGAATTTTTTGCCTGTGTGCGTGGGAGGCAACATTTTTCGTTATGTATTTAAAGTATGACCCCTTTCTTGGAATGGATTACATATTATTTTTCAGCCTATTGAATATCAAAGGATGGGAACTGATAAATAATATTTTTAATTTAAAGTGTGGCTAATGGTTATTTATAATACAAGTTAAGTTTTTCGATTGAGTAGGTTTTTAGAAGCGGAGGGCCGGCCGATCGGACTGGCACGAGGCTAATAAACCTACTAAATCGAAATTTAACTTTTTGCCCGTGTATTATACAATATTTTTTATTCGATTGTTACTAATTATAATAAATTATTAAAATATATTTAATTTTAAATTGCAAAAAGTATTTCTTTTTAGTGTCTTATTACTTATCTAGTTATCCATGACAAATTGCTATCCAATCAAATCGCTAAAAAACAAATTAATCGTTTCTTTTGCGTGCGGTTTCATTTTCAAATTAAAAAATCTATAGCTTGGTGATTAATTTCTGTTAAAATGTGTCTGTTATGAAAATAGTAATACTTCTGAAGCGTTCTATGAATATTATAAATATTGAAATTGATTTTACAATTTAAATTATATGTTTTTAATTTATTTTAGTGGATGAATACAGATTAATCAGTTAACATATATTTTGAGATCTATATAAAACATTTTACTATTCCTTAAAACGACTTTTGTTTGATTAACGCAGTCGTCCCTCCGAAGTGACTGATCGATTTCGTGCTTTTTAGCACTCTTAAGAGCCACATATCGGTAGTAGGGACAACTACGAAAATCAAATCCTTTCCATATATCTCTATATAGAGTTTAAAAATCGTTATAAGGAAAAGCAAAAACAGCTAGCGACATCCACTGCTAAAAGCAGAGATTGGATAAACCTATCGACAGTCCAAAAAAGGAAGCAGTTATTGGTTTCAAGAACCTATTGCACGCTGTCGATAGGGGGCAGATTAATCAATGTCACGGTGGACATTGCCGCCAATTGAATCCTAAACGCTAGGAGGTCACCTTTTACAGTGGTATCTGAATTAATAAACTAAATTAAATTGTTTGATATTTACAAATTTAAAAGATCTATATAAAACATTTTACTATTTCTTAAAACGACTTTTGTTTGATTTGATTAACGCAGTCGTCCCTCCGAAGTGACTGATCGATTTCGTGCTTTTTAGCACTCTTCAGAGCCACATATCGGTAGTAGGGACGACTGCGTTAATCAAATCAAACAAAAGTCGTTTTAAGGAATAGTAAAATGTTTTATATAGATCTTTTAAATTTGTAAATAACAAACAATTTAATTTAGTTTATATATTTTGAGGTTATGTTATAGAAGATATTTTTATTTTGTATGAAATGATTATATTAACTGTATCTGGTCAAAAAGAACAGTTAGTTCAAGACCAAAAGTTACCTAAAGGTCATATTTCTTTATAAATCTTACAGTAAAGGTAAAGCATCTTCTTTTAAAAAGCTTAAAATTAACAAGTTTTTGTTAGCGGGCGAAAAAAACTTTTTGGCCCTAGGGCTACAAAGTTCAACATTTCGCCCGTAAAACATGAACAAAAAGTGTCTCTTTTAAAATCAATCGAATAAAAAAGATTTTGTTTCTGTGTGTATACAAAAATTATTTTAATTTTTTCCCGAAATATATCATTATCAATGGTAAACATGGCATTCGTTTCCTAAATTAGTTTTCGATCATTAGGAACGTAATTATCTGTGATAATATTTTTCATTTGTGACATGACTAATGAACCGAACTTTTGAAATATCAAGCTCCAAGATTGATGATTTTTTAAGGGCTGTGTTTCTTTCCTCTTTATTCCTGAAGCTAAACTGTGTTTTCCAGTAGCGAAAATAATAAATAAATAAAAAATAATTTTTCAAATAACAAAGTTGTCATGTTATTATTAATTTGTCATAGGGTCATTCCTTTCCAACTGATTAACAGAAAGAAAAAAGAATGAAATACTAAACAATTTTCCGTCTAGACAGACGCGTCAGTCCGTCAGTCCGTCAGTCCGTCAGTCCGTCAGCCCGTCAGTCCGTCAGTCCGTCAGTCCGTCAGTCCGTCAGTCCGTCAGTCCGTCAGTCCGTCAGTCCGTCAGTCCGTCAGTCCGTCAGTCCGTCAGTCCCTCAGTCCGTCAGTCCGTCAGTCTGTCAGTCCGTCAGTCCGTTAATCCGTCACTTCTTCAGTCTGTCAATCCGTATGTCCGTCCATCCGTCCAGATTGACGCTTTCGTCCGTCCGTCTATCAATTAAATTAAATTAAAAAAAAATGGCAAAGGCGGGTAGTCCTTTAGTATTATTATTAATAATAATAAATTAAAAACTGCTACTATTAAACTATACTTATTAAAGTGGTAGTTACTAATAGTAACTGTTTTGTAACAAAGGAAAATTCAGTTAATTTATAGAAGCATTTAAAGTATTACTTTCTTATTTAATGCAATCGTCTAGGCTTAGTATGACCTCTGTAAAGTAAAACAAAATCCTTTAAGACATCAAAAACCCCAATCTTGAATTTCCAGCTATAGTTTTTTTTTATACTCCACGCAGCTACACAGCAGAGGAAAATTATACTGTAAACCCCGAAAGATGAAAAATGTTGTCAAAAAAAGTTCGTTAAATACTATTCTTAACCACTTTTAAAAATATCTGTCTGTCCGTCTGTTGTCGCGTTTCCTTGTCCGCACAGTAACTCAAGAAAGAATAATTCGGTCGACTTCATATTTAGGAAAAATCAATCATGGTAAATACACAAAGTCTATTGAAATTGAAAAGAATCCCATAAAAATAAATAAGTTATGGAGCTAAACATTAACTAGATGAAACGTTGCAAGCACCCTGTCAAAACATCGGCACTATTGTACACTAGAGCCATCTAGTTTCGCAAATTTCCAACTGGGTGTTTTGTTTGATTTTAAATTCTTTATCTTTAAAACATTATATTCTAGCAAAAAAACTGTATATAAAATTTTTTATAGGGCTTAAAAAGAGCTTTTAATTAAAATATAATTTTTTGAAATCGGGTTATAAATATGTGAGATATGCTAAAAAAACCTTTTACTGCTTTAAACGCCAATATCTTGAAAACAATGAGTTTTAGGAAAACGTTGTTTATAACATTTTTTGACCAATTTAAAATTATCTTTTATATAAGTGCTAAATTAACCAAATATAATAATAATTGCCTTAATTATAAACAAAAAAACGCTAAAAATAGGAGTTTTACCCTATTTTTACCCCCTTAACCCCAATCGTTTACCCCCAAAATCTAATCAGCTCTTCGGAATACGATAAGAAACAATATGCAAAAAACCGTAAGTCGATATCTCATGTAGAAATGGAGTTAGAGAGTTTACACCCAGACACAGACAGACTGACAGACGGACGCAAAAATTTTTTTTAATGATTTCGACTCAGAATGGTCTAAAACGTCGAGAAATGTGAAAAAAACGTGGTCAAAGATTTTGACTTTTCGGCGAAGATTTCAATATATCGGCACTCTTAGTAACACTAAGTGCCGATGTAAAAAAAATAAACCAAAAATAGTGGAAAAAATATCCCATAAACTTATTTTTTTTCAGGAATAAATTCTTTATAAGGTTTAATGAAATTATTATAAACATTTAAAAATTATTACCCCTAGAGCCCTGGCAGTAAATTTAAAATAAGTTTTATCAAATTTAGTCTCAGCGACTACAAAACTCCCAAAACGCCAAAGAATTTTCAAAAAAAAATAATAATAATTAAAAATTCGTATCTTCCGCTCCCTGGTGTGAGGTTGAAATTTTTTTATTATTTTATTAACGGATTCTTTTTCAGCAAACCATAAACCTCTAACTACGAATTCGCATTAAAATATTATAAAATATTTAATATTAATAGAAAGTGTCCTTTCCTAGACTTTCCTGGTCTATTTCAAAGTGAAAAATGTGAACGGGTACCTTTTCTAGACGGCTGGAAAAATGAGGAGATTTATAAAATAAGACATCAGATTGACTTCACTTTTCCTCTATTTTTGGACCATATATTTTTTTTTTATTATTTGTAGCAATATCGGATTGTCTTTCTGGGCATACCATTAGCAGAAATTTATTAAAAGAAAAATTAATTAAAATTAATTTTACTTAGGGGCTGTCCATATATTACGTAACGCGTCAAGGGGGGGGAGGGGGTCAGAGAAATTGTTACAGTTTGTGACAAGGGGGAGGGGGGGTCTAGGTAAACGTAACGTAACGGAATTTAATAAATTTAATGTTTATTTCCTAAGCTTGGCAGATATATTTTTATTTCAACATAAATTACTATTTAGTGGCCCATAATTCCCACAAAAATTGACGAAACTATGCATATTTAAATAATATTGTAATCAGTAAAAAAACTGTTGACATTGATATTAAAAAAAAATCTTACGGCCCTGTTCTTGCGTGATCTTTCCGATGAATCATCGGCGATGATACATTTTCGCGCGGAATGTGTACTCACAGAACACCAATGTGATAGTTTGTTACACAGGGGGGGGGGGGGGGGGAGGGGGTCAATTTTTTTGAAAAATTGCGTTACGTAATACATGGACAGCCCCTTATGATTGAAATTTTACTAGTGTCAAAATTTGATATCTAATTAAAAGTGTAAAAATATATAAAAATTTGTTAAAATGCCTATATCTCGGAAACCAATTAAGTACATTTATGAAAACTACAGTGCGATTATAAAGTGCCGAACAGCTTGAAAAGAAAATACTCTTCGTTTGAAGCCACGCCTCTGTTAGAGTTGTACGCGACAAGCCCATGTGATTGGTACGTACAACAGCTCGGTGGCCAGTAAAACGCACACAGCTTTCTTGTATTTTACTCATCGCTAATGCCAGTTTTGCATTTAAAAGTGTTCGGCACTTTATAATCGTACGGTATAAATAACACAGCCATACAACAAAAATTAATAGAGACTAGACCAATGCATTTTTATATTTTTAGGGTCGCTGAAACCGAATCTGATCTCAGAATTGCTCCATCGGATCCCAATTTTTTTCTACCCATAAAAACATCTGAATTTAAGGAATTTTTGCACCCTTTTTTATTTTATTTTTTGGTAACTATGCACAGCCACCCCAAAAAAATTATGTGCCAGATACTAGACCAATTCAGTTTTATATTTTCGGGGTCGCTGAAATCGAATCTGAGATCAGAATAGCTCCATCAGGTCACAATTTTTTTCCACACTTAAAAACATCTGAATTTAAGGAATTTTCGCACCCTTTTTTTTAAGTATACAAAAAATTGCGATCTGATGGAGCAATTCTGGATATTATTTTTTCTTTGTTTGGCTGTGCAATAAGTGAGATATCGCTAATTATAGTTTTTGTCCATTTTGCGTAATGTTAACCATATTTGATGCAACGAACTAATAACTCTTCTCTCTAGAATAGGCATTTCATTCGTTAAAAGTGACAAAAACATCGGCAACATAAACATTCGTCTGTCTTACTCGCACATCTTTGTTCTGACAGAGACAACAATACCCATTACTGGTAATCGTTATTGTTCAGGCCTGAATATACGTATTATTTGTTTGGACTTTTTTTTTACCAGTTTTTTATTAATTAAGTTCAAAAAATTAAAACTGCTCCATCTATTGTTAAATATTTAAACCTGATATCTGTCACAACAATCTGACATAACCTTCAATTTTTGCATTATAATTTGTAAATATGTGCTAAAATTAAATAAAAATCTTGTTTAAGTACTGATTTGATAAAATTATTAAATAACATTAAATGCTTTATTTAAAAATATATGTTTTGTTGCATTTACAATGTCGAGTCACAAAAAAAAATGTTTTTAGCCTTGTCCGCAGTTTAAAGCCATACAGTGTTTCATATTTGCAGTCGAAGAAAAAGTATAGTCTACAACACGTATGGAATAGTCATTCCGTCCTCGCGGGACCGTCATACTCGCCTGCCGGCTCGTATGACAAACTTTCCGCTCCCGCGGAATATTGTCTATTCCATACTGGTTATAGAATATACTATTCCATATCTTTTTCTAAAGGTGTTTTTTTTCACCCCGCCCAGGAGCTTACTATAAAGTGCTAAGCATTATATATCTTCACGGCTTGTTTCCTTTTCTTTTTCTCTGTAGCTAATATTACCTAAATAGTCTATTCACGTATACCTCAAGGGAAAGTTCGGGAATAATTCATAATACGGAAAACAATGTCCCGTGAGGCATATAATATGATGGGTAAGTCCATTGTTAGAGGAAAGTCGCCTAATTTCTGATACCATTTACAATGTATTCAATATTTAATACTCGGTATTACTTTTTGATATTTTTTTTATATAACCAGATACAACTTATTATAGCGAACCATGATTTATTATAAAAGCAATTTTATTACAGTTTATTTTTTCTAAAAAACAAGGTTAAAAAAAGTCAGCGCATTTTTGTGCATTCGAAAAAGGGCTCCTAATTTCGGACATATCCGAAAAAATTTTTTCAAGAGTAGATCTGGATCCCATTGCTTATGTTTCTTATTATTCCTTCACATTTAAGACGTAATTTAATCATTAAGCGATTTTCTACGAAATACTATAGGAACTATAATTTTAGATTCCCAATTTCGAATATCTTAGTATCTTAGGTAATTTTCGTTTTTTCAAAATTGTTTATCTTAGTTTGTTGTATCATTATAAAAATAATAATTAATGGTTGGTTATCCTGAATAATAATTACCTTGCGGATATCCGAAATTGGGAATCAAATGCACAAAAATGGTCTATCCGAAATTAGGCAACTTTCTGCTTTTTAGATTAGAAATTTGTAGAATGTTTACGTTTTCAAATTGCTTAATTATGAATAGTGGATCAACTTAACTAACATCATAACTTACCCAAGACAGAATCACGAACTTTTATAACGATTATTTATAAAATAAACAAGCATAATAATGCAACTGAGCACAAAACTGCCATTTGCAATATAAACGATTTGTGCTGCCATTTAAAGGGGAGAAGCTCTACCGTTATCATATTACAGGACGGATTTAGTTTGACTTTTGGCTTCACATAAAAGTAGGTTTCTGTTTACCTTTGCAGACAGTATCTTAAATACACTACTATCCGAAATTTGGAAACCATCCGAAATTAGGCGTATTTCCTCTACTGTTAAAAAAAAAACATTTTACTCCCAAGAAATTACTTGAAGTAAAATTCGAAATACCTAGATATTTAAACAGAAAGTTTCAAGACTTTAATGTGTCATGGAATGTGTCATATGAATCCCCTAGTTTTAATTTCCTTGCTTAAGTGATGAGACTGGGGATATTTATTTTAACAACCAAAAGTTTCCGTACCTCGAATACGAAAAACAAAACCCTAATAGGATCGCCCGATTGTCTGTCCGTCTGTCTGTCATAGCCCTTTATCTCAGAAATTGTATAACCTAGAAATCTGAAGTTTGACGTAATAGTTATTTATAATACAAGGGCAAAGAGTTAAGTTTTTCGATTGAGTAGGTTTTTAGAAGTCGAGGGCCGGTCGATCGGGCCGGCCCGAGGATAATAAACCTACGAAATCGAAATTTAAATTTTACCCGTGTATTATAGAATATTTTTTATTCGATTGTTACTAATTATAATAAATTATTAAAATATACTTAATTTTAAATTACAACAAGTATTTCTTTTTAGTGTCTTATTACTTATCTAGTTATCCATGACAAATTGCTATCCAATCAAATCGCTAAAAAACAAATTAATCGTTTCTTTTGCGTGCGGTTTCATTTTCAAATTAAAAAATCTATAGCTTGGTGATTAATTTCTGTTAAAATGTGTCTGTTATGAAAATGGTAATACTTCTAAACCGTTCTATGAATATTATAAATATTTAAATTGATTTTACAATTGAAATTATATGTTTTTAATTTATTTTAGTGGATGAATACAGATTAATCAGTTAACATATATTTTGAGGTTATGTTATAGAAGAAATTTTTATTTTGTATGAGTGACCAAAAGGTCATATTTCTTTATAAATATTACAGTAAAGGTAAAGCTTCTTCTTTTAAAAAGCTTAAAATAACAAGTTTTAGTTAGCGTAAGTGGGTAAGTTTAAGTGGACAGACCCATATAATGCAAAGTATGATGTAGATTTTCTGTCAAAGTTTTTTTGCTATTGATTGGCTGGGAGTATTGTAACATGGGGTGCATAGATAAATAAAATTAAACCATATCTTTATTCGTATTTGATCTGTTTTTAGTTAATTTAAATGGTAAAGGGTAACTAAACATTCTTTAGTCAAGAGAGCTTGAAATAATACGAGCATTTAGAACAGAAAGGGAGTCTGATTGTCGATATGGAACATACTCCTATTCATAAGCCTCACAAAGTTTGTTTGCAATCTATAAATAATAAAAAATCACTTCAATCTAAAAATAATTAAAAGTGACTTCAGAAGGAGTCGCATATTTAAAATTCTCTGAAATACCAAGTTTTGAAAAACAATTTTTGAAGAACTGTGCCACATATAACAAACTTGCTATAAAATATAAAAATTCTTATCACCTCTCTTTCTCTTTGTCTTTCTCCTTGTCTTTCTCTTTGTCCTTCTTTTTCTCTTTGTCCTTCTCTTTCTCTACTGCATCCCTGTCCCCGTCCCCGTGATTATAAAATATTTTTAAAAAATAATTTGTTTAGTTACGGTACAAAATATTTGTCTATTTTATAATGAAAACATAGAAAATGCATTTTTAAACAATTAAATAGATAAATTATGTTTCATTTCTATTCACTTTACGTCAAAAATACTGTTAATTTAAATATGAATAATTTAAAGTTTGAATATTTATTACAAGAATAGCCAATTATTGTGTACAATACACGTACACGTTTCTAACTTCCCTATGACAAAATAATAAGCATAGTCATTCAGTGGCGTTTTATATGGTTTAAATATACTTAGCAGACTATACGTGCAATCTAAAAATGGTTTTAATGTTTTTTTTGATTTTTACATGGGCACTTAGTGCTATTAAGAGTGCCAATGTATTGAAATCTTCGCCGAAAAGTCAAAATCTTTGACCACGTTTTTTTCACATTTCTCGACGTTTTCAACCATTCTGAGTCGAAATCAGTAAAAAAAAAATTGCGTCCGTCTGTCTGTCTGTTTGTCTGTCTGGGTGTAAACTCTCTAACTCCATTTCCACATGAGATATCGACTTGCGGTTTTTTGAATATTGTTTCTTATCGTATTCCGAAGACCTGATTAGATTTTGGGGATAAACGATTGGGGGTAAGGGGGTAAAAATAGGGTAAAACTCCTATTTTTAGCGTTTTTTGTTTACACGGAAAAAAAAATTATAGCTAGGAGCGCTATAACACACATACCAAGCAAATTATAATCGCTTATTATATAAATACAAGGCTTTCTCTTACAATTATGGCAGTCAGTGTAAAAATTTATATGAAATACTTTAATTGTTTAGTGAATAATAAAATATAACAAATAGTATGGCATTTATAGCTTAAATAGATTTAATTATTGTCCGTGCTAATAATTTTTATAATATAATAAAATTTCTGTAAATTTATAATAGTGCCTGTAATAAATATAATCGTGTCTGTAATATATATAATCGTTTCCAATTTATTTTTAACATTATTAGTTATTGTGTCCCTTATAATCTATAGCTTAAATCACTATAATTTGCCACTGTTACCAAATATCTTATAATGTATAGCGCAGAGCCCACTAATTTCTTTCCGTGTATAATTAAGGCAATTATTATTATATTTGGTTAATTTAGCACTTATATAAAAGAATTTTAAATTGGTCAAAAAATGTTACAAACAACGTTTTCCTAAAATGCATTGTTTTCGAGATATTGGCGTTTAAAGCAGTAAAAGGTTTTTTTAGCATATCTCACATATTTATAACCCGATTTCAAAAAAATATATTTTAAATAAAAGCTCTTTTTAAGCCCTATAAAAACTGTTATATGCAGTTTTTTGCTAGAATATAATGTTTTAAAGATACAGAGTTTAAAATCAAACAAAACACCTAGTTTGAAATATGCAAACTATATGGCTCTAGTGTACAATAGTGCCGATGTTTTGACAGGGTGCTTGCAACGTTTCATCTAGTTCTCTTTAAAAAACCTCCCATATTTTCAGAGCAAAATAACTTCCGCATGTTTTGCTGAAACCTAGCTTGAAACTTTTTGTAGCTTTATGTAATTACATACTATGTATAATATACAAAACATATACAAAAAGTCCAAATGGTAATTTACCTTTAAGGTAGTAAGGTTCAGGTGCATTATTTTGCATTTTTTTTTTGGTTTTTAATGTCTGCTCGCCCTCTTTAAATAATTTTTTTTATTTCTGGATCCTTTATTCTGTGAGAAGGTGTCATCCCCGACTTCGCATTCCCTACTTTACTCTTCACAAACTGTTCCCTCTATGTTTGTCTAATTTTTTGAATGCTTGCGTATTACTTATTTATTTGATTATTTGCCTTTACCTAAAATTTTCATATCGTTCTTGAGCTATCGTGTGCACAAAAAAACGTGACGTACGCATAGAGAGATATAGTATATTCAACTTAAAAATGCAGTAAGTGTAAACAAACGCACGTAACAACAACGGATTTAGTGACAGGGTAGGACTCAAAACAAAATATTTCTATATACCGGTCCATTGCAATGCATTGAACGCACAATTTTACAAGTTTATATAGTGAAAGAGCACGAAACACGAACTGCGTCTTTGTGTACGCCATTACCAACTGGATACAGATACACCATATTTACAGGAAACTTTTTGATATAGCAGATTTACTGGCAGTGCCATATATGACACAGAGGACGAACTAACAAGTTTAAGAGGAGGTGACAATATTAGGAACATTGGCAACAATTGGGTCACCCACCTTATATATTAACTATTCGATATTCTAAATATACCTATTACACTGGCCTGAACTTAAAAACTTTTTAAACGCTTTTTTTTTATTTTGTTAAATGATCTTCTATAAACGCGTAGTGATAAATTGAGAACTTCCTTCAGTTTCCACCTATCACGTAAATTTTTAAGCTACCGCTCTATAGTTCAAGGAGGGTTTGTTCCGGCCAAAATTCGCATCTTAGCCTTATTTTCTACAATAGGCTGATAGTTTTGTTAAAATCTGAGGAAAAATGAAAAAAAAAAGATTTAATTTAATTTAATTTTCCGAGGCACGTTTCTTATGGAAACTAGCTTTCGGACAAAAAAAAAACATATTTTTTGATATGATGTAGATTTCATCATTCTGATCAAAAGCTTCCATTGACCCAACTTGATCTGACGGCTGGTTTTTGATTTATAGGTCAAAAAGTCAAAAACAGTAAAATTTTAATTTTATTTTGAAAAAATTAAAAATGCGAATTTTGTCATGAAACTCGGTATATAGGTTTAAAATAATATTCTGAACAACTTTTTCTTATAATTTTCTTAGATATCTCTAACGCGAAGCAAAATATCAAGAATTGACCCTGTTTGAGTTCGTAGTAGGCTGAGTTTAAAGTTCAGATTTTAGTTGAGTATCTTAAAAAATGTGACCCATCAACCTGTATAACTGTGCAAAAATTCAAATCGGTATTCCTTCAAATAGCGAAAATATGGGGGTGTCTTCATCTTAAATGCGACACACTGTATGAAAACTAGAATTATGCATCATGAAGTGAGAACCATAACATTACAAGTCCAAATATTGCCTTTTAACAATCATTTATTAAACGTTGATATTTCCAAAGACTTTTTAGTATAAAGAACTTTCACTTTCGGGTTTAGACCGTGTTAATGGATTTTCACTTTCCGACGTTTCGTCTCTTACTACTAGAGACATCTTCAGGGATTAATCTGAAGCAGTTTCAGATTAATCCCTGAAGATGTCTCTAGTAGTAAGAGACGAAACGTCGGAAAGTGAAAATCCATTAACACGGTCTAAACCCGAAAGTGAAAGTTCTTTATATCTTAATGGCCGTGAAAGCTTAAAAAGACTTTTTAGTAGTTTATTGCATTGACATAAAAGGCACTTATCAGCCTTTGGTTACCACCTTACGACATTTAGTCACGCGAAGCCTTTAATACTTAGCTTGGGGAAATTGTCAATGATTCACTAATTCAATAGAAAGGTGACTAAGTCCCATTATTTACCATGTAAAAATTGATAACAATTTGGATTCTAAATAGAGCAAAAAAATATATGAATTTAAAGTGTTTTTTTATTAATCTATTAAAATTCTAATTATTATATCCTGATGTACTAGTTAGTATTATTTAAATGTTTTTATCTCTTAATCTAGAATCTTCATATTTGGCAAAAATGTTCTTTATCCAATACATATAGATAATAAGACAATTACCAGCTTTATTTTAAATAGATAAACTCAATAATAAGCCCCGCGTGGCTTTTACTTTATTGAGTGGATAATTATTTATTTTACCCACTCAACTGTCACTTGTCAAATTATTTTCTTGTAAATGTCATTAAAATTTTTAATAAAAATATGAATTCCTAAGCTATTTATTTGATAAAACCTTGTATGGCACTCATGGGTAAACCGATATTGCCCTCTCGAAAATTAACCTGCTTGGCTGACGCCTCGCAAGTTAATTTTCTCATGGGCAATATCTTACTTTACCCACTAGTACCATAAATAACTATTATTGACATAATGGCTGCGTTCAATGGAAACAGCAACATTATATCCTGAGGTACTAGTTAGCATTATTTAAATGTTTTTATCTCTTAATCTAGAATCTTCATATTTGGCAAAAATGTTCTTTATCCAATGCATACAGATAATAAGACAATTACCAGCTTTATTTTAAATAGATAAACTCAATAATAACCCCCGCGTGGCTTTTACTTTATTGAGTGGATAATTATTTATTTTACCCACTCAACTGTCACTTGTCAAATTATTTTCTTGTAAATGTCATTAAAATTTTTAATAAAAATATGAATTCCTAAGCTATTTATTTGATAAAACCTTGTATGGCACTCATGGGTAAACCGATATTGCCCTCTCGAAAATTAACCTGCTTGGCTGATGCCTCGCAAGTTAATTTTCTCATGGGCAATATCTTACTTTACCCACTAGTACCATAAATAACTATTATTGACATAATGGCTGCGTTCAATGGAAACAGCAACATTATATCCTGAGGTACTAGTTAGCATTATTTAAATGTTTTTATCTCTTAATCTAGAATCTTCATATTTGGCAAAAATGTTCTTTATCCAATGCATACAGATAATAAGACAATTACCAGCTTTATTTTAAATAGATAAACTCAATAGTAACCCCCGCGTGGCTTTTACTTTATTGAGTGGATAATTATTTATTTTACCCACTCAACTGTCACTTGTCAAATTATTTTCTTGTAAATGTCATTAAAATTTTTAATAAAAATATGAATTCCTAAGCTATTTATTTGATAAAACCTTGTATGGCACTCATGGGTAAACCGATATTGCCCTCTCGAAAATTATCCTGCTTGGCTGACGCCTCGCAGGTTAATTTTCTCATGGGCAATATCTTACTTTACCCACTAGTACCATAAATAACTATTATTGACATAATGGCTGCGTTCAATGAAAACAGCAACATTATATCCTGAGGTACTAGTTAGCATTATTTAAATGTTTTTATCTCTTAATCTAGAATCTTCATATTTGGCAAAAATGTTCTTTATCCAATGCATACAGATAATAAGACAATTACCAGCTTTATTTTAAATAGATAAACTCAATAATAACCCCCGCGTGGCTTTTACTTTATTGAGTGGATAATTATTTATTTTACCCACTCAACTGTCACTTGTCAAATTATTTTCTTGTAAATGTCATTAAAATTTTTAATAAAAATATGAATTCCTAAGCTATTTATTTGATAAAACCTTGTATGGCACTCATGGGTAAACCGATGTTGCCCTCTCGAAAATTAACCTGCTTGGCTGACGCCTCGCAGGTTAATTTTCTCATGGGCAATATCTTACTTTACCCACTAGTACCATAAATAACTATTATTGACATAATGGCTGCGTTCAATGTCACAACCACCATTTAAGGTTAGAAATACCCACAAAAAGTATATTTCCGCGCTTTTAAAAAATTAATCAAAAGTAGTCATCTCAAAACGTTGATGAGAAATGATTGCCGCGACATCTGTCAATCGAAACTCATCATAGCGTTCAGTAGTGATATGTTTCGATGAGTTTTGCTGTTTACATTGAACGCAGCCAATAAAGTAATCCTGATTGATAGGAATGCTTGTTTATAAATATCAGGAGCGCCTATGTGCAGCTCTTTATGCAACGTTTTGATGTTACGATTTTTGTGCACAAAATAACTCAAGGACGAATAATTCGATCGACTTGAAATTTTCAGGAAGAATCAAGTTCTACGAGGGGAATGTGCCTATTGTTTTTGAAAGTAATCTCCCCAAAAACAAAAAAGTTATGCGGGGTTACACTTTTTTAAAAATGAAAAAACTATAATTTAAAAAAAATGTTTTTTTTTTCGTTTTTCGCAAAAAGAAAATTAAGAAAAAAAAAATTATTTTTTACGTTTTTTTTTTATTTTTTTTTTAATTTTATTAAATTTTTTTTATTTATTTTTTTATTTTTTTGCGAAACCCTAAATATATTGTGGAATATATTGCCCTATAGAAGAATAATTTAGCGTATAGGTAGTTTTTCCAAATTCACCCTCATTTTATTGTAACGTACATAACAACTATAATAATAAGGGGCGCTACTCTCCCAACCACGCTCGAGTTGGGAAAATCCACTGTTCAGTTAGTAAAATTGAGTAAATCGAGTGGTTGATTTCGGAAATTGGTAGAATAGTTGGGAAAATTGAGGGGTCAAGCTGTTTTCTTTAGTTGTGAAAATTGGAGTAGAAAATTTTTTTTAGTGAGGACCTTGTTTTTTTCTAACAAAGATAAAGCGTTTTTTGGGATGGGAGAGTTTGGGAGTTGGGGGAAATTTCTCAAAAACCGGTTTTTGGTTAAAACACGGAAGCAATAACCGGTTAAAAAACGGTTTAAACCTTAAGCAATTTCTCTACTTTTTGTAAAAAAAATGTTATGTAACAAATGGAAGGGGGTAGGGCGTGAGGGGTCTTGAAATAGTTACGCCGCGTTACATGGTAGGGGTGGGGGTCAAAAATGGACAAATTTTGCGTAACGTAATACTTGAACGTTCCCTAAAACCGCTTTAGAGCACCCGGGTGCATAGGGGTACTCCTCAGCTTATAAAGGGGACAAAGGAAGAATATTTTTTAATTGATAGGGATACAAACAACCAGGCCAGATTTCCTATTAGGCAAAATTAGGCAAAAAGGGCGGCAAATTTTAGGTTAATTTTCTTTTTTTTTTGTCATCAACCCAACATCAATATCAAGTGTCTCAGATTAAAGTTTGTTCATGATTTCAGTGGATGACATTTTATTTGCTGATAATTTTCTTTTTGAGGGCGGCATGTTACTATTCCCTAGGGCAGCAACTTCGGAAAACCCGGCACTGCAAACAGCGTTAAGTTTATTACCTATATTCTTCAGCTAGGACAAATATTCCCTAATACTAAATTAACAGTCCATTTTGTGTTGTTTGGGCATATTTCAAGAACACACGGTGCTCTAGAACCAAGTTCTTCTTCGACTTTTTAATAACCTATTTTTTCTTTGATTGTTTTTTATTTGAAGAGCATTTAAAGACCAAAATAAAACCTATTTTTGAGAAAACCGCTTTTTGTTTGTTTTAAGAAAAAAAACGAAATTTAATAAAATAATTTTGTCAGGTGATTTTACGTCAAAAATGAAAGATAAAGGTAATTAATATGAACTTTACTTTACTTTACTGATTGCCATGAAATTTTCGCTTTATTTATTTATTTATTTATTTATTTATTTATTTATTTATTTATTTATTTATTTATTTATTTATTTATTTATTTATTTATTTATTTATTTATTTATTTATTTATTTATTTATTTATTTATTTATTTATTTATTTATTTATTTATTTATTTATTTATTTATTTATTTATATTTTATACTCGTAATCCAACTAAAAATTTAGATCTAAAACTTCCAACAGGAGCTCAAAATTGTGTTTGATGTAAAACCCAACATTAAACGTTTAACATTGGAAAAGAAACAACTGGTTTACAGCTCTAAGTGTTCTCGAGTTATCATGGTCACAAATTTTCCCGGACAGACCGACAGACAGAAAGACAGAAAGACAGAAATACAGAAAGACAGAAAGACAGAAAGACAGAAAGACAGAAAGACAGAAAGACAGAAAGACAGAAAGACAGAAAGACAGAAAGACAGAAAGACAGAAAGACAGAAAGACAGAAAGACAGAAAGAGAGAAAGAGAGAAAGACAGAAAGACAGAAAGACAGAAAGACAGAAAGATAAAAAGATAAAAAGACAGAAAGACAGAAACATATAAGATAGAAATAGAGAAAAAGACAGAAAGACAGATAGACAAAAGACAGAAAGATAGAAAGGCAGAAAGACAGAAAGAGAAAAAGGCAGAAAGACAGAGACAAAAAGACAGAAAGCTCAACATACATTGTTATAACATGTAATATGAAAGACAGGAAGACAAAAAGACAGAAAGAAAGACAGAAAGAATGACAGAAAGAGCAACATACATTTTTTTAGCTTTTTGAAGCGAAAATGCATGTAAAATTTTACATCGATAAAAATTAAAAAAAGCAGTTTGTACTTTTCTGGGGGAAAGTTATTTGATTTCGGAAAGTCGGAAAACAACTTGATTCCAGTGTACCGTGCGACATTTTTCCATGAAGCACTATTAATCTCATTGTACTTAGGCACTTTCAAATTTTTCACGCTTTGCGATTTCAAATAGATAAGCAACAAGCTCCACCACATTTAACCACACGTGTCGTTTTTAACAACCATATATTTGAGGGGAAAATTTTTGAATAGGACTTAGGACAATGTTTTAGACAAATAAACGTTTGGGCTTTTATACAAATAATCGTTATATAGGTAATATAAATATTGTTGTTTCGGATTTAAAATGTAGGGAACTTTATTAAAATCTAGACAGAAGAAAAAAAATACAAAATACAAAAAAAAACTAAAACTTTTCGTTTTTTGCAAGGAACTTTTTTGAAAAAAAAATCAAAAAAAAATATGTTTGAAAAACTAAATTCTAAAAAAAAAATATATTTTACCCCATTTGGCCCCTTTACCCCACCACAATTTTTACTAAAAACAATCCCAACCGAGAACATTAGATAAGCAAACTATGTTTCAAATTCGAAGTATTTAGCTAAAAACGCTCTTAAGTTCTCATTGTCAAAAATTTCTCGGATATACAGACAGATTTTTTTAACGGAAATCATCTTTTTTCGATATAAATCCTCGAGAAACAAAAAAGCAACAAAATTTTCAACAAAGTTGTAACTCTGCCGATCATGGGCTGCTGTTTTGTTTTTCAAAAAAAGGAATTTATTTAAAAAAAAAAAATCTTTTTTTGAAAATTAACACCTAGGTGTCATTTAGTTGTAAAAGAAAACCTAGATTAAATTTTATATATTTCCAATACAATTTTATAGTGAACTATTTATTAAAAATATAATAATTTTTACTAAAAACAATCCCAACCGAGAACAATGGATAATCAAACTATGTTTTAAATTCGAAGTATTTAGCTAAAAGCGTTCTTAAGTTATCATGGTCAAAAATTTCCCGCACATACAGACAGACAGATAGATTTCTTCGACGGAAATCATCTTTTTTCGATATAAATCCTCAAGAAACAAAAAAAGCAACAAATTTTTCAACGAAGTTGTAATTCTGCCGATCACGAGATGATGTTTCGTTTTTCAAAAAAAATAGTTATTTATGGTACTAGTGGGTAAAGTAAGATATTTACCATGAGAAAATTAACCTGCGAGGAGTCAGCCAAGCAGGTTAATTTCCGAGAGGGCAATATCGGTTTACCCATGAGTGCCAAACAAGGTTTTATCCAATAAATAGCTTAGGAATTCATATTTTTATTAAAAATTTTAATGACATTTACAAGAAAATAATTTGACAAGTGACAGTTGAGTGGGTAAAATAAATAATTATCCACTTAATAAAGTAAAAGCCACTCGGGGGTTATTATTATTATCTGTATGTATTGGATAAAGGAATTTTATTTGAAAAATTTAAAAAATTAACATCTAGGTGTCATTTAGCTGTAAAAGAAAACCTAGATTAAATTTTATATATTTCCAATACAATTTTATAGTGAACTATTAAAAATGTAATAAATTTTTTGTCTGCCACTTCTAAAATCTCTACTTTATGAAATAAAGCACCGCCATAAAATTGTAGTGCCTTTTTGTAAACAACCAATAAAAGAAATACGAGTTAACACGTGATAACGCTTCATCATATAACGCTATTATATTTAAGAGCGTAAGCTAAAGTATGTTAAAGGGTGGGTGAGATGTCTATACCTTTCAAATTTATTTTTAGAAATAATATCAAATAAAGTTACTCTCTTTTTAATTGACCTTTGTTAATAAACAGGCTCATGCAAACGTAGATAATATTACCAACAAAAAAACTTTTACCTCAAGAAGGAACATGATGAAATCTACAGTATGCTTTGTTTGAAGCGTGAACCAACTACGGTGAGGGGCTGGTGGCGAGTGACTATTGTTTACACTTAGTACGCGCAAAGAGAGAGAAAGAATGTGTAAACTCACAGTCTAATGTCGTAAAATGACAGGGGTACAGTGTTGCCGATTGGAAACATATACTTTGGATATTTTATTGTAAATTTTAAGAAACATTACTTCTGTCTGAGTTTTATATGAACTAGTAGTTTAATTTTAATAGATTTAAATACACTATATTATTAAACATAATTATAGTATACACAATAAAGTTTTTTACATTTTTAATTTAAGTATAATGATTTGAATTCATAATAAGGTGGAAACTACGCAACATCGCTACTAGGTAGCCTGAAAGTCGACTAGCGACATCTACATTTTACACTACAAAGCTGTATCGCGTTTCTGTTAGTAAATAAACAAACAAAAAGATGACACCTTCATAAACATTGGTCTGAAATTACTTCTTGAGGCTCTTTGATACCAACCTTTAAAAAAAAATAAAACGAAACGTTCAACAAAAATTTTATCACAACAAACGTTTTTAATGTTTACTTCACGGTCCAAGACTTTCTTTCCACAGCTCTGTTTTTTTGACAATCACTCAAAGGCTCTAGTTTTTTTGATTTTTTTTTCTAATTTTTCGTTTTTCGCAAAAAAATTTAAAAAAAATTAAATTTTTTTTTGAAAAACATTTTTTATAATTTTTTTTTGTTTTTCAAAAAAAAAGACCTTTAAAAAATGTATTTTTTTTAAATTATTTGTTTTTAAGTATTTGGAAAAATGGAATACCATTTACTGTGGATAATAATGCATAATGGAATGCGTAGCATTACATATAGGGTGTTCCAGAACTTGGATAAATAAATTTTACAGGTGATTTTACATACAAAAATATGTAAAAAGTTCATTTAAGGGTTGGTCCGAGAACAAGCCTTAAAAGAGCTTCTAAGTGTGCCCCTAAAAAAGAGTTTTTATTTAATATGTCTTTTACCGTATTTTGCACATGCCTTAGCAAGGCTTTCATTTTATGTAATTTTTATTTGGTAATTTAACCAGGGACGTGCAAAATGGGGGGCTATGTCACTTTTTTGCCCCAAAATTTTTTATCTGTATTTTTTTGACATTTTCTCAATAAAATATAATTCTAAAATTCTAAAAATACATAAAAACGGTACTCTTAGTGTAACACCATAAAAACCAACCGTTTTCGAGAAAATTGCAGTTAAAGAGATTTAAAGAGATTTTTTTACGTTGTGAGCATCAAAAATAGAAACTAAAGATTGCGACAATAAAATTTTTAATATTTTAGGCCGATTCAACATTAAAAACTATAAAAAAACGGTTCCTATACACCTAGGTTCGAAACTCAGTTTTAAGAGAACTACCGGGTCTTAAAATTAAGCCTTCCTAAGTGGGCGTAGCTCCCTAAAAATCCATTTGTGATCATTTGTGTATGGGAACTTTTTTTATAGTTTTTAATTTAGAACCGCTTTGCATTATTAAAATTTTTATTGGCGGGATTTTTAGTTCCTATTTTTGATGCTTAGAACATGAAAATATCTCTTTAACTGCAATTTTCTCGAAAACGGTTAGTTCTACGGTGTTATACTAAGAGTACCTTTTTAATGTATTTTTAACTAAAAATCATATTTTACTGAGGACATCTTAAAAAAAAATACAGATAAAAAGTTTGGGGCAAAAAAGAGACATAGTCCCCCCATTTTGAACGTCCTTAGTTAAAATAACCAAATAAAAATTACATAAAATGATAGCCTTTAAGCCTTTAAGGCATGTGCAAAAATATGTTACTGTGGTTAATAGGGTAAAAGACATATTAAATAAAAACTCTTCTTTAGGGGCACTCTTAGGAGGGATGTAGCTCCCTTGGGGCTCGTTTCCGGACCAACCTTTATAAGATTTTTTTTCTTATTTTTGTATGAATAATCACACCTAAAATTTATCTACGCGAGTTCTGGAACACCCTGTATCTTCACGGCTTGTTATTATTATACAATTAATCCCTCTTAAACGAACTTCTGGATTCGCTATCGGAGAAAATAGTTATTTCCTTCGGACCTTCGGAGATTTATAAGTTCTGAAAGATTTCAAGAAGACCAGGAGATTTTAATGAGCAAAATAAATATTAAATTCTTTGGAGCCAAAAGGCTGGGGAGAACAGCAAGAAGAAATAAAGTGTAATTTGGAGTAAAGTAGAAGCAGTGTCGTTTGTTAAGACCACTTTACACGGAGAAATTTTTACGCAAGTTTGATGCTATGCAAGTTTGCTGCCAGATATAGAATGAGGACAATTGAACATTGATTTGCCTTTTCACGGAGCAAGTTTTACGCAAGTTTGGTGCTATATATTGCAAGGTAAACAGTGCTGCCAAAAAGTCTCTGCGTTTGTTGACAAAAACATAACCCAACATTTGCTTTTTTAAGGAAGTTTTTTTAGTTAGACAGACCGACCTATTATTAATAATAATAATTATTAACATGTGCAGTTGCTACTATATTAGTAAAATGAAATCGATTTGGTAACTTTTATTCCATGTTGGTACCACGAAAACAACCATAAAACTTGCATGAAAATCACCGAAAAATAGAACATGTTCTAAATAATTTGATGGCACGAAAATAGCCTCAAACTTGCCTAAAGGCATGCGCAGTGACTGAATCATTCTTGCAACAAACTTGCATAGTATCAAACTTGCGTACAAATTGCTCCGTGTAAAGTGGCTTTTAAGAATTTAACTTTTGAGTACCGTGTTATGATCTGAATATTTTATATGTTGTTAAAATTTTAAAATAATATTTCTTTAATATTGCGCTATGATACAATCTGGCTTCACGAGATTCGGCTTCGGAAGAGTTCGGTGTGTCCTACATTTGATCGGACCCCTCCTCGGTAATTCTTGTCGGTATAACTTAAAAGTTGTCTAGTAGTCCAAATTCTTTATACAAATTTAATTTATGGTTAAAATGATCGTTTCAGATGTCAGAAATAGCAATTAGTTTGCAAATTGATGAGACTGAAACTCTTTTGTCGGGGTAATTAAATATGCGCGGTATCTTTGTAGATATTTTGCGCTAATAGCATTGTCAAATAAATTTAACTAGTGACCTTCTTATTAGCTATATAAACTCATGAAAAGATTCATTTTTATCCAGTTTTAGTTAGACTGCCTCCACGCCAGTTTCAAAAGTGAAAATGTAGTTTCTGTGAGAATTAATTTTGAGATTTATTCTTGAATTAAAAATAGTTTTTAAATTTTGAGACTCGTTTTATCAGACATAAAAATAATTTTGGACACTTATAAATATTGATAGTATGAACACTGATAGAAATTTTGACGAATTAACTTTGAAAAATATTTTGTAAAATAATTTAAATGACTTATACGAACCAGTTTTAATATACACTAAGAAAAATGTGGAAAATAAATTGGGATTTGAAAATGATTGCGAATAGTTGGGATTTCAAACATAGAATGTTTTAATTTAGAAGTATTTAATGGAAAACTAATATATAATGGAAATTAAGATTTAAGGGTTTTGCATAGAAATAGGACTTAGAAGTAAGAATTGATCTTTCATGTTCTTGAAGAATTTATTCACATTTATTTAATATATTATTCTTAAGTTAAGAAGAAATTGTTTTACTCTGTTTCCAAAGCGCCGTCTCTCTAGAAAACCCGCTCCCGAATAAAGTGATAAGTGGTTAAGTATATTCTCCGCTCGGGTATACTTTAAATACGATAGAAGATTGTATGGTCAACCTAACTGAGTAAGTTATAATAAAAGTATACAAACCAAAACAAAAGTATACAACCGATTGAGAATTTATCTAGCTTTTTTATAAAAACTGAATTAAGGGGGTAAACTAAAATAAAGTTTTTAATTTTATTAATTTATTTAATTATTCTTATACACGGAAAAAAAAAATAATAGCTAGGAGCGCTATAACACACATACCAAGCAAATTATAATCGCTTATTATATAAATACAAGGCTTTCTCTTACAATTATGGCAGTCAGTGTAAAAATTTATATGAAATACTTTAATTGTTTAGTGAATAATAAAATTTAACAAATAGTATGGCATTTATAGCTTAAATAGATTTAATTATTGTCCGTGCTAATAATTTTCATAATATAATAAAATTTCTGTAAATTTATAATAGTGCCTGTAATAAATATAATCGTGTCTGTAATATATATAATCGTTTCCAATTTATTTTTAACATTATTAGTTATTGTGTCCCTTATAATCTATAGCTTAAATCACTATAATTGGCCACTGTTACCAAATATCTTATAATGTATAGCGCAGAGCCCACTAATTTCTTTCCGTGTACATTTCGACTTTAAAGTTTAACCCCTTAGGGGGCAAGAGATATATAATTAATCTTTAATTTCCTATTTATGGGTTATTTGTTCTGTTATTTCTTAACATCTTTAAAAATTTGTTCAATAATTATAATTATTATATATTTCCCATATAGCACACAATATCCCTCGGATATCCTCTCAATGTCCTTTCAATGTCCCGGGACATTAGTCGTTTATCCCAAGCATATCCCGAAAGGTTTGTCCTGAGGATATACTGCCCGTATATCCTAGGGATATACGGTATATCCTTCGTACATCCCAGGGACGTCCTGAGGGGATGTCCCGTGGATGTCCTTTCGGATGTCCCTGAGATATTCTACGATGGCTATTCCTTCATTATTTTAAATTTACCGCGTTTTTCGTGACTTTAATGGCGGATGCTATTATCGGTGTTTGTGGTCTGTTTATGTGTGTAAGATTTTTCCACAATTATTATTAAATATTTATATTGTGTTTTCCTCTGTTGGACAATTTCGTCAATATTACCCACGGAAAACAGAAAATATATTTCGTAGATAAGTAAGTTACTAATTATGTACAAATCTCCCCGACAAATGTGGCTAATAGTATTGCTTTTATTATTTTTTGTGAAACTATTAGCTCAAATTTAAATAACTTGCACCTAGGTGCAAGCTGCTAATAGCAATACTTCACATAAAAAACAATAAAAGCAATACTATTTGATGGCCACTTTTGTCGGGGACAGGTGTAAATAATTAGTAGCTATATTTAGGACAGGCGTACAGTATATCCTCATACCTTCGGGAGATCCTTGGGATATACGGTTCAGAAGTAGCTTGGCTTCCCGTTTAGTAACAAAGTATATCCTGAGGATGTTCTACGGATATCTATAGACGAAATCGTATATCCTGGGGATGTCGGAAATCCCAAAACGGATATTCTGGGGATATCCATTGTATAAACCTTATAATTCTTGATAAAAAATCATAAAAGAGGCGGTTTATTTTAATAATTATTTAGAAGATAAAACTTAAAAACTCATTTATTTTAGTCAACTTTTGAGAACACCCAGTTCCGAAATGTTTGTCCACTTTTGGGATTTTTGACAGATGATTTCACCATGCAACCTAACTTCTCATCTATATGACCATTTTAGTAGGGTGATGTTTTACGGTTTAACTTTTACCCCCAAATATTGTTTTCTCCGGAAATGGGAGACGTATGGTCACCCTATTTTAGAGTGGCATGTTTGACTCCACTATAAGGACTCCTAAATTAGGAGAAACAAAATTGAAAAATTTTAAGAAGAGCTCTAATCTTAAAGAGCTTCGATCAAAACTAAAATGAAACCTTAACTTTGGTTTTTACATAGTTTCAATCAAAACTAAAATGAAACCGTAACTTTAGTTTCAGTTTCTGTTAAAAAAAAAAAATGGTTTCGGTCGAATACACAAAGGCTTTAACGTTTCCGTTATTTTTCAAAAAAATACAAAAATCGACGACTCAACGACATAATACGAAGAGTTCCGATAGAACTCAAAACCTGCTCCATCCCTAGTCTTTAGCGGCGTTGGATTTCAGTCGAGCCGCGCTAGGCTTTCTATATACATCTGAGTTCTGCGCCGGTCCCTTTTGTGAAAACACGCACACGTTCCGTTTCGTTAAAAAAACAATTCGAAAATTTGTGAATATTTGCCTTTCGTCAAAAACTTGAACAAATAACAGCCCGAACTGTGTTTTTGTGACGTTTTGTGGATTATTTTACAACTAATACTGGATTACAAAATACGTTAAGCGTGTATTGGTGTTGTTTTTTCAGTGACAGAGATGAATCTTTACTAGATTCTATAGTACAATCAATCTAGTATCAACTCTATTCATATTAAATTATGTTCTAACTAGTTACATTGTTAAATAAATCGAAGGGGCTGAAGTGATGGATCCGGATCCCCTAAATACGCCCTCCGTGGCTACATTCAGTCAAAAAACTAACAAAAAATACAAAATAATGAATGAAAATAAGCCCAATAACAACCTCGGGCTTAACTTAGTGATGTGTTTTTTGTGTTTAGTGTGTGTTACATCAAGTGTGTTTAACGGATGGCGGGAAAGCGGCATTCTGGATCGTGTTTCAGTGCTAGAAGATAAAGTGCTGAAATTGGAGAGAAAATCGTTGGAAAATTTCGACGTTCTGGTCGAGCGTTTTAGAAGGGAAACCCGAGAAACTGTCCAACAGTTTAAAAGAAGGACCACCAGGGATCTTTCGCTGGGACTTTCGTCTGCAGAGAATTCGAGGTCGCTGAGGGATGCGCCCGAGTGCTTATGTCCAGCAGGTAAGTGCTTTATGATAATAACAATAAAACTTTTTATTGTACAGGGTAACTGTATAATAGACATTGTAGTGACAGCATAAGGAGAAATTATATGCTTCTACAATACAAAGTTTTGGAATTGAAACATCATACATATTGGAACAGGCTTTTTGCACGTCCGACCTACACGAAGCTAAGTGTACGTCCTGTATTTTACATCGGCACTTAGTGCTACTAAGAGTGCCGATGTATTGAAATCTTCGCCGAAAAGTCAAAATCTTTGACCACGTTTTTTCACATTTCTCGACGTTTTAGATCATTCTGAGTCGAAATCAGTAAAAAAAATTTTTGCGTCCGTCTGTCTGTCTGTCTGTCTGTCTGTCTGTCTGTCTGTCTGTCTGTGTCTGTCTGTCTGGGTGTAAACTCTCTAACTCCATTTCTACATGAGATATCGACATGCGGTTTTTTGCATATTGTTTCTTATCGTATTCCGAAGAGCTGATTAGATTTTGGGGGTAAACGATTGGGGGTAAGGGGGTAAAAATAGGGTAAAACTCCTATTTTTAGCGTTTTTCGTTTATAATTAAGGCAATTATTATTGTATTTGGTTAATTTAGCACTTATATAAAAGATAATTTAAATTGGTCAAAAAATGTTTTAAACAACGTTTTCCTAAAACGGATTGTTTTCGAGATATTGGCGTTTAAAGCAGTAAAAGGTTTTTTTAGCAGATCACATATTTATAACCCGATTTCAAAAAAATATATTTTAAATAAAAGCTCTTTTTAAGCCCTATAAAAAATGTTATATACAGTTTTTTGCTAGAATATAATGTTTTAAAGATAAAGAATTTAAAATCAAACAAAACACCTAGTTTGAAATTTGCAAACTAGATGGGTCTAGTGAAAAAATTTTAAGCTTTCATTCATTTGTTTTTAAAATCAATCAAAAATTGTAATTAATAAGTTCAACTTACATCCAAGTGAAAACATATTTATATTATTAATTTTAATTATATATTAAGTGTACAAGAAAAGCTAAAGTTTAATATAAATATTATACAAGTTAGTTTGTGCAGTGAGGAGTAGTAGTAAAATTGTAATTATGTTATGCTACCCTGTTCTAATAGCATGTTATTAGTTTTCCCAATAGTGCCGATGTTTTGACAGGGTGCTTGCAACGTTTCATCTAGTTTATTGGCTGATTTTTTGGGTTTCTAAAGCTTTTAATGTATATTTTTCGTTAGAATTGTATTTTCTCCGTTTAAATGGGGTGACCTATGCACCCCCCATTTGCATCAAAAACACCAAACACACGGAAAGAAATTAGTGGGCTCTGCGCTATACATTATAAGATATTTGGTAACAGTGGCAAATTATAGTGATTTAAGCTATAGATTATAAGGGACACAATAACTAATAATGTTAAAAATAAATTGGAAACGATTATATATATTACAGACACGATTATATTTATTACAGGCACTATTATAAATTTACAGAAATTTTATTATATTATAAAAATTATTAGCACGGACAATAATTAAATCTATTTAAGCTAAAAATGCCATACTATTTGTTATATTTTATTATTCACTAAACAATTAAAGTATTTCATATAAATTTTTACACTGACTGCCATAATTGTAAGAGAAAGCCTTGTATTTATATAATAAGCGATTATAATTTGCTTGGTATGTGTGTTATAGCGCTCCTAGCTATAATTTTTTTTTCCGTGCAGGCGAAAAAACCGACCTAAGAGTAAGGTTATGTTACGTCGGACGTTCAAATAGCCAGTCCGTAAAATATTTTGCTCTACTCCGAGCTCTATTCATGGTTTTGAAATATTTCATCAAGAAAATTACATAATGGAAATAATCACTTCTTTATACCTGAAGCATGGGTCAAATTTAAACTTGCAGTCAATTTGAACCCAGGCAATTTCATCCATAGACAATTCATCTCACATACTTCATCTCGCTACAAATTTATCCTAGACAATTTTCTCCCAAATATGATCCTAATTTTAACACATATAATTGTAACCACCTAATTAGTTTGTCCACATTATTATCAAGTTGAGTTCCAAGGCTGTTTTAAGGTGGTTTTTAACCGATTTCCAAAAAAGTCACCGGCTTATTTTTTTTTATTATTTACTTTTTAGAGACAGAAGTCGGTTAATTTTTTTTTTTTGCGAAAAGTTTTTATTAGAGACACAGAACTTGTAGATTTTTAACGTCATCTAAGCTAAATTATAGTTGTCCTTCCATCAACGCACTATTAGTGCGTTTTGGCGTCATCATCTTAAAGATAAATTTTAAAAACTAAATTTAGTAGTATTTTTATTTCAGCGCCCAAGAGTCCAAACCGACCTTATTCTAAACGAAATACTAAAGAAAATCTTTGTTAAACTTTAAGCGTTAAGTAGTAATCAAATAACGTCTTATGGTGTATAATCACAAATTTTATAATTTTCTCCTGGTATTTTAATATTACAGGTCTACAGGATCAAGTCTAGCGGCATTTAAAAGATGCCGTAATATTTGAGTGACCCCTTAACCAAGTTATCCGGCTTATCCGAGTTATCCGATCCTTTTCTAAAAATATGGTTGGTATTAGAACCAAATTAAGCCGGTTTTAAGTGTAATTGCGTTTTATTGCGATTTATCTTAATTATCCGGCTTACCTGGCATTATCCGAGCGTCAAATTAAAACGGGCCACCTCTTGAATGTTCTCTTTAAGTTGCAAAGGGTTTCATCAAATTCCGTTCATCCGTTCCAAAGTTATGCGGGAACAAACATAAAAAAAAACAAAGTCACACGTCAAATTGATTACCTCCTCCTTTTCTTGAAGTCGGTTATTAATTATAAAAAATAAAATCTTTTCGCAAAAGAAATTAACCGACTTCTGTCTCTAAAAAATAAAAAATAAGTCGGTGCCAATTTTACAGCAAACAATTTAACAACAAAAATAATTGTTAGTATTTAATTTAGTGAGTGGTGAAATTGGCACCGACTTATTTTTTACTTTTTAGAGACACACCCACCCCTATATTGCTTCTTTTATTTTGTCCTAGAAACATTTAATTCCTGTAAAATCCAAAAAGTATTTCGACTCAGAAATATTACATACCGAGTAAAAAACACTGGATAGAGAGGAAGTTTTCTACTCGCGCTAATTTTATTCCAGTTCAAGTATTACGTAACGCAAATTTTGATCATTTTGGAACCCCCCCCCTGTAACGCTATTTTCCTATAACATTAACATGGGCGTAACACTCCAAAATGACAGCTAGATAAATGCTGTCCCGAATAGCTAGATCCAATCCAATCCAATCCAATTCCAGTATGGCTTTTCCCTTTGGGTAGTTGGCCAGCTCGATCTAGTATATTTTCGGTTTACGCAAAACCGTCTCACTCTGTAGTGAAGTTTGCGCAGACGCCAACTTATAAAAAATTATCTCTTTGAAATTCATAAAAAAATAGCAACGTCTACAACGAAATACATCGTATTTAAATTTAACATCACATATTAATAATCACGACTCACTTAAAACTTTACAAACGAACACTTTCACGACATTACATAAAATAAAAATAGTTATTTATGGTACTAGTGGGTAAAGTAAGATATTGCCCATGAGAAAATTAACCTGCAAGGCGCCTGCCAAGCAGGTTAATTTTCGAGAGGGCAATATCGGTTTACCCATGAGTGCCATACAAGGTTTTATCCAATAAATAGCTTAGGAATTCATATTTTTATTAAAAATTTTAATGACATTTACAAGAAAATTATTTGACAAGTGACAGTTGAGTGGGTAAAATAAATAATTATCCACTCAATAAAGTAAAAGCCACGCGGGGGTTATTATTGAGTTTATCTTTAAAACAAAGCTGGTAATTGTCTCATTATCTGTATGTATTGGATAAGTTAAATTAATTTAGTCCTGTGCATATCTATTATTGCAATGCTGATGCTGGAATATATGCGCCGAAGCGGTCACGTCCGTCCCTTACAAAGATCACGATGCGACTGGGATAGCTAGATAAATGGTTGGTACAATGTATCAACCAAATTTCAGCAATTGATGAATAATAACGTTTTTTTAGTTTCTTTATATAAAAAAAGTAGTTAAATGAATAATTTATTGTAGAACCAAATATACAGAGCGGTCCAAAAGTCACCCCCCCCCCCTCTTAACTTTTGAACCAGTTGGGATATCGACTTCAAATTTGGAACTTTTAAATAAGACAACTTAAACTATCTTTTAGCATATATTTTATACTTTCAGCTCTTAAAATGTGGGCAGGGGGGCATGGGGGCACATTTTTTTAAATGGAAAGGGGGTCGTGTAATACATCATTTAACTGTATATTTTTAAATTAAAATTTTTTTTTTGGGTTTAAAATGGAGTTGAAAATGAGTATTAATGTCAAAATTCCTCTAAAAAAAAACAAATAATTTTTTTAAAAATGCCTAATTTCATCATAAAAAAATGTTAATTATACTTTTAAACTAATTTTAGTTGACATAAATAAAAATTTATAAAAAAAAACTTAAAAAATCGAATGTTTTAGCACAAAAAATTGAAAAATCAAAACCTTAAAAAACATTTTTAAAAAATTAAAAAATGTTAGTTTAAATAGAGAATTTTATAAGCTTTAAAATGATGTATCACACGACCCCCCTTTCCATTTAAAAAAATGTCCCCCCATGCCCACCTGCCCACATTTTAAGAGCTGAAAATATCAAATATATGCTAAAACATAGTTTAAGTTGTCTTATTTAACAGTTCTAAATTTGGTGTCGATATCTCAACTCGTTCAAAAGTTAAAAGGAGGGGGGGGTGACTTTTGGACCGCATATTGTGGTGCATAATATACTCATACATAATATACTCATGCATATTGTGGGATAATATAGAAACTGTGAAATATTTGATTGTACTAAAGTTAGTTTCTGTTAAATTACTTCAATCTAGAAATGTGTGTGTGTTCATGAAGCTGAAGTTTGCAACGTTTTTTTGCATCGAAAATTCAAATAGTATATTAAAGCACTTATTCCATAACACGTTTTTAGCGCACTAATATTTTAGAAAACTCGCCACAAGCGGCTTGTTTTCTAAACTTGTACTCGTGCGCTAAAAACGTATGTTATGAAACCAGTACTTTAATATACTATTTGAATTTTCGTTGCAAAAAAACGTTGCAAACTTCAGCTTCATGTGTGTTCGAGTTCCTATAATTTTGCCTATTATATTTTGGTGGCTAAGTACGTGAATTACATGTATTCACTTGAATTTACTGTTCATTTAATGAAAATTTAATGAACATTTTATTAAGTAATTAATATAAATATACCAAAGTAAATAAAGCATGATTTTGTGGTTAATTTATTTGAAAACTTTTTTTGAATAGTATATATAGTATATAGGGAACGTTCAAGTATTACGTAACGCAATTTTTGATCACTAGGGACCCCCCCCCCGTAACGCTATTTTCCTATACCATTAACATGGACGTAACACTCCAAAATGACCCCCACCCTCCCCCTAGGAGCGTTACGTAATAGTTGAACGTTCCCTTACGCACCGAGTACGCGAACCTAGTTTTTAGTGCACGAGATGTGCACTGAAATGGTTTGCGTCGAGGTGTGTATACTGTTTTTCCTACGACCTAACACCTAATCATAAAAAAACGCAAAAATTGCACTGCTCTACAAAAAAAGATTTTTTTTATTTTCCGGGGAGCTTTTAATTGCGTCTGGCTATATTTGATGCGCTGATTTCGGAACCTTTTTCCGTTTTTCTTAATCAGCTCGTTTTTTTTTGATACAGCGCACAGTGGTTTTTTTTTGCCTATAGTTGTAGTAAAAAAAAATAATTAAGGTATAATTATTTTTGTTTTGCCGTGCATTGATTTTCTATTAGTGGGGCTCTAAGCCAAAAAAAGCGGGTTTAAAATAACTTTATTCGTTTGTTTTTAATAGGCTTCTCAATTCAAAAAAATTAGTTTTCGCATTTTTTCGATATATTCTGATAAAATTTTTATATAAATACTAAAGATACGACTCTAATTTTTATGTGCAATACTAACACAAATGTTTGGTTTATAAAAATAAAAAAAAAACATAGATTGAATCCAGCGAAGGAGATTTTACCGGGGGTTATCAAAAAAGTCCAAACAAAAATTTTGAAATTTTTTATTTATTCATAACACAATAAATTAAATTTATTATGAAAAAAAAAACAAAACAAAAAAATAACAACAAAACTTTTTCTCCTTGCTTTAAAATATTAAAAAAACATTAAAAAAACATTAAATAATTCAAAATATTGTTGTTCTGCTTTCAATAACTGCCCGTAAAATCTCCAACACTGGATTCAATCTAAAGCTTTTTTTATTTTTACGAATCTCACATGTGTGTTAGTGTTGCCTATAAAAATCAGAGCCATATCTTTAGTAGTAAAATATTTTTTTTTATGAAAATATTGCGAAAAAAATACGAAAAAATATAATATTTTGAATTTGGAAGCCTATAAAAAACGAACGAATAAAGATATTTGAAATCCGCTTTCTTTGGCTTAGAGCCGCCCTATTAATAGAGACCCAATTCACCGCAAAAAAAATTATTGAACCTTAATTTTTTTGTTACTACAACTATAAATATATAAATAAATATATAAAAAAACCACTGTGCGTTATATCTCAAAAAAACGAGCTGCAACTAAAATTTTGCAACTCAAATTTTTGAGTGATGAGCAGCGTCATCTTAAAATAGGTTTGTCACTTTCCAACCGTTGTCAACGTAGAGAACAGGTGGGAAATAGGCACTAGCGACTAACTAGGTCGTAGGAAAAAGTATTTGCTTATTTTTTATAAACTAAGACTACCCCTCGTGATAAGCGGTACAATTTACAAAATAAAAAAATAAAAAATGTACAGTGTACATTTTTGTTTTGACAAGGAGAAAAAAGTCCCCACTTCAAATCCCAAATTGAAGGAATAACCTCGGGAATATCTCCATATTTTTATCTTCGGAGCGATCCGAAAAAGAAAGAAGTTATTTATATATCAAGGGAGCATGAATGTTTCTAGAACAAAGTGGAGCGTAGCGGTACTATTTGGTGATACTGTCAAGAAAAGTCAGGAATTTGAAAATTCTATCTTGGAAAGTCAAGGATTAGATTTTTTATCTAAAGGTCAGGGAAAATATTATTTTTTATTAAAATTTAAAAAAAAAACAGCAAAACACTAAACAATTTAACCTCAAAATTTATCGAAATATTTTCGAGAGAAAGTACGTTTAAAACGAGTTTAAAATACGTCTGCAGACAATAAACATTCCTTTTATATTTTTTGAGTCATATTGTATAATTGTATAATATATCTATTAATAAATACATAATATTATATTAATGGCGTTACACTTTACGGTACAAAGGCATGTCATTAAAGAAACAAAACAAATATACATTGGTAGTTTAATATTTATTTAGTTAGGCAAAATAAAAAATTATGGTCAAGTTTGCTTGTTTGTTTGCTTGCTTGTTTTAACCTCGTACTATTCTACTTAATTAAGTATTCCCTAAGTCTAGGGCTTGTGTGGGCTAGTAGTAGAGGGAACCATCGGCTTATACTGACTTTCGAACCAGTTTTTATAGGGAGTGTCCGCTTCACTTACGCCTTCGCCAAATTTCAATAATTAATTAACTGAAAAAGGCAAATCGGCGCCAGTGAGAATCGAACTCACGCTAGTTGTAGTAGACTTGTCATGTACAGACGCGGTAAACCACTACACAAATCCTCCCACGTTTGGACTTTTTTGGAAAAGTGCGAGTTATACTCGCTCAATGGATATCCACATAGAAAAAACGGATTCCTTGAACCAAGGACACGTGTCTTTTGATATGTTCAAAGCCATATTCTCTTGTTTTAAGGCTGGAATTTTCTTGAACCAAAGTCAATGTCCTTGAATAAAGAGCGCGGATTTTTTATTCCAAAACCCGTTCTCTTCATTCAAGGACATTGGCTTTGGTTCAAGAAAATTCCAGCCTTGAAACAAGAGAATATGGCTTTGAACATATCCAAAGACACGTGTCCTTGGTTCAAGGAATCCGTTTTTTCTATGCATCGGGAGATTCATACCTAGATTTATTTTTATTTTTCATGTCTATATCTCCAAGAGTTACAGTTGTATCTTAAAAATGCATACTAAATTTTTTATAAAAGAATAATTGAGCATACTTTTGGTTTAAGTTTCTTTTAATAGGATTATAATTATTACAATATGCGAATTGTTTAGCTTTTAAAATATACTTTTAATTTTAAGCAATTTGTTTTAAATTTAGGTTCATGTATCACTGACATACCATTATGTACTAAATGTATCACTTGTGGTCAATAAATATTACTATTACTATTACTATTACTAATGAACTGCCGCCTATTTAGATTAGATAAAGAGAGAAGTTCTACAGATAAGTATAATTATTATTGTTTTGAAATAATATATATTTTTTTTAAGTATTTGGGAAGTGCAATATACCATTTACTGTGAATAATATATAATGGAATGCGTAGCCACTTCAATCGGCTCTAACAGTTAAATGTAAAGTGTGGGTTTTCTAATCAAGAGCTTTCTATCAATTTAAAAAATGGCCGTTAGAGATAAAGGCTTGTGAAAGACGGACGGACAGGCAACAGAGAGATTTTAAAAGGGTTCCGTTTTTTGGTTTTTGAAGTAAGGAAAGGAAAGTCCAAACCAATGTAAATAACATATTTCTTAAGCTATATTATTTACATGACACTAAATTAAGCTCTCACGCTAATTTACATGCCGACTGAAGTATTTACTAATAAACAGTAAAAAAATAGATTTATGGTAGATGTCGTCTAGACGTCAAAAATAAATATTGTAGTTACAAATCAATGGCTTTTTAAAGTAATAACATGTCTCGTTATTCAATACTACAGACTATTTATTATACAAGAAAAAAAAATATTTTGTTTTGTTTTACGTAGTTCGATTTTACAAAAAATATGTGACGAAGAAAAATCTATGAATCAATTAAATAGAGATATAATAGATAGAATAATCAAATTTTGATTATTTCCGAGATACATAGAAAAAACGGATTCCTTGAACCAAGGACACGTGTCTTTGGACATGTTCAAAGCCATATTCTCTTGTTTCAAGGCTGGCATTTTCCTTGAATAAAGAGCGAGGATTTTTATTCCAATACCCGTGCTCTTCAAGGACATTGACTTTGGTTCAAGAAAATGCCAGCCTTGAAATAAGAGAATATGGCTTTCAACATATACAAAGACACGTGTCCTTGGTTCAAGGATTTTTCTATGTAATTTCTATTTAAGTTTCTGTAGCTCGTGCAGTATTCTTTTTTGCTGTTTTTTGAAAAATTTTGGGGGTTACCGAGCTTTTGTCTATTTCGTTTTCAACGCCCAAAGATACGTAAGAAAAATTTAGTCTGGTTAATAGTTATTGACATCTTTTATTTTTTGTGGGTCTGTGTAATTAATATAACTGTGGTTAAGAGCAACGCGTTGCAACGGTATTAAAAATAATTTTAAAATTGATCATTAATATTTATTAATAACTTAGAAATTAGGAGGATTTTAAGATAATAATCAATGGTCCATTATATTAAATAAAAATCGAATATAAATTACGAGGGATTTATTTATTGAAAAAAGTGTATAAGGATTGTGAGGATCAAAGCATTGTGAAAGATTGTCAAAGATGATCAAAAAGGTTGTAAAAGATTGTATAAAATTTTAATGAAGATTTTTAAAGATTGTGGAAAGATTTCAGTAGTTGTGGAAGATTGTAGATGATTGTGGAGGATTGTAGATTTTTGAATAAAAAATTGTCAAGGACTGTAAAAGATTGTTGGATTGTCAAATAAATAAACCCCTTGATAAATTACATGTTAATATTCATTTTTAAAGTTTCATACTTTAAAAACGGAACCCTCGTAAAATCCTTTGTTTGTCTATCCTTCCCATGGCGATTTCTTCCGTTAGATTAGACAGGGACAAAAGTTCTACCCAAAAAGGATAGAAGACATACACTCCCACTTCCACCCAACCAAACAAATTCTGTATTTGTTCTTTGTTGAACAAATACAATATTTACTTGGCCGGGCGAAAAGTGTAACTATATTATTTTTATTAAAGAAATTACTGGCGCCATCTAAATTTTAGTAGAATTATCTTATTCTACAGATTCACATTAGCTATGTTCGTTCGTGCCGCTCAGTGCTACACTTTCCGGCCAACCAAATAAATACTGTATTTGTTGTATGAAAAACAAATACAGTATTTATTTGGTTGGTTGGAAAGTGTAGCACAAATGAGATAGAGATAGGGCAGACGTCTTTTGTTTCATAATTCTAGTTGTAGAGAGCTCCATTCAATTCAATTTAGTTCTTGAACTATTTTCTTAGTGTAGTTAGTTCACAAGTTATAAGTTCCATTTCCAAATTATTTTTTGTCTTTTTGTTTCCGAATAACTGGCCAGTAACTTCTGTTATTCTTTGAGTTGTGCTCGGGAATTGGGAATCTTACTAGACGTATCCAAGCCCAATCCCCTTTGTTTTCGACTTTACCATTTTATGTAAGGTAAACTAGATGAAACGTTGCAAGCACCCTGTCAAAACATCGGCACTATTGTACACTAGAGCCATCTAGTTTGCGAATTTCAAACTAGGTGTTTTGTTTGATTTTAAATTCTGTATCTTTAAAACATTATATTCTAACAAAAAACTGTATATAACATTTTTTATAGGGCTTTAAAAAGAGCTTTTATTAAAAATATAATTTTTTGAAATCGGGTTATAAATATGTGAGATATGCTAAAAAAACCTTTTACTGCTTTAAACGACAATATATCAAAAACAATTCGTTTTAGGAAAACGTTGTTTATAAAATTTTTTGACCAATTTAAAATTATCTTTTATATAAGTGCTAAATTAACCAAATACAATAATAATTGCCTTAATTATAAACAAAAAACGCTAAAAATAGGAGTTTTACCCCCAATCGTTTACCCTATCTCATGTAGAAATGGAGTTAGAGAGTTTACACCCAGACAGAAAGACAGACAGACGGACGCAAAAGTTTTTTTTACTGATTTCGACTCAAAATAGTCTAAAACGTCGAGAAATGTGAAAAAAACGTGGTCAAAGATTTTGACGTTTTTGGCGAAGATTTCAATACATCGGCACTCTTAGTAGCACTAAGTGCCGATGTAATTTTGGTTATATTAGGTTTGTCTAATTTGTCAAAAATTGCAGTTCTAAACTGCTTCAGAACCGGCGCATTTGCAACTGGGAAGTGCTCAATCCGGATCAATCGTAACTGCGCATGTTTCGACTAGTTCAGGATTGCAATTTTCGAGAAACATAACAAACCTTTTGTAAACCATAGTTTATAAACTATCGGCTTTGCATCATAATCCGATTATGTATAAACAATATCCAGACAACAAAATGTGATTTAGATTCAATCAACTAGACATAAGCAAAGGGTGTTTTCATAGGCGTTCTATTATATTTTCAATTTCAGCGTAGATGAATTGATTCGAAACGTACCGGGTGTCGTAACTAAGACAGATCAATCGTTTTTTGGCCTTAAAGCTGTCGAAATAAAGTTTATGTCATTTATGTCACAAAGAACTTTTACCCCAAGAGTAAACATGATGAAATCTACCGTATGCTTTGTTTGAAGCGTGAACCAATTACGGTGAGGGGCTGGTGGGGAGTGACTATTGTTTACACTTAGTACGCGTAAAGAGAGAGAAAGAATGAGTAAACTCACAGTCTAATGTCGTAAACTTTGTCAAGCAAATGCTTTAGATTTTTTATTGTAAATTTTAAGAAATATTAGTTTTATTTGAGTTTTATATGAACTGGTAGTTTAATTTTAATAAATATAATTATATTACATTATCAAACATAATTATAGTGTCGTAGTAACGTAGTTTTTTAAAATTTTAAAAGATTTATCATTTTATTTAAAAAAAATAAATAAATAAATAAAGTGAAAATTACGCAACATCGCTCTGGTCACCAGAAGGTCAAAACTAGCGATACTTATGTTTACACCAGAAGCAGTATCGCGTACGTTTATGTAAACAAACAAACAAAAAGATGACTCCTTCATAAACATTGGTCTGAAATAACTTCTTGAGGTAAAAGTTCTTTGGTCAGTCGGCACAACAAGCTGTACGTGGGCCTTCACTCAAAGAATTTTCTTCTTGTAAAATACGTTTGTACTGATTTTAATTTAAAAATTTAGGTTTAATATCGCTTAATGTAAATAAAGAACGATTATAACGTACAGCTAACGTAAACCAACCCACAAGTAGAACCAAAAGAGGCTTAATGGAACTTTGTCGAGAACTTTCCCTAGATAAAAATGTTTGTAAATAAAGTGTTTCCATCTAGGAGATAATTTGGGTACTTGAGACTCTTAACCATAGATAAATAAATTAGGATTCTTTCGAATGAACTTATTTATAATTTAAATCAAAATTTTGAAATTATATTTAATTAATATCTGGACCCCGGAGGTCAACAAAACCATGTCACATAAACATAATTTTTCAGGAGAGCAAGTTTTCGATTCTTTTTTAACATTAATTGCATGGGTATGGTTTTGTTTTCCTTTTTATTATTTCCGTTATTTATAGTAACTGGACATAGTGCCCTGTACCTCTATATAAAGCGAAAAATGCACATCAAGGACATGGTGATAACTTTATTTCACCAAAAACGGACATGGTGTCCTTTACCTCCGTGGTCTAGATATATATTTTTTATTTAATATTTAAAAAGTCCAACCAACAACTAAACTAGTCTAGTATACATATAGCACGATAGATTAAAACTAACTTCAAAAAGCAAGTAATCTGTCTTAGTTAGCACACCCGGTATTTTCTATTTCAGCGTAGATGAACCGATCCAAAATGTATTTTGTATTTCGATCTATGGAACAAAGATAAAACGAATAACAATGGAATGATTTCAGATCACTGATCTGAACTAGTGTATTATCATATACCATATATATTATACGTCGAAAATCAAAGGCAGGTATATCTGATCAATCCTTATCGATTTAAAGCATTTGCAGAAAATTGGTTTTATTAAAAAAAAAATCTTTTTTTTTTTCAGTTAATAAAATCCACCGAAAAATAGCAGATAAATCGAAAATTTAAATAGTATATTAAAGTACTAGTTTCATAACGTACGTTTTTAGCGCACGAGTACAAATTTAGAAAACAAGCCGCTTGCGGCGAGTTTTCTAAAGTATTTTAGGTACTGCTTTAAACGCCAATATCTCGAAAACAATGTATTTTAGAAAAAAAAATGAGTAGTTTAATAAATCCTCAAAAAAATCTTTCGTTTAAAAAATCGCAATCCTAAAAAAACGTCCGAGACAGAAATTGTTTGATACAAATGTGTTTCATGAAAAAATAAATTATAGAAGACGCAAAATTTCAAAAAATCATAAAAAATGGAAAAAGGAAATGTCCTAACTCTAAATTTTAAGCAATTATGAAAAAAAATAATCCATTTACACGGAAAAAAAAATTATAGCTAGGAGCGCTATAACACACATACCAAGCAAATTATAATCGCTTATTATATAAATACAAGGCTTTCTCTTACAATTATGGCAGTCAGTGTAAAAATTTATATGAAATACTTTAATTGTTTAGTGAATAATAAAATATAACAAATAGTATGGCATTTAGAGCTTAAATAGGTTTAATTATTGTCCGTGCTAATAATTTTTATAATATAATAAAATTTCTGTAAATTTATAATAGTGCCTGTAATAAATATAATCGTGTCTGTAATATATATAATCGTTTTCAATTCATTTTTAACATTATTAGTTATTGTGTCCCTTATAATCTATAGCTTAAATCACTATAATTTGCCACTGTTACCAAATATCTTATAATGTATAGCGCAGAGCCCACTAATTTCTTTCCGTGTATAAACAAAAGTATATCGATTGAAAACGCAATATACTATCCGCTATAAGTATACTATGGAATGCGTACAATACATATCTTCACGGCTTGTTATATGCAAAGTTGCCTGGTCTCTTCAAGTGGATTAAACAAGTTTGCAATTCAATATACAGCATGGTGTGATACAAAATAAAAAAGTGCTTTTTACAACCATTTGTAAGTGGTGGTAAACCACTTGTGTTTTGATAGTCGCATAAAGTCTAGATAGAATAGTAGTTTTTAGGACAATTTTTTTTTTAATAAAACACTTCAGTATGGAATGTCTTTCGCTCGTAAAAAAACTCAATAAATTACAGGGAAAGTATTATTTTGTTGGCAACAGTGTTTTTATTTATTTCTGTGCTAAAATATACCCTCTGAAGTAAGAAAAGGTATGTTATTTTATGAAGCTGAAGTTTGCAACGTTTTTTTGCATCGAAAATTCAAATAGTATATTAAAGCACTTATTGCATAACACGTTTTTAGCGCACTAGTACTTTAGAAAACTCGCCGCAATCGGCTTGTTTTCTAAAGTTGTATTCGTGCGCTAAAAACGTATGTTATGAAACTAGTACTTTAATCTACTATTTGAATTTTCGTTGCAAAAATCATTTTTCCGTCTTTCGCTGTTTTTCATAATAATTTGACCCTCGACTTGAGCGTACTATACACTGAGAAAATATTTAGATTCGGTTTGATTACTTTTGTCGGTATTATAACTAATCAAATTTTTGGTATTATTTACCAATTTTTATTTTTCTGACTACTGTAACATACTTTGAACTAGACCAATAACACAACTTAAAGTTTACCTTACTCTAACTGTGATATACTTTACCAAATGTTACAGTATTTTTTACTTCAATATACTATAGTGCTAGTAATTAATAAACAAATGTTGCTTGGGGTTACAAATAGCCCAGCACGTTCAGAGCCGGATTAACAGTGCAGTGGGCTTTTTTGCGCATAATTTCTGGGGGCCCCCTATTATCAACTTTTAAACCTAGATTATATGCCTATTGTAGTTGTTACTACATTTAGAAAAGGCACTGCTCGTTTTGGTGCCCTTATCTTTCTTGGGGGATTATAAATAAATAAAGTATAAACTATTGTATGAGGCTTTTCTATAGTTGGGGGCCTATAGATGTTATCTTTTTGTTTTAGATTTTGTGCACAAGAATAGTTAAAATAGGCCCCTTGAAGGTACAATTCCTGAGTAAAAAAGTAATAAATGCTATTTTGGATACATTGGAAGGCTTAGTCTCCATATTTCTTTGGATCTTTAAGGGTATTTTCTGAGTGTCGATGATCATGATGATTATATGCATTATTACTAGTTTTTAAATATTTAAATTTTTACCCAAACAGTCTTGTGTGGGCCAGCCGGTCGGTGGGCCCTGGGCCTTCAGCCTACCCGGCCAATAGGTTAATCCGGCTCTGAGCACGTTGTGTTGTGTTACAACATTGTAACGCAACACAACGTGTGTGTCAGTGTTATATACAATATCTTGTCAAATGACAACACGTTGTGTTGTGTTGTCATTTGACAAGATATTGTATATAACACTGACATTGTATTATTTAACATTACTGCATACAGTACTAAATACGAAATGTCGCGATATAAATAAAAAATATGTATTTACAATGAATATTATATGTACTATTCCTTAATTAAATTACAATTACATTTTCTGCGTGTAAAGAAAATTATATTCAGTTAAATGTTACAGATGCCTAACAAAAGCTGAATTCTGTATGTAAATATTGGAACAGGTCGTACGATCTAGGGGTCATTCCCTTCAATGGTCAGACTAAACGTAAATCTGACACAAGATATTCAAAGCACGTGATATTTACGCAGCTGATTAAGAGCTTAAGTAACCTCATATTTTATTATTTACCAACAATATGGCACAAAAATGATTTATAACTGTATTGTTATATTTTATTTAGTAAATTGTGGTGAAAAAAAAAAAACGGCGGGTAAACTTTCGTTTAGCCGAAATAGACTAAATAAAAAAAATTATGTCTTCCTTTGACCCCCCTAATGTCGAAAATTACTTACTTTGCGGAAATTCCCCGTTTTCGAGATTTTTTATTTTATTTTTTCTATTTTGCGACTCTTATAAGCTCATAATCACAAGAATTTTGCGTGTTCTTATAGGTCCATAAGAGGTCTCTACTTTTTTTTCTTTTGGGTTGGCAACAGACAAAAGTCTATCTCTTGACGTTTGCCGTGCAATTGTGAACTTCGGTTTAAAGTTTAATTTTCTACAAAATTTTGTGTTTAGTTTATGTTTTACCGTGTTAAAATTGTGGCTTGGCTACTTGCAGTGGAAAAGAGAAGAAATGACTATAAAATATATCAAAATATCATTTGTTCTTAGAATTTTAAACATGGTGTAAACTGTAATGCCAATTCGAAACAAAAATCCCTAAATCAGTCATCAATTTAAATGTAAGTGTTCTAAACTTGTACTCGTGCGCTAAAAACCTATGTTATGAAACTAGTACTTTAATATACTATTTTTTGACTTTTTTGGTAATTTTAGAATACTTACTATTTATAGTTTTATTTATAACAATTTTTAGAATATAATTTAACTAAAAACATTTAATTTTTACTAGAAAAAATGCTATGTTGCCAAAATCTCCCATACAAAAAATTAATATAGAGATCATTTACTTTAAGAAATTTGCCACCTTTCTTTTTTTGCTGAAATGCGCTGTTGCCGTTTTTAAATATATTATTTTAAATAAAAAAAATATTACAAAAAAAAAACACCAAACGGGCGTAAAACCAACGTTACCGTAAACCAACACCCCCCATAAAAAAAAACACCAAACAATAAAAACCAAACCAAACTCGGCACGGATCTCACTATTTAATAGTAATAACTTCTCGAAACTAAAAAAAAAAATACTCCCATTTTTTTCTATAGCAGATTTTGGCTATTCAAAAGTTCATAATTTGGCAACAGCGCATTTCTGCAAGGAAAGCGAGGTGGCAAATTTCTTCTCAAAACTAAAGGAAATCATATCGACACTCCCAAGCAACAAGGATGTAACTCAAGTTAGACCCATTTTGAGTTATACTCATAGGTAAACGCCTTGAAAAAAAACACAAATGGTGGTACTACTCAGGTTTCTCAACAGTCCACTTTAAGCAAAAGTTTACTTAAAATCACTAAAGTAAGAAATTCTAAACTTGAATATTATCAGAAACAAACAGTAAATAAATAAATACTTAAATGGTTAAATAGAGAATTTTATAAGCTTTCAAATGATGACTTGACTTCCTTTTCCACTTCAATCATTTACCCACCCTTAAATAACAAAAAAAAATATTTTAGAAATTTAGGTGTCGTGAAAAATGAGAATATATGAGTTACGGCTTTGTTGCTTGGGGGTATCGATATGTATGTTAATGTTTTCTAAAACAGATTTCGGATAAACTAAAGTGCATATTTTGGCATTTCGCATTCAAATAGTATATTAAAGTACTAGTTTCATAACATACGTTTTTAGCGCACGAGTACAAATTTAGAAAACGATCCGCTTGCGGCGAGTTTTCTAAAGTACTAGTTCGCTAAAAACGTGATATGGAACAAGTGCTTTAATATACTATTTGAATTTTCGATACAATAAAACGTTGCAAACTTCAGCTTCATAAAATTTTCTTGTAACAGATTTCGGCTAAAGTGAAGTTGAGCCAAAACGGCTTCTAAAGTAAAGTTTTACCCAGGGGTGCTCCGAGGGGGGATGTGTTCAACCCCCCATGAAACTGTACAGTCGGCATTTTTAGTAGATAAGTCGGCAAAGTCCGTTAAAAAATTCTTGGATACAAATGACTGTTATGAAAAAATTTTAAAAAAATTAAAAAAATATCATTTTCAATTTTGTTTTTCGCAAAAAGAAATAAAAAATATATATGATAACTTATTTTTTATTAATTATTTTTTGAAAATTATTTTTTTTTTATTTTTCGTTTTCGAAAAAAGGAAGCCTTTGTACACAAATAAATTGTTAACAATAGTTTCTTTAGATATTTATCAAATAATATATTCCAATACTGTTTTTAGTCTAAAAGAATAAATTTTTAATAATACATTCATATCGGCGTTCAGACGTCTTGAAAGAATACAAAAGAAACAAGATAACATTTAAGGAAAGTCAGATTTAAACCTGGATCAGACAGAAAATCGGAAAATACATTTCTCTTTATATCCGATTTCCTAATATCAGATTTTCATATTTTTACATTTGCAAAGACCTATGCAGGGCCGTAGCGAATGAGATTTGGTGGGGGGGGAGGAGGTCAAAAATTACAACTTTTTTTAGCCTAAAAACACAACTTTTTCCTCGACAAAAAAAGTTCATGACTAAAAAAAAAAGGTCTCACCCTTTCTCAAAACTCAAAAAAAAGTTCATGACTAAAAAAAAAAAAGGTCAATGGTCAATAAAATTTACAACTTTTTTCCAAAATTAAAAATGCGTTAAAAAGTTATCAAATAACACCTTCTGGTTAAGTTATTTATATTTTTTCAAGGTTTGAGAATCCTTACTTTTATATTTCTTAGGCCTAGTTTATCAGTTAACAGTTAAAACCTTATCTAAAAGATAAAGTATCAGTTAAGAGAAAATTCTGGATTTTGGTTGGAGTTGCTATGTGTCAGCTAAATTTAGCTGCAACTTGATAAACCCAGCCTTAATCTATGAAGTTTACAATTTTTTTCACAAGATTTAAAATTTATAATTTTATTATTTTTAAACCATGAAATATGCAAGTTTTATATTTTGAATCCACGAAACATGCAAGTTTTTTGAAAATCCCAACTTTTATAATTTTAATACATGAAATTTACCACTTTTTTCCCAAAATTAAAAATGTATTATTTTATTATGTTTATCCAATGAAAAAATATGCAACTTTTATATTTTTAATCCATGAAATATGCAAAAAAAATATTCTAAGGTTTAAAAATCCCAACTTTTATATTTTTAAGCCATAAAATTTAAAACTTTTTTTTCCCAAAATTAAAAATTTATTATTTTATTTTTTTTAGCCCATGAAATATGCAACTTTTATGTTTTTAATCCATGAAATATGCAACTTTTTTGATTTCAAGGTAGGTGGGTGGGAGGCTCCCCCCCACCCCTAATATATAGTACTGATTTAAATTTACCACTTTCTTTGCTGGTAACATACGACCTACTTTATTTGCTGTGAAATTACCATATTTTTATTACAGTGTACATGTATAATGCTGATTTGTTGAAAATTAGTAAAAATATAACTATAATCTTTCGTTTATAATATGAGAAAACATTCATATCAATGATAATCCCATCTTTATTCTCATCTTTTAAATACACAGGGAAAAACAGATGCAATATTTTACTCTAAAAAAGTAATGTATGTAACCAAACTTTTTAGGGTAAATATTTTACACTAGACTTAGCGTAAAGTATAGAAAAATATTAAGGCTAACCCTTGGTTATTAGTACCTATACTCCGTCCAGTTATGCAAGATACTAAGGGACGCGGCCCGTTTTACACCACAGAGTGCATAAATAGCATAATTATGTATAAATCGTAGTGTATCAAAAATTTTACAGATGTCGGTACTGTTTTCCTGGAAAGGGCCTATCCAAAGACTCGCATAACAAGCATGGTATATAAGAATGCAATGCCAGGATTGGCTTGATATGTCGTCATGTATCTTGTAATGGTTGTTATGCGAGCCTCTTGATAGGCCTTAAGTTGTAATTGTAACCTAAAAATTTGACGTTTTCCTTGTGTTCAATATAATTTACGTTTGTACAATATGTAGAATATACTAATTTAGTGTGAATGTATGAAGAATAAACCAAAAAAGTACCTTTTCCAATACCATACAAAATAACATTAAGTACAACATTAATTATAACCATTTTTTATGTAACTTTCTCTTCTTTTATTAGCTTTAACGGCCGTCAATCATCGTCATAGACAAAAAATGTCACAATATTTTATATGTTAAAAGGTATGAGTTTTAACCAATGATGTAGCTTAAAATTCGCGGGAATTTTAAACTACTATCTTGCATAATTGGACGGACTATAGTTAAAACTTTATATTGAAAGTTTAAACTTTTTAGATTAGGTAGATTAGGTCAATATAGTTTATAAAATAAATATAGTAGAGTAAAAATCTACACCTAATTTACTTTAATATTTTTAGTGTTAGTTTTATTCTCTGAGGGCCACTTGCACCGACGATGGTTTGGACTTTAAACTTAGATTAAGTTGACAGCTTTTTTAACTTAAACTTGGTTTAGTTAAGATAATTCCAGACAAAGTTGGTGCACATTAGTGACATCGATGTGACTTAATTTTCATTATTGGAGTACCTGATTTTTAAGTAAGGAATTCAAATTAAGCTTTATTATCATTTAGAACCACGTTACACTAAAAAAATCTCAAAAAATGCAGATAGAACATGGTTGTATAGTAAATAAATAAAATGGGCTATGTGCATAATCATTTTATATTTTAAGTACAGGCAAAAAGGTAGTAAAACGCTCTATTCAAAAATGAAAAAAGTGAAAACCTGAAAAAATGTTAGTTGAAACCTTGTTGTTCTGATACAACGATATGTAGATAAAATAACTACAGTAAATACGAGTAAATAATAAATCCTTTTTAGTGTATAAGTTATACGTTTATGTAGGAAAAATGGGTTGTACACTTCTGCTCAAAAATATCGGCCCACCTAAAAAAATACACATTTTCAAATGCTAATAACTCCAAAACTATTCAATAGATTTATTTGACCTTTTTTTTATTTTAAAGCTTGAACTTTTAGCTCTTAATTACTGGAATAAAAATTATCAAAAATCTTTTTTTAAACCGGCAGCAATGAAAATTACACAGCTATGTTTTTTTACTGCTTCTTTCGATATGCGCACGGTTTGCCACTGCATATTTTTTTACAATTTAATTAATTGATTTTATAGGCCAATTAAATGGGAGTAATTTCTTTTTTAACTTTTTAATTTTCCTTTTCTCGTTTAGGAGATATACGGTTTTTTCAGAAAATAAACATTTTTGCAAATAACAAAAAAACTACACAGTGGATTTAATTGATTTATTTTTTAATTTGAAGCTTAAGTCCTTAACTTTTATTTATTTAATTTAAGTTTCTGGTGCAAACATGTTTAAACTGGGTTTACATTGCTTAAATAGTCATGTTTTTTTTACCCAATCTTTTTTGATGCAATTTAACCACAAACTCAAATGTTTCCATAAGTTTTAAAACTTATTCTAAAAGCCACACTTATTGTGACTGATTCCTTCTTTTATTTTTTATCATAAGTCTTCTCATTTAGGGGAAATTAAAGTTTTTCGGAAAAAGTGACTTTTTAATCAGTGGGCTAGTGCCACCCCTGTAAAACTGTATATGACGGAAAAGCGTCGATAGAATATAAAGATCTATTGCACTTCTATAACTTTAGCTTAAATAAATACATTTAATTAACACGTTTTCTGCGTTAGCAACTTTTTGGTTCCCAGCTCAGACTGCGTTTTGAGGCATATATGTCGAACGAACTTTGCACAGACTGTTTAAATCTCTAATGGTACTCCAAAAACAAGTTCTAACGTCTTTTTAAGGACTTTTTGCTTTTTAATTTTTTTTAAACAAAATATTTTATCAAATAAAATAACAATAAAAAATTTTTAAATTTTATTAAAATTATTTAATAACAATTATAAACACAAAAAAACGTATTAGACGTGTATGTTTTTTTACAACAATGCTGTTTTTCGTTATTATTAGTTACATTACATTATGGTCAATAAAACATTCAATTTAATTTAACAAAACACTAAAACTAACCAACATTACACGGTTGAGGCTAAGTTATCAATGTGTATACACTATAGTTAAAATTTATCTACATAAATATTATAGACTTTATAGTCATATTTCCCAATGTTTTTCATACAGAATTAGGTTTTAGGCAGCTGTATATCCCATGCCTGGCAGCATTTACTCCTATTCTTTTCAAAATAATAATTCCATTCCTTTTTTTGTACATTTTCCAATTTTTTTTTCACAAATATTCCATACCGTAATTTAACACAACAATAGTTCAGAACCACACAATTATAGTCCAGCCACATATATTCCATAAGCAGTTTATTTTAAAAAATATGTATTATTTTTCCTCAAAACGTTGGAATACTCTTCTTACCGCTGCTCTCGTAATATTTAACTGTTGAGCAACATAACGCTGACTGTGCCCTTCTTGTACCAGAGCTACAGCTTGGGCAGCTACTTCCGGACTTGTTTCCATTTAAATAATACAATTAAATAAAATTTTAACGAGTTAAAAAAGTATTGTCACATAAGTGACAAGTCTTGTCAATCATAAAAAAGTTAGTTACAGGGGTGGCACTAGCCCACCACTTAAAAAGTCCTTATTTACCCAAAAAACATAATTTCTCCTAAATGAGAAGACTTCTGATAAAAAATAAAAGACGGAATCAGTCACAATAAGTGTGGCTATTAGAATAAGTTTTAAAACTTATGGAAAGATTTGAGTTTGTGTTTAAATTGCAACAAAAAAGATCGAGTAAAAAAAACATGACTATTTAAGCAATGTAAACTCAGTTTAAACATGTTTCCAACAGAAACCTAAATTAAATAAATAAAAGTTTACGATTTAAGCTTCAAATTAAAAAAAAAATCAATTAAATCCATTGCGTAGTTTTTTTGTTACTTGCAAAAATGTAAATTTTTAGAAAAAACCTTATATCTCCTAAACGAGAAAAGGAAAATTAAAAAATTTAAAAAGAGATTACTTCCATTTAATTAGGCTATAAAATCAATTAATTAAATTGTAAAAAAATATGCAGTGGCGAACCATGCGCATATCGAAAGGTGCAGTAAAAAAACATAGCTGTGCACTTTTCATTGCTGCCGGTATAAAAAAAGATGTTTGATAATTTTTATTCCAGTAAGTAAGAGCTAAAAGTTCAAGCTTCAAAATAAAAAAAAGATCGAATAAATCCATTAAATAGTTTTGGAGATATTTGCATTCAAAAATGTGTATTTTTTTAGGTGGGCCGATATTTTTGAGCAGAAGTGTATAATCACTCAATTTCCCCTATAAAAAATATTATACTTAGAGAAAAAGTATAGTTACGGGTATTTTTACTATGAAAACTAAAAAGTTTAGACTGTTATTTTTTCGTGTGTATTGAGCATTTAAAACAGGTATTGTAACGCGGAAATTCTGAATAGTAGCTTATTATTGCTTCATAAATTCAGGGGATTACCTGCGGATTAGTTAAAATATAATGTACGAAAACACCTACAAGTCATTAAATTTTACTTATCAAACGTACTAAATGTGACATAAGCTGTTACTAAAATACCCCGTAAAATATAACAACATTTATATTTCTCCCAATATTTCTAGTATTAAGAATACTTTGTACTTTGCTAGGGTTAATTTTTAGGGTTCCGTACCTCGAAAACAGAACCCTTACACTTAGAATTTGTTACCTTTGTAAAAGAGTGTGTCAGATACGACAGGATCAGATTGCAAGTCTTTGAAACTCAAAGACTCAAACAAGAGAAACTAAGAGATCTCCCCTGGGCCAATATCCTGACCCTTATTAAAAGGACGGGCAGGTTCAAGGAGGACTCAAATTAGTAAATGGCTGGGATTGCCTGTGGTGACAAAAAGGGCTACTACTACTACTACTACTACTACCTTTGTAAAAACTGAACGATTTTGCTTATTTGAAACCCCTCGTAACTTTTTTAAAGTATTGAATACAAGTTTTTACAGTAAAATTTAACGCTTTTTTGTTATTATTATTGCATGAACATATGTTCAATAACTTAAGTTGTAAGGGGCTTCAATAAGGCAAAATTGTTCAGGATTTATCTTGTCGTCCGTAAGCTAAAATTTGGTGCAAAAAAAATCTAAAAAATGCTGTGGAACTTCGGAAAACTTTTAAACGAAAGTCATAAGCTAAAAAATCCAAAGATCAATAAAGAAATAGCCTAAGAATTAAGTACAAAAATTCCTTTTTATATATATTATTACGGTAAATTATAGTTCATATAATGATGTAAGTCTACAACAAAATGAAGGTGAGGTACAACTATTGCGTTATAGAATATACAATTTACAAAATGAAAATTTAAATGACATTTTTAAGTTTGAATAAGTCTCCAGCATAAAGTACTCAATAAATTTATCTCATATTTATGCTAAACATAGTTTAACTATCCATAATTAAAGAGATATAGTTTTTAAGTCTTAGTTTTAAGTTAAATTAATGCCAAAAATGAGGGCTTCCCGGACCATAGTGGATTCCGGAGATCCGAGCTCATAGAGCGAGGTTGGCAACCGTAATCGCCCTAAAAACAGTTTTCGCCTGTGTATCATACACTATTTTTTATTTGATTGTAATATATTAATAAATACATTTGTATTTTTGACAAAAAAATTGAGGTTATAATTCAAATGTAAACAGTTTCAACATCAGTAAACCAATCAACGTCGACTATATTACTTTTAGGCAAAAAAAATAAACTTTATCCAATACATACAGATAATGAGACAATTACCAGCTTTATTTTAAATAGATAAACTCATAATAACCACCGCGTGGCTTTTACTTTATTGAGTGGATAATTATTTAATTTACCCACTCAACTGTCACTTGTCAAATTATTTTCGTATGGACTATTTGTCATTAAAATTTTTAATAAAAATATGAATTCCTAAGCTATTTATTGGATAAAACCTTGTATGGCACTCATGGGTAAACCGATATTGCCCATGAGAAAATTAACCTGCGAGGCGTCAGCCACTTTACCCACTAGAACCATAAATAGCTAGTTCCTACAGGTTTATGATACAAAAGTGGCGCTTTTAGATACAATCGAATAAAAAAAGGTGTTTCACTGCAAGAAATTAAACATTAAAAAAAAAACACACCTTTGACTACGAAATTTTTAAGAAAGTTTAATTTTTAATTCTCTATAAAAAATGTTCTGTATATTCTTGACCTACAACTCTTGGAAATATAGACAATGAAAAAAAATCTAGAAACGGAAGCTACCATTGAGCAAATATACCTCGCGCTTGATCACTTTTTTTTTCAATAAAATCGCGAAAAAAATCACTGTTATTAAATTTAAAATAATTATTCAAATTAACAAGTTGTATTATTAAATTTGTCTTAATTATTTAATTTATTTATATATTCACTGTTTAAAATTTCTATCGCATACATAGGAAATATTTTTACAAAACTGATTATTATTTGTATAGCATAGTAAAATTTATTAGTACAATATCGATAGTAATAATTTATAGTATTCTGCCTGAATATGTCATTTCAAGAAAAAAACTTTCATAAGGGGTTAAAAACCATTAATCGGCGATTTGCGGTTAAACTACATCAAAAAAATGAATAAAAAGGTTTTTTCCAAATTAACTTCTCTGCACTTTTTCAACAAAAAACGCATATTCCAAATTAATTTCTCTACACATTTTTATTGTTACAGGTGTCTCTGTTTCAATTACCTTGAAATGACATATTTTGACATTTGTCATATTTTAATTGATAAAGCCAAATATTGCACAAATTCTTTCAAAAACTAATAAAAAAGTCCAAACGGGATCAGATTAGATCCCGAAACGTTAGAAGTTAACTTTTATTCAGTTTTTCAATCTTTTTTAATTATTTTAACGATTTATCAAGAATTTTATTCAAAATTTTTTATTTAGGCAAAAATTTTAAACTTTGGTAAGGTATTGACTAATAATATTTTTTACGTAAAGAAGATATAGCAGATAAGTATTATTTTAAACGCAATACCTTACCAGCGCATCTAGAAATAGGTGCGCCTGATAAGAACATTTTAATTTTATTTTTTCTACGACTGCTTTAGAATGTAACCAAATACACACACTTTTCAAACACAGAATGAATCTATTCTAGCTCTAGATACGGTATGAATATTCCGTATCAAGTGTTAGAATGAGCACATGTAGTGCCATCTTTTGTTTATAAAATTAAAGAAAACTGTAGCAAAATTAGAAAAAATATATTTATTGTACCGTGAAATATTGAATAATTTAAGGCAATTTAAAGTTTTGCGTTAAAATTACATAAAGTTTATTAGTTTTTCTTAATATTTGACCAGTTTTTTATCAATTTAGTTCGAAAAAATAAAACTGCTCCATCTATTGTTAATTATTTAAACCTGATATCTGTCACAACAATCTGACTTAAACTTCAATTTTTGCATTATAATTTGTAAATATGTGCTAAAATTAAATAAAAATCTTTTTTAAATACTGATTTGATAAAAATTATTAAATAACATTAATTGCTTTATTTAAAAATATGTGTTTTGTTGCATTTACAATGTCGAGTCACAAAAAAACATTGTTTTTAACCTTGTCCGCAGTTTAAAGCCATGCAGTATTTCATATTTGCAGTCGAAGAAAAAGTATAGTCTACAACACGTATGGAATAGTCATTCCGCGCTCGCGGGACCGTCATACTCGCCTGCCGGCTCGTATGACAAACCTATCGCTCGCGCGAAATATTGTCTATTCCATACTAGTTATAGAATATACTATTCTGTTTTAGATTTTTTATCGATATAAATAATCATTGAGGCGAAATGGCTCAAATTAATAATACTGTAAATATATATATACGCCTCAAATAAATTATAGATTCTATTTAAAAAAATGAAAATTACAATTTTTATAGATATTTCAAAAGACTCTTTTTCTGCCCCTAAATTATTTTTTACGATTACTAATTTATCAAAAATAGTTTAATTTTAATATATTGGATCCGTCATTTTGAATTTCAGATCAGATTCAGTTTCAGTTACGTTAAAAACCCCCCAGTACCAGTTTTTGTAAAATAGCTTCAATTTTTAAAATTATGTTCGTTATTAAAAATTTTAACGTTTGTGTTCAGCGACCCCCAGTATAAAAAAACTTTTTTTATTGTGTTTTTTCCCTTTCTTAAATTGTGCATATTGTGTGTATATTATACACAATAGTTAATATATTAAACTAGATGAAACGTTGCAAGCACCCTGTCAAAACATCGGCACTATTGTACACTAGGTTTGGACTTGGTGTTTTGTTTGATTTTAAATTCTGTATCTTTAAAACATTATATTCTAGCAAAAAACTGTATATAACATTTTTTATAGGGCTTAAAAAGAGCTTTATTTAAAATATAATTTTTTGAAATCGGGTTATAAATATGTGAGATGTGCTAAAAAAAACTTTTACTGCTTTAAACGCCAATATCTCGAAAACAATGCGTTTTAGGAAAACGTTGTTTATAACATTTTTTGACCAATTTAAAATTATCTTTTATATAAGTGGATAAAATATTAACCAAATACAATAATAATTGCCTTAATTATAAACAAAAAACGCTAAGAATAGGAGTTTTACCCTATTTTTACCCCCTTACCCCCAATCGTTTACCCCCAAAATCTAATCAGCTCTTCGGAATACGATAAAAAAAAATATGCAAAAAACCGCAAGTCGATATCTCATGTAGAAATGGAGTTAGAGATTGTTTATTAAAATTTCGGTTCCGCGAAAAATTGTTAAAATGTTTCTCCTGAAAAATCCATTCAGTGGCGTTCAACCACTTATGAAAATGGCACTCTTCATTTATTAAATGTAGGAATTTGAATTTTTATATTACGTGATGAAATTTATGGATTTAATACCCATCACGTATTCGTGGTTTAAAAATTTCATATATGCATCGAGTGAACAAAAGTAAAATAAAAAAAAATTTAAAAAAAACTATATTCTAGCTAATTAATGTGAATTCACAGATTAAGGCTCGTAATATATGAGTTCTTCTATGGCACAGAAAAGTTTTTATAAAAGATTTGTGTTTTTTTTTTAATTTAACCCTTTATGGACTATACCTATACAAAAAAAATCTCTATATTCTTTTTTTTATATAAAAGTTCAAACCAAAATAATTTAATTTTTTTATATACATCGTGCATCAATAACTGGTTTCAAAATTTAAGAGGTGATTCAATATCCAAAAATATAAAAAAAAGTTCCTATAAAGGTTGGTCCGCAACTGAGTCCTAAGGGAGCTACAGCCCTTTAATATTTATTTGAATTTATCCAGACGGCGTCCCTAGACGGAAAAATGTATTACGCTCAACACATTTTTGCCCCAAACTTTTTTATGTGTACTTTTTTTGAATTTTTTGTAAAAAATATGGATTCCTTGAGTAAAAATACATCAAAAATGTCATATAGTTTAACACTGTAGGAGCAACCGTTTTCAAAAAACATGAAATTAAGTGGAAGTAACATTTTATAAAGTTTAAAACGTTAATTACTCATATTGTAATATTAATTACTTATTATATAGTTATTAAAGATTAAAAAAATATTTTATCCACGGCCGTGAATAATAGGCCTATTAATGTTTAATGTTTATGAAGTAAAGAGCAGAAGTTTATAAAATTTGTGATGCTCAAAATGACTAGTAAAAGCATACAAAAATAAGAAAATAAGTAATAACACAAATAAACTTAGATTAGGTAAGTTCATCAAGTCTATTTTTAAACATATTAGTTGATGTCGCACAAATAACCGATTCAGGAAGTCCATTCCGAGAATTAAAAATTCTGTTTGTGAAAAAGTGTTCTCGTACACATTTGTAAAACCTTTCTCTGGCCAATTTTAAAGAGTGACCACGGAGTCGTTGATCAACATCCAAATTAAAAATAAAATTGAGATTACAATTAAACAAATTATGTAGGATTTTGTGGGCTAGAATAAGGTCACCACGCTTGCGTCTATCTTCTAGTAATGGCAGATTTAGAATTCTAAGTCTTTCATCGTAAGGGACATTTTTAAGAACCGCTGGTAATTTTGTAAATCTTCTTTGCACTTTTTCCAAAAGCTCAATATCGCCAATGCGCCACGGGTTCCAAACCTGTATGCAAAACTCAAGGTGAGGACGTATATACGTTTTATAAGTCATAAGTATGAACCTAATGGGAGGGATTTGGAAAGGCTTTTTTAATCATAAATGATAAAGAATTACAACGCTTGACAGCTTTTAAAACTTGTGGAGACCAAGATAGGTCCTTTGTTATAGTTATGCCAAGATCCACCTGTTCTTCAGCCACGGCCACCTGAGAGTTAGCAATGTAGTAACTTAATTCTGGATTGTTAAAACCCATATGCAATACAGAGCATTTATTTAAATTAATTGGTATAAGCCATTTTAGGGACCAATTATAAATTGCATTTAAATCATCTTGGATTAGTTTAGCATTAAGTTTGGGATTAGCGAAGAATTTAATATCATCGGCAAAAAATAAAGCAAGTAACCTGAGTACAGTCTTAATATCAAGTGTATAGAGTAAGAAGAGCAAGGGCCCCAAAACCGAGCCCTGAGATACACCACTAATAATATTAAATAAATCAGAAAATGAATTATTAATTTTAACCCGAAATGTTAAATTACCTAAAAATAGTTTAATCCAAAGAATCAGTTTGCCTCTTATTCCACAATGATCAAGTTTCCACAGTAAGCGGTAATCATGGTCTGTAAAAATAAACCTTTTAAAACCCAAAACGGCCGTGGATAAAGTATAGTATTCTACTATAAGTACATTTTATGCAGTTTATTTAAATACTTAGTAATTAATTAATTTAAGTAGGTGGGTACTTATTTTTATTTTACCAAAGTCATGCTTCAAACTAAAATTGATATTTGTAAATAAAACAGAAATTCAATACTTATCTGGAATTTTCGATAGGATATTATTTCGACATTTAATATGGTTGATTCATAAAATACATTAAATACATAAAATTTTAAAAAATAAAAAGATTAACCATTATGAGAAGCAAATTTAAACTTAATAAAATTCAACCCTCTCTTCTCAAAACAGTATTGTGTTTTCTGTTTTACAATGTATGTATTTCTCATTGTTCAATGTTCGATGTTTTTTTACTTGTTCGAGTTTCTTTGTAATTATTGTTATTTATTGTTTGTGCTGATGATGTGAATAAAGAAATTCACTTAATCCGGATCCACTAGATATACAAAATTTTTGAGAAGAGAGGGTTGAATTTTATTAAGTTTAACATCAAATTTTGTTTCTCTTCTCAAATTTCATACCGACTTTGGTACTTTGGAACTTATCTAGAGTCAAATTCACAGATATTTGGACTGACATCACAAAACCCTCGTATTATTTATAATATGATATATTTACCATGGTAATTTGTTATTACGGATCATCCACAATATCATGGTACAATTCCACCCATTTTAAAAATACGACGGCATATAATGTACACATTTTACTAACTGGACCATGTAGCTGAGTCAAGGGGAAGAGAAGAGGTAAAATTTTGTGTGTGTAGAATAGGTGACCTTGAATTTTTCACATTCCTGCCAGGTGCCAGTCGATAAAATTTATATATTACCTAGGTAATATTTTTTGATCAAACAGTTGAACATACAAACAGATCCTTTAGAGAGGGAAAACCATTTCTTTCATTTACAAGCAAAAATAAATGCTATACAGTGCGGTGCAAAAGTCACCCCCCCTTTTAACTTTTGAACGAGTTGAGATATCGACTTCAAATTTAGAACTCTTAAATAAGACAACTTAAACTATCTTTTAGCATATATTTGATATTTTCAGCTCTTAAAATGTGGGCAGGGGCATGGGGGGACATTTTTTTAAATGGAAAAGGGGGTCGTGTGATACATCATTTTAAAGCTTATAAAATTCTCTATTTAAACTAACATTTTTAAATTTTTTAAAATTGTTTTTTAAGGTTTTGATTTTTCATTTTTTTTTTGTGCTAAAACATTCGATTTTTTAAGTTTCTTTTTTATAAATTTTTATTTATGTCAACTAAAATTAGTTTAAAAATATAATTAACATTTTTTTATGGTGAAATTAGGCATCTTTAAAAAATTATTTGTTTTTTTTTAGAGGAATTTTGACATTAATACCCATTTTCAACCCCATTTTAAACCCAATTTTTTTTTAATTTAAAAATATGGAGTTAAATGGAGAATTTTATAAGCTTTAAAATGATGTATTACACGACCCCCCTTTCCATTTAAAAAAATGTGCCCCCATGCCCCCCTGCCCACATTTTAAGAGCTGAAAGTATTAAATATATGTTAAAAAATAGTTTAAGTTTTCTTATTTAAAAGTTAAAAGTCGATATCTCAACTGGTTCAAAAGTTAAGAGGGGGGGTGACTTTTGGACCGCTCTGTATACGAGATATAAGGATATGCTATTTTTATACATTTTGGGCCGCTGAAGGTGTCGTCTTTCGTTTTTTTTTATAAAAGTCGAAAAATCTGACCCAAAAACCCAAACAAAAAACTGAAAGAGGATTTCTTTTCTCAATCCAAAGTAAAACCTATTTAATTCTCTAAAAAGATTATTTTTTTAATTTTTGAGCCATTTAGATTTATTTTTACAAAAAAAGAAGATTGAGTAATTCTGATAACATATTCGGACTAAGCAGTCCAAAATACTTAGCTAGCGGCTCAAACAGCACAGTTTTACGATCTATTGCAGATTTTGCTATTTTAAGAATTTACTCAAAATCCTTAAAATTTCAATTTTTACAGAAACTGATTAATACTGATTAATATCAAATGGCTTTAAATACCTGTATACAAATAAAGGAAGCGGATATGTTTGTTTTCAGCCACACATTCTTCTTCTTGCAATAAAGTGAATCTTTTGAGGTTTTCATGGGTTTTAGGCCAGTTTTTTCAATTTTTACAAAAGACGAAAGGCGTGTGGGTAATTCTGCCATCATATTTGGATTCGGCGGCCAAAAATGCATATGAATATTATACTCAGAGACTGCTACCCCGTGCGCACGGAACCATAGTTAACTGACTCGCACTCCGTGCGCATAGAACAGTAGGTATGTGGCTCGCGCTCCGTGTGCGCAGAACAATAGATGGGACTCCTGCACCGTATGCATGGAATTGCGACGTAACCGCGATAGGAGCGCCTAAATTGTGATATCTGCAGAAAGTTAATGCTGAACTGCGCATGCGTTGTAGAAGGCTGACCGTTATTCAATATATTATTTTTAATAAAAACCAATTTTTTACAAAAAAAAAAAAACACTAGACGCAAAACCAACGTTAACGTAAACCAACACCCGCCATTAAAAAAAAACACCAAACAAAAAAACAATTTAGGCCCTCTAATGCAATGCACTAAAGTTTTAAAACGCTTTACGCCCTTTTAACATGCATACTCAATAAAATAATACATACTTAAGATCTTGATTGTCTTCTAAAACTCTAGGATACTTTGTGACCGCTTTAAATAATGAAGCAGGAATCCCTTTTTTGTAGAGTAATGAATTTGGTTGTTTCATATTGTTTTATTTTCTCTTTCAGTTCTTCAAATGTTGCAAATAACGCACCTTCCTTCATTTTATTCACTTGAAACATGAACTAACCTAACCTATATGAAAGTAACAAGCCGCGCACGGAGCGCGAGCCACATACCTATCGTTCCGTGCGCACGGGGTAACAGTCACTAGCAATATTATAACCACATATCTCGTAAATTACATTTTTTGTGAGTCTGTGTAATTATTATTAGATTATAATCTACATAAAGAAGAAAACTGCATACGTTGGTAAGCACTTTAATATCTGCAATGCAAAATCTATTATAAATATACAAAACCAGTTTTGATAGATTATTGTATGAATATGCAATTATGCATATCGTATGTTATTCTTTGTTTTGGGAAGTTGATATTGGGTTGATAAAGTAAACTTTAATATTGCTAAACGCTGCACACTCTGTTAAAAATCATCTGAATATTTACATTTAAAGAGTGTGTTCTAAAGGGTAGGACACGGTGGTCCCAGAAAAAAAAGTGACAAAAGTCTGCTTTTTTGCATAGGGCCATTTTTTGCACCGCTGATTACGAAAAAAATAGTGAAAAAAAAAAAAATTAAAAATTTCGACATTAGGGTGGTTCAAATTTTTTGAAAAATGTCCGATTTAGCTGAAATTTGGCATTAAGGCTTTTTTGTCAATATTAATACAGACCAATACACAAAAACTTAAAATTCAAAATGGCGGAATAAATATGGCCGATCTATTTTTAAAATTTTGCCAAAATTAACGAAAGTAAGGCTCAAAACAAACAAAAATTGAGAGATTCTCGCCTGCCGGCTCGTATGACATTCCATACTAGTTATAGAATATACTATTTCTTTTTCTAGGGTCAAAAATTTTTCCTTTCTTGAATTTTTTTTATGAAAAAACTTTTTTAGTTTTTCATGGAAAGACAACAAACACTTTTTCGCCGTAAGTAAACACATTGTATTTTATTGTGGCCTTTAAATCTTCGGTACACATTTTTGCACTTCAATTTAATTTAAATCAGTTTTAAAGTAGGTTTATGGAAATCGGCTTGAGCCAAAAAGTCACAATAAATTTAGATAAGTTCGAAATCGAAGTTTATTTTTAAGAATAGCTCTGTTCTTAGATGCAAATGCAAATATAATTATTGAAAGTGCTAAATAGGGTGAGTCAAAATATACAGCGATTCTTAAATTACACTGTTCAACACTCAAAAATTTGCCGACATCATTTTAGTCGATCTGGCTATATTTGACGCCCTGGTTTCAGAACCTTTTGCCGTTTTTCTCGATCATATAACGCACAGTGGTTTTTTACAGCTGTAGTAAAAAAAATAATAAGATCCAATATTTTTTTTTGCGCCGATTGGTTCTCTATTAAAAGGGCATTTAGAAAAAAAAGCGGATTTTAAATATCTTTATTCGTTTGTTTTTTTTTTATAGGCTTCTAAATTTAAAAAATGTTGTCGCTATATTTTCATGAAAATTTTATACAAATACTAAATATATGGCTCTGATTTTTATAAGCAACACTAACAAACATGTAGGGTTTGTAAAAATAAAAAAGATTTATTTATTGATTGATTGAGCTTAACACCTAGTCATGGAGAGTCCCAAATAAGCTTGTGGCTTGTGCTAGGGGCTCTCCATTATTTTTTTTACAATATTTCCAAATAGTATATTTTTAGGTTACAATAATTTCATCTGCAAACTTCATCCTTTCGGCTTCCCTCCATTTCTACATAAAGCTCTGTGACATAACAAGGAGATTTCTATACAAGAAAGGGGCTCCATTTTACCATAAATAGGGTTGTTTACTTTATAGGTTATATTGACATATAAACGTCATTACTTGGGGATTATAGCGTTGTTGCATTTAGGTTGGCAACAACGGCGGGATATTTAAAAATAACAATTTAGCGGCTAATTACAAAGTTTTTATGCAAGGAATTTAATAATTTCACCAATAGGAATCATTTCCGGGGAAAAAGCGCACCCACACCTCCAAGCCAGTGAGGACCGTGATTTTTCGGCCATTTCCTTTCTTACGGCGCTCCATAGAACACGGACTGGCTTCGAGCCCAGCGAAAGCACGCTTTGTCCAGGTAATTAAATTTCTTTATTCTTATAAGACATGTGATTTAATTTTATTGTAAAATTTCTTAATTAATTAAAAGTATATAATAGTTTTTATAGGTTAACAATTTTATGTAACAAGTACTGTAATTTTTTATAATTTGTTTCCAGTTTCGTGATCTTAAGACATTTAAGCACCCAATAAATTATTCAACTGCACCCGAAGGCTTTTTCTCCAAACAACCCGACGACCCCTAAAACTGTTACGTCTCAGCTCTTTCCTTACGTATCATTCCAGCAATCCATTTTTCAATAATCTGATTATATTAACAGTACAATTTTGAATTTTTAAATTATTAAAAAATTATTGACGTTTATCCAGTCATTAAAAATAAAATCCAGTAACGGACATTTTACGGGGAGTTATAGAAAGCAGAACAACAATATTTTGAATAATTTCATGTTTATTTAATATTATCAAAAAAAATACCTTTTTTAGAATAATGTTTTTAATTTTTTTTTTGTATTTTTTTTTTTTTGAAAAAAAAGTTTTTTTAATTTTTTTTTTCGAAAAATATTTTTATTGTTTTTCGTTTTTCGAAAGAACACCTTTTTTAGAAAAAAAATTATTTTTTTTTATTTTTTTTGAATTTTTTTTTTTGAAAAATATTTTTATTGTTTTTCGTTATAAAAAAACACATTTTTTAGAAAAAAAAATGTATTTTTTTTTATTTTTTTATACCATTTACTGTGAATAATAGATGATTTGGAATCCGTTTTATGAAGTTCACAGACAACAGGTAGAGAAAGTGCAAAAAAAGTTTCTTAAGTGTTTATATTTTAAAGTATTTGGTATATATCCAGCCAGAGGTTATGATTATGACGTCCTACTGTCTCAATTTGAGTATCAATCCCTAGAACTTCGCAGAACAATAACCAGTATTAAAATGATATGTTACGTATTGAATGGTAGAATGGACTCACCATTTATTTTATCAAAGCTAAATTTTTGCGTTCCAGCTAATTGTACAAGAACTTCTACCACTTTTTATAATCAAGTTGCCAGAACGAATACTCTACGCACTGAACCAATTTTCAATATGATGTTTTGTTATAATAGATATTGTAAGAGTTGCGATATCCACTTTGATTCAGTGAGTAGAATAATTAATTGTATAGTTCTAGAGTATTGGCCAAAATGTTGATTTTAATTTCTACCATTTCAGTGATATATCGTATCTGTATTTGTTATATTGTTATAATATTAGATATTTTATTAAACTTTAACTTTAACTTTAAACCTTTATTTTGTAAACTTTAATTTTGTAAATTTTCAAATAATATTGTCCTGTAATTGGTTTTTCTGTTGGGCAATAAAGATATTATTATTATGATGGAATGCGTAGCATTACATATCTTCACGGCTTGTTTAGCAATATTATACTGGTAAATAAATATAGTCTCATTTAACTTAATGGAATTTTTAATAAGAGCATCTTGTTGGAATTAAAGTTAAATTCTTAAAATATTTATTTAAGTCTTATCGAAATTTTTTTGTTAATCTTGTTTGCAACCGTGGTTTGAATTCTCAACAAAATCGCTGTATAAATTTTAAATGTGAGAATCTTATACAAAAAGTATTGGATCAATAAACTTTTTGGGGAATATGTATGTTTGTCTACATACACAGCGGTCCAAAAGTCACCCCCCTCTTAACTTTTGAACAAATGGATATATCAACTTTAAATTTGGAACACTTGAATAAGACAACTATCTTTTTAAATATAATTGGTATTTATAGCTAATAATATCGTCGGCTTACAAGTAAAGAGCACTAAGTCCAAAAACAAGGTTTTGAGATATTGACAAATTTAACTTTCACTGTTGTTTTTTAATTTTTGTAATAATTGTTACAATACTGCACGTTTCGCCAAACAAACACTAAGTCACTTAGTGCAGAAACATTTGAAATAATCTACAAGTAAAACGCACTAAGTGCACTAAGTGACTTAGTGCCTATTGCCAGATAAAATTTTATTCAAAATCAAACTGGTGCATTTTGTATAGTGGGTAACTCTCTTGGCAGTCCACCTAGAAGTTAGTTCGGTTTACCTGTACATAGATCATCAAAAATTAATTACAGTGCAATAAAAATCCCATATTCACAAAAAAGTGACTTAGTGCCTTTTACTTGTAAGCCGACGATATTTGGGCAGGGGGTGTAGGGGAGATTTTTTAAAAATAGAAAGGGGGTTGTATATGATATCTTTTAAAAGCCGATTAACTTTTTACCCACTATTATAGGTAATTGTAACAGCTTCTGGGATTGGTGGAAACAAAGCGTTCTTATCTCAAAATTTCATACACACAACCCCCTCTGAAATTTTGCTCAATTTCTTTTTATTGCTGTATAAGTACATATGTAATTTTTTTAACGTGAGTTCTGATACACCCTGATATACATTTTTTTTGAAGATTTAAAATGAGGTTAAGTTTTTGTCAAAATTTCTTAAAATAAAAACAAACGATTTTTGATAAATAATTAATTTCATAATGCAAAAATACAGATTATACTTTTAAACTAATTTAAAATAATAAAAATAAAAATTTATAAAAAAATTGCATTTTTTAGCAAAAAAATGAAAAATCAACCTAAAATGACTTAGTTAGGTATAAATTAGTTAGGTATAAATTAAAACGAGAGTCTATTTTCTCCTAGTTTCTTTTTTATTGAGGACGCGTTTCGGAGTCTAACACGACTCCATCGTCAGCTCCAAAGACTAAAATAAGAAAAACAATAATTTAAAGACTAGTATAACGAGTCTAAAAGTGTAAATAACCTCTAATCTACTTAAAAAATCTACTTACAATAGTTAATCAAGATTTGTCACAAATAATATACATGAACATTCGTAAAATTTATACGACACGAAAAAACGAAAAACAATTGCCAAAAGGGCACATTTAACATCTATTTAGCACAAAAACAATTTTACGAAGTTTATTTATTATTAAAATAGTTGCGGGAAGCGCTTGTCAAAAAATCAATTTAGGTTATGTTATTAAACCAGTGTTGCTAAAAATGTTTTTAAAATTTATGCAAATTTCTAACTTTTAAAGTTCTTTAGTTTTTAAAGTTTTTAAAATTTTTTAAAATTATTTCAATAAAATTTTTAAAATTGTTTGGTTCTTGAAAAGAATTAAAATAGGGATACCCTTTGGAAAACAGTAAGAAAATGTATCTAAATAATGCAGTGTAGCAAAAACGAGTCAAACCTAACCTGTGCGTTGACTATAGACTTTGGCGAGTTTTTAACTGCTTTTATTATTTCAAATATTTCAATTTTATCCAGAAAACCTCCTCCTCCTGCCACGTGCAGCGCTGTGAAATCCTCTTCTATGTTGAACGTGTGGTCATTCTCAATAAGGTGGTCGGCAAAATTAGAGTTTCTCAACCTTTCATACCTTACTTCACGCATGTGTTCTTGTACTCTTTTTCCGAAATTTCTTTTGGTTTTTCCGATGTAAAAACAGTTGCAGTTTGTACAGTTCAGTCTGTACACTCCGCTTCTTTCAAGGATGTTGCTTTTTTCCCCTCCTTTATGGTTGTACATTTTTATACAGGGATTCACCTTAAAGAAAATGCTTATATCCGTATGTTTGAAAAGATTACGGATTTTGTCCGAAATCGGACCTACATATGACAGTGATCTGTAGTTCTTTTTCGTTTCGGTGTTGGACTTCATTTCTAATGCAAAATTTTCACGTAGGGATCTGGTGTATTGTTTTCTATGTAACATTTTTTCTATTATATTAGTGTTGTAATATCGCTTATAAAATGACTTATATTTTTAGTTAGCTTCTATAATTTTTGCATAAACGAACCATAACATAAAAGTAGACTATTCCATTTTGTTCTCTTTTGTCTTTAAAAAGAAATCTTTAATAGCACATGAAGCATTATCTTGTCAGGGAAATAAATACTAAACGAATCTGAATATTCAATGCCTTTTTTAATAAAACGGTCTATCGTTTAAACGAATATCCTGAACATCAAAACATAATTTAATTATAAAGATTTAATTACTTTAAAAGTTTATAATCTACTCTTTATTAATTAATTAATTAGTAAAGACATTTTATAAAGTGCAATGTATAAAATGCATTTTTTCTACTACACGCAAAAAAAAATATTTACTAAAAAAATACGTAATATTCAGATCAAGTGGCTTAATTTTTTTATATCCGTATGTTAATTACTTGGAGGCGGCAGTGGCTCAGTCGTGAACACCTCGATCTAGTAATCGAGAGGCCGGGGTTCAATCCTCGGATGTGGAACAACTTTTTCACAGAAATAAAATACCGTCGTTTTTCCACCACGTTGGCTTGTGCTGCCGAAGATCTAAGCACACAGTACAGAAAAAGGTTTACAGTGGATAATGCCGCACTAGCACTCGGACCTGTGATACTACCCGGGGGCACCGAAAGGGAACAGCAAGGTAGCTGTCAGGTCTGTTGGCCGAGCTCACTTTAGAGACTTTCAAGCAACCAGGATCTGTACTAAGGCTGCAAGCGAAAATGATCGCTAAGCAGTTTGGTGCCGGTCCAAGTGCACTGGCAGCCAAAAAACTTAAGTATCAAAGCCACTTAGCCAAAACCGACAAAACGAGGTTCGGATTCCTCGCTAAACTGTAGGTCCCGGAGTACAACAACAAAAATCCTCGTTAGAGTAGAAAAACTAGTAACACAGGGGTAGGCAAAAAGGACCAATATGGTCTAGTTGCCAGGCTTGACCTCCCCACCATTACTACTACTACTACTACATGTTAATTACTTAAATCACATGTTTTTCTTGATTGTAGTTGAATATTTATCTTACTTAGATCAAGAAGTTAAAACTTGAATCAACTAAAAGTGCTTGATTTAAATAACATTTCTTGTAATGAGTACTTGACATTTTTTATTTAAATTTAACTAAAACTCATTACAGGAAATTTTATTATCCAAACCAAGTACTTTTATGATTAAAAAAAAATTACATTATGATTAAGAATTTTAATTACTTGTTTAGAAAATTCCGGGATGAGGTGAAGGGGTTAGGGGGGCGCCATTCGTAGTAAGAAAAATTTATTGTCAGAGTTGGAAAATTGGTAGAAGCGAATACCTTTTTGTATTGTTTGGTCAGTAAATGTATTCTTCAAACAAGATAGTAAGCAAGTTTTCTTCAACAGCGTAAATTTATTTTTTACCACTCTTTTCTATTGCAAATATACATTGGCTTGTATCCAAGCCATTAGAAAATAGGCCCCATCCCCTATTTAGTTTGTTTTAAGAGGCTTCCCCTGAAGGAAATAAAGTGTTATATATCATGGAATTCAGAATTTAGTATTTTTTAATAACTACTAGTGTACCAAAGCAAATAGCGGGTACCAAACGAAAAAAAAGTTGGAGATGGTTCTAAGGAGATTATTTTTTGAAATAATATAGATATTGCACAGAAAATTTGGGACACCCGGTATAATAATTAATCATTTTAGAAGTATAACTTACAAGATATGTACTGCCGCGGCATGCTGTACGGTAAAGTATCATTAGAAATTTAACAAGTAAAAGGTATCTTTTTAAATTAACTATAAATATATGCAAATTAAATTAAACAGGGTCACTAACATTATACGGGTGTTTGCATAGGTAGTTATAAAAGCTTATAATCTCCGAAACATAAAAAGTGCACTCAGTATTTTTAAGGATATTAGATCTGTGGCGCAGCCATTAGGAAACTGAACTAAACACCATTCAACGAGAGAATGCGACTCTGACGTCACAGCACTCTGTAGTGTAACTGAACATTATTTATTAGGACTTAATACACAATTATAGTTATTATAGAAAATGTATACATACAAAAATAATTTATTTAATCTTAAGAAATAAGTCTCAATTACCCTACACAGAAAAAAAGGTTATCTTGGCAGAAGATAAAAAATTATCTTGGATTTATATTATCTTAAATCGAGGCAATAATCTCCTTTTAAGATCATGTATCCTCGGTTTACGATTATCTGTAACTTTTCCTTTAATTATTCTCTTGTTAGAAAAATCCTTGTATCAAGGATTTTTTCCTTAAATGCATGACATTTAAAATAGTAACAAAGAATCAAGAGTTATTATCTTGACTCAAAGCCCCTGCTGTCTTACGGTAAAGAGTTTGCCGGCCTCACTCCACGTAGATATACAGTAGACTCGCCCGTTGTTATTGTTGGCTGGCAGACAATTTGCGCAGTAGTTCAAGATATGCGCGGGAGAGAAGTTGGGTTTGTTTCTCTTTTGCCGTCAGTTGTCTTTAAAGGCGTATAATTGTTTTTATCTGCTTTAAAATGGACGAATTTGTATCTGTTACCCTCAAACGATGGGGATTTTCAAATTTACTTAAAAAATTCACGGGTAAGTAGCTTTAAATAATTTATACCTATAAGCGCCATTTTGAATGGCGTTGCAACAAGTTTTTCTTCAAAACAAGTGCTTTTTCCTACGACCACCTATGAAACCAAATTTCACACGATTAACAGAGTAAGAAAGTATCATATTTCATAGGCGTGCGAAATAATATTATACATGTGTGTGATTTTTTTTTTTTTCAAAATATTTACCATTCTATTAATCCTGGAACCTGACCGTGGGGTCGATATGATCTTAAATCAACAGAATCATAATCTTAAATCAAGATTTTAATTCTCTTCATTCAAGATTATATTATCTTAAACTAAGACTTGGTGTAAGATAATATGATCTTGGATAAAGATAATTTAAGCTTAAATCAAAATAATTACATACTTGGTTTAAGATAATATGATCTTAAATAAATGGTTTAAGTGGCTTTGATTTAAGGAAATGTCCTTAAATCTAGGACTTCAAATGCCAAGATCACGGCGGACTTGATCCAAGACAGTCATATCAAAAGCCATGGTGGCCTTGGTTCAAGATCGTTTTGCTTTGATTCAAGATATCTTTTTTTCTGTGTACAGAGTGGTATTTAGTTTACGCGCTATGACGTCAGAGTCGCATTCTCTCGTTGAATGCATATTAGGTATTACAGATTTTGGTGTCCTTATTAGCACTTGGTATATAGTTAATTTGGTTTTATAACGTTTTGTTGCATTAACTGGTTTGGATTATGTAATGTAAACTATACTACTAAACTATAGTATTTTCAAAACATATTCGAATATTGGATGTGTAAATATACTGCGTAGTTTATTTTATAAAACATAACTATATTCTATACACAAACATATACTATTCAAACCTGTTGTAAAAATATTTACTGTGCGATATTTAATTTACTGTCTTGCTTGATAAAACGGACCATAGTGTATATAGTTTACATTACATAATCTAAACCAAACCATGTATTCAAAAAGTGCCTGAGTATGATAATGACCCCTTTACTAATTTATACAAATCTTCACTAATTTAAACAAATCGTATTAACTTTTATTATTAAAAAATTATACCTGACAGTAAATCTTGTATTAAATAAGGTGTGGTTAAAATTAATAAATTTACATATAGTTATTTACCGACAATTTATAAATTATGGATTTATTTAATTTTTAAAAAAGTTATTGCTATGGTCTATTTCATCAAGCAAGATAGTAAATTAAAAATCGCACAGTGAATATTTTCAAAACAGATTCGAATATTGGATGTGCGAATATACCGCATAGTTTATTTTATAAAACATAACTATATTCTATACACAAACATATATTATTCAAACCTGTTGTAAAAATATTTACCGCGCGATTTTTAATTTACTATCTTGCTTGAAAAAACAGACCACACGGAAAAAAAAATTATAGCTAGGAGTGCTATAACACACATACCAAGCAAATTATAATCGCTTATTATATAAATACAAGGCTTTCTCTTACAATTATGGCAGTCAGTGTAAAAATTTATATGAAATACTTTAATTGTTTAGTGAATAATAAAATATAACAAATAGTATGGCATTTATAGCTTAAATAGATTTAATTATTGTCCGTGCTAATAATTTTTATAATATAATAAAATTTCTGTAAATTTATAATAGTGCCTGTAATAAATATAATCGTGTCTGTAATATATATAATCGTTTCCAATTTATTTTTAACATTATTAGTTATTGTGTCCCTTATAATCTATAGCTTAAATCACTATAATTTGCCACTGTTACCAAATATCTTATAATGTATAGCGCAGAGCCCACTAATTTCTTTCCGTGCATAGTTATAGAGTCTACAGAGCAATCTTTATGCTATGGTCTGTTTCTTCAAACAAGATAGCAAATTAAAAATCACACGGTGAATATTTTCAAAACAGATTCGAATATTGGATGTGCGAGTATACTGTTTAGTTTATTTTATAAAACATAACTATATTCTATACACAAACATATACTATTCAAACCTGTTGTAATAATATTTACTGTGCGATTTTTAATTTAGTATCTTGCTTGATAAAACAGACCATAGTAGTTTTGTGTCTATTGTATATATTTTTTTTGTTTGATCCCCATTTAACATGTCCATCTTCGAAGGGCCGTAGCTCACTTAGGGCTTATTTCCGGACATATAAAAAGTTCAACTAACCCTCATTTTTTTTTTCGAAGTACGGTTTTTGCTACTTATTTGGGAAAAAGTTATCGACAAATAAAAATTAAGAACTTTCGTATTCTTAAAAGATAAAAATTGAATGTCGTTTTTTTCTTTGAAAAACAGTGATTTATATACGTATGTATATTTTTTAATAATAATACTATGTATAATTAATATTGTTGTGGGTAACAAATTAGTCGTCAAATGTTTCGATTTATAAAAATTTCCCTCATAATTCGGCAAAATTATTCCGTAAGCCTATGTTTCTGTGTTTATTTTCAACGTTGATGTGTCATAAGTGAGTTTACGCCGAATACTGGCCATAAGGCTGCAGGTAGTTATATTATGGGAATTTCTTATTGAGAAAATATCATTTCGTTGGCAGCAGGCTTTATTTCTAATTTCCCTCTAAAAGTTTGGAAATTTAAATGCTACTATAAGTTAAAATTGTTTTAAATTTAATTAAAGATCCTTACTGACATGTCACAGCTATTGTTGAGTTAATGAAATAGTGGAAATAAACTTTTAGACCCTAATTAAAAATAAAAGTGTTTTCTGGCAATATATTGCAATATACCCAGTAAATTGAATTTATTCAAAATATACACACTAAAAAAAACTAAGTAGTATATGTTTTATTGTGATTTATTTATAATTCTTAACCCTTCGTTAGGCGCGCTTGTTTTAGTAACGAGATTAGTCGCGTGGTCTACACTTGTAGACCATTTTATTTTTTGTTTAAAAAAAAAACTCATTTATATTTTTAAAAACCAAATTTCTTTTTGGTTAATTCTAATGGTTCTATTTGGTTGTATTTAAAAGTTATTTAGATATTTTTTTCAAATTATTATTGTTTTAGTAAGTGTTAATGGTAAAAGAAAAATGATATACAATTCTAACATATATTTTACATCTGTACGGTAATTTGTAAAAAAAAATAAAAATCACTTAACAAACTTTCTGAAACTAAAACATTTGTTTTTTTTTAACATGTAAGATTATAAAAAAATAAAAAACACCTAAATTAAAAGAAAAAAATATTATAAAATTTGATTCGAAATCATGCAATATTTTAGTAACTCATACGCCTTGTACATGTGCTCTTTGCAATCGTAGTTATGATATTTTGAGCATTTTTTTTTTCGATTTATTTTCCCTTCTTAGGCACATTTAGTGTCCAAAGTAAATATTTTACATCTGTACGGTAATTTGTAAAAAAAATAAAAATCACTTAACAAACTTTCTGAAACTAAAACATTTGTTTTTTTAACATGTAAGATTATAAAAAAATAAAAAACACCTAAATTAAAAGAAAAAAATATTATAAAATTTGATTCGAAATCATGCAATATTTTAGTAACTCATACGCCTTGTACATGTGCTCTTTGCAATCGTAGTTATGATATTTTGAGCATTTTTTTTTCGATTTATTTTCCCTTCTTAGGCACATTTAGTGTCCAAAGTAATTTTTAGTTTCATAGAACAGAAAATTACCTTATTTATCAAAAACATTACGTATGAGCTCTTTCATGCCCAAAAAGACTCGTGCCAGTATCTTCCTATAAACCACTATTTTTTTTGGTGGTAAAGACATATTGTATCTTTAATTTATCTTTAAACTAATAAACTACCTTTCAAAAACAATATTCACAAGAAGAAACCATAAAAACTTACACAAAATAAAAAATGCAAAAATAAATAAGGTAACGTGGTTAGTCGCGCGGTCTACAATTGTAGACCAGGCAGGTTTCAATATGAATAAAAACAATATTATACCCATTCAAAGTGTGAATTATTACTGATCTAATAGATTGATGCATAAGCTACTCGAAGGGGTGCAAGCGTAAACACTCCGTGTAAAAAGTTACCCAACTAAAAAAAAAATGGTCTACGATCGTAGACCGCGTGCCTAACGAAGGGTTATAGTCAATAAATTAGACGACCGTTTTAATCTCTTTTTAATATTGATAAAAAGCACTACATACTAGTTTTCTTAGTTCCTGATATGGTCAGAGCCGGCCTTTATATGAATCAAGTGAACCCCCTACTTCAGGTCGCGAGCCTAGAGGGGCGCCGTGGAGGGGCGTTTTTTCTGTCCGACTCGTAAAAATTTTTTCAGAGGAATAAATTTGTTTTTTTAGAGGTTTGGACCCTTTTTTTTGGCCATCAAAATTTTCAGAGGGGTAAATTTGTTTCTTTACAGGTGAGCACCTTTTTTTTAAGTCATCAAAATTTGGAGAATCGGTTAAAAATAAAGAAATTCCTTTACTGTGTACTTTAATTAAAACCGTCTCTTCCGAGTGTAAAATAGGCTTCAATGCCAGTTGACAAGTTCAATTATCTTGATGTTGAGATTATATAAACAACGAAGTTAGATATGGTATTTGATTAAAAAGCAATGAACCAGCGTAAAAAATGTCCCTAAGGTGAATTATTACATTTATTTTTTCAGAGAAAGAAATTTATATATTTTTTTGGTTTTATCTTCTGTGGGTGTATCCAACGCCTTCTTTTTACACCAAAGTTTATGTTAGGATATATTTATAAGGATCAGCATATCGCCTTGTAAATTCCGAAACATCGTATCTGAAAAATGGGAACTTGCCAGAGACTAGATATTATTCTTTTCTATGGAATTAGTAGGGTAGTAATTTAATAACTAACTGATTTATATGAATAAGAACTTGTTCTTGTTATATGTATATGTAATTAATATATACTTTATTAATTGTTTAAAAAGAATAATTTGTTATACCTATCACTTTTCAGATACGATGTTTCGGAATTTACAAGGCGATATCTTTTTTTTTTTTTCGAGCGACATTGACTCTGCTTTTTCCGTTACAACAGTACCCAATATACAAACGTGCGTTTCACGAATATATTTATATATAAGTACCACATTTCTAAAATGTTGTATCTCGAACCAGGTCACTTCAATAACGCATGAAGTCACCAAAGCATTGAGTATAGTAGCAGTAAGGGTGGGGATGTTTTAGCCACTTGTTAAATTGATCCAGTTTCAAGACAGACAAAACAACATGTTTTAAGTTTTAAAAAGTTTAAAACTTAGGTACCGAAATATGGGTCCTTTTCTCGTGGCTGTACTTATATAAATATGAGAGCTAAAACTATAATTCCAAGTCAGATCAAATTAACTGAAAACTTGGCCTAATTAACATAAAATAAACTTTGGAATTTGAAATTTTTGTCGTAAAATGAAGGTATTAGAAAGGCTGGTTTGTTAAGATTAAATTGTCAATAAGAAATACCAATTATTTTTGGAAGGTGGATTATCCTTATTGAAGGGTCTATAAAATTGGTAATTTGAGTTTATAAATGGGAATATTATCCATTTATTTAAAACAAAATTTCGCTTTATTGTAATTTCATTACCTAACTTGTTTCACAACAACCTGCATGTGAAATTCACATTAAAGCTTTATACAGTAATAAAACTAGATACCTAAAGGTATACCTTCTACTAGTTTTGGTGTAAACCCGCGTTTAAATTTGGTTTAATTAGTGTTTTGCACAAATAAAGTCTAATTATACAGGGTGTATTTGAAATAGCGTACGAAATTTTAAAAGGTGATTCTACATGATAAAATATGACAAAAAGTTCCTATAAACATATGTCTAAAAATGCGTCATAAGGGAGCTACGCCCCTTTGAAATTGGCTAAAAAAATCGGTTTTTATTTAATAACTCAGGAACCCTTTGAGATATGTTAACGAGGTTTTGCACGTGAATTAATCCTAATAAGGCCCATCTTTGTATGTCATTTTCACGTACTTATTTAAACCAGGGGTGTGCGAAACGGGGGGGCCTTATCAGTTTTTTGTCCCAAACTTTTTTCTGTGTAACTTTTTTGCAATTTTATTTTTGAAATATGATTCCTCAGGTCAAAATACATAAAAAAGGTACTCTTGTTGTAAAAATTACCAAAAAAAGGACTTGGAGATACACCGTGTATTTGAAATAGCGTCGGAAATTTTAACAGATGATTCTATATCATAAAATATGACAAAAAGTTCCTATAAACATATGTCTAAAAATGCGTCATAAGGGAGCTACGCTCCTTTGAAAGTGGCTAAAAAAATCGGTTTTTATTTAATAACTCAGGAACCCTTTGAGATATATCAACGAGGTTTTGTACGTCAACTAATCCTACCAAGGCCCGTTTCCTCAGGTCAAAATGCATAAAAAAGGTACTCTTGTTGTAATACTGTAGGATTAACTGTTAACTTCATTTGAAGGTGAAATTTCACGGTTCGAGGACGAAAAATTACATACTAAAATGTCGAAAACCAAAATTTTAATGATGCAGGGACGCTATTTCAAATACACCGTGTATCTCCAAGTCCTTTTTTTGGTAATAAGCTATAGCCGAGGGGCAAGTCAGGGGCGGTTTTTTGTCCCTTCGAGAGGCGATATGAGGCGATATAGGGCGATGTCGAGGCGATATAGGGCGATGTCGAGGAGGTATGGGCGATACTAATTAATGTAAAAGGCTATATTTCGTACCGCAAATGAAGAGTGGCTTGCCCCCGGCTATACCAAAGGTACAGCTACATAACAGAAAAAACAACACCACTTATTATATGGACTTGTTTAATTTAATTCGCAGTGACATGTTTTACAAATCTGCGACGTTTTTTCTGCTACCACAAGCTAATTATATATAAAACCTAACCTCTAAATTTTAAACTGTCTAAAATTGTTTAATATCTGTAAGATGAAACGTTGCAAGGACCCTGTCAAAACATCGGCACTATTGTACACTAGAGCCATCTAGTTTGCAAATTTCAAACTAGGTGTTTTGTTTGATTTTAAATTCTGTATCTTTAAAACATTATATTCTAGCAAAAAACTGTATATAACATTTTTTATACGGCTTAACAAGAGCTTTTATTTAAAATATAACTTTTTGAAATCGGGTTATAAATATGTGAGATATGCTAAAAAAACCTTTTACTGCTTTAAACGCCAATATCTCGAAAACAATGCGTTTTTGGAAAACGTTGTTTATAACATTTTTTGACCAATTTATAATTATATTTTATATAGGTGCTAAATTAACCAAATACAATAATAAGGCAATTATAAACAAATACGCTAAAAATAGGAGTTTTACCCTATTTTTACCCCCTTACCCCCAATCGTTTACCCCCAAAATCTAATCAGCTCTTCGGAATACGATAAGAAACAATATGCAAAAAACCGCAAGTTGATATCTCATGTAGAAATGGAGTTAGAGAGTTTACACCCAGAAAGATAGACAGACAGACAGACAGGCGGACGGACAGACGGAAAATTTTTTTTTTACTGATTTCGACTCAGAATGGTCTAACCGTCGAGAAATGTGAAAAAAACGTGGTCAAAGATTTTGACTTTTCGGCGAATATTTCAATACATCGGCACTCTTAGTAGCACTAAGTGCCGATGTAATTGAGAAATTTGCTTTTAGTGTCACGCACACGATCGCTAAATTAATTATTACAAACTTAACATTTAAATAAGTCATTTAAATAAAGTGACAAGCTATGTTTGTTCACGTGACCGTTTACAAGCTTTTTGTTCGTAATTGTTTAATGACGATAGTTCTAATAGCTCATTTGTGTGTTAACTCCTACATATTGCGCTAATGTTTTCAACAGACCAAACATTTGTCAAACCAGATTTAGGTTTCGGTGAACTTACCGGACACAAAAAATAACGCCAATCTTGTACTAATTTTTCACTGTAATGCTAAAACTAACAATTATAAATAATTCTGAATGCGGAAAATGTTGTTTTTTTATCTAGAACAAATTTATATTTAAAAATAACTGTTTATTTTACAAAGAATGATGACAGATTACATGTTTCTAACTTCGTGCATGTATGTTTCTAACTTCGTGTATGTTTGTAAAAAAATGCAGCGTTGTCAGATGTAAGTATTAGATATTAGCGGTGTGGGTATTACGGCCGAAGATCATACGGCCGAAAGCGAGGTTTGTAGTAGCAGCACTGATTTCAGTGGCTCTCTTACTATTCTCTGAAAATTAATAAATATAATAAAATAATTGTTGAATTTTTTATAATAAAAAATTGTTAAAATACTCACGAATTTCTGGTTAGTGTTTTTTTTAATGGGTGTGTTGGTTTACGTTAAAAATGGTTTGGTTTGGTAGTTTGCTGGTTTGGTTTTTTTTTTTTAATAGGAGGCGTTGGTTTACGTTAACAATGGTTTGGTTTGGTAGTTTGCTGGTTTGGTGTTTTTTTTTTTTAATGGGAGGCGTTGGTTTACGTTTGTGTTTTTTTATAATAAAATTATAGTTTTTGATTGCTTTTTGTACATTTTTAATATTAACCTCAGATAAAAACGTTTTCAATATATGCACAATCTGACAACGCTGTTTATTTATCATCTTAGCAGGGTCCTAAATTAAAGTAGAGAAGCAGAAGAAGAAGAGAAATGTACTTAAAAATGCACAAAATTCGGACTTTTTTAAATTAATTTCTCGCTAATTTGTGAGTAATCCGCAATTTTTTTTTTGCAAAAATACTATTTAAGGTAAGTACTTTTTTTTGGTTTTAAAAAAAATTGAGAATTCGTGTGGCCGGTAAGTTCACCGGCCCCCAGATTTATTTTAATGTTGGTATCATATTCATAGAAATAAATAAATTACTTTGATTGATGAGAAACTCCATACTTTGACATTTATACCTATATATTCATATTATACAACGCACTATTAGTGCGTTCTGACGTCATCATCTTAAAGGTAAATTTCTAAAACATAAATTTAATAGTATTTTTATTTCAGCGCCCAAGAGTCCAACCAACCTTATTCTAAACGAAATACTAAAGAAAATCTTTGTTAAACCCTAAGCGTTAAGTAATAATGAAATAACGCCTTATGGTATAGTCACAAATTTTATAATTTTCTCTTGGTATTTTAATATACAGGTCCACAGAATCAAGTTTAGCGGCATTTAAAAGATGCCGTAATATTTGAATGACCCCTTAATAAAGTTATCCGGCTTATCCGAGTTATGCGATCATTTTGTAAAAAAATGGTTGGTATTAGAAACAAATTAGGCCGGTTTTAAGTAAAATTGCGTTAAAACGATTAGATTTATCTTTATTATCCGGCTTGCCCGGCATTATCCGAGCGTAAAATTAAAACGGGACCATCTCATGAATGTCATCTTTAAGTTGCAAAAGGATTCATTAAATTCCGTTCATTCGTTCGTTATGCGGGAACAAACATAAAAAAACAAAGTCACACGTCGAATTGATAACCTCCTCCCTTTTTTGGAAGTCGGTTAATAATTTAATTTGTAAGTATTATCACAGTTATTACAGAAAAAAAGACCCTATACACTCATATACACGGTGTATTTGAAATAGCGTAGGAAATTTTAACAGGTGATTCTACATGATAAAATATGACAAAAAGTTCCTATAAATATATGTCTAAAAATGCGTCATAAGGGAGCTACGCCCCTTTGAAAGTGGCTAAAAAAATCGGTTTTTATTTAATAACTCAGGAACCCTTTGAGATATATCAACGAGGTTTTAAACGTCAACTAATCCTATCAAGGCCCGTTTTTGTGTGTTATTTTCATGTACTTATTTCAACCAGGGGTGTGCGAAACGGGGGGGCTTATCAGTTTTTTGTCCCAAACTTTTTTCTGTGTAACTTTATTGCAATTTTATTTTTGAAATATGATTCCTCAGGTCAAAATACATAAAAAAGGTACTCTTGTTGTAATACTGTAGGATTAACCGTTTTCGAGAAAAATTCATTTGAAGGTGAAATTCCACGGTTCGAGGACGAAAAATTAAATACTAAAATGTTGAAAACCTAAATTTTAATGATGCAGGGCGAATGTACAATAAAAAGTAAGAAAAAAACCCCCCAAAATACATAAAAAAGGTACTCTTGTTGTAATACTGTAGGATTAACCGTTTTCGAGAAAAATTCATTTGAAGGTGAAATTTCACGGTTCGAGGACGAAAAATTAAATACTAAAATGTTGAAAACCTAAATTTTAATGATGCAGGGCGAATGTACAATAAAAAGTAAGAAAAAAACCTCATATACAGGTACTTCCAAAAATCAATCCTAATGGAGCTGTCTCCTAAATATGCACCATTTTTAAAGGGCTATGGTAGCTTTAAAAGCGTTTTTTCGACCTACATGTATGGAAACTTTTTTTCTTAGTTTTTGATGTAGAATAACATTGCATCATTAAAATTATGGTTTTCGACATTTTAGTATTTAATTTTTCGTCCTCGAACCGTGAAATTTCACCTTCAAATGAATTTTTCTCGAAAACGGTTAATCCTACAGTATTACAACAAGAGTACCTTTTTTATGTATTTTGATCTGAGGAATCATATTTCAAAAATAAAATTGCAAAAAAGTTACACAGAAAAAAGTTTGGGACAAAAAACTAATAAGGCCCCCCCGTTTCGCACACCCCTGGTTTAAATAAATACGTGAAAATGACATACAAAGATGGACCTTATTAGGATTAATTCACGTGCAAAACCTCGTTAATATATCTCAAAGGGTTCCTGAGTTATTAAATAAAAACCGATTTTTTTGGCCAACTTCAAAGGGGTGTAGCTCCCTTATGACGCATTTTTAGACATATGTTTATAGGAACTTTTTGTTATATTTTATCATGTAGAATCACCTGTCTAAATTTCCTACGCTATTTCAAATACACCCTGTATTCATTCTTTAATAAAATTCGGTTTTTCTGTTTTCATAAAACCAGACAAACCGTTTATATTAAAAAATTCAAAGGCATAAAATTAAATTCCATGATACGACGCTTTACCTATGTGCATAGTTCATATAGCGTGTTATTTTAAGGCTCAACCCAGGATATCTCGAAAACAAAGAAAAATATTAAAATTCTTAAAAAATATTTTTATTCGATTGATTCTAAAAGCGACACTTTTCGTTAATGTTTTACGGGCGAAAAGTTGAACTTTGTGGCCTAAAACTTGTTATTTTTAAGATTTTTAAAATGTAATATTTATAAATAAATATGACCTTTTGGTCTTAAACCAACTGTCCTTTTTGACCATATACAGCCATTATAATCATTTCACACAAAATCAAAATTTCTTCTTTAACATAACCTTAAAATATATGTTAACTGATTAATCTGTATTAATCCACTAAAATAAATTAAAAACACAAAATTTAAATTGTAAAATCAATTTCAATATTTATAGAAGATCGTCTTAAAAAAGAAAGCTGGGCCGATGTTTTGTCGTCAGACAGTGTCGAAGCGTCCTACACCCTTTTTATAAATAAAGTTAAGAGTTATATAGAACATTCTACAAAAACAATAAAAATAAGCAGCAAGCTTCGTAAACTCAAACCATGGATAACAAATGGAATTCTTGTATCAATACAAAAAAGAGATAATTTAAAAAAAAAAGTTATTCGTAATCCCTCCAACGAAAATAAGTTTTCTTATACCCAATTTAGAAATCTATTAAGATCATTAATAAGAACAACAAAAGATAATTATTTTAAAAATAAAATAGATCAAGCAAAAAATAATACGAAAAAAATTTGGAACACAATTAACGAGGCATGCAATAAAAAAACAAAAAAAAGTTGCAATTTTAGTAATTTAATTGATGAAAAAGGTAAAAACATAAATGACAAAAAAGAAAAAGCAAATTTTATAAATAAATTTTTTGTCAATATTGGTAGAAAAATGGCTGAAAAAATACACAGGGATGGAACTTCGACACCGGCTGACGACAAAGTAAACGCTACTTTCCTATTAGACCCTGTAAATCAAAACGAAATTATTTTATTCATTTCTAAATTAAAAAATCAATCCGCTCCAGGTCCGGATGGGATCCCTGCTTCCCTAATTAAAACCTTTCATTTGTATTTTGTGCAACCTTTGGAACATATAATTAATTTATCATTTTTGACGGGCAAAATACCTTCTCAGTGGAAGGAATCAGTGATAACGCCCATATACAAATCAGGTGAGAAAACAAACCCCACAAATTATAGGCCCATTTCAGTGATAAATAATTTTGGAAAAATATTTGAATATTCTTTAAAAAAGAGACTAAATGGATATTTAAAAGAAAATAATATCCTAAACGCTAATCAATTCGGTTTTAGAGAAAACATTAGCACTGAAGACGCTGTTATTAAATTTACTAATTCTGTAGTGACAAGTATACAAAACAATAAAAAATGCCTCGCAATCTTCTTAGATTTAGCAAAGGCGTTCGATACGGTTGATCACAAAATTTTACTAAAAAAACTTAACCTTATTGGTATAAAAGGAACGGCATACGTACTGCTCCGGGACTACCTTACCAATAGAATACAGCGTGTCAAAGTAAATGATGTTTTAAGCAACCCAGAACAAGTTAGTACAGGCATTCCACAAGGAACCGTTTTAGGACCATTGTTGTTTCTAATTTACATAAATAATTTGCTTAGTACTATTAAAAACTGCAAAATTCTATCATATGCTGATGACACAGCCGTTATTCTTGCGGGTGAGTCTTGGAGCAGTGTATATGAACAAGCTTCTAAAGTTTTAAAGGAAATTATCGATTGGCTAAGCATCAACTCTCTGAGCCTGAATACTTCAAAAACTAAATTTATAACATTTTCCATTACAGGTGTTGATCAACCAGTAACAGATAAAATATACTTGCCTGATCGCAGTACTTACATTGAAAGAAGCTCTTTTATAAAATACCTTGGTGTTATAATTGATCAACACTTGAAATGGAAAGAACACACAGAGGCTTTAGTTAAAAGGCTCAGAAAGTTGATATATGTCTTCCTGGAATTAAGATGCTTCTTAAGCGAAAAAAATTGTATCACCGTATATTACGCCTTTGCTCAGTCAATTCTACAATATTGTATTACTGTATGGGGTGGTTTGTACCACAATACTCTGGAAGCTCTTCAGGTTGCACAGAATACAATACTCAAAATACTTTTACAAAAAGATCGCAGGCACTCCACTGAACGTTTATATCAAGAAACAGGACTATTTGATATAAGGGAACTTTATGCCTATAAAGCTATAACTTGGACTTGTAATAATATAAGTAACAGGCAAACAGGAAACATTACAACACGTTCAGCAAGTAATGAACACATAAACGTACCGCTGTATAAAAAGTCATTTTTACAGAGATTTATTTTTTATTTGGGACCAAAACTCTACAATCCACTTCCTGTTCGTATTAAGAATAATACTAATCAAATTAGGTTAAAGCGGGAATTAAGAATATATGTAAAAGAAAACAGTAATAATATTAAAAGATTGTTTTAATAATGTTCGGTTTATTAACTTTGTACATATTTTAATCTTATCTTATCTTATCTCTCTCTCTCTCTCTCTCTCTCTCTCTCTCTCTCTCTCTCTCTCTCTTTCTTTATATCTCTCTCTATCTCTCTCTCTCTCTCTCTCTCTCTCTCTGTTACTATTTCTCTCTCTTTATTATAATATACTTTATCTGATTTTTTTTTTTTTATATATATGTTCATGATTTTGATTATTATAAAAATAAAGTTAATATGTTTATTTCACAATACAGGCTAAGCCTAGTGTGAAAATTAATTTATAATATATTTAAGATATGTAATATTTTATTAAAGAAATAAATAAATAAATAAATAAATAAATAAATACACACATAAAAATAAAATATTATCCAAATAAATATTGTTTAAGCCAAACACAAAAAGCCCAAACACAAATAGTACTCATAGAACGGTTTCAGAAGTATTATTATTTTCATAACAGACATATTTTAACAGAATTTAATCACCAAGCTATAGCTGTTTTAATTTGAAAATGAAACCGCACGCAAAAGAACGATTCGATTATTTTCTTTAGCGATTTGATTGGATAGCAATTTGTCATGGATAACTAGATAAGTAATAAGACAGTAAAAACAAATATTTTTTTCAATTTAAAATTAAGTGTATTTTAATAATTTATTATAATTAGTAACAATCGAATAAAAAATATAGTATAATACACGGGCAAAAAATTAAATTTCGATTTCGTAGGTTTATTACCCTCGGGCCGGCCCCATCGGCCGGCACAAACGCGTATTATTTACATATACTAAAACCTATAGATTTTGATTTACTATTATAATAAAATACCTTATTAATTTAATTCAACACATCGGTCAATTAAGTTTATCACATTGTTTGGAATCCTTCACACGGGAAGAATCGTTGGACGGTGATGAAAAACCTACATGTTCAAAATGCAAAAAGCGCAGAAAATGCACAAAATTCTTTAGAATTCAAAAATTCCCAAAAATATTAGTAATTCACCTTAAACGCTTCTCCCCGATGACACAGTTTCAAAGTAAGCTCAAAGTCACCGTAGACTTCCCCCTAGAAGAATTAGATATGAGCAATTATGCAGCAGAGTCCGTTGCACCCTCCAAATACAACTTATACGCCATTTCAAATCACAGTGGTACCACGTATAGCGGACACTACACCGCCTATTGTAAACATCCCTATAATCATACGTGGCACGAATACAACGACTCTAGGGTATCTTCAATTTCACCAACATCCATCGTATCAGGGAATGCTTACATATTATTGTACGAACAAGAAAGTCAAAAATCATATACTTGAATAGTTTATTTATTTCTTTTTTTTTTTACTTATTTGTTACTATTATTTAACTTGATTGTTAATTATTTTTTTTTAATTAATATGTATATTTATATTAATTTTATTGTAAAAAATAGTACTAATAAAACTTTCTTCACTATTTAATTCAATAAAAAATATCTATCAAGCATTTACTTTTATACTTAAAAACTTCATAAAAGTCTATCATGTATCAGATGTAGGTAAAATTTCATTTAAAATACAAAAGAAATAGGAAAAGAATAGTCTTTTAAATTATTTCGTTTTATGTTTAATAAATCAACGGAAAGAAATAACGCTTATAGAATTTTATTTCATTTTATTATGTTTTATATTTCCATTCAATATAACTTATACAGTTAAAAAACTAGATACATCAAAGAAAATCAAATCGATTATATATGTATATACATTAGGGTGGGTCGATTTTGAACTTTTTTTTTAATTTCGAATTGCCTGTAGTGGGAAAAGTTGTGTATTGATCTGTAGTTAAAATAGGTTTTTTTTAATTTTTTAAATTTTAAATGTTTAGACCCCCCGCCGGGCCCCTAAAAAAATAAAAAATAAATAATTATCAAAATATATCGCCTGTATTGGGAAATGATTTGTAAAGATTTCTTATGCATGCAAAAAAAAATATGTTTAATTTATTAATATATTTAGACTCCCCGCCGCCCGGGTGCACCCCTCCAAACTTTGCCAAATTTTCTTTTTGCTAGTATTACAGCAGCACTTCGCTTATTTTGCACAAAATATTAACAATAATTGACACAAAATAACCCAGAACTCACCACAAGGAGGTGTCTGCCATTGAGTTCCACCCCTGCCCACCCATCCGCCCCACCATGTGAGCATTTATTTGTTTGACCCTACTACATACTCTGACTTGGTTTCAAACTTTGGCATAATTTCTCTAGATGCTAGAGTTGTTCTTATCCAGCCATCCCTATTCTTATTACCACAGACGGCTAATGACGCTTCTGTCACTAACTTGACACCTCTCTCAGCCGCCTGTGTGTGGCAAGGTAGTTCCCGCAGGACTCCCTCTGGCAAGTTACCAGTTTTAATACAATCTTGAATATCCTTTTTTGAAAGGTGCTTAGTCAGCTCTGTTACTTTGCTTTCTGTCCAGTCTATTAGTTCTGTGTAACATTTGGCATGAAAATTAAATGCAGGAACATCAAATTTTCTAATAATATTGTTTGGTTTTTTATTATTATCGATTTTTGATCGTAATTTCAATATTCTTCTTAAGCCCAACTCTCTAACGTGCTGACTAGGATCAAAGATCATGGAGATTAAAATATTTTCGGGATGACCGTAAAAGCCATTCCTCTGGATTACTGGATCAATAACCACTTTTAAATCGTCACTCAAATATCTAGAATAATAAATCAGTGTCCAGAGGTGCTGAGCCCCGGACGCGCACGATGATGAAGATTTTACAAGAAACCAAACCCTTGCATACACTTTCAGAATGTATTCTGTAAGAATCTTGAGATTGGCAGATGGCTCCTTAGTTCCAATATAGGTTCGTAACACACGATTTGCTGTAGTTAGCCATTTCGCGTGCGACATCTTGCCCGGAGATTTAGTTTACAAGTTTGTTGGACAGTTTCCGGTAGATATGGCATGGCATATTTCGTACAAATACTTTTGATCAGAACTAAGGTTTTCTAGATCCTTTTTAGCTATTATAGGTAACTCGGTTTCAATTTTCGTGAAACAGACAACCGGTAATTGTTCACATGTTTCAAGAAGCTTACCAATAGGCCCTGAAAATGACATAGGACCTGTAGTGTTTCCATCTAGGTATCGGAGTAAATGGCGCAGTGGCAGCTCGTTTGCGTGCAACTGGCATATCAGCCATTGTAAGGGTCGTTTCAACTGTAGTTCCATCAAACGTATAACACCACCGTGTGGTCCCGTATTTATCACCGTCCCATCACACCCAATAGCAAGTAGATCAGTAGTAGGTATGCTAGTTTCTTCAAGATAATTTAAAATGCTTGCTGCAATTTTCTTAGCAGTTCCGTTTTCAGGTGCCACATGTCCAATATAATCGCTTTCTGGCTCTTGTATTAAAACAATATGCTCTTCTAGTACTATTATTCTATGCGATGAACCTCCTTCATTTACAATCTGAAGAGTACGATCTTTTAAACGATTAATACTTAGATTCATAATTTTGATTTAATTTTTTTTAGGGGCCCGGCGGGAGGGTTAAATATTAAAATAAAAAAAAATAAAAAAAACCCGTTTCATTTAAGAACATTACACAACTTTTCCCACTACAGGTCATGTAAAATTTAAAAATCGACCCACCCTAATATACATATCCGCCAGTGTCTATAATATTATGTTTATATTTACTTTCAATTTCAGAGCATACATATTCAAAATCAAAGGATGGTTTTAAAACGTTCCATAAGAAAATACCTTGTTTTCCAATTTTTTGTTTGTCTAATAGTTATTTATAATACAAGGGCGAAAAGTTAAGTTTTTCGATTGAGTAGGTTTTTAGAAGCCGAGGGCCGGCCTTCGGGGCCGGCCCGAGGGTAATAAACCTACGAAATCGAAATTTAACTTTTTGCCCGTATATTATACAATATTTTTTATTCGATTGTTACTAATTATAATAAATTATTAAAATATACTTAATTTTAAATTACAAAATATATTTCTTTTTATTACTTATCTAGTTATCCATGACAAATTCCTATCCAATCAAATCACTAAAAAAACAATTAAATCGTTTCTTTTGCGTGCGGTTTTATTTTCGAATTAAAAAAGCTATAGCTTGGTGATTAATTTCTGTTAAAATGTGTCTTTTATGAAAATAATAATACTTCTGAAATCGTTCTCTGAATATTATAAATATTGAAATTGATTTTACAATGAAATTTTGTGTTTTTAATTTATTTTAGTGGATGAATACAGATTAATCAGTTAACATATATTTTGAGGTTATGTTATAGAAGAAATTTTTATTTTGTGTGAAATGATTACAATAAATGCATATGGTCAAAAAAAAAACATTTAGTTCAAGACCAGTAAAGGTAAAGCATCTTATTTTAAAAAGCTTAAAAATAACAAGTTTTAGTTAGCGGGCGAAAAAAACTTTTTGGCCCTAGGGCCACAAAGCTCAACTTTTCGCCCGTAAAACATGAACAAAAAGTAGAATTAATTAGTTAGAATCAATCGAATAAAAACTTAATTTTGTTTGTATAAACTACAGTACTACACAGCTAGTACTAGCTGTGATTTTTAAATTGCCATTTTTTGGTCATATATATTTTTTTTGAAAAAACATGAAAAACCGGTGGTTTTTTCATGTTTTTTCAAATTATTCAGTATTGAAGTCGCTATAGCCCGAACTAAAAGAAAAACTTTTGGCCAAAAAATAACAAAATGACGGACGTTTTTGTTTGAAAATGTTTGAAAATTTTGTTATTTTCTGACTAAAACATCTTCTAGTTTGGGCTATAGCGCGCTAGCGGCTTCAATACTGAATAATATCCCGTTTTGTTTATTTTTTTCAGTCGATCCAAACGGCCAAGAAGTGGCACTCTTCGTATTCTTTGAATATAAATAAATATACCTACAAAATTTCACAATGATATCTTTTTTCTTTCTATATAAAAAAAGGTTAAAAACAGATTACAGATATTTTTAAAATTTGAAGGTAGAAAGATCCCTTAATTTTTTTGAGCTGAAAGGCACAGAATTTTGATTTGTTAATTTTTATGACATGAGGGAAGGTAAAAAAATTATTTTTTTTTTGTTTTAAATACCCTCTTGGAAAATATAAATGTTTCCAATTAAAACTAGATGAAACGTTGCAAGCACCCTGTCAAAACATCGGCACTATTGGGAAAACTAATAACATGCTATTAGAACAGGGTAGCATAACATAATTACAATTTTACTACTACTCCTCAGTGCACAAACTAACTTGTATAATATTTATATTAAACTTTAGCTTTTCTTAATATATAATTAAAATTAATAATAAAAATATGTTTTAACTTGGATGCTAGTTGAACTTATTAATTACAATTTTTGATTGATTTTAAAAATGAATGGAAGCTTAAAATTTGTACACTAGAGCCATCTAGTTTGCAAATTTCAAACTAGGTGTTTTGTTTGATTTTAAATTCTGTATCTTTAAAACATTATATTTCAGCAAAAAACTGTATATAACATTTTTTGTAGGGCTTAAAAAGAGCTTTTATTTAAAATGTAATTTTTTGAAATCGGGTTATAAATATGTGAGATGCTAAAAAAACCTTTTACTGCTTTAAACGCCAATATCTCGAAAACAATACGTTTTAGGAAAACGTTGTTTATAACATTTTTTGACCAAATTAAAATTATCTTTTATATAAGTGCTAAATTAACCAAATACAATAACAATTGCCCTAATTATAAACAAAAAACGCTAAAAATATGAGTTTTACCCTATTTTAATCCCCTTACCCTCAATCGTTTACCCCCAAAATCTAATCAGCTCTTCGGAATACGATAAGAAACAATATGCAAAAAACCGCAAGTCGATATCTCATGTAGAAATGGAGTTAGAGAGTTTACACCCAGACAGACAGACGGACGCAAATAATTTTTTTACTGATTTCGACTCAGAATGGTCTAAACGTCGAGATATGTGAAAAAAACGTGGTCAAAGATTTTGACTTTTCGGCGAAGATTTCAATATATCGGCACTCTTAGTAGCACTAAGTGCCGATGTAAAGATTATTTAATATTTACTTTCTTACATACATATATATGATTAATTCTAAGCTATGTAATCTTTTAAAATTATATAGTATTAAGCCCTTTAGGCTATTCCGTATTATAATTATAGCTTAATTATATAGAAAATGATTTTCTATTAGGCATTAAATAGAAGTAGGTAATTCTGGGAGATCTACCCAGGTCCATTCTGCCAGTCTAAGCAAGAAGGTCGTATCTAACAATTTAATTTTACGGTTGGAAAATTATTATTATTAAAATCGACCCGAAAATCATTTTTTTTGCATTATCGGCTTATAAATGTCACGAAACGTCGAGAAAATGTGAAAAAAGTGGGTGTTAAAAAATGTCTGTCTGTCGGTCTGTATATAAACCTTATAACTTTTAAACGGAATGTTCGATTTGAAAAATTAATTTGCTGCTAATAACCCCCGCCCCTCCCTCCCCAAACCTAAAAAATGTCTAAGACAGACAGATTTAGTTTTAGGTATTTTTGTAGTAAAAAAATACTACTGCCAACAAAATAATACTTTCCCCTGTAGGTCTAGGTTTATTAATAATAAATAATAAAAACAATTTAAAACCAAAAAATTGACAAAAATTTTTTTTGACAAAAAAATTTAGATTTTTTTTTCGAAAAAACATTATTTTTTTGAAAAACAAAAAGAAAAAATAAAAAATGTATAAAAAATATTTTTATCACATTTTACCCACCTCGATATTCACCATCTGCAAATTTTGATATAAGCGGCAGCCATATTAGATCCGCCATTTTGTAAAAATTAAAATAAGTATTACATTCGTAATCAGCGACCTCAAAAACCCCTGTACAATGGTTTGTTTTTAGTAAAAAATCTGCAAATTTTGATATAGGCGGCAGCCATATTGGATCCGCCATTTTGTAAAAATTAATTTGATGTTAAATTTGTATTCAGCAGCCCTAAAAACCCCTAAACACAAATTTTCGTATAAATTGGAGCTTATTAAGGGTTTTGGCCATGAATTTAGAAATGTGAGCTGGCGCGAAAAACTTACGCCATTTTTAATTTTTTCCTTAAATGTATAACATGTATCACCTTCGCGTCACCCACGCTGAATGGCCCCCAATATCATTTTGGTAATTTGATCTACACAAATAGTGAATTATGGTTCTCTTATCACGCTGTTTGCATATAATTCGGAGATTAAGTTGACTGCAACCCTTACAAGAAGTTAAAGATATAGCAAATTAGCATTTTAATAAGTTGGGGTTAATAGACGAATTTAATACCGACGGTGTCACACCCAGGGGCGGTCATATCGAAGGGGGCCATGGTCATTTATTTAATTATTGTAATTAAAGAACCTGGCACACATATAGGGGAGTTCCTGGGCCTCAGTCAAACTGCCTCAAATTTTGATATTTTGTAATTTCGGGGGTAAACATTAAATTAGGAAAATTTCAGCCAAATTAAATGACCAGTTTCTGAGAAAAATGCTTTTAAAAATCTAATTTTATGATAGATTTTTTGACGTATATTAAGGTTATTTTTTGCTTACGTAAATATTAACTTAATTAGCCGTTTTGAGTTTATTATACTCTATTAATTAAAGAACAGGCAAGATAAATATTACATAAAAGACTTTATTATCATTTACTTACATGTGGTTCTATAAAATTTTTAAAACTTTGTGCTACTTCCACATGCTGGCATTTTCCACGTGTTTGCTAATTATCTGCATATTTTCTGATAGATTTTTGCTTGATTATGTTAAAACATGGTTTGGTACATCGACAAATATTTTATAATTATATATTTTAGATTTTCTTGATATATTTTTCAAAACAATATCTGATGGTTGACAAATCTCTCATGATATTTTCATATGCAAAACATATTATTGAGATTGCCTAGCAACAACTTAATTCATTAGTGAACCCTTTATAGAAATATTTATTAAAAGTTGTTGCTAGGCAATCTCAATAATATATTTTACCTATGAAAATATGACAGATTTGTCAAGCCTCAGACGTATTTTTGGCAAAATATATCAAGAAAATCTAAAATATATAATTATAAAATATTTGTCGATGTACCAAACCATGTTTCAACATAATCAAGCAAAAATCTAACGGAAAATATGCAGATAATTAGCAAACACGTGGAAAATGTCAGCATGTGGAAGTTTCACAGTTTTAAAATTTTTATAGAACCACATGTAAGTAAATGATAAAAAAGCCTTTTATGTAAAATTTATCTTGCCTGTTCTTTAATTAATAGAGTATAATAAACCTGAAACGGCTATTTAAGTTAATATTTACGTAAGTAAGATATAACCTTAATATACGTCAAAAAATCTGTCATAAATTAGATTTTTAAAAGCGTTTTTCTCCGAAACTGGTCATTTAATTTGGCTGCAATTTTCCTAATTTAATGTTTACCCCCGAAATTACAAAATATCAAAATTTGAGGCAGTTTGACTGAGGCCCAGGAACCCCCCTATATGTGTGCCAGGTTCTTTATTTTTAATTTATTATAAATTTACATGTATCGGGGCTTCTTTAGCCCAATGACTTTAGATTAAATTCGATATAAGACGCAGTTAATTGTCCCATAAATTGCCCATAAATTTGATGGGAACTGTCCGCCATCTTGGATTAAAGGGGTGAGTGCGGTTATCTCGATAAATATGCATCTTACGATAAAAATTCATATTACCAATATTGTTAAGAAGGAAATTTCCAACAATTCTTGTTTGGGACATTTTTTATTATATTAATAACAATCGGGTGAAATTGTTTTATCGATTTTTCAGCCAAATTATTCGTCATAGAATATAAGTGGTTATGAGCAAACTTGCATTTCCATTCGTGCATGTTGAATTATACATAATTTTTTTACTTTACATAAAAAAACATTTTGCTTAAGGAAATTGTTTTCGTGCATTTTTCGTCAAAATTCCTCGACCTGCGGTCTTGAAATTTTGTAACACGAAAAATGCACTCAAACAATTGCCAAGCAAAATACTTTTTTAATTCAGTAAAAAAATATCGATAATTCAACATGCACTTATGATATTACTACTAAAAATTTGATTGTGTTTATGGCAATATGTTTGTGTATTTTTTTAGGAATTTTGAAAAGTTTTACGAAAGAAACAAAAAAATTTGATATTGTTAAAATTACATTACTGTACGTTTTTTCTAGTGTAGAACATAAACTATTATCTGAATGAATTCAATGCACTGGAAAATTATTCAACTGAAAAACTTTTGAAAGGAAACCCCTACTATGAATATGTTTGAAAAAAAACTAGCTTTTCTAGATACGGCACTAAATCTTTTTCTAGGAATTCGGTTTAAATTTTCTAACGATATTTTAATGGCATAAATCCATAAACTTAAAAATGCGTTTTCTTGCTCACTAATGCGAGAAATTGAGTTTGTATAAGCGAAGAGTCAAGTTTCAAAAGGGGTTAAATGCCATTGACTTAGTTTACACGTGTCTGGATCATACGGCCGAAAGTTGTACGGCCATAGAAATGCTTTTACCCCCTCTACTGTACTCTCCAGAGGTTCTCAATATTTGATTAAAACAATGAATTTCTTATGCATATTGTTACACCAGGCGAGCATTTATTATTTAATTAGCTAAAGCTAAATTATTTAGCCTAAATATAATCCTATTTGATTCTTAAAATATATCGTCTTCTAAATTCTGAAATATCGTATCTGAAAAATGCCTCGCATTAAAAAAAAAACACCAAGTCAGCAAACTACCAAACCAAACCATTATTAACGTAAACCAACCCCTCCCATTAAAAAAAAAATACAACAAACCAGCAAACTACCAAACTAAACCATTGTTAACGTAAACCAACGCCTCCCATTAAAAAAAAAAACACCAAACCAGCAAACTACCAAACCAAAACATTATTAACGTAAACCAACGCCTCCCATTAAGAAAAAAACACCAAACCAGCAAACTACCAAACCAAACCATTGTTAACGTAAGCCAACGCACCCATTAAAAAAAAAACACCAACCAGAAATTCTTGAGTATTTTAAAAAAATTTTCTTATAAAAATTTTAACAATTATTTTATTATATTTATTAATTTTCAGAGAATAGTAATAAGCAACCAGTTATATATCTCAATGTATAAATACTTGCCTACGCTTTGAGAGCCACTGAAATCAGTGCTGCCACTACTACAAACCACGCTTTCCTCGGTTTACACCATGGGGACTATATTTTAAGTTTAGGTACGTTTTATCTAACTATCTCTGTTTACAAAAAGCGATAAACAGAGATGGTAGATAAAAAGTACCTGAACTTAAAACAAGCCTTGATAATATGTAATGCTACGCATTCGATTATACAATATTCACAGTAAATGATATATTGCATTTTTCAAAAAAAAAAATAAATAAATAAAAAATTCATCAATTATTTTTTTATTTTCTTTTGCAAAAAAAGAAAACTAAAAAACTAAAAAATTAAAAATGATAGTAAACCGATTTGATGCAAAACCAGAAAAAAGAACTTTATGAAAGTTGTACTCTTTAAGTTTAGAATGAACGATTTTTATGCCTTTTTGTACGTGTTGGAAATTTTCAAATATATTTACATATTATTTTCAAAATCTCACCACTTGAACTTCTAAACTAATTATGCGTTTCACTTGTTCAATTAAAGAGCACGGTGGGCATTTAGATCTAACGGAATAATAAATTTCACAATGGGATACTTTCCCGGGCGAGTCCATTATTGAAAACTTCCTTCTAGGTAAAATTCAATGCTAAAAGTTCACCTTCCAGCAAACAGATGTCACAACTATTAAAAACGAATACAAAACAAAAGTTCTAGCCTTTATGAAGAGATGGCGTTTTTAATAAACAGTTTGCCTGGAATCTGAGTGCAAATATTTTAGTACTGATTACATATTATTACCTAATATGTTTAACTGTATAATATAAAATTAAATTAGGGTTAAAATGAATAAGTTTTGGACTAATGTAAATAGTTTTTATTGCTTATATTGGCTACTCTGATTACTTTGTCTTTCTTACGTTGACTAAACTGTTAAAAACTGTTAGAAAGAAATAGCTCTGTAGAAGAGTTACGGCGTGGCCTTTGAAAGAGACGGGTGTAGCCTTCTTGGCACATTCCAGTGCAGCGAATCGTCATCTTTTATGATGTGCCTTGTGTATTTTTTATTTTCCATCTTCTATGATGTGCCTAGAGTATTTTTATATTAATGTATTATGTACAAGTTAAAGTGAACCATACAGAGTGTCATAATGTGGCGTTTTCCGATGGAAAACGTAATTAAATATATAATTTCGGTGCAATAGAACTGAATTTTATACTAAATGTGACAATAATAACGAGCTGTAAAATAAAGGAAATATTTTAAAAAGTTTCTTTTCTAAAGTCCAATACTTTAATTATAATAAAAAGAAATATTTTATTTTAATCCTACTATTTAAATGGAGAAAGTCAAACAAAAGTATAATCTTTATTAATTTAAATTTTTTAATCGGCTATTTACTATAGCCTACACTTTATTTGTAAGTTTTAACCATATTTCAGGAACTAACCTAATTTTTATGAACAGAGCCGTAGCGAAAGCAATTTACTGGGTAGAGGGGATGATGCACAATTTTTCCAACTTTCCAATTAAAGAATTACCAGCTTGTTTTTAATAAACAACTAGATGAAACGTTGCAAGCACCCTGTCAAAACATCGGCACTATTGTACACTAGAGCCATCTAGTTTGCAAATTTCAAACTAGGTGTTTTGTTTGATTTTAAATTCTGTATCTTTAAAACATTATATTCTAGCAAAAAACTGTATATAACATTTTTTATAGGGCTTAAAAAGAGCTTTTATTTAAAATATAATTTTTTGAAATCGGGTTATAAATATGTGAGATATGCTAAAAAAAACTTTTACTGCTTTAAACGTCAATATCTCGAAAACAATGCGTTTAAGGAAAACGTTGTTTATAACATTTTTTGACCAATTTAAAATTATGTTTTATATAAGTGATAAATTAACCAAATACAATAATAATTGCCTTAATTATAAACAAAAAACGCTAAAAATAGGAGTTTGACCCTATTTTTACCCCCTTACCCCCTTTCCTTTACCCCCAAAATCTAATCGGAATACGATAAGAAACAATATGCAAGTCGATATCTCATGTAGAAATGGAGTTACAGAGTTTACACCCAGACAGACAGACAGACGGACGCAAAAATTTTTTTTACTGATTTCGACTCAGAATGGTCTAATAGGTCGAGAAATGTTAAAAAACGTGGTCAAAGATTTGACTTTTCTTAATAGCACTAAGTGCCGATGTAATAAACGTTGAGAATTTTTTAACTGGATAATTTCCATTGTTTTTGAATACAAATGCATTTCATGAAAAAATAAGAAACTTTGCAAAAGTCCGTCTGTCCGTCCGTCTGAAGTCACGATAACTCAAGAACGAATTATCCGAATTTTCAGAAAAAATCAAGTTCCCTATTGTTTTTGAAAATAATCGCCCTAAAAACAAAAAAGGTATTAAGGTTAAAATTTTAAATAAGATTAAAAAGCTGTCATTAAGTAAAACAATTTTATTTTTTTTTTCGTTTTTTGTAAAAAAAAATAATTTTTTTGAGTTTTTTCAATTTTTTTTTGTTTTTCGAAAAAAGATTTTTTTTTTGAAAATATTTTTTAATTATATTTAGATTTTTTTTTAAGAATATTTTTGGTATATTGTGGGGTGCTTAGCATTAGTGCCTATTCACAGGCTCGCATAACAACATAATACATAACAATGCGATGCTGTGATCGGCTTGATGTCCGCCATGTATTTTGTAAGCCAATCACGGCATCGCATTCTTATATTTTATGTTATTATGCAAGCTTCTGGATAGGCCTTAGGGAACGTTCAAGTATTACGTAACGCTCCTGGGGGGGGGATGGGGGTCATTTTGGAGTGTTACGCCCATGTTAATGGTATAGGACAATAGCGTTACAGGGGTTGGGGTTCCAAAACGACCAAAATTTGCGTTACATAATACTTGAACGTTCCCTTAAGCCTTTACATATCTTCACGGCTTGTTATAATACTATCTTAACGCCATTATGTTTGTTGACAAAAGCATAAAATTTATTGTTTGCTTTTATAACTTTTCACTAGGATTAAAAATACCTTTGTTGAAAAGTCTCGAGTCCATCTCAATGTAGATTAGTAGGAATTATTTCTATTATGAAGCTTCCATATCTATCTTCACCAGGTATAAGAGAATTATCATCTACAAAACTTCGAACTAAATGAAAATTATTCATTTTGTAGCGATTCTATTCAAAAAATTTCAAATGAAATAACTTTTGCACGATTTATGTTAAGGGGGGTTCCGAGGTTTTTGTAGTAAGGGTGTGGTAAATATAATTTGCCGACTGGCGAAAAATAAGCGTGTCCCCGAAAAAACTGAGTTAACCACTCTTAAAAATTGCCGACTACAAAAACAGGTCAAAATTTGCCGCCTCGTCTTAAGTTGCCCCCTGAAATGAACTGCTTGTTTAAAAAAACATCACCACTTTGTGTTAACGAAACCATAAGTCATCTGCTGAAAACTGAAAATATGCCAACTCGCATAAGATTTTCCGACAAAAAAACAGAAAAAAATCCTCTTGAAAAAACTGACGACTAAAATGTTATACGATTTACCCAAACATGGGTGTTTTAAAACAGATACCGCCTGGTCTATATTTAATGAAATTAATTTTACAATTAAATCCTTATGTTACTCTTTAATTTAACCCCCATTTTTTACAGTGTACAGGAGGCTTTTCCATGGTCAGAAGCACGGTGCTTCTGTTCCGGTTTGCCCCGAATTCTCCTAAATTATTTTGCTTAATGTAGACAGATTAAATAAAAATTAGTGTGATATTTAATAAAATAATTTCATAATTTTCGTAATTATCTGATTATAATCAAATAATTTCATGTATTTAAATAAAAAAATACCAAAAATTTACTCACAAATAAGTTAAAAAGAATGGATGTATTACTGTTTTATTTTTTACATTTTTTAATTTTAAATGTAGGTAAGTAAAGGTTGATTTACCCAATCATTAACACTAAACTTATTTAAGGTAACATTACAGTCTAGAATTTTCAAAAAATCGATTTTTTTTATATTTTTCAACTCCTTAGACCTTCAAAAATAGCCCCAAAATATTTTTGAGAAATTCGAGAATTTTAAGGGTATATAACAACTTTTAGTGAGCGCGCGCGTCTTGGCTCCAAGCAGGTGTAAAAGGGCGCCGGATTTTACAGCGAAAAAACAACAGCGAAGACCATTACCGCGCAGTCCATTACCGAGATTGCCATTACCGCGACAAGCCATTACCGCGCATGTCCTTTACCTCGAAGACCATTACCGCGAACGGTCTTTACCGCGTATGACTTTTACAGCGAAAATCGTTATACATTATTTTTATTTTATGTAAGGGTATTTCCGTGGTATTGATGGCAGTTTGGTTTGGTTAGTTTTGGTTTTGGTTTGGATTTTTATTGATAAAGTGGAACGTTTACTAAATGTACCCATTTATCTGTGTTTGGGTTTTTTATGAGTGTGTTTTTTTTTTAAATTTATATCAACTGATTTGTATAAATCGCTGATTAATAATCAGTTTAGTACGAATCGTCATGTCGATCGAAATAATGAAAAGTGCTAGGGGTAAAGACCTCGCTGTATATAAACATTTCATACGCAGGAAAGTAAAGGCTGTTAAAAATTAAAAAAATTGTAAGTGCGTAAATTACGACGTGCTTTGCTGAAAGGGGCGTTTGCATAGTTAGGACGGAAATGTTTTAAAGGAAACTAGTAATGGCCACAACCCTGACACAGCAGCTATATCAGTTAGAACTGTTTGATTGTTTCCTGCAAAAGTCCAAAATGATCTAAATTTGCGTTACGTAATACTTAAACGTTCCCTAATCTCCGGATTGGCTGAACCGATTTTAATAAATCTTAGCGCGTTTTGTTTATTACCATGCCCTGCAGATTAATTTACCATAATTTCGCGAAAAAAAAAGAAAAAAATAGCAAGGAAAAAGCTATGAAAAAAAACGTCGTTTTTTCACACTTTTTTTTCAAACATCCACCATTTTTTTTTTGTTTTATCGATTTTTAATCAATGGTGGTAAACATCGCAACCTTCCTCTTCAAGAAACTGTTAGTAAAATTTATAATTTAGAATTTTTTGCTTTAGACTTACCAGTCCTGAGATTAACTGTCCGCAATGGGTCAAGGATTTTTGGAGCACTCAACTTTGACGTCCTCTATAAATAAGAAAAAAAAATCAAAATTGAAAAAAAAAATTACATTCTCAAACAATGATATAATGTTTTGAAAAATAGTATATTATTTTACTAAGAGTAAAAGTGAAGCTTTTTTTACTAGTCGGCAGAATTTACGGACGACGCGAAGCGGAGTCCGGAAACTACAGACGAGTAAACAAAATCACAAAAGTCCGAACATAATATTTTTACTTCAAGCATTCTATATATTTTTTTAAATATTAATTTTTAAATTTAATTTGTTCAGTAATAAGGTATGTTTTTTTATTAAAATAGGCTAATAAAACCCTTTCGAAATAAACTTAAACCTTCCAGAGCTCATTTTAATTTTTTTTCGTACACTTTTCTCGATTTCGATAGTAACTTGTCTAATGTAGCATTTGCAATTTGGAAAGATATGTAGGTGTATAAACCATATATTCTTCTTCAATCATTTTTAATCAATTTCACACAAGGTTTTTGCACAGAATCTCGAATCAACCACCTGTTTACGTAATAAATAAACAAGTATGAAGTATGGCTGTCATTAATGTCAAAGAGTGCTGCCGCCAGTGGTGGTTTTGCTAACTAACTTTTTTTTACGGCGTACAACAATAAACTCATTTTTTTACTGTAAAAAAATAGATCACTTCTAAGTTCTAAATAAAGGAGCTGAGAAAAAAATCCTGAAAATGTGCTTGTTTTTGGCCTTCTAGACCGTAATAGTACCTTAAGGATATAACCAATGAAATGAAATGTAACAAATAATTCTAGTATTTTATTGTTTAAATTTTTAGTTAGTTTGGTGTTAATGACAAGGTAAACGATCCAAAAATATTCACTCAGAGAAAAATCGGTACAAAATCAAAAAAAGTCATATAATTTAAAAAATAAATCAATTTTTAATTCGACAGTGTTGTTAAATCAACATGGCCCATAAGCCCGTGCGGGCATAAAGTGCATTTTATGGCCCGCGCGGGCTTAATGACACAAAAAACTGTTTTTGATTAACTTATTAATACAGCATTTCCCTAGCAACGATAGTGTTAAAATCAAATTGAATTTTCGGATTTTTTTTTATATTTATACTGTGGATGATAAACGAACTAGTATGACATAAAAGTTTGTATAAAAATAAAGGAGCTGAGAAAAAAATCCTGAAAATGTGCTTTTTTTTGGCCTTCTAGACCGTAATAGTACCTTAATGATATAACCAATGAAATGAAATGTAACAAATAATTCTAGTATTTTATTGTTTAAATTTTTAGTTAGTTTGGTGTTAATGACAAGGTAAACGATCCAAAAATATTCACTCAGAGAAAAATCGGTACAAAATCAAAAAAAGTCATATAATTTAAAAAATAAATAAATTTTTAATTCGACAGTGTTGTTAAAAATCAACATGGCCCATAAGCCCGTGCGGGCATAAAGTGCATTTTATGGCCCGCGCGGGCTTAATGACACAAAAAACAGTTTTTTTAACTTATTAATACACCATTTCCCTAGCAACGATAGTGTTAAAATCAAATTGAATTTTCGGATTTTTTTTTATATTTATACTGTGGATGATAAACGAACTAGTATGACATAAAAGTTTGTATGCCCGCGGCTAATAGCCAATAACTGCTTAAAAAAACCTTAGGAGTTTAGCTCTAAATTATTTACGTAACTATTAAAAATGTAAATGTATAAAAAACTTTAATATTTTAGCTCTAAATTATTTATGTAACTAACGAAAATCGACACTCCCATGCAACAAGGATGTAACTCTAGTTATACCCATAGGTTTTTGCAAAAGACACATACATGTATGGTGGTACTACTTAGATTTATCCACAGGCCGTTTTAATCAAAAGTTTACCTAAAAACCCTAAAGTGAGAAATTTTTAGCTTGAATATTACCAGAAACAAACAATAAATAAACAATAAATACTTATACAGTTAAATAGAGAATTTTATAAGCTTTCAAATGATGTATCACATTGATTTATTTTCCACTTCAATCATTTCCCCACCCTTAACTAACAAAAAAAATATTTTAGAAATTTAGCTCTCGTGGAGTTTTCATTCAGCGTAGGTGACGCGAAGGTGAAACATGTTAAACTTTTAAGGAAAAAATTAAAAATGGCGTAAGATTTTCGCGCCAGCTGCATCAAGTAATTTATGTAAAAATGTGTTTTTTAAGAAAATATTATTAAATCTACAATCGTTATAAGTTTTGCTATTTATTTTACAATGGAAAGTTAGTATATGTGATGTAATTTAGTGGTTGAATCTGGATTAGGGTTATACACATGTTTTTGAGGTTATGATATAAGAAATTTTATTTATTTGAAACAATTATCTGGTCAAAAAGGACGATAGTTCAAGATCATAAGTGACCAAAAGGTCATAATTAATGAAGAGAAGAAGAAGTAACATTTAAGAAGTCTTACAGAAGACCAGGTCAAAGAGAGAGAGAGAGCTGTCGTGGAAAATGATAATATATGAGTTACGGCTTTGTTGCATGGGGGTATCGAAATGTACCTAAATGTTTTACTCTTAAAATTAAAAAAAAAAAAAATTAAATGTGTTCAAACGTATTCTACAAGACATAATTTCGTCGGCTTACAAGTAAAGAGCACTAAGTCAATAAAATAATATAAAAAACAACTATTTAAAATTAAAACCCTTCTATTAATTAAACGTAATGTATAAATATAAAGTAGAAAACAAGATGTTTACAAAAATTTTCAAAAACTAGTTTTTTAAAAGAAGTGTTTGAATTTTTTGATTCTTTAAAGAACGTTTTCAAAATTAATAATAATAATTAATTAGTATTAATTATATGAAACTGCTTACTATGCCAGAACTAAGACAGTTTTCAAAGGCAGTCGGCTGTGCCGGGAAAGAAGCATCTCCTAAAGTCAATAATTATAATTAATCATTATTAATAATAAAACACGGTGCAACACCCCTCAGAAATGCACCGAGACTTTGAACTTAGTGTGAAGGCTTCAAATTTAGTTTTAAAATATTAACTATCTGATAATAAAAAAACCAATGCAAATGAAAATTAAATTATTACCTACACATCGAAAGTACACGTAAAAAGCATTGTCATTTTACAGGTAAAGTTCTGTTTCTCTGTTCTGTCTCTATTCCATCAACTTTAACATAGCAAAATTTGAATGCGTTTGTCAGTACAATAAATAACGCGATATTGTATCATATAAATGATTCAAGCAAGCATATTTTTATAAATTTATTTTTTTTAGAAAGTCGCTTAGTGCAGAAACATTTGAAATAATCTACAAGTAAAACGCACTAAGTGCACTAAGTGACTTAGTGCCTATTGACAGATAAAATTTTAATCAAAATCAAATTGGTGCGTAACTCCCTTGGCAGTCCACCTAGAAGTTAGTTCGGTTTACCTATACATAGATCATCAAAAATTAATAACAGTGCCATTAAAATCCAATTTTTGCAAAAAAGTGACTTAGTGCCTTTTACTTGTAAGCCGACGATTTATCAAAGTGATATACAAAATAAATGTTTCAAATGGATGGTTTCAGGTATCTTTTGCACAAAAAATTATTTTGGATAATGTTGAAGTATGTCCAAACAATAATGAGTTAGAAAGTCCAATGACAAATTTTAAGTTTGCAAAAATTAATCGAACACATAAGGCATTATCTATGGATATTGTCTTAAAACGAGACTTGGGTTCTAATGCAGGGGTAAGTAGGGACAATTTTTATAGTAAGGGTCCTTTCGAATAAAAAACATTAATATATACAGTGCGGTCCAAAAGTCACCCCCCCTCTTAACTTTTGAACGAGTTGAGATATCGATTTCAAATTTAGAACTCTTAAATAAGACAACTTAAACTATCTTTAAGTATATATTTGATACTTTTATCTCTTAAAATGTGAGCAGGGGGGCATGGGGGGAAATTTTTTTAAATGGAAAGGGGGTCGTGTAATACATCATTTTAAAGCTTTTAAAATTCTCTATATAACCATACATTTTTAAAAATTTTAAACATGTTTTTTAAGGTTTTGATTTTTCAGTTTTTTGTGCTAAAAAAATAAATTTTTAAGTTTTTTTTTTGTTAATTTTTATTTATGTCAGCTAAAATTAGTTTAAAAGTATAATTTACTTTTTTGAATTATGAAATTAGGCATTTTTAAAAAATTGTTTGGATTTTTTAGAGAAATTTTGACAAAAATACCCATTTTCAACTCTATTTTAAACCCAAAAAAAAATGTTTTAAAAAAATAAAAAATTTACAGTCAAATGGAGAATTTTATAAGCTTTAAAATGATGTATCACACGACCCCCCTTTCCATTTAAAAAAAATGTGCCCCCATGCCCCTCTGCCCACATTTTAAAAGCTGAAAGTATTAAATATATGCTAAAAGATAGTTTAAGTTGTCCTATTTAAAATTTCCAAATTTGAAGTCGATATCTCAACTGGTTCAAAAGTTAAAAGGGGGGGGGGGGTGACTTTTGGACCGCTCTGTATGTTATGTTGTAAGTTACATTTTTTGCTCTTGCAGACCAAATTTTTAGGCGAAAATTCTCAGTTATTATTATGTTATTCACAGCGCCTGCGCTAGAATAATATTATACGGTAGTTTCGAATTTTCAAAAAAATTAAAAAATTGTCCTAGACAAAAAATTCTTGGGTAGAAATTAGTTTCGTGAAAAAAAAGCAACTTTTTTTTTATGTATGTACGTCTGTCCGATGTCACGATTTTTGAGAGCACGATAACTCAAGAATGAATAATCCGATCGACTTTTTAATATTTAGGATAAATTTCAGGTTCTAAGAGGGCATTATCCCTATTATTTTTGAAAGTATTTCTCCACAAAACAAAAAAGTTATGGGGGTTAAACTTTTAAAAAAATCAAAAAAAGCTGAAAGAAAATTCCGATTGACGTAACGTTTTTAGGAAAAAATACTTTTATTATAAGGATCATATCTAACAATTTTTAATGTAATCCCCCCAACAACAAAAAAGTTATGGGGTAAAATGTAATATACCATTTACTGTGATAATACAGTGCGGTCCAAAAGTCACCCCCCCCCCTTTTAACTTTTGAACGATTTGAGATATCGACTTCAAATTTAGAACTCTTAAATAAGACAACTTAAACTATCTTTTAGCATATATTTGATATTTTCAGCTCTTAAAATGTGTGCAGGGGAGCATGGGGAGACATTTTTTTAAATGGAAAGGGGGTCGTGTGATACATACATACATACATGTTTGTTTAACCTCGTACTATTCTACTTAATTAAGCATCCCCTAAGTCCAGGACTTGTGTGGGCTAGTAGTAGAGGGAACCACCGGCTTATACTGACTTTCGAACCAGTTTCTAGGGAGTGTCCGTTTCACTTATCGCCTTCGCCAAATTTCAATTATTAATTAACTGAAAAAGGCAAATCGGCGCCAGTGAGAATCGAACTCACGATAGTAGACTTGTTATACGCGCTAGCCACTACGCTATGCCTCCCATCATTTTAAAGCTTATAAAATTCTCTATTTAAACAAACATTTTTAAATTTTTTAAAAATGCTTTTTAAGGTTTTGATTTTCCAATTTTTTGTGCTAAAACATTCGATTTTTTAAGTTTTTTTTTATAAATTTTTATTTATGTCAACTAAAATTAGTTTAATTAACATTTTTTATGATGAAATTAGGCATTTTTAAAAAACTATTTGTTTTTTTTAGAGGATTTTTGACATTAATACCCATTTTCAACCCCATTTTTTTTTTTTTAATTTAAAAATATGGAGTTAAATGGAGAATTTTATAAGCTTTAAAATGATGTATTACACGACCCCCCTTTCCATTTAAAAAAATGTGCCCCCACGCCCACCTGCCCACATTTTAAGAGCTGGAAGTATTAAATATATGCTAAAAGATAGTTTAAGTTGTCTTATTTAAAAGTTCCAAATTTGAAGTCGATATCTCAACTGGTTCAAAAGTTAAGAGGGGGGGGTGACTTTTGGACCGCTCTGTATATTAGAAAGTTATCCTGTCATTAAAATCAAATGGACAGAAAACAGTGAATAGAACCATTTCATCCTCTTTGGGAAACATCAGCACTGTGCATCCTGTATGTTATATTTAAATAAAACTTCAGATAGATATAAAAGTATGGTGCCATATATTGATGTGGTCACTGTTATCTGTTCACTTTTTCTCAAAAGGCAAATCGCCACAATTTAGGGTGTACATTAACATGCATTAAAAATGCCGCGACAGATAGATAACTTTCTAAAATATAAAAAAATTTTACATATTTAAAGTATGTCCCCTCCAATTTTTGTCAATAATCCCCTTAGAAAAAAGGTATTAACGCCCATGATATCATCAATAGTGTTGCCGCCTAAGGCCTATCGTCTCGCTATCGTCTCGTTATCGCTGAACAGAACGATAGCGAGAGGTGGAAAAATATCGTATCGTTGTAACGATAACGAGAGGCCTCTCGCCCGTAACGAGACCGAAGCGAGAGCGATCAGTATCGTACAGTCAGAGACAGTCGAATGTTGAAGCCACCTAAAATCAGATAAAAATATTTGACACAAACGTCATTATTTAATTTTTGAATTTAATGATTTTTAAAATGCAAATATATTCTTTAATATGCATTATGCAGCATACATTAGCCCATTATAAAAGGCTTTTATCTTTTAAAATCGTATAGCAGGCAGAAATTGTTTCAAAATTATCCTATTTTTATAGCAGATATAAAAATATAAACTCCTGGCAGTTGCACTAAGTACCTAATTAGGCTTATAGTAAGTATGGTAGTATCTGACTAATACGAGGGGTAATTTAAAAGAAGGCAAAAAGGCCAGCGCTGCTGTTAGAAGGACCTGAGTACTGAAAATCGATTTTAATAGTCTTTATATATTTTGCTTTCCAATTTTTACTTTCTCATAAAGAAAGTATTGTGATAGAAAAAAAGAAAACATTTTCTCCCTTTCCCCAAACCGATTTTGATCAAAAACGAACTTGTCGAAGATAATATAAAAAATATCTGCGTACCAAATTTCAAGTCGCTAGCTCAAAGCGTTCCTAACGAACAGACAGATAGACCGAAAGACAACCAGACAGACAGGCAGACCGTCAGACAGACAGACCGACAGACAGACGGATATATTTTTTTGCTTATTTTGATTTTGCTCGACGTTTCAGGAAAAAAATAAGACGATTTGGGTAAAAAATGTTTGCTTTTTTTTCTATCACAATACTTTCTTTGTAAGAAAGTAAAAATGGGAAAGCAAAATATATTAAGACTATTAAAATTGAGTTTTAGAACTCAAATCTTACTAACATCAGCTCTGGCCTTTTTGCCTTCTTTTAAATTACCCCTCGTATTAGTCAGATACTACCGTACTTACTATAAGCCTAATTAGGTACTTAGTGCAACTGCAAGGAGTTCTTATTTTTATATCTGCTATAAAAATAGGACAATGTTGAAGCAATTACTGCTTGCGATATGATTTAAAAAGATAAAAGCCTTTTATAATGGTCACATATATGCAGCAAAATATCCTTTTACGAAGATATATGCATTTTAGTAATTCTGACATATTCTTTTTAAATGTGACATTTGAGTCAAATTCATTTAACTAATATTAGATGGCTGAAATATTCAACTTTTACGGTGAAACGATAAGTATCGTTATCGCGAGAGGTAGGCGATAACGAGAGGCCTCTCGTTATCGTTTGCGCGAGACGATAATTTTTGAAATATCGCATCGTAGTTGCGATACGAGAGGTATTTATTGGCGATAACTATCGCTTTAGGCGGCAACACTAATCATCAACTGTATTTTATTTTAAACTAAATTAAATTGTTTGATATTTACAAATTTAAAAAATCTATATAAAACATTTTACTATTCCTTAAAACGACTTTTGTTTGATTAACGCAGTCGTCCCTCCGAAGTGACTGATCGATTTCGTGCTTTTTAGCACTCTTCAGAGCCACATATCGGTAGTAAAGACAACTACGAAAATCAAATCCTTTCCATATATCTCTATATGGAGTTTAAAAATCGTTGTAAGTAGGGACGACTGCGTTAATCAAACAAAAGTCGTTTTAAGGAATAGTAAAATGTTTTATATTTTATTTTAGTTAATAGTAACTCTAGAAAAATATATGAATAATAAATATAAAAAGCTACCTTTTATAAGATATCAACCAAATGCTTGTGAATTTAGCTCAAAATTTTTAAAAGAAATTACCACTTCGTTTAGAACGGCTGGAGGAGACAAGGACCCAGCAGGATGCCCTGCAAAAAAGGTTTTTATAACAAATATTTAAAAATAGACTATCTTTATAAGCACAAGGTTCCATTCCTACGTTTTCTAATACATAAGAAAAACTATAAAAAATATTTTAGCATATATTTCATATTTATAGCTTCTTAAATGGAATGGGGGTCGTGTGATGTATCATTTTAAAGAAAATAAAATTCTTTATTTGTCAATATTTTATTTTTTAAACATTTTTTTAAAGGTGTTGATTTTTTTTCTAAAAAATGCGTTTGAGATTTTTTTTTTGAAATTTGTATCTCTTTGTTTAAAATTAATTTAAAAGTATAATTACCGTTTTTGCATTATAAAGTTAACCAATTACCAAAAAAAAAATTCTTTTTTTAAAGAAATTTTGAACAAAAATCTCATTTTTAACCCTAATAATATAAATTTATGGTCAAATAGAGATTTTTTTTATTTTTCGTTAAAAAAAACTTGCCCTCTACCCACAGTTTAAAAGTTACAAATATATTCAGAAAGGTAGTCTAAGTTGTGTTATTTACGTGTTCTAAATTTAAATTCGATATCTTTACACGTTCAAAAGTTAAGATATGTGGTGGATCCTTTTGGACCGCACTTTATTGTTCGACACACGGATGTGTGACTATGGAAAATATGTGAGGAATGTGGGTGTTCTCACTTGCACGCACGCACGCCTTATGACGCTTATGACGTAAGAAGAAAGCGCGAGTAATACCTCTCCCTTTCATCGTAGCTATTCACCCGTGTGGAGAACTATATATATATTAATAAAATAATTTATGATTTTAGGGATCGTTGCATATCGTTAATTTTATGCCGGACTTTAGCAAACTTAAGCTCACAACTGGGCATTTTATAACTGGGAAATATAAAATTACATATGTAATAGCACTGCCAGATAAGACACCTTTATTTTGTGCCATTTTTATTGTAAACATAGTTGATGAGTTATGAAAATAGACACAAAACTTTAACTTTTTACTTTTATATTCTATAATTCTAATATTAAAAGAATTAAAATAAACTATTTTTACCTGTAAATACATTAAAAAAAACTTATTTCCCTTCTTCAAATGATTTTTACTTTACAGAAATAGTATATTACATAACTAGTGTGGAAAGTGACATAATTTTTAAGAAAAGCAAAGCACAAAAAAATAATAAATAGCATACAAATTTGTATACATATACATATATGTATGTCATACAGTAAATATGATTTTCATTTACCTTTTCTTGCTTTTATATTTACATAGCTGTTTAATGGGTTGCCTATAGGCTTGTCCTAAATGAAGGCAAACTTGACAGTTTGTGTTCTGTGGTTTGGTAGTTAAATTAGATTTCTGTGGTTATGCTGCCATATAAGACAGTAAAATTGTACTGTTTTACATTTCATAAGAAAAATAGTGTGTATTTTGATGTTTTTTTTTTATAAAATAAGGTAACTAATCAAAATTAGGTAATTATTTTATAAAATCTAGACAGTAATGATCAAAATAGTAACGTTATAACTATAGTTTCTATTTTTGATATGAAAAACAAGAAATATTTGGATTAAAATAAAAATAAAATATATGAAAAAAGGCTTTGTTGATAGGTGCAAAGTGGCTTGTAAAACAAGGTGAATAAAATTCGTAGAATCTACGAGGTAAATATCTAAATAAAATTAGGCAACCCTCCATACATTAATATCAAACTAGGGTGATGAAAATATCAAACTAGTGTGATATAAGGTGTTTTCTTGATTTAAGACAATATTTTTCTATGTGTTGTTTTTAGCACATCGTATTAATCACCTTAGGCAATAATTTAATTTGATTTGATATGCAAATTATTTTAAATCTGTCATTATAAGTAAGCACATTTAGCATCGCAGGCTAACATTTTTAGAATTTTCAAGGACATATTTTTTATTAATGAACAAGAAAATATAATTTTTGTTTAAATTAACCCGTTTATTAAGACCCTTTTCTGCGATTAAAAAACGTTTCGATCGATAAATAATTTGATATTTACATTTACAAGTAAACAAATTGTACAAAATTGAGTTTTTTCCAAAGTTGAACTAAAAGTAAATAACGGCGAACCGTGATAGTGTTATTATTGTATAGAGTAAATTCATGTTGTTTTTTCTCACGGTGGTTGGGAAACAACATTTACTTCGACTGTAACAAAATCCTTTTTTTTAAATCCAATTTTTTAGAATTCTGCAATAATTTTAAGACTAAATTTTAAAAAAAAATTGATCGATGCGTTACACTGAAAAAAATGAATGTAAAATAATGTAAAAATATATAAATTTGCATAGTATGCTAAGTAAATTTACATAATTCATGAATTTGTGTAAAAATGTGTAAAAGATTTAATTTTGTGTAAAAGAACCTAAAATAATGTAATATTACCATTATGGACTACGCAATTTTTAACGTACCGGTCTATGCAACATATTACCATTTACGGACTATGTAATTTATTTTTACCGTGTATGTAGAAAAACTATTTGTAATTGTTTTGACAAAAAAAAATTAGATATTAAAAAAAACACATTTGGAAAAAAAAATATATCGAAAACTAAGAACTTTTTAGTTAATTCGCTATTTCTTATGCTTAGAAGGATAATATTTATTGGTTATATACTATTCTGCCCGCTAAGCTAGAAAGCAGTAACTCCATTTATCGCATAACTAAAACTGCATTATTGAAATTTTTTGTTTGCTACCTTTTAGTCCTTGGTAAAGAAGCTAATTTTATTAAGGGCTCTTTCTATCTTCAATTTTTTTTATATAGAAAGAAAAAATATATTATTGTCAATTTTTTTAGGTATGTTTATTTATATTTAAAGAACACATTTTTTTTAGATTTTTTAAGTGCCATTTTTTGCCATAAAATTGTTTTGAAAAAAAAACATCAAAAAACCGTGGTCGCCATGATTCCGGCCGTTTGGATCGACTGAAAAAAATAAATAAAAACGGGAAATTGTTCAGTATTGAAGCCGCTATAAGGCTATCTAGAAGATTTTTTTTTGGCCAAAAAATAACAAAATGGCCGATGTTTTTCAAAAAATTTTAAATAAATTTCAAGAAAATCGTCTGCCATTTTGTTATTTTTTGGCCAAAAAAAAATTCTTCTAGTTAGGGCTATAGCGACTTCAATACTGAATAATATCCCGTTTTTATTATTTTTTTTCAGTCGATCCAAACGGACGGAATCATGGCGACCACCGTTTTTTGATGTTTGGACTTTTTTTCAACAAATATTTATGGCAAAAACATTGCACTTTGAAAATCTAAAATTTTGTTTTTTATTCTTTAAATATAAATAAACATACCTACAAAATTTCACAATGATATCTTTTTGTATTTTTATATAAAAAAAATGTTTAAAAACAAAATATTTTTAAAATTTGTAGGTAGAAAGACTTAAACCCTTAAAAAGGTTAAATATTTACAAACATTGGTTCTAGACTCATATACACGGAAAAAAAATTATAGCTAGGAGCGCTATAACACACATACCAAGCAAATTATAATCGCTTATTATATAAATACAAGGCTTTCTCTTACAATTATGGCAGTCAGTGTAAAAATTTATATGAAATACTTTAATTGTTTAGTGAATAATAAAATATAACAAATAGTATGGCATTTATAGCTTAAATAGATTTAATTATTGTCCGTGCTAATAATTTTTATAATATAATAAAATTTCTGTAAATTTATAATAGTGCCTGTAATAAATATAATCGTGTCTGTAATATATATAATCGTTTCCAATTTATTTTTAACATTATTAGTTATTGTGTCCCTTATAATCTATAGCTTAAATCACTATAATTTGCCACTGTTACCAAATATCTTATAATGTATAGCGCAGAGCCCACTAATTTCTTTCCGTGTATACATATATATTCAACATGTGCATATATGCATATATTCAACCGTGTGATCTGAAGATTAATCCCTGAAGATATATCTAGCGACGAAACATCGAAAAGTGAAAGTCCATTAACAATCTTTAACCCTGAAAATTAAAATTCTTTATTAAAATCGGGTTATTTTGAAGTATTAAATTTTGTTGCCAGACCACCGTGTAATGCCAGTAATTTACTGGTGGCATCGCAAACTACAAATGTTTGTTCAATCAACGTTGACACCATGCATACGGCATACCAAATTGACTAAAACTCATTGCCAAACAATAATTAAATTATTGATTAGATAGTAGCTGTCTACAATTTTTAAATGTAGACATTTTTTTATAAATATGATAAATAAAAAAATATATTATAGTTTATTTTTGCAATATATTACATAAGAAAAAAAACTTATACAGAGAATTTAGGAAGTCTAAGTCACTTTTCAAAATTTATAAACGCATACTTGCGAAGAGCTTAAGTTCTAGACAAGCGCCTAAATGCAGCTCTCTGTGCAGGAGTTTGTTTTGGTTTTTTCTTGGTTTGGACTGTTTGGTGTTTTTTTTTTGTAAAAATATGTTTTTTATTTAAAATAACATATTCAAAAACGGTCAGAACAACGAATCGATGAAGGCTAGTTGCGCCTGCGTATTAGCAACAGTTTTTTAGAGTAGAGTTCAAACAGCAGAACAGGGCCGCACTAAATTTATTTTAAACTATAATAAATTATATTTTTTTAGTAAACTATAATTATTGTTAATTTTTATGTAACTTTTTATATAAATAAAAATATTTTACTTTCCTCCAGGAATATAAAAAATATACCTTATTCGTATAAAAAAATATACCTCTCTTTATCAGATATGATGTGATGGTTCAGTCTGTTTGAGTATCTGATAGAGAGAAGTAGTATTTTTTATACCAATAACATTTTTAAAAAGCGTTGAGAATGCTAAATCTGGCAACACTGTTTCTATGATTCGCTCGCACTGTCACCACTTCTATCTTTCTTTTAGCTTCACCTAAGGTTGTAATCTCTTCGCTTCATCGCAAACTGACTCAGACTTTTTAAATTCTTTGTGTATTTATAAAAGATTATATTTAAAATTTGTAGGCAGCTACATTCTTGTTATTTAATCTAATAAATAATTTAATTATTGTTTGAAAATGAAATATAGTTAATTAGGTATGCTGTAGGTATAAATAAACTTATAAATTATTTTTGTGAACAATGAACTAAAATAAAAATAAAAATGTTTCAATATACTTATTTCACCCTAAGCCATAACCTAACACGTTATGACGGACCAATTTCCACTATTTAAATATTTAATAGAATCTATGATGAGTTTCGATCAGTTCTATAAAGAAGCTTTTAACTTGGCGTGGATAAGGGCCACTTACATCAACGATGGTTTAACTTTAAACTTGGATTAAATTGATGGTCAACCAATCAGAACGCAGCATTTTTAACTTAAACTCGGTTTACTCGAGATAATCCCAGAAAAAAAGTTGGTGCAAGTGGCCCTAAATCAACGAAAACCTGAAAATGGGTAAAAATAATAAAAATTAACAAAAATAAAAAATAAAAATGTTTCAATATATTTATTTCACCCTAGAACATACCCTTATACGTTACGACGGACCATGTTCCATTTAACAGTGTCTATAATAATTTCAATCATAATGTCAGCTCTACACTGAGATAAATTTTTACATCCACGTGCATGGGTTGCAGCTGCTGCTAATGTGAATTTACACTCGAAGCGTTAATATAAATGCGGCGTGTATTATATTTTTACATCCAGTGTCTAAAGTTTACACCAACGCGAAAAAAAATAGAATAAACATTTTGTTATTTTTCTATTTATGAATAGTGTTTTATGGAAAAACTACGCAACAGAAAAATAAAACGTATATTCGTAATCAGCGCTACAAAAACTACCAATATAAAATAGACAGAAAACATACACAAGTCTTAACAACTCAAAATTTGCAGGCCAGTGTGACCGATTAAATAAGTAAAATATTATAAAATGTATGTTTTAAGGATATTGTATTAATCACACTTTTTAAATATTTACTTTTAATCAACACTTACCAATTATTTCTTTGAAAAATCTAGCACACAAAATTATACGTACGTCGACAGCCACCAGACTCGATGAAGCAGGTATTCTGGCTTCTTGAGTCACGTGACTAGCTTAACGCCAGCGATTGGCTGGCTTGTACATCAGAAGTGTGATTTTTACACTTCGGGTGTATTGTTGCTAAAGGTATGTTTATAAAAATACACTTTCTTGAGCTCCGAGTGTATTGTTGCAGAAGGTATGGATGTAAAAATACACACTCTAGGTCAAAATCACCTCACGTGTGTAGTGTCACATCAATGTTGATGTACATTTATATAAAGGTGTAAAATTTACACATTTATAGAGTGTATTTTTTTACACCTTTTCAATGTAATTTCTTTACAGAGAAAATTTAATTTGCTGAGAATGATTTGTCAGAAATATGAATATAAATACAAATAATAAAAATAAAATTGTTTTAATGTATTTATTTCACCCTAAGGCATACCCTTACACGTTATGACGGACCATGTTCCACTATTTAACGGTGATTATGATGAGTTTCGATCAGTTCTATAGAGAAGCTTTCAATTTGGTGAGGATGAATTGACGGAAATCTGGAAATGAGTTGTGATTGTGACGTCCTGACTGAGGGGAAGACCCTCTGGAGCGGACTAGAAGGGGACATCCCGGATACGGCAATCATACACATTATAACATCGAGGAGGAACCTTACTAGGGATTAAACGAACGCGGTCTTTCTACAAATGAATCTATCCGGCAAATGGGATAGTCTACATGAAGTGTACGGCATAAGAATAACCAAACGGAGAAAACTTTTACGGACGAAAAACATTTTTCCTACGACCGCCTATGAAAGCGACAAATTTTACACGATTTAGAGAGTAAATAAATAATTTGGAAAAGCAAAGCTACCATAAATTGTTTTATAAACGTTTTATTGACGTTTTTCTGCTATTTCTTCATGTATATATAACACAGGCCCACAAAATAAAAAAAGTGGTCTGTGCTGGGGTTGAGACCCACCTACTCTTATGTATTTTGGGATGCTGAACACGAATCTGTCATAAAAAAGGCACTTCATGAGCTCATTTCTTTGCTACACTGAAAAAACTGTTTAAATGGTAAAATTTCATATTATTTCAGTGTAACAAAAAAATGAGCCATTGCAGTGCATTTTTTATGACAGATTCTTGTTCACCATCTCAAAATACATAAGAATAGGTGGGTCTAAACCCCAGCACAGACCACTCTTTTTTTTGTGGCCCCAGACAGTTTTTCCAGTGTAGAAAAAAATGAGCCTATAAAGTGCCTTTTTTATGACAGATTTGTGTTCAGCATCCCAAAATACATAAGAATAGGTGGGTCTCAACCCCGGCACAGACGAGTATTTTTTTTTTGGGCCCATAATGTTTTTTCAGTGTAGAAAAAAAATGAGCCGATGAAGTGCCTTTTTTATGACAGATTCGTGTTCAGCATCCCAAAATACATAAGAATCCGTGGGTCTTAACCACAGTACAGACCACTTTTTTGTGTCGGTCCAGGCAGTTTTTTCAGTGTAGAAACAAAATAAGCCCACGAAGTGCCTTTTTTATGACAGGTTCGTATTCAGCATCCCAAAATACATAAGAATAGTTAGGTCTCAACCCCAGCACAGCCCACTTTTTTTCTTTTGTGGGCCTGTGTTATTTTTCCACTTTTCTCCTTTTTTATTAGTTACGTTAATTCTGAATAATAAAACGTTTTAATTTTAATAAGATAACGATAATTTAAGTGAAGAAAACATAAATAATTTTAACTGTCAAAGTCTAATCTAAGAAAACAAACAAAAGAGACCAAGGTAAACTTGCATTGGTTTATCACGGTTGACGCATACAAATTAGAGAAATTTTACAAAACTGCAACTAAATTATTTATTTTTCTGTAAAGTACTGCAGGTCTATGGTGTTTTTTAAATATTAACTTTATTAAAAAATTTAATAATTTTAAATAATGATAATTATGTTTATTGTTATTTACAGAAAATATTTGTTTTAAATAATTTAACTTTTGTTGGGGTCCTAGAAAAAATAGTGTACATAACTTTTCAGCATGTATCTTTCTTTCGCTCATGCGAGATTTTTTCTACGACCTAGTTAGTAGTAAGTGCTTATTTTCCACCTGTTGCCTATGGCAGCGGCTAAAAAGTGACAGTTGATTTTATATATCCGCTGTCAGAGAACTAGTAAACGTCAGACACAATCTGTCAAATTGAAAAATCATTTTAAGACTATTTTTGAGTTGTTTTAATGTCATACTAAGTAAAAATTAATGTAGAATACTTATGTAAAAATACGCTTTGCGAGTCGTTTTTTAGATCTGGACGCGTGTTTAAATATCGCGCTTATGAAACTAGTATTTTAATATACTTTTATTGGTATTAGGTTTTTTTACTTTTGAGATTTATAACTGAAAAGGTGACGGTGTTCATTTTGGAAAGGCTTACTCTAGTATTTTTTGACCACCGTTGCAGTAATTTCGTAGATTTTCTAGTTGCCGGGAAATTCACATGACATTGGAAAACTAACCAGTAGATTTAAAACCCTTTTAAGTTGTTGCCTTTTTTACGGTAGCAAAGAACATACGTTGTAAGAGTCTCTAAATTTCACGTAATCGATTTTTATCCAAAAGCGTTTAAATTATAAAATGCTGAGGTATAATAATTTGAAGGATTACCCACAGTTATTAAGGAGATTTTTCTACAGATTGAAGTATAGCAAACTTTTTTCTCATTTTGCTTTTCCCACTAACAATTTATCACTGACAAAGTAATTAAGTTTTTTTTATAATATTTTAGAGAACTTTTTATATGAAAGCTCGTAGGCCCCCAGCCAGGTAGTCTAAGAGCTGGTAAACATTTTTATTTCATCATTTTCTCGGGCTGTATTATTTATATGCCTTAAAGTATATTCAAATTAGGCTTTTTTAAAATTACCAGGTATTAAGGTTTATTTTTTTAAGGTATAGTTATTTTAAACCTTCCCGCTTTAATCAATCTCGAAATTACCAACGTAAGATACGCATGCGTCGTAAGCGAAATGACTAGGCCCAATTTACATAACCATAAAACGTTGAAGTGCCATTAACGAGAAAAAAAACAATGGTTTATTCCTCTATATTATTGGAATAAAAGCGATTTTATAAGCAAATTTTGTTTCTAAAGGAATACAAAAGTGTTTTTAGCAACAGCTTTGTCAATTCTCTTTTTTTACATCAAAACATCATAAAAACAAAGTAAACAAAAATTATAAATGTTGGTTATTTTGACATCAACTAACTAATAACTCTTTTCTCTAGTATACGCATACCGTTAATATAAAGTATCGCCAACATCTCGGTTTGTTTGTAAACAAATAGTAGGTATATTCAGGCCTGAACAATAACAATAACAAATGTATATGTTGGCTACGTTTTTGTCAGTTTTTACAAATGCAATGCCTATTCTAGAGAGAAGAGTTATTAGTTCGTTGTTCAAAACAAGCCACATGCTTCAGTGTAAATCGCACTTTGTGGAGTATTTAGCGGCAAATTTAAAATAACTATACCTTAAAAAAATAAACTTTAGATCTGGCTACTTTGGGATCTTATACAAAATAACAGTAATTTTCTATCAAATCTTGAACGTTTGTTTGTGTTTTTGTTACACAATGAAGTATTTCTAAAACAGAAAGTTGAGTACCTGAATGATAATAAAATTAAAAGCGTTTAATGTCACTCATCCTGCAGGAATCCTAATATAAAGTAAATATTTAATTTAAGATTCGGTAAGGTAAGGTAATATATAGTAATCGAAATAACAAAAAGCCAGAAACACAGAAAACACATATGTACCAAATAAACTAATAAGTAAAGAATGACGGGATCTCGTGGAATGCTTATTTGCAACGCACTTAACAATTTTTGGGAATCGCGCCTTGTTTATTTCTTACGGACCACTAGCAGATTTGTGAGTTATTATTTTTCGGTAAATAGGGATAAATCAGTTTATGACAATGTAACGACATAAATCGTCACTTTGTAATATAGCAAGGGTTAATTGAACTATTCGTTTACTTACGTTGTAATTTGTGTTTATTTTGTATATAAATAGTTACGTACGTACAGAACTATTTTGTATCTGGGACTATTTTGTAGCAGGAACTGAATTCTAACCATATGAGTCTCTATTCCATAGTTCTACCTGAAAATAACATAAAGAAAACATAATTAGAATATGATTTTTAATAATAAAGAATCATATGACTTATTTCTCTATAGTGCATTTGTCTATGGACTTACCTGGTTTTTATATGTTTCAGAGTCTATTGAGGGTTGGATTTCACTGGCTTTCACCTGTAGCTTGTCTCTCTTGTGGAAAGTTGTGTATGATTATCCCTTCGGGATAATCCAGAATTTGTTGAAAATAGTTTGCTGGAACTGCTCACTTAGATTCAGTATTTTGTTTATACTTAGTTCACAGGACACTGAGTATTCTGTTCGTATTTTTATTAGTTTTGCTGATAAACAATAAGTATTGTTTATATTTGTTTCTTAGAGTAATATTTTGAGGTTAGATATCACTAATACAGATTTATTAGGAAATAGTCTTTTTGGTTGTTATCTTTGGTGTCGTTTCAGTTACCTTTATTAGGAATCCTATACGGTAAAACTGTAGTTGATAATGACTTGCATAGATGTCGCTAATAGTTCAGAAATAGGATTTTATTCACCTGAAGGGTTCATACCGGTTGATAAGGTCGATTTTCGCTCTTTCTTGATGAACTCTGTACAATGGTGGTCTCATTTTGACGAGTGTTTATTTTCTGTAATCATCGAAGTAATCCTTCATGTATTTTTATTTAAAGTTAGTGAAAATGAATATTTAAACAATGCGGAAGATATTGTAACTGTTATTTTTTTACAATTACGCACCTATAACGTTTCGATGGACATCGAAGACTTAGAATGAGACGTAAGTTAAGTTTTTCTGTTTCTTAGAATATTTCTGACATATAATTATTGTTTTAGCACCATTATTACCATTAATTAAGCACAATCACTAGACCATTAATTACTCACCATTTCTATACCATTAATATGGAATTATATTAATTTAAGTTGAAGTTTATTTTGGTATATTTGATATACAAGTTCTCCGCATGGAGTGATGTTCTGTTGGAACATGGTTCTGTATTTTTCGGCATAGATAAATTCTATATGACCGTCTAGCAGACAATTTTATATTGGACATAATTTTCAAAAGCATATTTAATCCCGGACAACATTTTCAATCGTACATTTTATCCTGGAAGATAATTTTTCCAAAGTAGATGGGACAGCCTATATTTTTTTCTTCTTTCATTTGAGAAATGAATTCATCAGCATAGGGGAGACTTGCACAGATGGAGACGATGGAATTCATACCTCATGGATTTTGCAGAAACCAGCTAAGTACTCATTCTGAAAACTTTTGAAAGCAATATTTCATATTTTTAAATTCTTTTATTTCAATATTCTTATAACTGTAAACTTTATCAGATCTGATATAGTATTGATTAATACTATATGCCCTTCTGGCTTTTGTTCAATTTTAGGTACTTATTTTTTTTAAAACATTTAATCTCATTTATTAATTATTAAATATCATACTTTTGATTAAATGATTTCTAATTTAAGCATGACTTTTATACACTGCAAGAAATGATTGTTGTTTACATACATTTCTTGGTGCTTGCTGAACTTCATGTTTTCTTTATACATTTAAGTCGAATGATTTCTGAATTTAGTAATTTTTATTAAGATTTCTTTAATTATATCTTAATATAATTACACATATTTTTTATATATATTAATACATTACTTGATGTGCTTTCATTAAGTTTATTTATAATAAATTTCTCAAATGAATTATCTTATTTTATTTAGAGGTTATATTTTCTCAAACTGAAAAGCTTAAGTATTTACACTAGGTTGTTACTTACCTAAAGGAGTAAAAGCTAAAGTAACTGGCGCCCCTAACAACATTAATCAATTCTTTCTATTTTTCCCTTGCCCATACCCATTGCTCCGCTGTCAAAACTAGCCGTTGGCAGTGAACGTATTAATTACGGTACACTAATATTGGCGCCCAAGAACGTGGTATTTGGATAGATAGAACACTTGTTTTTTTAATTTTACTCCATTTTTCTCAGTGTATTTTTTGTAAAAATCTAAAGCTTATTTTTTTTTTCAGTGTAACTTAAAGTTCATTTTGAGAAAAACTACATATAACTGTTGAATAAAATATTTTTTGTTGAAAATTAAGTCAAATTAGAGTTAATCTGATAAGATATATCAGATATGTGTTTTTTATGTTTTTTCTGAATTTTATGGAATAACATGGAATAGAGAAATTTTGGCGTGGGTTCAGTTTTTCTAGAAATTATCTTTTATTCAATAGAAATAAATGGATAATAGGGTATTTATTTATGCGAAGGATATGAATAAATATTAGCTAATTTTGTAGTTTTGGAGACTATTTATAATTATTAATTTGTCCAATTGAGATAAATAATAATTTAGTATTTTTTTGACATATTTGGGAAATTTTCCAAAGTATGCAAAAACTTTGTTGAACAGTGTACACAAAAAAAAAATAATTTGTGGTACAGTATAAATATTTTATTAATAAAATAAATATTTTAAGTAAATTAAATTTAAATTTTGAAAATAAATATTCAAAATGGAAGATTTAGATAAAATGGAAATTAGATTTTTGACTGCAGAAATGGTAAATTATGAACTTCGTATAAGACATTTAACAGCAAAAAATAATAGAGCATCTAGAATTAAAGTTTTAGGTAGAGCCATAGCTAGGGAAGATCCTAAAGTAAAATATGTAGATCCGACTTTTAATTTTAACAGTGAAGTGGAAAATATTAATAGAATTTTAGATAGTATATCTTCAGAAATTGTAGAATATCATGGTGATTATAGTTTAGCTGATTTAAGAAAATTAAAAACTTATTTAGTACATGTAACAAATCGTCTGCAACGTTTTCCTGAAGTAGAAGAAAATAAAGTTAGACGTATTCAATTTTTAGAAATAACAAAAGCAACTTGTTTAGAAATAGAAGCAGATATTTTAGATCTTTATGAAAAATCTGGTAAAAATTCAGATCTTACTCAAGTAAATAATAATATTTCATTACATAATAGTACACAGTTTAGTCCTAATGTTTCTAGTAAAAAAGATAATGATTATTTAAAATCAGTACCAGTTTATAAATGGAATATTAATTTTGATGGAAAGTCTAATGTTTTAAATTTTATTGAGCAAGTTGAATATATGAAAATAAGTAGAAATGTTACAGACGAAATGTTATTTAAATCCGCATATGACTTATTCAAAGAACCAGCATTGTCATGGTTTCTCTCAATTAAAGATAATTTAAATTCGTGGTCTCAAATAATTCAAGCATTAAAAAAAGATTTTCTTCCAGCTAACATAGATGATAGAACATGGGATGATATCCGTTCTAGATATCAAAATCCCGATGAATCTATCGCAATTTTTATAGGTGCTATGGAAACCTTGTTTAAACGTTTAATTCATGCTGCAAGTTTATATACTAGACTTAAGACGATTAGAGAAAGAATATTACCACATTATTTTACACCATTATCACTTATAGAAATAAATGATTTAGAAGATTTAAAAGACAGTTGTAAAAGAATAGATGAAGCTTATCAATTAAAACAAAAGAGCATAGCAGGTAAAAGTGTGGCAAAAAATAAAGCAGTTAATAAAGTAAATGTCCTAAGTTCGGATATAAATCAAAATTTTAGTAGTAAATGTAATTGTAGTCATAATACCACAGTGTCCAAACTTACCCCATCTTCCTCTACTCGTCAAAGTTCAGTATGTAATAGTAGTCAAGTTTCTCAAATTAGTCAAAGTACCAATCAAAGCTTTAATAATACACAGAATAGTAGTAATAGTAGTAATAATAAAAGTAGACAAGTAATTTGTTATAACTGTAACCAACCAAATCATATTTTTAGCAAATGTTTAGCTAAAAGAACAAAGTTTTGTTATAAATGTGGATATAAAGATGTAGTTTTTAAAAATTGCCCTTCCTGTACAAAAAACTAAATAGGAAAGTGGATGATTTTAGTCGGCATTCACTTAATAAAAAGGCTAAAAATAATAATGACAGTCAGGTAAAAAAGGATAACAAAACTACTTTTTGTAAAAACATTTATTATAATAAAAATAATATCAATTCTTTACAAAAATCAAGTGTAACAGAAACAAATAAACGATTTTATTTGAATGAATGGAAAGATTGGTTGGATAAAGTTAAAAATTTTTATAAACCGTATAGTTTGTCTGTAATTAATAAAAATTCTTTTATTAAATTACCTAGAGATAACCGTCCATATATTAAAGTAAATATTTTTGATAGAAATATAACAGCTTTGATTGATACAGGTGCAAATTGTTCAGTGGCTGGTGGTCACGCGATTAAAATTTTAGAGAAGTTTAATTTAAAAATTGATAAATGTCTTATACCGCATGTTACTACAGCTGATAAATCTAAACAGTTAGTAACTGGTGTTGTTTATTTACCTATTAAAGTAGATAATGAAGTTAAGATTTTACAAGTCTTGGTTGTTCCTTCTTTGGAAACAAATTTTATTTTTGGTGTGAATTTTTTACAATTGTTTTCTATGACTCTGGATTTTTCTGATGAATCTTGGAATAATAAAATTAATAATTTGAATGTGATCAGTAATAACAGTGATAGTCAGGATATAAATAAAGATAATTCAGTAGGCTTATGTGACTTGACAGACGAACAGAAAAAGATAGCAGATAAATTTGTTAGTTTATTTAAAGAATTATATAGCGAAAAAATAGGTAGAACAAATTTAATAGAACATGATATAGATACAGGAAATAATAAACCTTTTAAAATGCGTCAATATCCTTTGTCACCTTATTTAATAGAAATTTTACATAAAGAGTTAGATAAAATGTTAAAAGATGATATAGTTTCACCATCTTATTCTGATTTTAATTCACCAGTTTTATTAGTAAAAAAAGCTAATGGTACATACCGTTTTTGTTTTGATGGACGTAAATTGAATTCTATTACAAAAGGTGATTCACATCCTTTACCAAGGATAGACTCCATTTTAAGTTTATTAGGCGATGCAAAATATATATCAAGTATAGATTTAAAAAATGCTTTTTGGCAGATTCCACTTACAAAAACTGCTAAAGAAAAAACTGCATTTTCCGTACCTGGTAGGGGACTATTTGAATTTAATGTAATGTGTTATGGACTCAAAAATGGAACACAAAGTCAGCAAAGATTAATGGATAAACTTTTTCCTTTCTCCTTTTATCCAAATATATTTGTTTATATTGATGACATTATAATAGTATCAAAAACTTTTGAGGAACATATTAAATTACTTCAAATAGTACATGAAAAATTAAAATCTGCTAATCTTACAATAAATTTTGAAAAAAGTAATTTTTTTAGAAAATCACTTAAGTATTTAGGTTTTGTAATTGATAATTTTGGTTTAAGAACCGATCCGCAAAAAGTAGAAGCAATAATAAACTATCCTAGACCAACAAATAGTACAGAGATAAAACGATTTTTAGGTGTAGCTTCGTGGTATCGTAGATTTGTTAGGAATTTTTCAACAATTGTTAGTCCATTAAATTCACTTTTAAAGGGCAAAGGTAAAAAACAAGCCATTAGTTGGAATACTGATGCAGAAAAAGCTTTTTTATTGTTGAAGGAATCTTTAATAAATGCTCCGGCTTTAGCAAGTCCCAATTTTTCTTTACCATTTGTTATACAATGTGATGCTTCTTTAGTTGGCCTCGGTTCCATATTAACACAAACGCAAGATGGTCAAGAAAAAGTAATAGCTTATGCTAGTAGAGCTTTAACACGTAGTGAAATAAAATATTCTGTAGGTGAAAAGGAATGTTTAGCTGTTTTGTTTGCTATAGATAGGTTTAGACCATATATTGAAGGTGTTAAATTCACAGTAATTACAGATCATTCTTCATTAAAATATTTGAGTAATATGAAAGATCCCTCTGGTCGCTTGGCTAGATGGTCATTAAAATTACAGCAATATGATATGGATATTGTATATCGTAGAGGTAAATTAAATGTAGTAGCTGATGGGTTATCCAGAGCTTTTGATAGAATAGAACCAGAAAAATCAATTTTTCCAGATGTAAATTTAATTAATTTTAATGTAAATGATTATAATAGTGATAAATATTATATTCAGTTGAGGGAAAAAATTATTAAAAGTCCAGATTCATATCCGCAATTTAAAGTTATTGATGATAATATTTATAAGTTCATACCGACCAAGACAAAAGTAAAAAGTAATATTATAGAGTGGAAATTGTTAGTGCCTCAAAAATGTCGTAAACAAGTACTAAAAGAATGTCATGACGATGTATTAGCTTCTCATATGGGATTTTTTAAAACTTTTCATAGAATTTCAGAAACGTATTTTTGGCCAAAAATGCGTAAAGATATTTTAAAATATGTAAGATGTTGTAATATTTGTCAATCACAAAAAGTTAGTAATTCTGCACGTTTTGGATTGATGGGTCGTGAAAAAGAAGTAAATTATCCGTGGCAAGTTATTTCATGCGATTTGCAGGGACCATTTCCCAGAAGTTCTAAAGGTTTTTGTTATCTTTTAGTTGTGTCAGACTGGTTTACAAAGTATACATTATTACATCCTTTGAGGGAAGCTACTGCAAATGCAATATGTAAATTCATTGAGAATGAAGTTTTTTTAGTTTACGGAGTCTGTCAATTTTTAATTGTCGATAATGGAAAACAATTTGCTGGTAAAGTTTTTAAAAAATTAGCAGATGAATATAATGTACAGAAAATTTGGTTTAATGCACTTTACCATAGTCAAAATAATCCGACGGAAAGGCAACATCGCACAATTTCTACTGCTATAAGATCATATATAAAAGATAATCAAAAAGAATGGTGTAAAAATTTAGCAAAAATAGGTCTAGCTTTACGAACGTCTGTAAATGAAGTTACGGGGTATACGCCGGCATTTCTTAATTTTGGGAGGAATGTACCTATCACAGGAACTTATTATGGCAAAATGACATCAACTGATGGTGTTAAATTAGAACCTTGTGACAGAGACTCGTATAGCCAAGACTTGGGAAATCTTAAAGAGATTTTTGTTGATGTAAAGAAATATTTACATGAAGCTTATGAACGAAATAAGCGTACTTATGATTTGCGCAAGCGTGAAGTAAATTTTGATATAGGTGAAAAAGTTTGGAGACGAAACAAAGTACTCTCAGATGCTAGTAAAAGTTTTGCTGCAAAACTTGCTCCAAAGTACATACTTTGCAAAGTTGTTGCGAAAAAGTCAAAGTTAGTGTATATTTTGGAAAATGCAGATGGTCATAGAGGCGACTGGCATGTTAAAGATCTAAAGAAATATTTTGGATCGAATAGTGACATTTCAGTTGGCTAGATTTGATTAAATAAGAATATTTTCTTAGTATCATTCGGAATGATATTTAAAAAAATATCAATGTATTGAAAATATTTAAAGGGTACCCAAAACTTTTGTATATAGTAAAAAAAAAAATATATAAATATATTTTTTGTAGAAGAGGATTCTGATGCGCGTAGTCAAGTCTTATTTCTATTTTTTTATCTTGATAAAACTTAGCTAAAAAGAAAAACAAAATTAATTATGACAATTACCTGATTATGACAATTACCTGATTATGACAATTACCTGTTTATGACACACACCGATAAAGTCCCAAAATTATGTTCTACATAAGAGTAGGCGGATGATACACGTAGTTATCAAGCTTAGCTATTGTTAATTATCAAGTAGTATTTCAAATGATTTACATAAAGTATTGTATTTTTTGTTGATTTATTAAATAAAATATAGTATATATTTTAGCTATTTAAGTTAAATAGTTTTAGACTTTGGTATAAAAATATTTTTTGTATATTAAATATTTTTATTATTTTTGGAGGGGGCATGTGTAACGACATAAATCGTCACTTTGTAATATAGCAAGGGTTAATTGAACTATTCGTTTACTTACGTTGTAATTTGTGTTTATTTTGTATATAAATAGTTACGTACGTACAGAACTATTTTGTATCTGGGACTATTTTGTAGCAGGAACTGAATTCTAACCATATGAGTCTCTATTCCATAGTTCTACCTGAAAATAACATAAAGAAAACATAATTAGAATATGATTTTTAATAATAAAGAATCATATGACTTATTTCTCTATAGTGCATTTGTCTATGGACTTACCTGGTTTTTATATGTTTCAGAGTCTATTGAGGGTTGGATTTCACTGGCTTTCACCTGTAGCTTGTCTCTCTTGTGGAAAGTTGTGTATGATTATCCCTTCGGGATAATCCAGAATTTGTTGAAAATAGTTTGCTGGAACTGCTCACTTAGATTCAGTATTTTGTTTATACTTAGTTCACAGGACACTGAGTATTCTGTTCGTATTTTTATTAGTTTTGCTGATAAACAATAAGTATTGTTTATATTTGTTTCTTAGAGTAATATTTTGAGGTTAGATATCACTAATACAGATTTATTAGGAAATAGTCTTTTTGGTTGTTATCTTTGGTGTCGTTTCAGTTACCTTTATTAGGAATCCTATACGGTAAAACTGTAGTTGATAATGACTTGCATAGATGTCGCTAATAGTTCAGAAATAGGATTTTATTCACCTGAAGGGTTCATACCGGTTGATAAGGTCGATTTTCGCTCTTTCTTGATGAACTCTGTACAATGGTGGTCTCATTTTGACGAGTGTTTATTTTCTGTAATCATCGAAGTAATCCTTCATGTATTTTTATTTAAAGTTAGTGAAAATGAATATTTAAACAATGCGGAAGATATTGTAACTGTTATTTTTTTACAATTACGCACCTATAACGTTTCGATGGACATCGAAGACTTAGAATGAGACGTAAGTTAAGTTTTTCTGTTTCTTAGAATATTTCTGACATATAATTATTGTTTTAGCACCATTATTACCATTAATTAAGCACAATCACTAGACCATTAATTACTCACCATTTCTATACCATTAATATGGAATTATATTAATTTAAGTTGAAGTTTATTTTGGTATATTTGATATACAAGTTCTCCGCATGGAGTGATGTTCTGTTGGAACATGGTTCTGTATTTTTCGGCATAGATAAATTCTATATGACCGTCTAGCAGACAATTTTATATTGGACATAATTTTCAAAAGCATATTTAATCCCGGACAACATTTTCAATCGTACATTTTATCCTGGAAGATAATTTTTCCAAAGTAGATGGGACAGCCTATATTTTTTTCTTCTTTCATTTGAGAAATGAATTCATCAGCATAGGGGAGACTTGCACAGATGGAGACGATGGAATTCATACCTCATGGATTTTGCAGAAACCAGCTAAGTACTCATTCTGAAAACTTTTGAAAGCAATATTTCATATTTTTAAATTCTTTTATTTCAATATTCTTATAACTGTAAACTTTATCAGATCTGATATAGTATTGATTAATACTATATGCCCTTCTGGCTTTTGTTCAATTTTAGGTACTTATTTTTTTTAAAACATTTAATCTCATTTATTAATTATTAAATATCATACTTTTGATTAAATGATTTCTAATTTAAGCATGACTTTTATACACTGCAAGAAATGATTGTTGTTTACATACATTTCTTGGTGCTTGCTGAACTTCATGTTTTCTTTATACATTTAAGTCGAATGATTTCTGAATTTAGTAATTTTTATTAAGATTTCTTTAATTATATCTTAATATAATTACACATATTTTTTATATATATTAATACATTACTTGATGTGCTTTCATTAAGTTTATTTATAATAAATTTCTCAAATGAATTATCTTATTTTATTTAGAGGTTATATTTTCTCAAACTGAAAAGCTTAAGTATTTACACTAGGTTGTTACTTACCTAAAGGAGTAAAAGCTAAAGTAACTGGCGCCCCTAACAACATTAATCAATTCTTTCTATTTTTCCCTTGCCCATACCCATTGCTCCGCTGTCAAAACTAGCCGTTGGCAGTGAACGTATTAATTACGGTACAACAAACAAAATAACAGGCGGAAAATAAGTCAAAAATTAAATTTCAGGACTTATACTGATTCAGAATTTCGAAATCAGGATCCTGATAAAAACAGGTAAGGTAAGGTACTATACCACCTATACTGGTAATAAAATTTATTTAGTATAATACAAATAATATTTTTTATTTAAATTCCACGTAGTACAAGAGTTCTATAACATCAAAACTTCGTCTTTGGTTTCACTAAATATTATATCGTATAATTTTAACATAGGGACATGAAGAAAGCAGTCGGAGAGCTTCAGCTAGCTCACACGTCCCCCCAAATGGAAATAGGTTAAAAAAAATATCAAACTTAGGTGAAGATAAATCATACGAGCAAAGGGTCTCTAAAATTCAAAACATCTGAGACCGAAATCCTAATGAGCGCCAGTTCGTAAATAGTGGTAAAAGTTCTTTCGCAGACTGTATGCTAAACAAAAATAACAAACTGTAAATTCTTTTGCACAATTCTAATAGTGTTTTTGTTGCTGATTTCGATTCTATTTAGATCAAATCTCTATCTCTTTCCGTTTTTGAGAAATACCCTGCCGAAAATTCGAAAAAATAAAAAAATGTCTTTTTAGGTGGTCAATAAATAAATTCTTAAAGCACCTACAAAAGTTTTTTATAGCTTGAATTCAGGTTACATGCTTGCTCTATAAAACCATAAAGAAACGTATCTGGATTTCATTTCCAGTGTCCAACTGAAGATTTTTTTAAAATAAAAACAATCTATAGTGACTGTTTCGAAAACAAAACAAGTTTTGAATTTAAAGGACCCAAATATAAAGTATGCTCATTAAAACCTGTTATGTATTAATAAAAACTTAATAATAAAGATTCTATCTATTGATTACTTTAACTAATAAAGATGGTATCATATTTCCAAGACAATACAAGTATCTTAACAACAAAAACACACATATAATGTATGTAAGGAGTGATAAAAATGCTGTAATGTTAGTAATAATATACAGTGTGATTCGCCTAAGAAATATCACTTATTCTTTTTCATTATTAAGGCTACGAATAGGGTCCTGAAGTGAGGTTTGTTAGGTACATAGTGATAATTTATCACTAGGTACATGTATGTATAGCTGTGTATATTGATATATGTACATAATGATACACGTATCTGTTTTGTGAGGCACATGCTAATCATCACTATGTACATGCAGGATGATCAGTAACTGCCTAGCCAAAATTTAAGAGGTGATTCTACATACAAAAATATGAAAAAAAGTGTCTATAAAGGTTGGTCCGGAACAAAAAAAAGCATCAATAAAATTTTAATGCTACAGGGTGATTCTTCATTTAAAACTGAGCAAAAAAGTATTCTTCGCCAAAACACCTAAATTTAATATTAAAGGAGTAATAGCCTTTTAAAAAGTGGCACAAAATGTAACTTCCTCTTAATTGCATTTTTGTTGAAAACGGTTGCTTCCACAGTGTTACACTATAAGACATTTTTTATGTATTTTAACTCAAGGAATCCACATTTTTTACAAAAAATCCAAAAAAAGTACACATAAAAAAGTTTGGGGCAAAAATGTGTTAAGCTTAATACATTTTTCCGTCTAGCGACGCCTTTGGACGAATAAAAATAAATTAACATACTTATTGATCTTATTAATATAAAAAAGCTCGTCGCTCTAGCTTAAAGGGTACTAGAGTTATTAATTAAAAACATTATATTTATTACAATTTTAAAGGACCGTAGCTCCCTTAGGGCTAATTTGCAGACCAACCTTTATAGAATTTTTTTGATAATTTTAGCATATTGATAACCCTGTATATTTATCAGTATATACATAGTGATAATTTATCACTATGCACTTTAAGTACTAAACATTTTGAGAAGTCTCTGGTTACAAGAGGTCCGAGGTTTAATCCTCGCTCAAATAACAAAAATTTCAAATAAAAATGCCACATAGAAAAAACGGATTCCTTGAACCAAGGACACGTGTCTTTGGATATGTTCAAAGCCATATTCTCTTGTTTCAAGGCTGGCATTTTCTTGAACCAAAGTCAATGTCCTTGAATAAAGAGAGCGGATTTTTATTCCAAAACCCATGCTCTTCATTCAAGGACATTGCCTTCTTTTTCCATTCAGTTTTATGGTCTTAGCTACTAAGGCTATCCGACCAACCAATCTTTGTTTTAGGTAGTTAGTAGCGATGCCTACTAACCCAGGGGGACCGACGGCTTTATGTGCACTCCGAAGCACTTGAAACAAGAGAATATGGCTTTGAATATATACAAAGACACGTGTTCTTGGTTCAAGGAATCCGTTTTTTCTATGCACCATAATCAAGTGCTTCGGAGTGCACATAAAGCCGTCGGTCCCCCTGGGTTAGTAGGCATCGCTACTAACTACCTAAAACAAAGATTGGTTGGTCGGATAGCCTTAGTAGCTAAGACCATAAAACTGAATGGAAAAAGAAGAAAGTTGACTGGTATAAATTTCATTTTGATAGCTTTGTTAATAACGCGCGCGGCCGGGGCGCGCCGCGGTGCCAAAAAAAAGAAGTGATTTGACTTAGGCGATTCACCCTGTATATACATGAAATTAATTTCTATATCAATTTACAAAGAAAAGATTTTCTAAGTGCCCACGTAGTTATTGTTCTTAAAACTATAAAGTGTGTCACTGAACTTTAAAATTAAATTTTAATGTTAGTCATTGCATAAAATATGCATATATTTGTAAACTTGCAAATTATTTCTTGCCTATTTTTATTAACAGCAAAAATTGGTTATAATTTTAGAAAAGCCAGTTTTTTCATTAAGATTCCGGACGTAAAAACACATAATTATTAAACTAAAACAGTGAATTTCTTAAATAAAAATTTTGTATAAAGTAGTGTCAAATTAAGAATGCGAATGGTACAAATTATCATTGACAAACTTGATATTATCTATCTCTTTTATTACTACTGCGTATCACGAAGCGAGTGAGTAAAACGTTGGTTGAAGTAAGAATACAACGTACGTCCATAGGAAATTACGCTCTTTATAGGAATTCAACAAGAATATCAGAAAACAGCGCGTCGTAACTTAAAAGGTGTTTAGTCAACATCTCATGGTTTGCCATTTTATTTTTTTTTTCTGTGATTTCCAAGTGATTTTATTAAAATTAGTATGCCACTGGGTACCTATTCTTGACTTTCGGGGAGTAGAACAACTGATGGAACGAGTCTGAGGCTGTGATCGTACACTATTGGTTTCAACACTATGCGTCATATTCCAAACGTCCCCGATTTTAGAGAATACGTCTCCTGGTCAAATCACACTCCAGCCGGTATAGGGGAGTACTTGATACGGACCGCTGTGACGTCACATTCGCATTCTCAAGTTGACATTACTTTACCTTAAATCTTTATATCTTGGAAACTAAAAGTTTTGTCTAGACAAGTATTAAAAAATGTTATTGTGGCAATTTTTCAACTGTAAAATAATTTTCTCCTACGATAAATAATAAACGGGTTATTTCTAAAAATATTAGTTTTTATCCCCTTTTCCCCCTACAAAGAGCCTAAATAAAAGATTTTTTTTTATTCATTTATGTAATTCCGAGCCATTCCTTCTAAATTCGAAAATACCAAAAAAAAAAGTTTTTTTTAAATTTTTTAGTCGATTACAAACTTGATAGGTAAGTACACAAAAAAATATAAAAAAAAATATTTACTGTGCGCTTACCGTATATATATTTTTTAATATTTCTTTTCTATAGATGATTTTTTAAAAGAGTCAGCCTCTTTAAAGCTTTAAAAGTGAGCTGAAGTTCAATTTAAGAAAGGAAATGGCAAAGCAATAAAAGAATGGGTGTTTAATAGGTTAGTTAAACCTGTTTTGCAATTTAAAACTAAACTGCCAAACGCTTTAAATATTTTATTGCTTTCTCCACTTTCATAAACTAGAAACTTATTATAGCTTCTCTCCTAAAATAGTTATTTATAGTGGACGAAAAATACTTTTTCACGGCGATTGTGAAGATTGCCAGCCGAGCTCGGGGAGCGAAGTTGACAACCGTAATCGCAGTAAAAACCATTTGTCGTATGTGTATCATACGCTATTTTTTGTCTGACAATTTTTTTAATCTTAATAAATAATTTGTATTTTTGACAAACAAATTGACGTTTTACTTCATCTGTCATCAGTTTTAATATCAATCAACTAATCAACATCAATTAATCAACATCGACTATTTTACTTTTTGCACTATTTAGAAAATCCAACTTTTTCTTCAGATTTATATAAAAAGTTTCTATTTTAGGTACACTGATAAAACAGTTTATTTGTGTCAACTAAATATTTGGTTGAATATGGCCAATTAAATTATTTGGTTGTGACAAATAAATTTTATTTCTGTCAAATAAACTATTTTGTTCCCATTAATATATCATTTGAAATTTTAATATTTGTTTACATGAACTAAATATTTATTTGACTCAAATAAAATTTGAGTGTTACGCCCATGTTAATGGTATTGCAAAATAGCGTTATAGAGGGGGGGGTGAGGGTTCAAAATGATCAAAATTTGCGTTACGTAATACTTGAACGTTCCCTTATAGCCCTATTAGTAGAGAAACAATCTACCGCAAAAAATAATTAGACCTTAATTATTTTTTTACCACAACTACACTGAAAAAAAGGATCCTTTGCGGTAATGGCATATGAAATTAGGTCAAATGCTTCGCACTCTTGAATACGTCCAAAAGCGCGTTCCCTTAAAATGAAAATATAATTCACTTGCCAAGATTTTTGTGATTCTTTAACTTAAAATTCTTTGATCTTGTGTGAAATGCAAGTGGTCTTGTCTCAAAAGAAAAATACTTGGGCCAAATTATTTAAAATTATTTAATTTAATCTTAAAACAAGATAAATGGTTTTTGCCTCAAATGCGCCAGGTCCAAGAGAAATTTAAAAATATTTCAAAAGCGACACTTTTCTTGGGATAAGATAAATACTATTTTTTGAAGATACACATCTTTTAAGCTAAAAGAATAACTGCCAAGAGTATTGACTACTTTGAGCCAAGAACGTCATTTTTTTCAGTGTATAGGCAAAAAAAAACATTGTGCGCTATATCTCAAAAAAACGAGCTGATCGAGAAAACAAAACAAGGCTCCGAAAACAGCGCATCAAATAGGTCTAGAATCAACTAAAATATAGTCGGCAAATTTTTGAGTGTACACTGAAAAAAATGACGTTCTTGGCTCAAAGTAGTCAACACTCTTGGCAGTTATCTAAGATTAAGATTGTTAAAAATTAAATGGCCTAAGAATTTTTCTTTTAAGACAAGACAACTTGCATTTCACACACAGACTTTTAAATTAAAGAATCAGAAAGATCTTGGCAAGAAAATTATATTTTCATGTTAAGAGAAGGCGCTTTTGGACGTATTCAAGAGTGCGAAGCATTTGGCCTTATTTCATATGCCATTACCGCAAAGGATCCTTTTTTTCAGTGCAGAGCAGTGTTATTTAACAAAAAATGCAATTATTTTAACTTTATCTGAACGTTTATCTATGAGCAGATAAATTTCAATTGCGTTCAGTGCAAATATTGACGATGAATTATGAAAGTTGATTCTGTAATCTTCAATCATCCATTGTTGAACATTTTCTGTAAAAATATTTAACTTGTCATTTATCTTGTATGTTTATTAATTCTCGGGGATGAATTTTTATATCATCATCAATCACTTTAGAACGCTTCAGTCAATAACGCTAGATCGACGAACTCAATCTAGAGCTGTGTTTTATAGTTTTTCTCGGGTTTTCGTGGGCAACATCTTAGTTATACACTAGTATCATAATAATTACACAGCCTCACAAAAAAAGTTCAAGAATCGTTTCAGACACCCACACGTCCCCCCAAATGGAAATAGGTTTAAAAAAAAATAGCAAGATTAGATGACTATTAATTATGTTAGGAAAGGGTCTGTAAACTTCGAAACCTCTGAGAACAAAATCCTAATGAGCACTAGTTCTTAAATAGTGGTAAAAGTTCTTCCGCAGACTGCATGCTAAATAACAGTAACAAACTGCGATTTCTTTTGCACAATTCTAATAGTGTTTTTGTTCCTGATTTCGATTTTGTTTAGATCAAATCTCTATATGTTTCCACTTTTGAGAAAAGCCATTCCAAAATTATATAAAAATTAAAATTTGTCATTTTTGGAGGCTCATATTTAAATCATTATAGCAGCTACAAAAGTTTTTTCTAGTTTAAATTAAAGTTACATTTATGCTCTGTAAAATAATTACGAAAAATGTGTGGAAATCATTTTAAAAGATCAGTTGAGGAATAGCTTTTAATACATCTGCAATGATGTTTAAAGGAAGGTGAATTTATCTTGTTAAGCAGTTTTTATAAATTTAACGTCAAATTTATTATATTTGTTAATTTTGCTAAATATGACATATACTGGCCAAAATAGTCTTAAACAGCAACACTGAATCGTTATTGCAGATGTCTTGAAAACTAGTCTTGAATTCAAGCTATAGGAGCTTTAATAAATTATTTATTATTCACCTAAAATGAAGTTTTTTAATTTTTTCAAATTTTCGTCATGGTATTTCTCAAAAAAGAGATAGAGATTTAGTCTAAACAAAATCGAAATCAAAAGACTATTAGAATTGTGCAAAAGAAATTCCAGTTTGTTACTGTTGTTTAGCATGAAGTCTGCGGAAGAAATTTTACCACTATTTAAGAACTAGTGCTCATTACGATTTCGTTCTTAGAGGTTTTGAAGTTTACAGACCCTTTGATAACATAATTAATAGTTATCTAATCTTGCTATTTTTTTAAAAGCTATTTCCCTTTGGGGGGACGTGTGGACAATTGTATTCTTATGTATTTTGAGGCGCTGAATTTTAATTTGAGGGCAAATCAGCACCTCATCCGATTATTTCTGGAGATAACCTTGAAAAACGTTATATTTTTATACCGGGTGTCCCAACTCTATTTACCCAACGATTTTCTCAAAAACTTAAAGAGATAATCAAATTCTGCGAAAACCATCTTAAATAAGACAACTTAAACTATCTTTTAGCGTATATTTTAAATTTTCAGCTCTTAAAACGTGGGCAGGGTGGCATAGGGGGGCATTTTTTAATGGAAAGGGGGGTCGTGTGATACATCATTTAAAAGCTTATAAAATTCTCCATTTAACTATATATTTTTTAACTTTTTAAACATTTTTTTTTGGGTTTAAAATGAGTTGAAAATGGGTATTTTTGTCAAAATTACTCTAAAAAATCAAATAAGTTATTAATTTCTTGATGAAAATTGTACTTTTAAACTAACTTTAATTGACATAAATAAAAATTTATAAAAAAAAATCGCATTTTTTAGTACAAAAAAATAATGAATCAGAACCTTAAAAAGATTGTTTAAAAAATTTAAAAATATATAGTTAAATGGAGAATTTAATAAGCTTTAAAACGATGTATCACACGACCCCCCTTTCCATTTAAAAAATGCCCCCCTATGCCCCCTGCCCGCATTTTAGGAGATGAAAGTATTAAATATATGCTAAAAGATAGTTTAAGTTGTCTAATTTAAGACGGTTTTCACAGAACTTGATTATCTCTTTTAGTTTTCGAGAAAACCGCTGGATAAATAGAGTTGGGACACCCGGTATACTCAAAAAAAAAATGTTATTTTTATGTTTAGAGCACAAAATGACTGATTTCTGCTTGAGAGTGGAATTTTCTGATCGAGGCGTTCAGCCGAGATCAGCAATCACGCGAAAGCAGAAACACATTTTGCGCTCGTAATACAAACAACATTTTTTCTACGATCTAAAATAAATAAATAAAAAAAATTCAGACAGTAAGTTACCTTACAAGGTCGCAGCACTTGAGTACAATTTTCTGCAAATCTGTTGGTGTAAAAGTAAAATCCTAATCACAGTAACTCTCCATAATTCCTTCGAAACAACAAATATTTAGCAAAGAAATATTTAGCACACGAAATTGAAAATAAATAATAATTTTATTATAAAAAAAATATAGCTGTTTTTCGATTGACATGCCGGTTGCCGATACTGTAGCGCGAAAAAAAAAATTTATGCTTGCTGTCATGGTAACGAACAAAAAAGTAAAATACTAGAAATAGGTTATTTTGAAGTCTGAAAACTTCATTTGTTTTTGTAGAAATGTTAACTTTTCTATTCAGTTTCCGAAAAAGTTCTTGACCTTTTTTTTTTCTGTGGCCAAACATGTAATGATATCGATATCTCATGCCGTTCCAAAGTTATATTATTATATTTTATATTTTAAAAATAACATTTATAAATATGTAAATGTTTTATGTTTAAATATTATTATCTCGGATGTTTCCACAATTGCATTAAACTTTTTTTTTGTTTCAGGTAAATTACATCTACATTAGGTGAATTCAGGATCATACAGTGAGTTTATTTGTATTATTAGTCAGTTTTAAATTTAAAAAAAACTATAATTATTAGGGTCAATCAATCAGCGTTTACTTTGTCTAATGTTTTGGTGCTTCCAATTCCAATTCCAATAATGGCATTTTTCTATAGGATAGTTTGCCAGCTCGATCTACTATTATTTACGGCCTACACAAAACCGTCTCACTTTGCAGTGGTGTTTGCGCAGGCGCCAACTTATAAAACATGTTTGAAATTCATAAAATAAATTGAATTTAAATTTAACATCACATATTAATAATCACGACTCACTTAAAACTTTACAATCAAACGAACACTTTCACGGCATTACATAAAATAAAAAATAAAATTAATCAAGTCCTGTGCATATTAATGATAGCAAGGCTGATGCTGGAGTAAATCCGCCAAAGCGGTCACATCTGTCCCTTACAAAGACCACGCAGCGACTGTGTTTGGGTGGTTAGCCGTTTGGGTTTGTGGTAGTTTTCGCCCCAAACCAATCAACCACCGAAACACACTAACACACAAAGTAGACAAAGCAACAACCGATCGAGCGACCCTAATAATTATGATAAAATGATGTCAAGTAAGTATAATACTTAAAATATTATCAATACCGGACACAGCTCGTACGCGCCGGGGTACAGGAAGGTTTCCCCTAAAAATCTGACTTTTAAAAAAATAACTTTTAAATTCAAATAAATATATTATATAGTTAACCCACCCTATTGATGCTACCTGAAATTGTATGTTAATCTAGATAGTAGGAATATAATTCTGTGCTTATGGGTGGCCATTGCGTGTTCGGCGTTAGGGCTATGTAAGGCTTCCATTGTTTACATAATAAGACAAAGAAATTTATATTTACTTACTGGTAAAACATATATCCTACACACAGAAAATTTAAGTTATAAGTTTAGCAAAATATTAAAAAAAAAATTACCAAACATTTCTATATTATAAGTATATTATAATTTGGTTGATATTTTAACATAACAGAGGTCCTAAATTGGTGCTATGGTTTTATTTAGGATCCCTAAATTAGGACTCGGTTCGATTCGTTTGAAAGCTTGCCCCCTTGTAAAAAATTTCAGTTATATATTTTTCCGCATAAGGGAACGTTCAAGTATTACGTAACATAAATTGTACCAAAATTCATACACTTCATACCCCGTTTCTCGCGTTATTAAAGGCTGTAGAGATTTTTTAAATAGGGGGTGTGTTAGGGGAGCTAGCCAAAATATAAAATCTCTACAGCCTTTAATGACGCGAGAACCGGGGTATGAAGTGTATGAACTTTCGTACAATTTGCGTTAAGTAATAATTGAACGTTCCCTAGCTATGCACTGTAGCAAGAGTAGATTACAGTATTTTTGAAGGTAACATTTAATTTTATTCAAAAAAATAAATAAATATACATCTTTGGAGTAATTTGATTGATTGATTGATTGATTCATTGATTGGGTGAGTCACTGCCACTCATAGAATTGGTATTGTATAGTACACTATGGTCCGTTTCATCAAGTAAGATAGTAAATTAAAAATCGCACAGTGAATATTTTAACAACAGGTTTAAATAGTATATGTTTGTGTATAGAATATAGTGTTGTTTTATTAAATAAACTACTAAGTATATTCGCACATCCAAAATTCGAATCTATTTTAAAAATATTTACTGAGCGATTTTTAATTTACTATCTTGCTTGATGAAACAGACCATAGCTATTTTGGACGTAAACAAACCACACTAAAAGTTTCACGGATAGACTTAAAATTTTCGGTCCTAATTTCATAAGAAAACCTACATTTATTTTAAAATATATTATAAAAACTTTACACACCTGAAAAACACAAAAAAAACAAATGTTTTGAAATTTTTATATTTTATCAGTAAATCCGAATCTGGCCGCAGTATTAATATCTCGATAATTTCGAATGGACAGCAGTTACCTTAGGAAACATAAATTTAGGTCTTCAATACCAACCCAAAAAGAAAATTCCCTAAAAATATTATATTTGGATTTTATCAAAGTGCCACAAATAAATGTGCATTATATGCAAAATTATTAAAGAATACATAAAACAGCTTATTAAACACAAAAACAAGTAAAAAATCTTTACATACAACGGGGTATTATCAATGACTGTCAAATTAAGGAGTAGGTCATAAGTACCCTAGGAAACTTTATACCTACTGTACTACACATAGCTGTGTTATATATAAAAAAAAGTTTTTTACTTAAAAAAAAAACAAATATCTTACCTTCATGTAATTTAAAATATAATCTAAAATGATATTTTTACCTAAAACATCCATAATTTTATTTTAAAACAATAATAATAATACTTTTATCTCTTTCTGTAGAACTTCTCTCTTCATCTAATCTAAATAGGCGGCAGTCCAGTTGGAACATACCGCCCTTTTGAAAGTAAACAAAACGGATGAAACAAAGGTCAAGGCTGACGTGTATTTTTTTTTATAAAATACAGAGCGTCGGACAATCGGTCTCCCGACGTCAGCCTTGATCTGGTCGTTCTTTCTTCGTTTTCTCTGTTTTGTATAATCTGAAATGCACAGTATATTTCTTTAAAACTTAACTTGATGGATAAATTCTGGATTTGGATTATTAGCAGCTCAAAATCTGTATGAAACGATTGTAGAGCTGTGCTTTTATGTATCCCATTTCAAAAAGTTAAAAATCGTCGTCATGGCATTTACTTTTTATGAATAGAGTAAGTATGCAATATTTAAAATGAAATAAATTAATGCCTCCCCTATTTCATAAGTGCTATTGTTGTTTTGTCACAATAAACAAACGTTAACATAAAATATTATATCCATTATTATAATCTCTATTGTGAAATCTAGCACAATTAAGGTTTAAGAGATTTTGTCTATAAATTCATTTTACTTATCTTAATTTATCTGCAGTTGGAAATTGTCTTTTCAACAAGACCTGATCTCATTATGACAAAATTAAAATCTAAATAAAACAACATAAAGATTTCTTCTTTCACAGGGGATCGAACTCTGGGAGGTTGGGTCAGGAAAAGATTGTTCATTAAGAAAAGTACATATTATATTATTTATTGTCATTTTGGGAGCTAAGTACAATAGTTATTATCAGTCATCGGCGAATTTCCAGTGCTCGCATAGGCGCCGCGTCGATTCTATCGTTGACGCGAGGTTTTAAATATTTACATTTTTATTTTCTTCGAAAAACACCGATATATTTACATATTTATAGTTAATATGTATATTCAATATTGTTGTGTGTAACAAATTAATCGTCAAATGTTTCGATTTAGTGACATTTATAAAAATTTCCCTTATAATTCGGCAAAATTATTCCGTAAGCCTATGTTTCTGTGTTTATTTTCAACGTTGATGAGTCATAACTGAATTTATTCCGATTAATAGTTATTATACTATTCACAAAATAGTAATATACGGTAGTTTCGAATTTCCCAAAATCGCCAAAAAAAGTTCTAGAAAAAAAATTCTTGGATACAAATGTGTTTCTTGACAAAAAAAATAAGAAACTGAAAATTATCCGATCGACTTGAAATTTTCAGGAAAAATCAAGTTCTACGGGGGGAAGATCCCCATTGTTTTTGAAAGTAATGCCCCCAAAAACAAAAAAAGTTATGGGGGGTTATACTTTTAAAAAAATCGATAAAAGCTGAAAGAAAATTTCGATTAACGTAACTTTTTCTGGAAAAAATAGTTTTATTATAAGGATCAATTCTACCAATTTGAAAGTAATCCTCCCAAAATCAATAAGTTATGGGGACTTAAACTTTTTAAAAGAATTTAAAAAACTATAATTTTTATTTTTTTTTGTTTTTCCTAAAAATAAAATAAAAAAAATAAAAATCTTGATTTTTTTTTTGCTTGTTTATAGAACTACTACTAAAGAGAGATAAACGGAAATACGAAAGAGAGGGAGAGTCGCATGTGTCATTTTAAATACATGCATTACTGGTCCAGTGTGTGAAGTCTGTAAATACTGCTCACAAATAATAAAGGATGTAATAAAAATTTAAGGAAAATGAAATTATTGGCTAGAATGACATGTAGAGCGGTCTCAAACCAGTTTTAGGATTGATCACGATCCAACGAACTAAAAGCTCTTCTCTCTAGAATACGCTAACCGTTAATATAAAGTATCGCCAACATCTCGGTTTGTTTGTAAACAAATAGTAGGTATATTCAGGCCTGAACAATAACAGTTACCAGTAACTGTTATTTTTGTCTCTGTTAGAACAAATCTGTGCGAGTAAGACAGACAAATGTATATGTTGGCAACGTTTTTGTCAGTTTTTACGAATGAAATGCCTATTCTAGAGAGAAGACTTATTAGTTCGTTGTGACAATTGTCACGATCCGATCTATTAGTCGTATAAAAAAATCAGACAACTTTTTTTCAGATAATTTAACAATTTTATTAATTGCGTTTTTAAAACAACCTGTAAGTGTGGAACATAAAATCGCGTGTTTATAAATTTACTAGGTAATAAATAGTAGGTATGTTTTTTAATAGGTAAAACACGTTTTAATTAATTGGACATATTAATTTATTCTCTTATTACTTTTTAGAGAAAAAATCCTTTGCTATTAGTACTTAGGTGTTTAAAATTTATGCTTTTATAATTGAATATACAGTGCGTTTGTCTAAAGTCCACCCTTTAACTTTTGAACGGCTTAAGATATCAACTTGAAATTTGGAACACTTAGTGCCTATTCACAGGCTTGCATAAGAACATAAAACATAACAATGCGATGCCGTGATTGGCTTGATGTGCCGCCATGTATCTTGTAAGCCAATCACGGCATCGCATTCTTATGTGCTATGCGTGTTATGCGAGGCTGTGGATATACCCTTAAATAACATAACCCAAATTATTTTTTGGTCTATATTTTATGTTAAGGGGGCACAATGGTGGGTAAATTTTGGGGGTGTAAAATAGGGTTAAAAATGTGAATTTCTTTAAAAAAATCACATCACTTATACTTTTCATGAATTCGACTAATTTTAAATTTTACAAAAAAAAATCTTAAAAAATCACATCACATCACAATGAAAAATGAAAACATTAAAAAATGTTGTTTAAAAAAATTTAAAAAATATATGGCCGAATAGAGAATTTTATGAGCCTTAAAATAATGTATTACACGACCCCCCTTTCATTAAAAAAAAGCCCCCTTGCCCCTCTGTCTCCAATGTGCCCCTAAACATATCAAATATATGCCAAAAAATTAATTGGGTTATGTTATTTACGTTTTCCAAATTTTAAGTTGATATCTTAAGCCTTTCAAAATTTAAAGGGAGGGGCGGCTCTTTTGACACGCTCTGTATTTAACTATTTATTATATTAAAAAACCAAGAAACTAACAGATTTATAGATGCCTATGGGCACATAATATACACTACAAATTACGTTTTATTTATTCTACAAACTAAAATATATGCCATGAATATTCATCGCACGTTTTATTTATAAATTTAATTGTTTTTATTTTATGAACAAATTAACATTCATTAAGTCAATATTAAATAGAAAGTGGGTATTCTTTATTATACTCCTCTTCTCAGCAGAGGTACGTCTATTTCGAAATTTGAAAATAAAAAAATACTGCTGCCAACTAAATAATAATTTATCCTATTCTAGGAGAAAGTATAAGGCCTCTAAAGGGCCTAGGTTTATTTAAATCAATGAAATCTTCTCAAGAAAAGTTTATTTCCCCATAAAAATAATTAAAAAAAAAAAGGATTTTTTTGAAAAAACATTGTTTTTATCCCATTTTTACCCCATCCCGATTTTTACCAAAAACAATCCCAGTCTAGAACTTTGTATAATCAAGCTTTGGTCCAAATTTAAAATCTTTATCTCGAAGCGTTCCTAAGTTATCATAGTAACTTTCCCGGACAGACAGACAGATTTTTTTAAGGAAATTATATTTTTCAGATATCAAACGTCGAGAAAAGTAGGTTAGAAATATACTATTAACATACTTGGGCACAAAGAATTTCGTTACATAAAAATAATATAAAAATTAAAATAGGCATGAATATTAGCATTGCGATGCATCTCCATAAATTAACAGAAAGAATAACAAATATGTTGACAATCCCAGTAGGCTGGACTGTCAATTAACTTGAACATTTATACGAATTCATTTTGAGCAAACTTGGCGAGTAATGCGCTTTGGATGGATCTTGGAATACGTCCAACCACATTCTGACAATAAAACTATAAATTCGTTAAATTCTGAGGACAAAACTGCAATTTAGTAAAATACTACTTAAAATTAACAAGAATAGAATAGTCAGTCATAACTATAAATTTTGTACAGCTCAACAGCTATAAAATTATCTATAGTTGGAGAGCGGTTACCATTTTTATTTAATTTTTTGCTCCCGGCTATACACGGTGTATTTGAAATAGCATCGGAAATTTTAAGAGATGATTCTACATCATAAAATATGACAAAAAGTTCTTATAAACATATGTCTAAAAATGCGTCATTAAAATTTTGGTTTTCGACATTTTAGTATTTAATTTTTCGTCCTCGAACCGTGGAATTTCACCTTTAAATGAATTTTTCTCGAAAACGGTTAATCCTACAGTATTACAACAAGAGTACCTTTTTTATGTATTTTGACCTGAGGAATCATATTTCAAAAATAAAATTGCAAAAAAGTTACACAGAAAAAAGTTACTAATAAGGCCCCTCCGTTTCCCACACCTCTGGTTTAAATAAGTATATGAAAATAACACACAAAAACGGGCCTTGGTAGGATTAGTTGACGTGCAAAACCTCGTTGATATATCTCAAAGGGTTCCTGAGTTATTAAATAAAAACCGATTTTTTAGCCACTTTTAAAGGGGCGTAGCTCCCTTATGACGCATTTTTAGACATATTTTTATAGGAACTTTTTGTCATATTTTATGATGTAGAATTATCTGTTAAAATTTCCGATGCTATTTCAAATACACCGTGTAGTTTATATATGATTCAGATTAAGCTATTTTAAATTTCTAGACTCCGAATCCGGTTCCTTTGGGTGCTAAAAGCTCCAAAAGCTATGAGAATACCAAAAAAACTATTTTTAACTTGCCGAGTATATACATTTCATTTAATACATTCAGATTAAGCTATTTTCATAATTATACACAATAATTTTGGGGCCAAGGGGTGAGAACAGTCTTTAAAAAGTGCCTTTAAAATATGTGATACGTAATTTTTTAAAGAAATTAGAATTTATGAAATTACATTTTGATTAAATGAAAATTAAAGAAAGTTTTTAGTGTTGACATATGTCAGATAAGTTTTTAAAGTCTTTTTTTAACTCTTAGCCTAGTGAATAATTGTGTAAAACTGTCAAAAAAGACTAATCTAAATTTAATAAACGTAATTTGTTTGACTCGGTTAGTTAAAAATATATTTTTCGGGGACCCCATTTCACCACCTTTTCGAGGCTTTTAGCATCCACAGGAACCCGATACAGGACCTAGCGATTTGCGAGTAGCTTAATTTGAATGTACTTTAAGACATATACAAAATACAGCTGGGAGCAAATAATGAAATAGAAATGGTCACCAGCTCTTAGACCACTACATGAAGCAATCATTACTAGAACTTTACGAGTTACAATAAACCAAACAACAAAAAAGGTCTTGGTAATGACAAAAAAGTACCTAAATGAAATACAAAAAGGTAAGTAAACGACAAGAACATAAGGGGCTGTCCATATATTACGTAACGCAATTTTTCAAAAAAATTGACCCCCCCCCCCCTTGTGTAACAAACTGTCACATTTACCAACACCCCCCCTTTCTTTATTACACTCTTCTTGTCTATCTCTATGAGACTGATTTTCAGTATTTTCTACCCATCTCTCTGTCCTCCTTAAATTATTTCCGTCCTCTTCACTATAATGAGACACATGAGATACACCATCCTCAAACTGCTCTAATATTTCTTCCTGAACTAACTGAAGTTCAGCATTAATAACTCTTGTATCTACCTCTAATTGTTCTGCTCTATCCTTTGCGTTTAATTCTGCTAGCTTCTCTCTCTCTAGTTTATCCTGTTCTGCTAGCTTTTCTCTATCTAGTTTATCCTGTTCTGCTTATTTCTCTCTTTCTAATTTATCCTTTTCTTTTCTTTCTTTAACTAGTGCTGCTTTCTTTCTTTCTGAATCTAAAACAGCCTGTAACTGTAACCTTCTCATTGTGCTGGAAGTTGTACTTTTACTTTTTGATGAAATTGCATCCAATGTTTTAGATTTTACATTCTGCGTATTTACAACACCCTGATCTAATTCTAACCTCTTCGGAGGTATACCTTTGTTCGGCCTGGAACTTCTTCGGACATCTTCGCTTCGTGCGGACATAATTCTTCCGTAGGTTGGTTCTAAAATTGGCTAAAAACGAAGGACCATCTGAAGTGTTCTATTTAAATGATAGGCACTGATTATAACACTTTATGATATATTTTTATAACATTTTACAGTATAGTGACAATCTGATCTGACATCTATCCTTCCACTGACTTTACATAATTTTGACATTAATCTAAAGACTCGTCCCTACACCCCCCCTCCCCCTGGGTAACGCGTAACAATATAAAAATTTGTATATTTTTTTCTAACATATCTTGATACAGAATTCCGCATAATGCAAGACGGTAAAAAGACGGTGTAAAAATGATACATATTTATTATAATAATACATATAGCACTTAATGTACTTAAACGAAAAAATTACTCAAACTTTAAAAAAATATTCATAATCAATATCACACAGGGAAAAAAAACTAGGTACCTATTTTTACACTGAGTGTCACATATAACACGTATATTGTTTATGCACAGGTACACAAAATAGTACACATATTGGTGTTCTGTGGGTACACACTCCGCGCGAAAACGTATCATCACCGATGATTCATCGGCAAGATCACGCAAGAACGGGGCCGTAAGATTTTTTTTTAATATCAATGTCAACAGTTTTTTTACTGATTACAATATTATTTAAATATGCATAGTTTCGTCAATTTTTGTGTGAAAAGGGGAATTATGGGCCACTAAATAGTATTTTATGTTGAAATAAAAATACATCTGCCAAGCTTAGGAAATAAACATTAAATTTATTAAATTCCGTTACGTAACGTTTACCTAGACCCCCCTCCCCCCCTGTCACAAACTGTAACAATTTCAAAATTAATTTGATGGAAGGTGAATGTACATCAAAAACAAACCTTATATGCAGGTACTTCCAAAAACTTCCAAAAACCTCAACTTCCAAAAATCAATCCTAAGGGAGCTATGGCCGGCCGTGATTAATAGACCTAAAATTCACGGGTCTTTGGATAAAAATAATTAAACGCTGTATTACAATTTTTTTGGTATGCTTTAAAAATGTTATTGCCTTTCCCTACGATTTTTTCTATTAAAATAATTCCTTGGCTTGTTTTATAAATTATACAAATGTAGTAGGCTGAACATATTCTCTTTTTTATTCAAAAAAGACATTTGAATAGGCCATTATGCATCAAACTAAACAAAAGATTGTTCTTATCATAAACAAGAGGAGTATAAAACTTAACATCTCCATTAGGAACTTTTATTATAAAAAAGCAACGCCCACGATTAAGAAAAAGTACATTTTTCACATTCAGGGACACCGTAGTTAAGTAAGAATTAATACTATAAAAAGACATTTAAGATAAGGGTTTCATTTAGGGGGACTTTAAGACATCAATCTTAGGGATAAGGATATAACAACAGGAAATTCAAAAGTAAGTTAATCACCTATACTAAACCTGAGAAGACAGAAAAAACTAGTTGGAAATATCCACTCTGTTGAAAAAGATTCGAATGTTCAGACTTGAAGAAATTATCATTAGTAATATCATAAGTGCATGTTGAATTATCGATAATTTTTTTCCTGTATTAAAAAAATATTTTGTTTGGCAATTGTGTGAGTGCACTTTTCGTGTTACAAAATTGCGAGACCGCAGGTCGAGGAGTTTTAACGAAAAATGCACGAAAACAATTGCCTTAAGCAAAATGTTTTTTTTATAAACAGTAAAAAAATTATGTATAATTCAAAATGCAAGAATGGTATTTTGAAAGACTATTTCACAAACAAAATAAGGAAGTATATAATTTTACCATGTTTAATTTTATTTCATATTTAAATTAAAAATTTAAGAACTAAACAACAATATTACTTTACAACTATAATTAAAATTTTAAATCTCAAATTTGCCGCGCTTTTAAAACCACGATGTTCACTTGTTTGTGAATGTTGACAAGTCTAAACTTTGCTTGAGGGATATTTTATGCTTAAGATTATTCCAATAAAATAGTTGTTATCATATATTTTAGTATTTAAATAAAAATAATTGCTGTTTTTGTTTAAAAAGTTTAGCTTTCAACTGAAAAGAAATAAGTAACGCTTATTTCCACCCGTAAAAAAACAATTTGCGATCGGTTTATAATAAAGTTTGGCAACGCTGTACTGGTACCAGCGCAGTCATTTGATGCTTTGATTTCCGTCCTTTAAAAGAAGTAAATTATTTACTTCTTTACTGTAAATATATTTTTAGTAAATGTGTTTAAATTAGTTTTGAGTGGCCTGTTTTTAATACCAAGATTCAATTAAATAAATTCAAATTTATGAATAACAGTGATTTAAAGCTTTTAATATGGAAAGTGCATAAAATATAATATATTATCTGAAATTAATTAGGGTTTATAGCTAGGATGTTTTGGTAATAAAATAAGCATTTATATTGTTTATCAATAAAAATAAATTAACTAAAGGTAAGCTTCACAAATTAAAAACACATTTTGCAAAAATATAACATTTATTAAGATGTCAGTAATTGTCAGTTTCTTGTTTCTATAGTAACCAAGTGATAATTGCACATATGCAAAACTTATCAGATTCATTTTGATCTGATTGGGCAAGAAACTTAAAATGCAAGGTTTTGATTGGCCTATATTGTGAAATAGTCATATAAAGTTAAATTAAATTTTTGTTTTAATTTCAAGACTTCACTGAATATGAATAGACATATCCAATACAATGGCGATTTCTCCCGTTAGATTAGACAGGGACAAAAGTTCTACCCAAAAAGGATAGAAGACATACATACACTCCAAATTAAAAACACATTTTGCAAAAAATATTACATTCATTAAGATGTCAGTAACTGTCAGTTTCTTGTTTCTATAGTAACCAAGTGATAATTGCACATATGCAAAAATTATCAGATTCATTTTGATCTGATTGGGCAAGAAACTTAAAATGCAAGGTTTTGATTGGCCTATATTGTGAAATAGTCATATAAAGTTAAATTAAATTTTTGTTTTAATTTCAAGACTTCACTGAATATGAATAGACATATCCAATACAATGGCGATTTCTCCCGTTAGATTAGACAGGGACAAAAGTTCTACCCAAAAAGGATAGAAGACATACATACACTCCCACTTCCACCCAACCAAACAAATTCTGTATTTGTTCTTTATTGAACAAATACAATATTTACTTGGCCGGGCGAAAAGTGTAACTATTATTTTTATTAAAGAAATTACTGGCGCCATCTAAATTTTAGTAGAATTATCTTATTCTATATATTCACATTAGCTATGTTCGTTCGTGCCACTCAGTGCTACACTTTCCGGCCAACCAAATAAATAGTATATTTGTTGTATGAAAAACAAATACAGTATTTATTTGGTTGGCTGGAAAGTGTAGCACACATGAGATAGAGATAGGGTAGACGTCTTTTGTTTCATAATTCTAGTTGTAGAGAGCTCCATTGTAGATGATAATTTTTTCACTTAGTGTGTCAATTAGTGTGCCTGAATATTTATTTTTTGTGAAACTTTTAAGAATAAATACATTTAAATCGTTTATTTGTAAAACAGTATCTCATTTTTTTGACGAAATAGGGTATTTATATACCGGCCGGGTGATCCCACTTAAACTAACTTTCACTCTAAATTTGTCCGTCAATCTTTCAGTAATATTAACTGTAATAATTAAAGCAAATTCACCATGTCAGAACGTGAATTTACAATATTTATTAAAATTAACCTCAATATTACTCGGTTTAGTAAAATCTCAGCTCTTTTCCTGTCGCACCTTAAATTTGCCCGTCAATCTTTCAGTAGTATTAACCGTAATAATTAAAGCAAATTAAAGCAAATTCACCATGTCAGAATTTGAATTTACAATATTTATTAAATTAATAATATTACTCGGTTTAGTAAAATCTCAGCTCTTTTCCTGTCGGTTCAATAATTTTGCATTAAAATTCATGCATGTGGTCCAAAAACCCGGAACTTTTACAATATTGGTTGAAAATTACCATAATTATAGCTTACATTTCACAAAAGATAGCAGTAAAATTACCAAAATAAAAATTCAAATTTTTACAGATAACATTGAATTTACAGTACTAATTTAAATTTACCACTTTCTTTGCTGGTAACATATGACCTACTTTATTTGCTGTGAAATTACCATATTTTTATTTACAGTGCGGTACAATAATTTTGCATTAAAATTCATACATGTGGTCCAAAAAGCCGCACTTTTACAGATAGTCCCGAAAATTACAAGAGCCCGTAATACTGCTTGAAATACTCATTAAATTCGCTGCTTAAATTACCACTTTCTTTGCTGGTAACATATGATCTACTTTATTTGCTGGAAAATTACCATATTTTCATTTACAGTGTTGGATAAAATCGAAACTAATGACTTTTCGAAAAAACGCCAAGAAAGGTTAATTTTTATTTTAAGGAGACATCTCTTGACATGTAACCGATAATTAACGTAACTACCCCCAGCACGCAGGGACCAAACCCGTTTGAAAATCTTAAATAGGAACGTGGGACATTTAATAAATTATTGAAAAGGTTGTTTAATTTTGCTTATAACAAAGTTTTATTTTTTTTAAATCGGTTCAGTAGTTTCAGAGAAAATGGATAACATAAATTTAAAACATACATTAATTAATTAATTTAAACATATATTATTTTTACATAATTAAAGAAAAAAACATATAATATCCGTTTGAGGTATGTAAAATTCCACGTCAAGAACAAAATAGCGGTCATTTTGAAAATATTATTTAAGATCAAATTGACGATAAATTAAAATAATCAAAAACAGTTTAGAGGATTTTATTTTAAGTATTTTTACTTTTACTCTAAGGTCCTACAAAGGTTATGTTGCGGTCAATAAATAAATACTATAAATCAAATTAATTTTAAATACTCAGTTTATTTTTTACAGTGTAAAATGTCTAGGACTTGTCTGAAATGTAAATATGTTTCATATTATGCAGGTGCAAACACTCGAAAAAATTTCTTAACGATTTATTTATTTAATATTAAAATAGAACGTAAATATATTTATTTCGTTTAATAAGGCAATTATTCTATTTTAGTATAAATACAAAAAGAAAACTTTGAAATGATACGCACCTCGACGCAAACCATTTCAGTGCACATCAAGTGCTTTTTTTACTCGGCTGCGCCTCGTAAAGAAAAGCACCCTCCTGCACTGAAAACTAGTTCGAGTACTCGGTGCGAAATATACTATTTCCTACGATCCCCTATGAAAATTACATTTACCACACTCTTTTGTTCTTTAGAAAACGCCTTATATCACACTTGTATGATATTTTCCTATCACCCTAGTTTGATATATATGTATGAAGGTTTGCCTAATTTTCTAGATATTTACGTATGTAAATTCTACGAATTTTACTCACCTCGTTTTATATGCCATTTTCCACCTTTTATTACAGACTTTTTTGATGTCTTTTATGTTTTTCAATCCAAATATTTCTGTTTTTCACGTCAAAAATAAAAAACTATAGTTATAACCTTACTATTTTGATCCAGATCAATATAACTTAATATGTTTTATTAATGTCTAGATTTTATAAAAATTACTTAATTTGTAATTTATATTACCTTACATTTTATAAAAAACATCAATATTTTCTCATGAAATGTAAAACATTGTAGAGTTTTAGTCTTATATGGTAGCATATCCACAGAAATCAAATTTAATTAGTAAACTCTCAAATTTTCCTTGATTTAAAAGATGCTTCCGGTTAGGCAACCCATTAAACAGTGTGGAGCTTCCATAATAAAATGTTGTATTAAACCAAGAAAACTAAAGGTAAATAAAAAACATATTTCGTGTTGACATACATATATAAATTTGTATGCTATTTTGTTTTGCTTTTCTCAAAAATTCTCGGAATAAGTATTAAAATTTATAAAACAATCCGATGAACAATAATAATAATATTTCCTACAGGATGCTTCTTGAAATTTATTTAAGGTTATTTGTGATAAAACACTCGGAAATGAAGCAAATAAAAACTTTATTGCATTACATAATCATGCCAACGTTTCACCTAATATTTAGGCTTCTTCAGGGCTAAAAAGACAAAAAATTATAAAACTTTTTGGACATAACTTGGACATTATAAAATGATTTTTTGGAAAAAAAATGTATATAAACAAAAATAAAAGAAATTAATAAATTAAAAACTTACCTAAATTATTAAATATGCATTAAAACAAACAAATTAAACAAAAACATTACATCAACAAACAAAGTACACTGGAAATTTTTCAACAGGAGAATTGTTCTACAGTGAGTGAAAAATGTCCAGTGTATTTTTTTTGTTGATGTAATGTTTTTGTTTAATTTGTTTGTTTTAATGCATATTTAATAATTTAGGTAAGTTTTTAATTTATTAATTTCTTTTATTTTTGTTTATATACATTTTTTTTCCAAAAAATCAGTTTATAATGTCCAAGTTATGTTCAAAAAGTTTTATAATTTTTTGTCTTTTTAGCCCTGAAGAAGCCTAAATATTAGGTGAAACGTTGGCATGATTATGTAATGCAATAAAGTTTTTATTTGCTTCATTTCCGAGTGTTTTATCACAAATAACCTTAAATAAATTTCAAGAAGCATCCTGTAGGAAATATTATTATTATTGTTCATCGGATTGTTTTATAAATTTTAATACTTATTCCGAGAATTTTTGAGAAAAGCAAAACAAAATAGCATACAAATTTATATATGTATGTCAACACGAAATATGTTTTTTATTTACCTTTAGTTTTCTTGGTTTAATACAACATTTTATTATGGAAGCTCCACACTGTTTAATGGGTTGCCTAACCGGAAGCATCTTTTAAATCAAGGAAAATTTGACAGTTTACTAATTAAAAAGCCTAAATATTAGGTGAAACGTTGGCATGATTATGTAATGCAATAAAGTTTTTATTTCCTTAATTTCCGAGTGTTTTATCACAAATAACCCTAAATTTATAAAACGTTAAATGAAGAATTCTTAAAGATTAAACTTTTTACCTTTATTTTACCTATATTTTTTCGTTTGGACGAGATCGTATTTCTTACACTCGTGGGGTTTCCTTACTCGCCCAACGGCTCGTTCGTAAACCTTCCCACTCGCGTGAAATATGTCACTTTCCACACTATACTATTTTTGGGCCTTGACACACAAATAAAGACTCCAAGTTCAAGATTAGAATTCCTGTAAAAATTATTCAATATTATGCAGGATTAAAATTATATCTTATAATTAATAATTTTACGTTTATACATTAACGATGTACTTAAGTCCCTTTTCTAAAGTGTCACCATTCTTTTGCTTACGTACAATAGTACTAACGGTACTCTAAACTTAGTTAACATAAACTTAATTAAATCGTCGAAACACTACACAGATAAAAATAATGTTTTATTCCAAATTAATTTTAGTTAATCCAAGTGAATAATAACTTTATGCAATGAATCAAAAATTGACGTGATATCAATAAAAATGAACGTCATATCAATAAAATTACACTGATTTTGCACCGATGTACGTTTTTAACTGTGACAATAAATTTTTTATTATATTAATGTATAAAATTGGTTGTCTTGCAAAATTTATTTAATAAAAAAAATTCGTTGTTATAATGGATTTATGCATAAAGGCAAGACATTTTAAGCATTGATACAATAAAATGTTCATCGGTGCAAAATTATTTTCAGTGTATATGCGCAAAGGCATATTTTCTTATATTACCAGATATTACTTATTACTTAGAGCAAAAAAAAAATTTTGCGTCCGTCTGTCTGTCTGTCTGGGTGTAAACTCTCTAACTCCATTTCTACATGAGATATCGACTTGCGGTTTTTTGCATATTGTTTCTTATCGTATTCCGAAGAGCTGATTATATTTTGGGGGTAAACGATTGGGGGTAAACGGGTAAAAATAGGGTAAAACTCCTATTTTTAGCGTTTTTTGTTTATAATTAAGGTAATTATTATTGTATTTGGTTTATTTAGCACTTATATAAAAGATAATTTTAAATTGGTCAAAAAATGTTATAAACAACGCTTTTCTAAAACGCATTGTTTTCAAAATATTGGCGTTTAAAGCAGTAAAAGGTTTTTTTAGCATATCTCACATATTTATAACCCGAGTTCAAAAAATTATATTTTAAATAAAAGATCCTTTTAAGCCCTAAAAAAAATTATATACAGTTTTTTGCTAGAATATAATATTTTAAAGATACAGAATTTAAAATCAAACAAAACACCTAGTTTGAAATTTGCAAACTATATGGCTCTAGTGTACAAATTTTAAGCTTACATTCATTTGTTTTTAAAATCAATCAAAAATTGTAATTAATAAGTTCAACTTGCATCCAAGTAAAAACATATTTTTATTATTTATTTTAATTATATATTAAGTGTACGTAAGGAAAGCTAAAGTTTATTATAAATATTATACAAGTTAGTTTATGCAGTGAGGAGTAGTAGTAAAATTGTAATTATGTTATGCTACCCTGTTCTAATAGCATGTTATTAGTTTTCCCAATAGTGCCGATGTTTTGACAGGGTGCTTGCAACGTTTTATCTAGTTTGTTGGATAAAGATATCATTTTTACGTGTGTATATGTCGATTTGTCGGAACTAAACTTAAAAAGTCCAAATTCAGATTCAGCGTCAAAATAGATAGGAATACGATAGTAGGTATTGCGGCGGATGAGCCAACCCCTCCACTTTTCATTTAGACCACGCCCCCTACTTTAATAGCCCCCAGAACAGAGCTTTTTTAACAGGGCTGTTAATGTAATTAACCGAGCTGTTTTAACAGAGCTGTTTTAACAGGGCTGTTTTAACAGGGCTTTTTCTAAATCAGTTTATATCAGATCAGTTTAGATTGGATCAGATCTGATATTATTAGTTTATTTGTTGAAAATTCTATATAAACTTAGAAAAAGCCCTGTTTAAACAGCTCTGTTAAAACAGCTCTCGTAATAACATTAACAGCCCTGTTAAAACAGATCTGTTATGGGGGCTATTAAAAAGGGGGCTATTAAAGTAGGAGCGTGGTCTAAATGAAAAGTGGAGGGGGTTGGCTCATCCGCCGCAATACCTACTTAGAATGGTCCACTAAAAAATTTCGTTTGGACTTTTTTCTTTTTGTGTGGCCGTGTAATTTTTGTTGGATAAACACATTTTTACGTCTGTATATGGCGATTTGTCGGAACTAAACTTAATAAACAAAATAATGTATTTGATGAACATTTAATAAAAGGAATTAGCATTCGTTAGCATAATCAAAAGTTTCGAAGTTCTCGATGTAATTTGAGGCTGCATTTACATAAACATCTCTTTCAAAATTTAATTCGGTGCGGGATGCCAACTTGTTTGACTATTCACAACGCGTAAGCGCTAGAATAGTATAATACAGTATTAAGGACAGAAAATTTAAATTTTAAACATTACATACATTACATTTTTAGATTTTTGTTTAACCTCGTACTATTCTACTTAATTAAGCATCCCCTAAGTCCAGGACTGGTGTGGGCTAGTAGTAGAGGGAACCACCGACTTTAATTGACTTTCGAACCAATGTATAGGGAGTGTCCGCTTCACTTACGCCTTCGCCAAATTTCAATTATTAATTAACTGAAAAAGGCAAATCGGCGCCGGTGAGAATCGAACTCACGCCATTTTGGGTAGTAAACTCGTCAAGTACGACGCGGTAGTCCACTTCACCAATCCTCCCATAAACAAAAAACAAAATTATAAAAATATTAATTTATTATTCCATCGAATCTATTTTCTAATCATCGTACAGAGTGATATTGGTAGACTGACAGTTTCGGGCTGCTGTCCCTCTTTAGTACCAAGAGTCAATATCACTCTGTATGATGATTAGAAAATAGATTCGATGGAATAATAAATTAATATTTTTATAATTTTGTTAAAAATTAAAATTTTCTGTCCTTAATAATTCTACCCCTAACCACTCGTTAGTGGTACTATGTGCTTGAGACACACAAGTCTTCAACTTGCTACCATTCAAAGTCTCCAGACTAGGAGAGGTATAAGTAGTTGTCTACATTTAGCAGTAGATGGTGCACAAGTCTACATCAATCTAATGGATATATTCCTTTTGCGAATAAAGTCTAAAACCGTTTTCTTAATCAGCGTGCGAGTTGACTCTTGGTACTGAATGGCCCGAAACTGTCAGTCTACCAATATCACTCTGTACGATGATTAGAAATACATTCGATGGAATAATAAATTAAAAACATAATACAGTAAGTTTCGAATTTCACAAAATCGCCAAAGAACGTCCTAGATAAAAAATTCTGGGAAAAATTAAGGAACTTTTTGAAAATGTCCCTCCGTCCGCCCAATAATACGTTTTTTGTAAACAATATAACTCAAGAGCAAACTATGCGATCGACTCGAAATTTTCAAAAAAAATCAAGTTCTACGAGAGAAAGGTCCTTATGGCTTTTGAGAAGAACTCACCCAAAAACAAAAAAGTAATAGGGGTTAAACTTTTAAAAAATCGAAACAATCAGAAGAAATAGTCTGATTAACGTATTTTTTTTTTATTTTGTATCAGGTAAGTAGTCCTTATTCTAAATTTAAAGTTCTTAGCTCAAATAGTTTTCGAGTAATCGTTCTGACAAAAAAACCTTGCTAATATTGTAGATCAAAAATTTCAGTACATGTTTTTAATCGAAGTTTGGACTTTACTTTAAAAAAGTTATTTCTCCGAAGAAAACATATAGCTACGTCCCACCATCCATGTATCACATTTTCTTGTGATCACAATAACTTAGGAACGGAATATCCGGTCCGCATGAAAATAAGGTTTTTGAAAGGAATATCCTTTTAAAAGGAATGTGCAGCAACACTTGTTAGGGTTACCAGAAAAAAAATCGATTTTAAGGATCTGGTAAGCAGAACAATTTGTCTTGTTGCCCTTACACAGATAAAAATCACACAATCACATAATAAGTTATGTAAAATTTTACATAAGGGAACGTCCAAGTATTACGTAACGCAAATTTTGATCATTTTGGACCCCCACCCCCCCTGTAACGCTATTTTCCTATACCATTAACATGGGCGTAACACTCCACAATGACCCCCTCAGGAGCGTTACGTAATACTTGAACGTTCCCTAACTTACTATATTTTTAAAATCTACATAAGTTATTATGCAATTTTTAAGTTTCACATAATATATTATGTATTTTCACATAATATATTATGTAATTTTTGGCGCGCTTTATTCACAGAACATAACGTAGGTAAGAATATTGCCAACATTATGTGATTTTTACAGAATATGTTCTGTAAAATTTTATTTCACATGAATTTTTACAGAATATGTTCCGTAAAATTTTATTTCACATGAATTTTTACAGAATTTTTCCGTAAAATTTTATTTCACGTGAATTTTCACAGAATATGTTCCGTAAAATTTTATTTCACATGAATTTTTACAGAATATGTTCCAAAAATTTTTATTTCACATGAATTTTTACAGAATATGTTCCGTAAAATTTTATTTTATATGAATTTTTACAGAATATGTTCCGTAAAATTTTATTTCACGTGAATTTTTACGGAATATGTTCCGTAACATTTTATTTCACATAATTTATAAAATTATACAGAATATGTTCTGGAAAACACACATAACTCAATGTTGGCAAAATTCTAAAAATATTTTTGTCAGTGTACAACATTTATAGTTACAACAACCCGAAAAATTGTTGTTCCGTATTTAATTATTAATCTGGAAGAGTATCCTCTAGAAAGCGAAGCATTACATATCTTCACGGCTTATTTGCATATCAGCAGGAAATTTGTGAACGTTTAAACACGGATATGCCTGAATGCTTGCGGCCAATCACATTTTATACATTTGTCACATACCAGATTTTTACTTGAATTTAAAGTTAAAATGATTGGACTTTTTAAAGTACCTAATAGTTTGTTTCAAAAACCTGTGATCTGAGGCATCGGGAAGAGAAGAGGTAAAATATTGTGTGTATTCTATAGGCGACCTTGAATTTCAAACATTACGGCCAAGTGCCAGTTAGTAAAATTTTAACAGTAAGGGTTTTTTAATTTTAACAATAATTTTATAAAATTTGTGTTTTTTTAAGTCGCTGAATCAGATAAAAGTCTTATTGCTACTCCAGTAAACGCTGGTCAAAGAAATATATATTTTTTTTATAAACTTTTCAAGAAGATTTATGTATTAAAATCATTTTTTATAAGTACATAAAATTAAACGAAATTTAAAAAAATATTACAGAAAGGCAGAAAAGGACAGAGAAAGTCAAAGGAGGAAAAAAATAATCCTTTAAAATGTAATGCTATGGTAACATGCTGAAGATAAAATGGTCAGACAGAGTTACAAACGATAGCGCATTGTAGAGAATTGGGACATACTAAGACATAAGAGCTTACTTAAAAATATTCTGAAGAGCGAGGGTGATTAAGAATATGGATAGAATCGAATACTGCTCACAAATAATAACACAGGCCCACAAAAAATTAAAATGTTCTGCGCCATGAATAGGACCATGATATTCCTATGTAATTTCACCTGCTGAAACCGAATCTGGACTTAGTTTAGCCCCTACAAGTCCGGATTTTTCTCTACAGACGCACTATGCTACCAAATGGGAAAAAAGTAACCAAAATTATTTTATTATGAAGACATAAAAAATATGTTTTTTTTTTAGTTTTTTAATATTTTTTATTAAAGAATTTAGAGTAAAAAGGAAAAAAAAACGGAAAAAAGTAACCAAAATTATGTTAATGTGGATTTCAACTATAAATGATTAGTCAGACATAAAACATATGTTTTTTTAATTTTTTAATATTTTCCATAATAATTTTTTAATTATTATTATTAAAATATTAAAAAATCAAAAAATATATTTTTATGTCTTACTAATTATTTAAAGTTAAAATACACAATAAAATAGTTTTGGTTATCTACATTTTCTCCCTTTTTTTTTCTTTCTTTTTAAACTAAATTCATCAATGGAAAATATTAAAAAAATACAAGTACATATTTTGTATGTCTTATAAGACATACAAAGCTTACTACTAATCATTTAAAGTTGAAATACATAATAAGATAATGTTGGTCACTTTTTTTTCCGGTTTGGTGGCATAGTGCGGCTGTAGACAAAAATCCAGGAGTTAAACTGAGTTTAGATTCGGTGTCAGCGGGCAAAAATACATAGAAATATCAACGAACTAATAACTCTTCTCTCTAGAATAGACATTTCATTTGTAAAAACTGACAAAAACGTAGCCAACATATACATTTATCTGTCTTACTCGCACAGCTTTGTTCTAACAGAGACAACAATTTCAGTTACTGGTAATTGTTATTGTTCAGGCCTGAATATACCTACTATTTGTTTACAAACAAACCAAGATGTTGGAGATACTTTATATTAACGGTTTGGTATTCTAGAGAGAAGAGTTGTTAGTTCGTTGAGAAATATCATGGTCCTATCCATGGCGCAGACCACTTTTATTTTTTTGTAGGCCTGTGTAAACAATGAAGGGTGTTGAAATTCTAGGGGAAATGATAGGGTGGAATGAAGAGCTGCCTCAAACCAGTTTTAGGACAAATAACTTCATGAAGTGATCCTAAAATCTATTTTTATTCGATTGATTCTAAAAACGGCACTTTTTGTTCATGTTTTACGGGCAAAAAGTTGAACTTTGTGGCCCTAGGAACAAAAAGTTTTTTCGCGCGCTAACTAAAACTTGTTATTTTTAAGCTTTTAAAAAGAAGATGCTTTATCTTTACTGTAATATTTATAAAGAAATATAACCTTTTGGTCACTTTTAGTTTTGAACTAACTGTTCTTTTTGACCAGATACAGTTATTATAATCATTACATACCAAATAAAAATTTATTCTATAATATAACCTCAAGATATAATGATTAATTAATTTATAATATTCATAGAACAGTTTTGGAAGTATTATTTTCATAACAGACACATTTTAACAGAAATTAATCACCCAGCTATAGCTTTTTTAGTTTGAAAATGAAACCGCACGCAAAAGAAACGATTCAATTGTTTTTTTTTATTTGATTGGATAGCAATTTGTCAGGGATAACTAGATAAGTAATAAGACAGGAAAAAGAAATATTTTTTGAAAATTAAAATTAAGTATATTTTAATAATTTTTATAATTAGTAACAATCGAATAAAAAATATTGTATAATACAGGGGCAAGAAGTTAAATTTCAATTTCGTAGGTTTGTTACCCTCAGGCCGGCCCTATCGGCCGGCCCTCGGCTTCTAAAAACCTACTCAATCGAAAAACTTAACTTTTCGCCCTTGTATAACTATTTCATACTTTTTATTTATTTATTTATTTATTTATGAATTTATAATTGATATGCCAAACTATGGTCCGTTTGTGCTGTTTAAATATTGATAATATCAAAATTTATTTCTAATTAACATCGTATTAATTTCGCGTGTTTGCATTAATTATAAAATATAATGAATATTTACCTAATAATTTGTGACATGTAATTTATTTCGTTCATTTTACATGCATATATGTTATATTAATCTCTATTTGAATCAAAATATTAGAATAAATAATTAAAAGTTCCCGTTAATTAGGTATAGTATTGTTTAATAATTATAATTAATAAAGAAATATCGGGAATAGGACATTAAATAAAAACACTAAGTTTTATGCACTAGCGACGTTTCGTCTTTAATTAAGACTTTATCAAGCTTAGCATACTTAAAACATTACATTTAACATAAATATTATTTAAGTAAACAACAACGAACTAACTCTTTTGTCTAGAATACGCATACCGTTAATATAAAGTATCGCCAACAACTCGGTTTGTTTGTAAACAAATAGGTCTGAACAATAAACAAAACTATATAAAAATTTTAATTTGAAATATGTCTACGTGTACGGTTTTGTTTATTGTTCGTAATTGTTTATTTAAATAATATTTATGTTAAATGTAGTGTTTTAAGTATGCTAAGCTTGATAAAGTCTTAATTAAAGACGAAACGTCGCTAGTGCATAAAACTTAGTGTTTTTATTTAAAGTCCTAGTCCCGATATTTGTTTGTTAATTGTATAATCGAAGGACAGTAATATAATTTGATAGTATTGTTTAATTATAATTATAATTGTTATAATTATAATAGGCTCCCCACCTCCCCATAGCTACGGCTTTGACTGACTCTGACAAAGGGAACAAATACCCCCAGAATTCTTATTTTTTGTAGCTTAGACCTCTTGATTTAATCACACTTCTCTCTCTCTCTCTCTCTCTCTATTTATTTGGTTTTTTTCATCCGAATAATTAACCAGGGTTTCTCTATATGATCATGAGGTTTCCAGTGCGCAAGTACTAATCGGATATGTATCCTGACTAGCGCACTATCACTGATAAATTACTACTGTAGTAATTTCCACGCTAATATAAAAAGTTATCATTAAAAACACACAAAAAAATTATCTTCAAACGTCCATTATTATTCACTTAAAATTCAACAGTTCACACGATTAATAACCATATGGTTCACTTTAACTTGTACATAAAACATTAATATAAAAATACTTTAGGCACATCATAAAGGATGGCAAAACAAAAATACACGAGGCACATCATAAAAGATGGCGAATTCGCTGCACTGGAATGTGCCAAGAAGGCTACACCCGTCCCTTTCAAAGGCCACGCTGTAAGTGTAATCACACTTCTCTTTCGTATTGTTAAGAGGGACGAATTTGATTAAAGACGTCTTAAATATATGATAATTAAGGACATCTTTGCCAGACGCTGCCGCCTATGTTAAATTATGCATAATTATGTATATTTATTTCAATTTTAATGGGATCACTTGCAAATTAAAGCTAATTAGCTTAACAGGCAGCTATTAAATGCTTCAAGAACCCTGCCTAAGGAAAAAATTAATTTCGTGGTTTTGATGGATCATATGTTTAAAAGCACATTTAAGTTGAAATATAGCATATAATATTACATTTTCAGGTTACTTTTTTGTTTTATGGAATTAAGGTTTAATTTAAACAAAATTTTATTTATTTAGAGGGGGTTATAAAGAAGTATATTTTTTAGAAAAGTAATACCTCTTAAAAATAACGTTATGTCCAAGTGTTTGTAAAGTGACATTTTACGCCCGATTTGACAGATGTAATAGTTTTTGCTCAAAAACTCATTTTTTTTAAATGGCACTATATTGGTACACCGGTACCATTTAAAAGTATCATCATTAAGGAATCTAACAATATCTTTTATTTTTATTTATGACAAATACAACCGTTTTTATAAATGAAAATAAACGTTAAAAATCATATTTTTGTAACTTTGAAAACTACAGAAGGCAAATTTTAGTTAAAAAAGAAGTTTTTAGCGTAAATTTATTTTTTTAGGGTTACTTAGATCATTTCGAGTAATTTTAAGTAATTAAAAATTAAATAAATAAAAAATTGACATTTAAAATGTCACTATTTTGGTATCATTGTTCTCAGAATGAAGCGTTGAATTGTAATATGTAAAAATATATGGGGTGTCCTGTTTAAAAATCGAAAGTTGGTGTCATTTCCGGTTAAACCGGAAGTGACCCTAATGTACTTTTTATGTTAAAAGTTAACGTTTCATGGAAATAAGAGATGTTGCAAATTTGGAATCCCTAACTTTTAAACTAAAGAACAAAAGGGGTGTACCTTGGTCTTGTAACACCCGGTATGTTTGTGATAAATTAAAATTGTATTTTTATATTTCAGGCTACACGCCGCGGACCAAAAGCTGACACTTTCGGCCCTTAAGGTTGTAAAAATAGCTATTTTAGGAGGGCGTACCTGCCTAAAAAGCGATTTTTGGGCATAAAACAACAATTTCTACGATAAAATTTTCCAAATGCGTCACTTAACTGCAATCTTTTTCGCAATCTATTTTTAAAAAAGAGCGAGAAAAAATAATTTATTGATAAAAAATAATATTTCAAAATAAAATGACGTTAATGGTAATAATCATATAAATTATTTGCCGCAAACCAAGAGGCGTATTTTTAAAACACATGATGACAAGTAACACGTTAAAATTACCGAGAAAATTAAGAGTGTTTTTCGCAGTCAGACATCTCACTATTTTATAAATATGTCGGGTTAAAAGATGTAAGAGATATAAGAGAGCTAAAGTAAAAAAAGAAACATGCCATTAGGATATGTAATGCTTCGCATCCCAAAATATACTTTTCACAGTAGATAGTATATTAAATTTTCCAAAATATAATTTCTTTGAGCTTGTACCTATATAACTTTTGTTGAGGGGTAAACGCTGAAAAAAACTGTATACCTAAATTCTTTCTAGGAGGTAATCCTTTAAGATTTATTCGGAATTACATCGGCACTTAGTGCTACTAAGAGTGCCGATGTATTGAAATCTTCGCCGAAAAGTCAAAATCTGACCACGTTTTTTTCACATTTCTCGACGTTTTAGACCATTCTGAGTCGAAATCAGTAAAAAAATTTTTTGCCTCTGTCTGTCTGGGTGTAAACTCTCTAACTCCATTTCTACATGAGATATCGACTTGCCTTTTTTTACATATTGTTTATTATCGTATTCCGAAGAGCTGATTAGATTTTGGAGGTAAACGATTGGGGGTAAGGGGGTAAAAATAGGGTAAAACTCCTATTTTTAGCGTTTTTTGTTTATAATTAAGTTATTATTGTATTTGGTTAATTTAGCACTTATATAAAAGATAATTTTAAATTGGTCAAAAAATTTTATAAACAACGTTTTCCTAAAACGCATTGTTTTTGAAATATTGACGTTAAAAGCAGTAAAAGGTTTTTTTAGCATATCTCACATATTTATAACCCGATTTCAAAATATTATATTTTAAATAAAAGCTAGTGTACAATAGTGCCGATGTTTTGACAGGGTGCTTGCAACGTTTCATCTAGTTTTTTAATGTAAAATCGCCCCTTAAAGTTCTCCAACTTATTTTTAAATAACCCTGTATAAGTGAATAAATAAATAAAAAAAATAGAAATTTTGAAAATTTATGAAATTTGAAAATCGTCGTAAAATACTATTCTATCTCGAGAGCTGTGAAGAGCATAATAAATGGCTTTTACTAACACCTCTGACTTACACAAATTGAAGGGTGTTGAACAGTATATAGTAATTTTGCTTTCAGAACGCATCTGTTTTTGAATATGAAATGTTCTTTATTTTATGTAAACATATTGAAACATTTTTTTTCCAATTTTATCACTTTTCTTGACGGTTTAAGACTTTGAGACTATGTACTTCATAAAAAGTGTAACAATCTGTTAATATGTAGAGAAAAGTGAAAAAATATTTAAAAAAATGAGATTTTTGAAACCATTTTATACATGGTATATTTGAAATAAGGTCCGAAATTTTAAGGGGTGATTCTACATCATAAAATATGATAAAAGGTTCGTTTGTATGTCTAAAAATGCGTCGTAAGGAAGCTAAGCCCCTTTGAAAGTGGCTTAAAAAAATGTTTTTCAAGCTACATCATTGGTTAAAAACTCGTACCTTTTAACATATAAAATATTGTGACATTTTTTGTCTATGACAATGATTGACGGTCGTTAAAGCTAAAAAAAAAGTCACATGTCGAATTGATAACCTCCTCCTTTTTGGAAGTCGGTTAATAAAAGAAGAGAAAGTTACATAAAAAAATGGTTAAACTTAATGTTATTTTGTATGGTATTGAAAAAGGTACTTTTTTGGTTTATTCTTCATACACTCACACTAAATTAGCATATTCTACATATTGTACAAACGTAAATTATATTGAACACAAGAAAAACTTCAATTTTTTAGGTTACAATTACAACTTAAGGCCTATCCAGAGGTTCGCATAACAACCATTACAAGATACATCAAGCCAATCCTGGCATCGCATTCTTATGTACTATGCTTGGTATGCGAGTCTTTGGATAGGCCCTTTCCAGGAAAACAGTATTGACATCTGTTAAATTTTTGATACACTGCGATTTATGCATAATTATGCTATTTATGCGCTCTGTGATGTAAAACGGGCCGCGTCCCTTACTATCTTGCATAACTGGACGGAGTATAGTTTCAATTTTATCCAAGGTTTAAGTTTGCGTTGGATCACCCGGTATGTATGCATAATATATTAGAAATTTTAATAATAACACTAGGCAACAAATCGCAACTTTTTTTTTTGCCCCGATCGGAAAGTAAATTTTTCTTACTAGCACCTAAAATTTTTGAGATATAAGTTCAGGTACTAATGACGTTTTTTTTCAAAATCTTTAAAAAAAAGAGTAGAATTTTGAAAACTTTAGTGTATATTAAAAAAAATACGAGGAATTCAAAAATCTATATGTCAAGGACCTACTGTCAGAGTAAGTGCGCGAAAAAATAAAAAGCTTAAAATGAAAGTGCTGAGTTTACTTAATTGCTCATTTGTGGCAAAACTATCAATTTTTTTTAAAAACTTTATAGAACTTAATTTGTAGATTATAAAATTCTCTACAAAAATGTTCATACAAATATTTTTTTATTTTGCTTAGCTGGTTCCTAAAAAGTAAATAAATGAAAAAGATATAAAATTAAACTACACAGTGTAAACTTTTTTCCCGAGCCCAAAAATTATATTTTTCTTATCAATTTAAAGGCGCAGAATCCAAATTTGACCTTAAAATTTAGGCGTCTTATTTTTTAAATTTTAGTACATGCAATTATGCCAATTTAAAAATAATTTATAAAAAAAAATATTGTGTTTTTTTGTTTGTTTTTTTTTAATGGTTCTACATCATAAAAATGTTACTTTATTACATAAGAACCATAATACGTAACATTTTTTTAGTTCATTTTTGACCCCATACTAATGATTTTTGACAATTTTTAGCATGAGTACGTGGGGATAAGCTTCTCCCCTTATGCACCCTTCTTCTTACCCTCGACCCCTACTTAGTTTTGTCACATTATCCATTTATTTATTTTTCATAATTTATTCTACCTATGAATTTAAAGTTTCTATGTTTTAAGTTGGGTATTTTTTAACTAATATTGAGTCGCCGAATCCAAATTTGTCCTTGGAATATTTTTGTCTCCCATGATTTTAGAACAAAAGAGGGATAAAATAATGATTTTTTAACATTTTTATCTTATTTTTCTCAGAAAACTTAGGTTTAGGTAATAGAAATATTCTGAGGCCAGATTCGGTTTCAGCGACCCAAAATTAGTTAAAAAACATATGACTCCAATCGGGGCAAGAAACCGTGTTGCCTAGTGTAATTTATTAATTTTTAATAAAAAATATTATTTATAGTTATCCATACCAAATCTAATGATAATTATATGATTACGAATACTAATGTGCTAATTAACGAATATTAATAATTATTATAATAATACTTATAATTTAATTTGTTAAGAATTGTGGCGCCAATTCGAACGTAGGCGTTAAAATTATAATAAATTATTAGTAATTTTAATAAACTTTGGCTGTGGATACACCTATAGATTCAAGGGGAACTAGAACTAGAATCTCCAAAGAATGTGTCTGGAATTTTACCATAAAATTTTTCTCTAAAAAGAAACTTTCTCTAAAAGAAATTTTGGCCAAACAAAGTATATATCTTTATGTCCTGTGGAGTTGTAATAATTATAAGTAATCACGAAGTCATATTACCCAGGCGTAAAAACTATGCCGTGTTTGTTACTAAGGATTAAACAAAAGTGATTGATTTTACAAATCAGATATTCTCCATAAATGGAGAATATCTGATTTGTAAAAATCAATCAATTTTGTATAACCCTTAGTAACAGTTACGGCATAGTTTTTACGCCTGGGTAGTATATAAATGGAGAATATCTGATTTGTAAAAATCAATCAGTTTTGTTTAACCCTTAGTGACAGACACGGCATAGTTTTTACGCCTGGGTAGTATGACCCTGTGATTTCTACAAACTCCTGTTACTAGCAGCTTTGCGCGTATTAGTACCTCTCACACAGGTTAGCCCTAAATCCCAAAGAAAAAGTCGGTAAGTCCTAAAGCGATTTTTACATATTTATTTAAAATTAGAAAGCATAAAAATATCATTAAGGAAATTTTAGTTTTTATGATTTTTAGGAATTTTATGTTTTTGTTGTGTTCATTATTAATTTTAATTATATTTTTAATTTTATTTTATAAATAAAGTTTATTTCATTGCGCACCATCTTATTCAGTAAAATTCCTTGTAAGGTACAGCCTGTTCCAGAACTCGCGTACCGAAATTTAAGAGGTGATTCTACATCCAAAAATATGAAAAAAAGTTTCTATAAAGGTTGGTCCGGAAATGAGCCCTAAGGGAGCTACGGCCCTTCGAAGATGACGTATTGAATGGGGAACAAAAAAAAAGCACCAATAAAATTTTAATGCTGCAGGGTGATTCTTCATTTAAAACTGAGCAAAAAAGTATTATACACCAAAACACCTAAATTTAATATTAAAGGAGTAATAGCCTTTTAAAAAGTAACGTTTTTGGTGGCACAAAATGTTACTTCCTCTTAATTGCATTTTTTTTTGATAACGGTTGCTCCTACAGTGTTACACTATATGATATTTTATATGTATTTTTACTCTAGAAATCTATATTTTTTACAACAAATCCAAAAAACATACACATAGAAAAGTTTGGGGCAAAAATGTTTTAAGCCTCATATATTTTGTCCGTCTGGGCACGCCTCTGGATAAATTAAAAAAATAAATTAACATAAACTTATTGCCCTTATTAATACTAGTATACATGCAAAAGCCTGCCGCTCTAGCTTAAACGGTACCCGAGTTATTAATTAAAAACCTTATTTTTATTACAATTTTAAAGGGCCCTAGATCCCTTAGGGCTCATTTCCGGACCACCTTTCTAGGAACTTTTTTTATATTTTTGGATCTAGAATCACCTCTTAAATTTTGGCATGCCAGTTATGGATCACCCTGTATATTGAGTAAAAACTGATAAAAAATAACATTGTAATAAAAATTGCAGAATAAAAATAATATATTTTTAAAATTAATAGCAAGAGTGGTTGTATATCAGTATATTGAAAAAATTATTATAAGTAGCCAAGCGCTTTCATCTCAAACTAGAGACATCATCAGGGCCAGCCCTGAAAGTAAGTAAAATTGTTAGTTATTGGTATTGGAGCCAAAATTTTTGAGGTTAGGTTTTACAATTTTAAAGATTTTTACTTATTTGTCAGGGTGAGCTTACAGAACGACATTGAAGCAGGACAAAACAGGACAATACATTTACTTCACATTTAAAATTTTTTTTAAAAATTACACATTAAAATTGCATTGCGTTTTGGCGCTTGAGTTGACGTTGACAGTCATGTTACCAACAGTAGGAAAAATTAACTGTTAATGCCAACTTAAAATTTGGCGGTAAATTTAAAAATTGAACACGACGAAAAAATAAAAAAAAAAAAAAAAAATTGAAACAATTGAAAAAATTGAAAAAATCACCCAAGGGGGTAGGGCAGCGGCGGAGAAAGAGAAAATAAAGAAAAGACGTGGTGCTCCTCCTCTTTCGGACAACACCTCCAATACAACTCACATTGTTTCGACCCCCCCTTTCAACACCAATACGAAAACAAAAAACATTTTTAAAAAATTTAAAAATGTTGGTTTAAATAGAGAATTTTATAAACTTTAAAATGATGTATCACACGACCCCCCTTTTCATTTAAAAAAATGTCCCCCCATGCCCCCCTGCCCACATTTTAAGAGCTGAAAGTATTATATATATGCTAAAAGATAGTTTAAGTTGTCTTATTTAAAAGTTCCTAATTTGAAGTTGATTTCTCAACTGGTTCAAAAGTTAAGAGGGGGGGTGACTTTTGGACCGCTCTGTATAAATAAACAATAAAATGTGCAAAGAAACGATTCAAACTATAAATCAGTTAAGTATCTTTTAAAATGTTATTAACTTTTTCATTTTTTAAAAATAACCGTAATTTAGTAACATTTCTATAATAAGTTCTGTAGCTGAGGGTTAAATCATCAATTTAACTTTATTATTGATTCTTGTCCGTAGCTTTAAAACAATTCCACTGCTTGTTAATGTTAATGCTTTTAAAACGAATTACAAGTAATTTACTGCGCAGACAACCTATTATGTTTGATATATCTGCTGTTTGGTTATGCATAATATGTTTGACATGTACTTAAAATTATTTAAATTATTTAAAATTGTATGTACACAACAAGTGTTTTTGCTTATTTAAATAAAGTAATTATTTATGAATTACATGTAGGTACAAGTAAACGCTAGAAGAGAAAATACACGTACCTTATCATGTTGATTTGTAGATGTTATCTATGTATTTTATTTATTTTATGTGCTTTGCATTGTAAAGATACACTTGGTATGGTGGCTTACCATAGAGTTATTTAAAAATTTTTTACTGGGTATCCAATTTACAAAGCGGCCCATTTTTAGTTAGGAAAAATAGGCCCATTTTTATTAAATACAGGCCATTTTAAGACATATACAGGGTGATCAATAACTGGCATGCCAAAATTTAAGACGTATTTCTACATCCAAAAATATGAAAAAAAGTTTTTATAAAGGTTGATCCGGAAATATCCCCTAAGGAAGCTACGGCCCTTCGAAGATTACATATTGAATGGGGAACAAAAAAAGCACCAATAAAATTTTAATGCTACAGGGTGATTCTTTTTGGTGGCACAAAAGGTTACTTCCTCTTAATTGCATTTTTTTTTAAACGTTTGCTACTACAGTGTTACACTATATGACATTTTTTATGTATTTTTACTTAAGGAATCCATACTTTTTACAAAAAATCTAAAAAAAAGTACACATAACAAAGTTTGGGGCAAAAATGTGTTAAGCCTAATACATTTTTCCATCTAGGGACGCCTCTGAATAAATTCAAAAAAATAAGTTAACATAAACTTATTGTCCTTATTAATACTAGTATACATGTAAAAGCTCGTCGCTCTAGCTTAAAGGGTACCAGAGTTATTAATTAAAAACCTTATTTTTATTACGATTTTAAAGGGCCGTAGCTCCCTTAGGGCTCAGTTATTGCCAGTTATTGATCACCCTGTATATAAAACACAGGCGGGAGAAAAAAATTAAATAAAAATGGCGAAGAGCTTTTAAACTATTGGGTTTAAGTGAACTCCTTAAGCTGATTTTTCTTATTTAATAACCCCATAAAATAAAGGTAGTTCACTGATCAAAAAAACAAAAAAAAAAAATTAAAAAATATATTAAATATACGATTTTCTCTAAAATACAAGAAAACTCTATAGATATATATTTTACATCAGTTCTTTTTCCAGACAATAAACTTTTTAGAAATCGCAAGGGTATTTCTGAAATATAGTAGGTGTAATAATTAAAATGGATTTTCGCACAACAAAATCCGTGCTTGCTAGAGTACCGACAACGGCATCCATTTCCATACCAGCGAAAATGATAACGCCATTCATATTTTTTTTGAAAGAAAAAATTATAAATCAAAAACATCGGAAAAAAGTTCTTTGAAAAAAATTGTTTTGAAAAAAGTAGTTTTTACCCCGTTTGGTTTGTCCCACCCCGATTTTTACCGAAAACAATCCCAGCCTAGAACTTTTAATGAGGAACCTATGATCCAGATTTGAAGTCTTTAGCTTTTTTTTACAGAAATCATCTTTTTTGGGTATGAAACTTCAAGAAACATACAAAATTAATATTTTTTTTACAAATTCAAAACTTTTCTGGGGGAAAGTATAAAGATAGCTTATAATTATTCTACTTGCTTGGCAGCATGTTTTCTACCTTAAAAATATGCTCCTAAACTAGTTTTGTTAGTCGAATATATACATTTTATATTGTAATAAATATATAAGATAGCTTCTGATGATATCCGCGCCGATTCAGGCAGGGCTGAGGGCTTGGATTTGGCTGATTATTTTTTTATGTGTATCCCATCGATGTTAGAGAAAAACCAACGAACTAATAACTCTTCTCCCTAGCATACCGTTAATATGAAGTATCGCCAACATCTCGGTTTGTTTGTAAACAAATAGTAGGTATATTTAGGCCTGAACAATAACAATTACCAGTAACTGTTATTGTTGTCTCTGTTAGAACAAAACTGTGCGATTAAGACAGACAAATGTATATGCAACATAACAGTTTTTTGGATATAAAATCCTTAGTCGCTAAAGGACGCGGCAACCATTTTAGGCCAATATTTTTAAGGTACCAAGGAACACATTTAAAAAAAAGTGCGGCGGCAGCGGCGATAACAACGAAAGATCCATTTCAAAAAATATATTTAAAAAATATGTATTACTTTTTTCAGTGTACATTTTTGGTCTGTTAGGAACAACAAAATATGTTAAATTTGGATGAAAATACTTACAAAGGATACAAATTTAAGATAAACATATATATTTGTTTAATAGTTGAAGAGAAAAAAAGTAATGTGCTCTTAAACTAGAACTACACTTCTGCTCAAAAATATCGGCCCACCTAAAAAAATACACATTTTCAAATGCTAATAACTCCAAAAAAAGAAAGTATTATCATAGAAAACAAATTAAACATTTTTTTGCTTAAATCATCTTATGTTTTCCTGAAAGGTCGAGAAAAATCAAAATAATTAAAAAAATATGTTTGTCGGTCTGTTTTAAGACTTAAGAAAGCTTTGAGCTAGATATTTAAAATTTGGGATGCAGATGTAATTTTATATTATTTTTTTCCTTTTTCTTTATGAGAAAGTAAACATGGGAAAGCAAAATATATAAACACTGTTAAAATTGATGTTTAGCACTCAAATCCTACAAACACCAGATCTGAAATTTTTGCCTTCTTTTAAATTACCCTTCGTATTAGTCAAATACTACCGTACTTACTATAGTCCTAGTTAGGTACTTAGTGCATCTGCCAGGAGTTCATGTTTTTGTATCTGCTATAAAAATAGGACAATGTTGAATGGGTTCCTGCCTTGGATACGATTTTAAAAGATAAAAGCCTTTTATTGTGTTCTAATGTATGATGCATAATGCCTATTAAAGAATATATTTGCATTATTAAATTCAAAAATTAAATAATGACGTTTTTAAAAGATAAAAGCCTTTTATTGTGTTCTAATGTATGATGCATAATGCCTATTAAAGAATATATTTGCATTATTAAATTCAAAAATTAAATAATGACATTTGTGTCAAATTCCTTTAACTAATATTAGATGGCTGAAATATTCAACTTTTACGCTGGAACGATAAGTATCGTTATCGCGAGAGGTAGGCGATAACGAGAGGCCTCTCGTTATCGTTTGTGCGAGACGATAATATTTGAACTATCGCATCGTAGTTGCGATACGAGAGGTATTTATTGGCGATAACTATCGCTTTAGGCGGCAACACTACAAATGGCCAACTTCTCGCCCTGACAAAACACTGTGTGCTGGCGCCGCGCCGGCACTCTAGCCACAGCGTAATTAAAATGGATTTTCGGACAGCACAAGCAGTGTATATTTAAAGCTGATTGCGGTCGCTGAGGCCAATGCTGAACTTTGTAAACGAATCTTAACACTCTGGAGAATTTAAAGGATAAACTTATCTTCAATGTGATTTGCTTTTGCCATTTGGTAAATGGCTTTTGTTATGGTTTCGAATATTGCTGTTATTATTAGTTCATAACTAGATACAGTTAAGCGATTTTCTCTAATCGTGTTAACCCTTAACTGGTGGAAAATATTAATGATTTATAAAGAAATTGCGCTACTCTACTACATAATTTTCACAATCAATGAGAAAATCCTTACCAAAATGTCATATAGCTACTATTTCACGCTTTTTTGCGATCATCAGTGAGCATATATATACTTTTTTCTCACTTTTTGACGTTAAATCTGAATATCTAAAATTATTTTTATATATATAATTTTTTTTTTGTTAAAACAAATGAAAATCGTTTTTTCTCAAAAACGCATCGATACATTTTTTAAATTTGGTCTTATAAAGATGCCAAATTTTATATAATTAAATTCTGAAATAAAAACTTGGGTTAAATAAAAGTTGAGCTAAAAATCGTTTCCAGACCGGGGTGTATTATTATTCATTAAAACTATGATTTGCCCAACAGTTGAATGTTAAATCTCGTCTCAAAAAAATCTCAATTTACACCGTCAGTACTACTTTTGATAAAATATCAAACTTTTAAAAGCCACTTTACACGGAGCAATTTGTGCGCAAGTTTGATGCTATGCAAGTTTGTTGCAAGAATAATTCAGTCACTGCGCATGCCTTCAGGCAAGTTTGAGGCCATTTTCGTGCCATCAAATTATTTAGAACATGTTCTATTTTTCGACGATTTTCACGCAAGTTTTATGGTTATTTTCGTGGTAACAATCTGGAAAAAAGTTACCAAAGCGGGCGAAACTTTTTCTATCACTAGACTCCCTAAACTCGTTAATAATATTTAAATTTCCGAGTATTCTGTCCAGCCAAGGTTTCACCCAATATGATTTTGGCTTTAATTTCTTTCTTTTTCTTCTCACTAAAATAGTAGCAATCGCGCATGTTAATAATAATAGGCCGGTCTGTCTCAGCCGAGCCATAACTAAAAAACTTCATGGAGAAACGAAATGCTAGGTTAGTTCAGATCGGTGCTAATGCTAGGTTAGGTTTTTGTCAACAAACACGTCAAAATTGTCTGGTTGACAGCACTGTTTACCTTGCAATGTATAGCACCAAACTTGCGTACAACTTGCTCCGTGAAAAGGAAAATCAATGTGCAATTGTCCTCATGCTATATCTGGCAGCAAACTTGCATAGCATCAAACTTGCGTACAAATTGCTCCGTGTAAAGTGGTCTTAAGTCTTAAACATCGTTAATATTTAAGGGTTCAATTTTCGATGGATTAATTTTAATGGGTTCAAAAGTTTTAAGTGTAATTTCATTAATAAGATTATTTTACTTAAAACTTTGTAGATATTCATATATAGGTATAGACAGAAAGTAAGTATGATTAAGACATTAACAGTATATTATTCAATGAGTTTGCTACATAAAACAGATATTCTTGTTCTGATAGCATAGAATTAACTGTTTTTGAGAAAAATGCAATGGAGCTCTCTACAACTAGAATTATGAAACAAAACACGTCTACCCTATCTCTATCTCATTTGTGCTACACTTTCCAGCCAACCAAATAAATACTGTATTTGTTTTTTATACAACAAATACAGTATTTATTTGGTTGACCGGAAAGTGTAGCACTGAGCGGCACGAACGAACATAGCTAATGTGAATCTGTAGAATAAGATAATTCTACTAAAATTTATATGGCGCCAGTAATTTCTTTAATAAAAATAATATAGTTATACTTTTCGCCCGGCCAAGTAAATATTGTATTTGTTCAACAAAGAACAAATACAGAATTTGTTTGGTTGGGTGGAAGTGGGAGTGTATGTATGTCTTCTATCCTTTTTGGGTAGAACTTTTGTCCCTGACTAATCTAACGGGAGAAATCGCCAGTAAGGGAATTTTTACATTATGACAACAAAAATTAAACCTTAAACTGTTAAAAATCAAAACTTAAGGGTGCAGGGTGATCCTTTATCAAAAACTAAGAAAATAGTTTAAATCACATGTGATCTAAGCTTGCATGTATGCAAAACCTCAGTGCTAGTGCTATACAGAAAAAATATTGTTTTAAATCAAGAATGTGTGATTTGGATATAGCGAAGAGAATATATTCTCATTCAAAGCAAAATTGTGCTTTAGATATGAAAGGATTAGAATATGGTGTGCTTGAAACATAGGCGTAACTAGGGGGGGGGCTTAGCCCCCCAACATTTCGTTGAGCCCCCCTTCCACAAACCAAATTATAAAAGTAAAATTACGCAAATTTGGACCTGGTTGCTCCTGACTTGAAAGGAGAATATATTCTCAAATATGAAAGGATAAGAATATGGTATGCATAAAAGAAGAATATATTCTTAAATACAAATCACCATATTCTTGATTTAAGACAATATTTTTCTGTGTAGAAGGGTTCCTGAATTGATAAATAAGAGCTGAATTTTCGGGGCCTCTTTTGAAGGGTCGTAGCTCCCTTACGATCCCTTTTTAGACATACATTTATAGGAACTTTTTTAATATTTTTTGATCACCCCTTAAAATGAATGTACCTATTTAAGAATCATCCAGTATTTAATGAAAAAAAACAAAATTGTTCAATTTTCTTTTGTCATTTTGTCATCTAGAATCACGATTCTCAACTGTAAAAATTTATAATTTTTTAATAGTACACCCGAGGGTCACCTTTTCAGTATTCCAACCACGTAATAACATAGTACCTACCTCAAAGGTACCTATTTCGTTAAAATTGGAAAACCATTCATGGTTGACAGATTTACATAACATCTTAATTAAGCCCATAATTCAAAACAATACTTTAACTGTTTAGACGATTTAAAAATTTTTTTAAACGTTTTAGATTTAAAATCTAAGATTTTTAACAGTTAATTATAATTATAGTTAATTATAATTATGGTAAGAAATTGTAATTTTCGAGAGAATTATAATACTCCATAATTCCTTTTTTTAATAGAAAATAAAAGAAAGAGAAACTAAATAAAAGAACAAAATAAAATACAGCCAGGTGATCGCAGCATTACGCACTAGATTAAAAACGCCTGACATTTCTCTTCTGTGAGTTTAGAGTCAAACCGCCGATTGCAAGAACGAGATGCAGTATTTGCTGGCAAACTTTTTACCAATCAAGAATCAAAACATTTTATTCTATGACAACGTTCACTTTCACATACAAGAACTTCGTTAAAATACGAATTAAAACAGTTTTCGTCCGTGTATCATACTCTATTTTTTATTCGATTGTAATATATTAATAAATATATTTGTAATTTTGACAACAAATTTGAGGTTAGGATTCAAATATCAACAGTTTTAATATCAATCAACCAATCAAAGTCGCCTATTTTACTTTTGCGGCCTTGGACGAAAAATTAAACATTTCGTAGAGGTTTATTATAGAAAAAGTGGCACTTTTAGAAACAATCAAATAAAATAGTTATTTATAATACAAGGACGAAAAGTTAAATTTTTCGATTGAGTAGGTTTTTAGAAGCCGAGGGCCGGCCGATAGGGCCGGCCCGAGGGTAATAAACCTACGAAATCGAAATTTATACAATATTTTTTATTCGATTGTTACTAATTATAATAAATTATTAAAATATACTTAATTTTAAAGTGCAAAAAATATCTCTTTTTACTGTCTTATTACTTATCTAGTTATCCATGACAAATTGCTGTCCAATCAAATCGCTACAAAAACAATTGAGTCGTTTGGACTTTTAATACTTGTGAAACCGTTCTATGAATATTATAAATATTGAAAGTGATTTTACAATTGAAATTTTGTGTTTTTAATTTATTTTAGTGGGTGAATACAGATTAATCAGTTGACATATATGTTGAGGTTATGTTATGGAATTTTTTTATTTTGTATGAAATGATTATAATAACTGTGTCTGGTCAAAAAGAACGGTTAGTTCAAAACCAAAAGAGACCAAAGGTCATATTTCTTTATAAATATTACAGTAAAGGTAAATAAAGCATCTTCTTTTAAAAAGCTTAAAAATAACAAGTTTTAGTTAGCGGGCGGAAAAAACTTTTTGGCCCTAGGGCCACAAAGTTCAACTTTTCGCCCGTAAAACATAAACAAAAAGTGTCGCTTTTAGAATCAATCAAATAAAAACTAGTTTTATTATTCTTGTTTAAATAACGAACACAAAAAGTTTATAGTCTAAGGACAGGCTTCCGATCTATTTTATTTATAATTATTCCTTATTTGTTAGTTACTAATTTTAATCTTTTTCTTTCAGGTATGTTAATGGTTTGAATTGGATAATCTTGGTAGGATATTTAATAAATTAATATTTATATTTATATTTGGCATACAAAAAATTAAGCAGTTACATTTTTATACAGATAAAAAAATGTTATTTATTTTTAAACTAAAAAGTTATAGGTTTTTGTAGTACTAGGAACTCACTATGTATTTTTAGAGGTATTTAGTCAATAAATTCAACATTACTTTCCCCGGGAAAAGCCTTGCGTTAGTAAAAATAATTTGGTCTTTTTTCTTTGTTTTTTTACGTTTCTCAACAATTCAGTCTGCCAAGAACGATTTAAGCTTTTTTATGTTTTTTTTTTTTGTTTTTCAAAAAAATATTTTTAATTTAATTTTTTAATTTTGTTTTCATTATTCAAAAAAAAAAATGTTTTTGATTTTTTTTTATTTTAAAGTATTTCGTTGGCAGAAGTTGTTTTTTTAGATAGAAACTTATTTAATTATAGTTTTTTTACAAACAGCTTTTTCAATGAAATGAATATATTTTCATCGAGATCAAAGTTTATAAAGTTTGCTTGGTTTGTCTTTAATTAAAATAATTATTAATTAAATAGGTTTACTATGTATTTTTTACACCATTTGACTCGAAAGTTTTGAGAAAATACTATTTTTCTTCAAGCGTACTAAAATGTTTATATTTTATAACTGAACACACTAGTTAGAAGTGGTCTATTTTTTTACAGTAAAAATATAAGTTCATTGTTGTACGCCGTAAAAAAAAGTTAGTTAGCAAAACTACCACTGGCGGCAGCACTCTTCGACTTTGAAGACAGCCATACTTCAAACTTGTTAGTTTATTATGTAAACAGGTGGTTGACTCGAGATTCTGTGCAAATTGTGTGAAATTAATTAAAAATGATTGAAGAAGAATATATGGTTTATACACCTACAAATCTCCGAAATTGCAAAATTAGACAAGTTACCATCGAAATCGCGAAAAGTGTACGATTTAGCCTACGAAAAAAATTTAAAATGAGCTAAGGAAGGTTTAAGTTTATTTCGATAGAGTTTTATTGGCCTATTTTAATAAAAAAAAACATACTTTATTACTGAAAAAATTAAATTCAAAAATTAATATTTAATAAAAAATACATAGGATGCTTGAAGAAAAAATAGTATGCTTCACTCAGAGGAAAAGTGCTTTTTTTACTCGTCTGTAGTTTCCGGACTCCGCTTCGTGTCGTCCGTAAATTCTACAGACTAGTAAAAAAAAGCTTCACTTTTCCTCTTAGTAAAACAATATACTGTATTGTACAGACAACGTTTTTTTTTGCGGATTTCGATTTAAAACAAAAATGTATATATTTTTCAATGTTAACTGATATGACTCATTATCAACAAAGCTTATTTAATTACAAATTTACAAAAACAGCTTTTTTTCAATAAAATAAACATTTTCATCTAGATAAAATGCATGAAAAGTTAAAAAAGCTGGAAAAAGTTGAGTTGTTAAATGTCCATTAGGGTAATTCATAAAAAAATATTAAAAAAATACCCCCCTTATGCGTGAAAAACTTAAAAATAATATTTTGTGACAAATTTCAGCTAAAAAATAAAATAAATTGGGGTAACAATTATTATTATTTCTAATTTTTAAATGAAGTAGGTGGATGACAAATTTTATTTTAGGTAAGCTTAAAGTCACATTAAAATGTATGCTCTTTGCATGACATGGTATATTATGTGCCTACATAAAATTAAAGAGAAGAAAAAACGTGTCTTGTAAATTACATCGACACTTAGTGCTACTAAGAGTGCCGATGTATTGAAATCTTCGCCTAAAAGTCAAAATCTTTGACCAAGTTTTTTTACATTTCTCGACGTTTTAGACCATTCTGAGTCGAAATCAGTAAAAAAAAATTGCGTCCGTCTGTCTATCTGTCTGTCTGGGTGTAAACTCTCTAACTCCATTTCTACATGAGATATCGACTTGCGGTTTTTTGCATATTGTTTCTTATCGTATTCCGAAGAGCTGATTAGATTTTGGGGGGTAAGGAGTAAGGGTAAGGAGGTAAAAATAGGGTAAAACTCCTATTTTTAGCGTTTTTTGTTTATAATTAAGGCAATTATTATTGTATTTGGTTAATTTAGCACTTATATATAAAAGATAATTTTAAATTGGTAAAAAAAATGTTATAAACAACGTTTTCCTAAAACGCATTGTTTTCGAGATATTGGCGTTTAAAGCAGTAAAAGGTTTTTTAGCATATCTCACATATTTATAACCCGATTTCAAAAAAATATATTTTAAATAAAAGCTCTTTTTAGCCCTATAAAAAATGTTATATACAGTTTTTTTCTAGAATATAATGTTTTAAAGATACAGAATTTAAAATCAAACAAAACACCTAGTTTGAAATTTGCAAACTAGATGGCTCTAGTGTACAATAGTGATGTTTTGACAGGGTGCTTGCAACGTTTCATCTAGTTTTTATTAAAAAAATCGTGTTTTATAAAATTTCTTTCTCAATTTTTAAAAGAATTTACCCGGATCCTAATTTGTTTTTTTTTTTTTTTGAGCTGAAGTTTATTTTTTAGAACATGAGGCAGTGCTTAAAATAGTCAAAAAATCGTTTTTTTATGAAATACCCCATTGTCGATTTTGAATGAAAATCAATTAAAATTAATCAGAACATGATAGTAAAAAAGTTCAATCTATAAATTAAATTTAAAATCGACCGTTAAAATTTACTTGTTTTCCTGTTGGTTTTGAAAATCAGAATTATTAGATTTATAATTACTAAAAATTTTAGATTCACGTACAAGTTAAACAGACCAACTGACTTTGTTTTAAATGTAGGAAGTTAAGGGATCTTTCTACCTTCAAATTTTTAAAATATCTTTTTTTATTTTTTTCTTATATAGAAAGAAAAAAGATATCATTGTAAAATATTCTAGATATGTTTATTTATAATAAAATATACATTTTTATTTAGATTTTTAAAGTGCTATTTCTTGGATATAAACTTTTTTGAAAAAAAAAAACATAAAAAACGGTGGTCGCCATGATTCCGGCCGTTTGGATCGACTAAAAAAAAAAAAAAAACGGGATATTATTCAGTATTGAAGTAGCTATAGCGTGAACTAGTAGAATTTTTTTGGCCGAAAAATAACGAAATGGCGGACGTTTTTTAAAAATGGCAAAGAATGGCAGTTTAAAAATCTAAAATATTTTTTTTGTATTTTTTAACATACCTACAAAATTTCACAATGATGTTTTTTTACTATAACTCTTAACTTTTAAACCAGTTGAGATATCGACTTCAAATTTGGAACTTTTAAATAAGACAACTTAAACTATCTTTTAGCATATATTTAATACTTTCAGCTCTTAATATGGGGGAGGGGGGCACATTTTTTTAAATGGAAAGGGGGGTCGTGTAATACATCATTTTAAAGCTTATAAAATTCTCTATTTAACTCCATATTTTTAAATTAAAAAAAATTGGGTTTAAAATGAGGTTGAAAATGGGTATTAATGTCAAAATTCCTCTAAAAAAACAAATAACTTTTTAAAAATAAAAATTTCATCATAAAAAAATGTTAATTATACTTTTAAACTAATTTTAGTTGACATAAATAAAAATTTATAATAAAAAACTTAAAAAATCGAATGTTTTAGCAGAAAAAATTGAAAAATCAAAACCTTAAAAAACATTTTTAAAAAAATTAAAAATGTTAGTTTAAATAGAGAATTTTATAAGCTTTAAAATGACGTATCACACGACCCCCCTTTCCATTAAAAAAAATGTGCCCCCATGCCCCCATGCCCACATTTTAAGAGCTGAAAATATCAAATATGTGCTAAAAGATAGTTTAAGTTGTCTTATTTAAGAGTTCTAAATTTGAAGTCGATATCTCAACTCGTTCAAAAGTTAAAAGAATGGGGCGGTGACTTTTGGACCGCACTGTATAAAAAAAATGTTTAAAAAAAATATTTTTTAAAGTTGAAGGTAGAAAGACCCCTTAAAGTTATTTTTCCTGGTAAAAAACTAAAACTTTACAACTTCACGTTTTATTAGTTAAAAGCTCCAAAACTAAAAAAAAAGGATTTCAGGAACCAATAGAAATGTGGTATATCGTTTTCTGAAGACTTTGAGCCGTTGAATCCGAATCTGAGCCAAGAATTTCTTCATTACGACGGGTTTTGGGAAAATACTACGACAAGATTCGAATTAAGCGTTTAAAGATCTTACTAACAGCCATTATCCCAATCGATATTAAAAAAAAACAAAACCAATACTTTTTATTTTACTATTACAAACAAATCTTTTTTTTTTTTGACAAATTATAAAAAATAGAAGCTTTGTTTTGTAAAAATAAAACAAAATCATTATTCTTGATTTAAAAATATTTGAAGGGTCCAGTGTAAAAACGACGAGGTTCCATTTTTTTCGAAATCGACATTTCAGCGGCGTCTGTTAGCTTGTAGCATGAAGAATCAACATACAAAACCTTACAGGGGACAAACAATGAGATTCCAATAAAAACTGCAGTTGAAAGTTTGAATTTGAATGTTTACATCTTTGAAATGAATAGAAATGTTGGGTATACATGAAGTTTTTATGCGTGCCTGGATTGAACATGGGGTTTTAATGAATTTTGTATCTAGAAAATTACTCAGAAAGAACTCTAAATGTCATTAAAAACTATTTCACTACTAGTTGTGAAACTTTAAATTTCGTTTGAACTGAAATTTTGGTTAAGTATTTATTTTGTATGTATCTATGAGCATGTAAAATCGTTGCAGGCGATTTACCCTCCTTTATCCGTTATGATGCGTTATGAAGGAACGAGGATTCGAAATAGCAAAACATTGCATTACGTAAAAAGTTTTTTAACGGTCAGATTTCAATTCAGCCATAATTTTATAGAAAAAATTAACCTTCATTAAAAAACACTAAAATATGTCGCTAGCCGTTTTTACTGTTCCTTAAAACAATCTTTTTTTGACACACTATAAAAAATAGGAGCTTTGTTATGTAAAAATAAAACAAAATCATTATTCTTGATTTAAAAATATTTGAAGGATCCAGTGGAAATACGATAAGGTTCCATTTTTTTCGAAATCGACATTTCAGCGGCTTGTAACATGAAGAGCGACATACAAAACCTTACAGGCGACAAACAATAAGATTCCACTAAAAACTGCAGTTAAAAATTTGAATTTGAAAGTTTACATTTTTGAAATGAATAATAATGTTGGGTATACATAAAGTTTTTATTCGTGCCTGGATTCAACATGGGGTTCTAATGAATTTTTGATAGAGAAAATTACTTAGAAAGAACTCTAAATGTCATTAAAAACTATTTTACTAGTAGTTGTGAAACTTAAAATTTCGTTTTTCTCAACTTTTTCAAAAATGGAACCTCATCGTTTTTCCACTGGACCCTTCATTTGGGATTTTAAAACTGACCATGGATAAATAAATTTTTAATTCTTTAATCAATAGCTAAGCCTAATGCTCCATATATCACGGGGCTGCATGACATGATTCTAACAGACTATAAATTCTTTAATGCGATTTTATCAATTCTGACGATTTATAGCGTTTTGTGGAAACCCTGAAACCAAATGCAAGGTGTTATCAAAAATAATCCAATAGCCAATTTATTACTGATTTTTTTCGCCATAATCGTGATCGCTTTAAATAATATTTGTAAATGTTTAAATACATATTCTCCGCGTCTGAAATAGAACGCAGTGACTAATACCTAAAACGTATTATGCTGCTCTCGTATAAGGGATTTCCCTCAGTCACTGCATCTCTTTCAGACACGGATATCACAGCCCCACAAAAAAAAAAGTCCGGATCTCTAGACCAGACATGTGTATCCTTATGTATTTTGGCCCGCTGAATCCGAATCCGAGGTCAGAAAAAGCCCTACACCCCAGGAATTGGCCCCAGAGGCCGAAAATGGCCGCTGAAAGGTGTGAAACGGGAATTCCGGCATGACGGATGCTCAGGGCAGGTTGAGATTGCATTCTCAAGGCAAAGTCGAATTAGTGGGTAACCGAGCTTAGATCCGACAGGCATCGCGGCCCCTGAGGCCGGAAAATGGGCCCCTGGGGGCCGAAAAATCGAGATTTTCACGTCGGGATCGCAGCACTTCGATTTTCTTGTAACTTCAAACTGCAGCAACGTAAAGAGGCTGGAACCTCTTCCAGGCCCATTGAAATTCACACCCAGGGTCCGAAAAACGGGCCCTCAGGGCGGGAAAATCAAGATTTCCACGTCGTCATCACGGCACTCAAATTTCTATGGACTCTAAAACTCACGGAAACACTGGCAATGTAGCAACATTTCAAGGCCTGAAGTTGTTCCAACATCTTCAGTGTTTTCTGAGTTTGAAAGTCCATATAAACTTGAGTGCCGTGATTCTGACATGGGATTCTCGATTTCCGGCCCCATTTTCTGGGACTCGGGCATACATTCCAATGAGCCACGAATTGTTCCAACATCGTCAGTGTTTCCTGAGTTTGAAAGTCCATAGAAACGTCAATGCCGTGATGACGACGTGGAAATCTTGATTTTCCTGCCCTGAGGGCCTATTTTCCGGACCCTGGGCGTGAATTTCAATGGGCCTGGAAGAGGTTCCAGCCTCTTTACGTAGCTGCAGTTTGAAGTTTCAAGAAAATCCAAGTACTGCGATCCCGACGTGAAAATCTCGATTTTTCGGGCCCCAAGGGCCCATTTTCCGGCCTCAGGGGCCGCGATGCCTGTCGGATCTAACCACCGTTAGCCACTAATTCGACTTTGCCTTGAGAATGCAATCTCAACCTGCCCTGAGCATCCGTCATGCCGGAATTCCCGTTTCACACCTTTCAGCGGCCATTTTCGGCCTCTGGGGCCAATTCCTGGGGTGTAGGGCTTTTTCTGACCTCGGATTCGGATTCAGCGGGCAAAAATACATAAGGATACACATGTCTGGTCTAGAGATCCAGACTTTTTTTTTTTTGTGGGGCTGTGTATTCGATAGATATCTGTATAACATAAAGTATATTCAATAATTTTAGCAGCGGCGGAACGGCCCGCAAAAGCTTGCGGAACTAAATTACTACATTTTTTTAGTCACATGCGTTTAAATGAAGAAATAAATTGGAAAATGTTTTTTTTTAGTGGAACCCCTACACTGATTAAACAGTTTATTTGTGTAAACTAAATATTTGGTTGCATATGGCCAATTCAATTATTTGGTTGTGACGAGTAAAGAACCCCGCACAAAACCCCGTGTTTTTGGCCTTCGGCTAAATTTGCTGGAAATTATATATTTTATTAACCTTCATGTCCTTAGTAATTGACCAAAATTTCAGCTTAATTGTATGTACGGTTTTTGAGATATCGAGCTTTAAAATTGGTGATTTAGAATTCAGGAAAATTTTACACCTGTTAAAATTTTGTACTTTTTTAATGTCAGTTATTTATGTATGATTAAACTTAATGGTGCAAATTGAAGTTGTTTAGATGCTTTATTTAAATGTGTTATAACATTGGCCACAGAGTGTTTCCTTTTTCCGTGGCAACAGCCCAAAACAGGCGATATAATAAATATTAAAAATGTCAATTATTAATTTTGGTTTAATATTAAAAAACAGAAAATCTAACGGCTAGAATTTCATAATTTTTATATATTTTATAGTTTTTGAGTTACTGAATAAAAATAATTGAAAGCGAAGGTTATTAGAGTACTCAAAGTCCTTCTTTTTGGGCATGATGGGGGTAAACCACATCAAAATAAATTAACTCAATTTTACATGTTTGTTTAACCTCGTACTATTCTACTTAATTAAGCATCCCCTAAGTCCAGGACTTGTGTGGGCTAGTAGTAGAGGGAACCACCGGCTTATACTGACTTTCGAACCAGTTTCTAGGGAGTGTCCGTTTCACTTATCGCCTTCGCCAAATTTCAATTATTAATTAACTGAAAAAGGCAAATCGTCGCCAGTGAGAATCGAACCCACGATAGTAGACTTGCTATGCATACGCGCTAGCCACTACGCTATGCCTCCCATATGCCTACATTGGCATAGTGGAGCAAGGGGTATGAAACGTTGAACTGTTATAAAATTAGTAATTTTATAACAGTTCAAAGTTTCATGCCCTTTGCTCCCCTATGCCAATGTAGGCTCTTTAGTTGGTTTGCCTACTTTACTTTAGCAATACCTTTTCTAAAATTCCATTTGTTTGTAAGATTTACCGATAATTTAAAACTTTTAGCTGATCGAATCGGGTTAATTTATTTTGATGTGGTTTACCCCCATCATGTCTAAACAGAAGGACTTTGAGTACTCTAATAACCTTCGCTTTCAATTATTTTTATTCAGTAACTCAAAAACTATAAAATATATAAAAATTATGAAATTCTAGCCGTTAGATTTTCTGTTTTTTAATATTAAACCAAAATTAATAATTGGCATTTTTAATATTTATTATATCGCCTGTTTTGGGCTGTTGCCACGGAAAAGGGAAACACTCTGTGGCCAATGTTATAACACATTTAAATAAAGCATCTAAACACCTTCAATTTGCGCCATTAAGTTTAATCATACATAAATAACTGACATTAAAAAAGTACAAAATTTTAACAGGTGTAAAATTTTCCTGAATTCTAAATCACCAATTTTAAAGCTCGATATCTCAAAAACCGTGAACCTTCAGCGTGTTTTATTTGTTTTTCAGTTCACAGCTCATAAATTTGACATGTCAAAAATATTATAGTTTTACAATATTTTACAACTTTATACATTTAAAATGTAGGTATACTTGAAAAAAATAAAATAAAAAAACTGTACTAAGCCATATTATACTTTGCACAGTGGACAACATATTGCGTTTTCTCAAATACTTATTAAACACCAGTTATTTTTTTTTTAAACTCAAAATAAATAAAAAGGTAAAAAAAAGCAGTAGCCGGGGATGGGATTCGATCTGCGAGATCCTGCGTTGTAGCCTAAGAACTAATCCCTACGCTATTACGACGGTCTGTTATCATTCTTAACATATTCCAACAGGTCTTTTGTTTTCAAATGTCTTTTAATAGGTAGGATTGATCCCTGTAATTTTTCTTCATAAAAATACTTTAATATGACTTTTTTTTTCAATTTTTTTAAACGTTGTACGTTCATTACCCTCGGGCCGGAGGCCCTCGGCTTCTATAACCCTACTCAATCAAAAAATTTAACTTCCTCGCATTATAAATAACTATTTTATCAGTGTACCGTATTGAGGAGCGCTTATGTGCAGCTCTTTATGCCGCGTTTTGATAAATTGCGCATGCGCACGCGCATGCGCTGACCGTTTTTCAATGTTATTTTAAATAAAAAACATTTTTTTACAAAAAAAAACACCAAACAGACGCCAAACCAACGTTAACGTAAACCAAGGTACCCTCATTAAAAAAAAAGTCCAAACCAAGAAAAAACCAAAACAAACTCCTGCACAGAGAGCTGCAATTAGGCGCTTGTCCGTATTGTATTCTAGCGCTTGCGCGCTATCGCTGTGAAAAATATAGTTACCAACGAGAGACAATTTATATTTTAGCAGCCCCTTAAGGCACATCCAGAGACTCGCATAACAAGCATAATACATAAGAATGCGATACCGTGATTGGCTTACAAGATGCATGACGGCACATCAAGCCAATCACGGTATCGCATTCTTATGCTTGTTATGCGAGCCTGTAAAAGTGCCCTTACAAGAAAAAAACCTATCTTCATTGGTTGAAATTAGAATTAAATTTCTGTTAATTTACGTTACGCTAATTAAATTATTAATTATTAATATTTACAATGCATTTTATTTCACCCGAAGCTCGGTACACACAGGTAAAAAATACCAAAAAAGCGGAAAAAAATCATGAAGCGTCGAAAGTTGAATATTTATAAACCTATAAATGATATCTATACATTTTTTTGAAAATGTTTGCGGTCTTGCTTAAAAAATTAAATTTAAGTGGCACACTGCATACCGGGTGGGAGATTTAAACGGTTAAAAGTCGATATCTCAGAAACAGTACAAGATATTTTATTGAAATTTGGTATTAAGCTTCAAAATCAAGGGGGACACCTTTTTATCAAAGCAGATTTTTTTTCATCCACACCCTTAGGCGGGAGAGGGGGTAACTTAAAATTTTTAAATGGAATGAGGGTGTTTTTTATTCAGATTCAAATTCAGTATAAAAAATAACATATTTGACCGAAAAAGTTTTTTTTCGAACCTCAAATTAGGCTGTTAAAAAAATTAAAATAAAAAAAACGCCATTAAAAAAAATTAAAAATTTGAATATTTTAGTAGTTTTCTATTGTTTAGGTTAATTCATTGTTTTAAACCTAAAAATATACAAAATAAATCAAATCTGAATTTTTTCCAAAAATTGAAATTTTTTTACCTGACGCGTCCGGACATGGAGATAATACCTTTATATGATTTAATACCCCATATTTGTACTATATTTTAAAATTTAAAAAATACAGCCCTAAAAAATTTATGTGTAAGATATTGTATATTCAATGTGCTACTTAAATTTAATTTTTTAAGTAAGACCGCAAACATTTTTAAAAAGATGTATATACATCATTTAGAGGACACTATAAGGTTTATAAATATTCAACTTTCGACGCTTCATGATTTTTTTCCGTTTTTTTTTTTTAATTTTTTACCTGTGTGCGGCAATTAGATTTTGGTACGAAGATTATTATTCAAAACTAGACTAGTGAGTCGTTGCGTTGCGTTTGGAGAGTTTAAGATTTAAAAAGATTTCCAATTAGGTAACATTTTATATTGTTAACTTTATAGCGTATCATCTTTATCATCAACTTATCAGTCCTAGGACTGGTTTGAGGCAGCTGACATCCAACCTAATACCTGAAAGTCACGAGCGATCCTCTGTGTCAATGATTTATAACGCAAATCCATATCTATGGGAATATTTTAATTAAAATATTTTATAAAACCGCTTTAAATCCTTTTTGGCTCGCGCCGCTAACATTATTTTTTTTATTTGGGTTTAAAATAGCGTTGAAAATGGGTATTTTTGTCAAAATTTCCCTAAAAAATCAAAAATTTTTTTTAATTACCAATTTCATGATAAAAAAACGTAAATTATACTTTTAAACTAATTTTGATTGACATAAATAAAAATTTACAAAAAAAAACTTAAAAAGTCGCCTTTTTTAGCACAAAAAATTAAAAAATCAAAACAAAAAAAATGTTTAAAAACTAAAAATATATACAGTCTAATAGAGAATTTTATTTGCTTTAAAATGATGTATCACAGGACCCCCTCTTCGTTTAAAAAAATTCCCCCTCATGCCCACATTTTAAGAGCTGAAAGTATCAAATATATGCTTAAAGATAGTTTAAGTTGTCTAATTTAAGATGGTTTTCGCAGAATTAGAATATCTCTTTTAGTTTTCGAGAAGATCGTTGGGTAAATAGAGTTGGGACACCCAGTATAAATATGTATTGGCAAAGTAAAATATTGAAATATTGGTCATATAAAAAACTTCTAGTATGTATTTGCATTTTAAAATTTTGTGCTGAATTATTTTTACCTCGAGTTTTACATCATATGTTTTTATATGTAAAATATGTTCTAGCTATAAAAACATCATCCTTTTTGCGAAAAAAGTAATTTTGAATGATATTTTTTGTAAAGGTTTTATGTGAATAATTAAAACCCGAGTACTCGGGTTGGTACATTAAAATATAAACAAAGCGTGAAGATATGTAATACTTCGCATTTCATGATATACTCTTTGAAGGGGATGGTATATTGCATTTATCTTTTTACGCAAGTTTAAATTATTAAAAACGCAAAATAAATAATAAAAGGTAAAAAAAAAACAGAGAAAAAGAAGTAGCTGGAGATCGGATTCGATCTGAAACCTTCTGTGTGCAAGTCGAGGAACTAAATAATTATGTTTTTTCACTACTAGCTTTAGAACATACCATTATTTATCATGTTTTCAGACTGTAAAATCAATTTTCTTCACCTATAGCAATAATAATTTTTTCTCTCCTAGTAGGAGTAAATTTTATAAACAATTGATTTCTGTCACTTTATTTCAGTTCTTTGTTCAATTTTTACCAATTAATTATAATTATTATCAATTATTACAATCAATAATTAGCTAAATATTATGAAAAAAAATTTAAAAAAAAAACTACATTTTTAAACATCAGTTCAAAGTATTTATTTGAGCAAATGTCATGTCAATGATGAAGTGTGATAAAACCCTATAATAGTACATTATTTACCAAGTGAGAGAAGTTTAACATTTTTTACCTGCGTCAAATTGCGGGATGAGCGCGCCAGCGCGAAGCCCGCAAGACGCGGTATTTTTTTCACTACCAGTACAATTAATTAGCTATTTATTTATTTATTTATTTTACTAAAATTTAATGAAAACGCTTATAAATTTAAAATATCACGCTGGCCGTTCGCGGCCATTAAAAAAACAAATGAATAACTTGACATTTCTGGCAGAAATTTTCTGGTGATCTGCTAAAATTATTAAGTTAGAAAGTGTTTCCGTGTTAAGTGTAATAAAATATATAAAAATGGAAAGTGAAATGCAAAGTGATGATTCTGGTACTCCTCCAGAAATAAGGGGACAGGCGAAAACTGTGAGGGAGAATCTATTGCCTCAAAAATCAATATATGGGGGTTGTACCTCTAGTAATCTATGATCCTTACGGTAATATATGGGTTGTATAGTCTATGGTTGAATATGATGGACCAATTATTTTCACTTTTCGAAGTGTTTTTTGTAAAACATGTTTTATAGGTACTAAATATAGGTACTTAATTTAGTTAATATTTTTGAATTTATCATGCAATAAATAAATTTGGTGCCTAAAGACACTTGTAAATAGCAACGTGATTTAATAATTAAGTGAAACGTCAGATGCCAAAACAGCTGAATAAAAATTAATTATTAACCATGGTGCAATTTCATTATTTTTAGAACCTCTGATGTCATAGGTAGAGAAATAATATTTCTACCAATGAAAAGAACAGTAATAAAGATGTGCTTTTAGGCTGGTAGTGAAAAAAAAATGTTTATACACCTATATTTTACACCTCATTTTTGTCATTGTTTATGTCTGTCAAAGGAACCCAAAACTTGACCTTGAGTAATCTTTATTTTATTTAGGGATATTTATTTTATAATTGATTGGCTATTGTCATTTCTCTTTTCTTTTATTAATTTGACATCAACAGTGTGTGGAATATATATCTTTAATTTCCTTTCGCATCCTCAGGGATAATTCGATTATTAATCTTATTTAATAATATCCTGGTGCAGGTAAGTCGAATTAATATTGTATTTTATTAATTTATTAATTCGCACATTTTAAATAACAGATTTGGATTTTTGGGATTTTCATGACTCGGGTTCCTCTGACAGACCTTCGGATTTTGGAAAATATAAGTTAATTAGCAGTGAACTTCCTCTTTTATTCCGGACCTTAACGTGTTGAACCGACCCTATTACATTTTGGGCATCGATTCAACTCACAAGGCTATTTGATTTTTATGAAAATTTCAAGAAATATCATTTCTGTTAATAATTTACTTTATTATTTGAATAAAAATAGTTAAATAGTGCTAGTAGTGAAAAAACTATGATAATATATAAACTAAGTTAGAGAAGACTATTATAGCCTCGCGCTCGGCTATAAAACATGTCTTCTCTACCTTGATATATAATTACTATTTTTCACTACTAGATTTAGAACATACCATTATTTATCATGTTTTCAGACTGTGAAATCAATTTTCTTGCAAATATATTTTTTTCTCTCCTAGTAGGACATTTAAATGTGTTTTTGTATATTTGTATCCAAGAACTTTTTTACAAGGACGTTTTTTTAAGATTTCCGCGCTATGGGGAGTTAATTAACACCATATTTTTCTAAAATTATAAAAATTGGTTATAAATGATGTCAGACTTATTTTGCCTATTTTTCGGCAGGCTATTAAATTTTAGGCATGTGAAGTTAGCAGCCAAAACTGGCAGCCAATTTTCCGAAGATGCCCGAATGATCATAGACGTCGTTTTTATTTTCCGCAGGGTTTTAATGTACCAATTTATTGAAATTAAATATTTAAAACAAAAAACTATATAAAACCAAACACAAACAATAAAACACACAAAAAAAACATTATTTTGAAAAAAGTCCAAACATAAATCTTAAAAAAAATAAAAATATATTTTCTTAAATTTTTTTTTATAGAAATTAAACAAAGTTCTTGAAATATCAAATGTTTGATTGTTTTTAGGAAATTAGGGGTCGGTAGATTAGAAGGGGTCAGCAGCCAGCCCTAAATATTAAAAAAATTCATATTTTCAAAACTAAAACTTGTAACGCTCTGAAATTTTGTACAAATATTCTTTGCACACATACACGTTAGCCTACACACACAGAATTGGCTTAGAAAGGGGACTAGGGGTCAGCAGCCAGCCCTAAATATTAAAAAAAGTCATATTTTCAAAACTAAAACTTGTAACGCTCTGAAATTTTGTACAAATATTCTTGACACACATCCACGTTAGCCTACATACACAGAATTGGCTTAGAAAGGGGACTAGGGGTCAGCAGCCAGCCTTAAATATTAAAAAAATTCATATTTTCGAAACTAAAACTTGTAACGCTCTGAAATTTTGTACAAATATTCTTGGCACACATACACGTTAGCCTACATACACAGAATTGGCTTAGAAAGGGGACTAGGGGTCAGCAGCCAGCCTTAAATATTAAAAAAATTCATATTTTCGAAACTAAAACTTGTAACGCTCTGAAATTTTGTACAAATATTCTTGGCACACATACACGTTAGCCTACATACACAGAATTGGCTTAGAAAGGGGACTAGGGGTCAGCAGCCAGCCTTAAATATTAAAAAAATTCATATTTTCGAAACTAAAACTTGTAACGCTCTGAAATTTTGTACAAATATTCTTGGCACACATACACGTTAGCCTACATACACAGAATTGGCTTAGAAAGGGGACTAGGGGTCAGCAGCCAGCCTTAAATATTAAAAAAATTCATATTTTCGAAACTAAAACTTGTAACGCTCTGAAATTTTGTACAAATATTCTTGGCACACATACACGTTAGCCTACATACACAGAATTGGCTTAGAAAGGGGACTAGGGGTCAGCAGCCAGCCTTAAATATTAAAAAAATTCATATTTTCGAAACTAAAACTTGTAACGCTCTGAAATTTTGTACAAATATTCTTGGCACACATACACGTTAGCCTACATACACAGAATTGGCTTAGAAAGGGGACTAGGGGTCAGCAGCCAGCCTTAAATATTAAAAAAATTCATATTTTCGAAACTAAAACTTGTAACGCTCTGAAATTTTGTACAAATATTCTTGGCACACATACACGTTAGCCTGCATATACAGAATTGGCTTAAAAAGGGGACTAGGGGTCAGCAGCCAGCCTTAAATATTAAAAAAATTCATATTTTCGAAACTAAAACTTGTAACGCTCTGAAATTTTGTACAAATATTCTTGGCACACATACACGTTAGCCTACATACACATAATTGGCTTAGAAAGGGGACTAGGGGTCAGCAGCCAGCCTTAAATATTAAAAAAATTCATATTTTCGAAACTAAAACTTGTAACGCTCTGAAATTTTGTACAAATATTCTTGGCACACATACACGTTAGCCTACATACACAGAATTGGCTTAGAAAGGGGACTAGGGGTCAGCAGCCAGCCTTAAATATTAAAAAAATTCATATTTTCGAAACTAAAACTTGTAACGCTCTGAAATTTTGTACAAATATTCTTGGCACACATACACGTTAGCCTACATACACATAATTGGCTTAGAAAGGGGACTAGGGGTCAGCAGCCAGCCTTAAATATTAAAAAAATTCATATTTTCGAAACTAAAACTTGTAACGCTCTGAAATTTTGTACAAATATTCTTGGCACACATACACGTTAGCCTACATACACAGAATTGGCTTAGAAAGGGGACTAGGGGTCAGCAGCCAGCCTTAAATATTAAAAAAATTCATATTTTCAAAACCAAAACTTGTAACACTCTGAAATTTTGTACAAATATTCTTTGCATACATACACGTTAGCCTACATACACAGAATTGGCTTAGAAAGGGGACTAGGGGTCAGCAGCCAGCCTTAAATATTAAAAAATTTCATATTTTCGAAACTAAAACTTGTAACGCTCTGAAATTTTGTACAAATATTCTTGGCACACATACACGTTAGCCTACATACACAGAATTGGTTTAGAAAGGGGACTAGGGGTCAGCAGCCAGCCTTAAATATTAAAAAAATTCATATTTTCGAAACTAAAACTTGTAACGCTCTGAAATTTTGTACAAATATTCTTGGCACACATACACGTTAGCCTATATACACAGAATTGGCTTAGAAAGGGGATTAGGGGTCAGCAGCCAGCCTTAAATATTAAAAAAATTCATATTTTCGAAACTAAAACTTGTAACGCTCTGAAATTTTGTACAAATATTCTTGGCACACATCCACGTTAGCCTACATACACAGAATTGGCTTAGAAAGGGGATTAGGGGTCAGCAGCCAGCCTTAAATATTAAAAAAATTCATATTTTCGAAACTTAAACTTGTAACGCTCTGAAATTTTGTACAAATATTCTTGGCACACATACACGTTAGCCTACATACACAGAATTGGCTTAGAAAGGGGACTAGGGGTCAGCAGCCAGCCTTAAATATTAAAAAAATTCATATTTTCAAAACCAAAACTTGTAACACTCTGAAATTTTGTACAAATATTCTTTGCACACATACACGTTAGCCTACATACACAGAATTGGCTTAGAAAGGGGACTAGGGGTCAGCAGCCAGCCTTAAATATTAAAAAATTTCATATTTTCGAAACTAAAACTTGTAACGCTCTGAAATTTTGTACAAATATTCTTGGCACACATACACGTTAGCCTACATACACAGAATTGGCTTAGAAAGGGGACTAGGGGTCAGCAGCCAGCCTTAAATATTAAAAAAATTCATATTTTCGAAACTAAAATTTGTAACGCTCTGAAATTTTGTACAAATATTCTTGGCACACATACACGTTAGCCTACACATACAGAATTGGCTTAGAAAGGGCACTAGGGGTCAGCAGCCAGCCTTAAATATTAAAAAAAATCATATTTTCGAAACTAAAACTTGTAACGCTCTGAAATTTTGTAGAAATATTCTTGGCACACATACACGTTAGCCTACATACACAGAATTGGCTTAGAAAGGGGACTAGGGGTCAGCAGCCAGCCTTAAATATTAAAAAAAATCATATTTTCAAAACCAAAACTTGTAACGCTCTGAAATTTTGTACAAATATTCTTTATCCACATACACGTTCGCCTACATATACAGAATTGACTTAGAAATGGGACTAGGGGTCAGCAGCCAGCCCTAAATATTAAAAAAATTCATATTTTCAAAACTAAAACTTGTAACGCTCTGAAATTCTGTACAAATATTCTTTATACACATACATGTTACATACACAGAATTGGCTTGGAAAGGGGACTAGGGGTCAGCAGCCAGCCCTAAATATTAAAAAAATTCATATTTTTAAAACTAAAACTTGTAACGCTCTGAAACTTTGTACAAATATTCTTGGCACACATACACGTTAGCCTACATATACAGAATTGGCTTAGAAAGGGGACTAGGGGTCAGCAGCCAGCCTTAAATATTAAAAAAATTCATATTTTCAAAACCAAAACTTGTAACACTCTGAAATTTTGTACAAATATTCTTTGCACACATACACGTTAGCCTACATACACAGCATTGGCTTAGAAAGGGGACTAGGGGTCAGCTGCCAGCCCTAAATATTAAAAAAATTCATATTTTCAAAACTAAAACTTGTAACGCTCTGAAATTTTGTACAAATATTCTTTGCACACATACACGTTAGCTTACATATACAGAATTGGCTTAGAAACTGGACTAGGGGTCAGCAGCGAGCCCTAAATATTAAAAAAATTCATATTTTCAAAACTAAAACTTGTAACGCTCTGAAATTTTGTACAAATATTCTTTACACACATACACGTTAGCTTACATATACAGAATTGGCTTAGAAAGGGGACTAGGGGGCAGCAGCCAGCCCTAAATATTAAAAAAATTCATATTTTCAAAACTAAAACTTGTAACGCTCTGAAATTTTGTACAAATATTATTTGCACACATACACGTTAGCCTACACACACAGAATTGGCTTAGAAAGGGGACTAGGGGTCAGCAGCCAGCCCTAAATATTAAAAAACTTCATATTTTCAAAACTAAAACTTGTAACGCTCTGAAACTTTGTACAAATATTCTTTGCACACATACACGTTAGCCTATATACACAGAATTGGCTTAGAAAGGGGACTAGGGGTCAGCAGCCAGCCCCAAATATTAAAAAAAATTATATTTTTAAAACTAAAACTTGTCACGCTCTGAAATTTTGTACAAATATTCTTTGCATACATACATGTTAGCCTACATATACAGAATTGGCTTAGAAAGGGGACAAGGGGTCAGCCCTAAATATTAAAAAAATTCATATTTTCAAAACCAAAACTTGTAACGCTCTGAAATTTCGTACAAATATTCTTTATCCACATACACGTTCGCCTACATACACAGCATTGGCTTAGAAAGGGGACTAGGGGTCAGCAGCCAGCCCTAAATATTAAAAAAATTCATATTTTCAAAACCAAAACTTGTACCGCTCTGAAATTTTGTACAAATATTCTTTGCACACATACACGTTAGCTTACTTACACAAAATTGGCTTAGAAAGGGGAATTTTAAAAGAATATTTCTGAAAAATTTCAGAGCGTTACAAGTTTTAGTTTTGAAAATATGAATTTTTTTAATATTTAGGGCTGGCTGCTGACCCCTAGTCCCCTTTCTAAGCCAATGCTGTGTATGTAGGCAAACGTGTATGTGTATAAAGAATATTTGTACAAAATTTCAGAGCGTTACAAGTTTTAGTTTCGAAAATATGAATTTTTTTAATATTTAAGGCTGGCTGCTGACCCTAGTCCCCTTTCTAAGCCAATTCTGTGTATGTAGGCTAACGTGTATGTGTGCCAAGAATATTTGTACAAAATTTCAGAGCGTTACAAGTTTTAGTTTCGAAAATATGAATTTTTTTAATATTTAAGGCTGGCTGCTGACCCCTAGTCCCCTTTCTAAGCCAATTTTGTGTATGTAGGCTAACGTGTATGTGTGCCAAGAATATTTGTACAAAATTTCAGAGCGTTACAAGTTTTAGTTTCGAAAATATGAATTTTTTTAATATTTAAGGCTGGCTGCTGACCCCTAGTCCCCTTTCTAAGCCAATTCTGTGTATGTAGGCTAACGTGTATGTGTGCCAAGAATATTTGTACAAAATTTCAGAGCGTTACAAGTTTTAGTTTCGAAAATATGAATTTTTTTAATATTTAAGGCTGGCTGCTGACCCCTAGTCCCCTTTCTAAGCCAATTCTGTGTATGTAGGCTAACGTGTATGTGTGCCAAGAATATTTGTACAAAATTTCAGAGCGTTACAAGTTTTAGTTTCGAAAATATGAATTTTTTTAATATTTAAGGCTGGCTGCTGACCCCTAGTCCCCTTTCTAAGCCGATTCTGTGTATGTAGGCTAACGTGTATGTGTGCCAAGAATATTTGTACAAAATTTCAGAGCGTTACAAGTTTTAGTTTCGAAAATATGAATTTTTTTAATATTTAAGGCTGGCTGCTGACCCCTAGTCCCCTTTCTAAGCCAATTCTGTGTATGTAGGCTAACGTGTATGTGTGCCAAGAATATTTGTACAAAATTTCAGAGCGTTACAAGTTTTAGTTTCGAAAATATGAATTTTTTTAATATTTAAGGCTGGTTGCTGACCCCTAGTCCCCTTTCTAAGCCAATTCTGTGTATGTAGGCTAACGTGTATGTGTGCCAAGAATATTTGTACAAAATTTCAGAGCGTTACAAGTTTTAGTTTCGAAAATATGAATTTTTTTAATATTTAAGGCTGGCTGCTGACCCCTAGTCCCCTTTCTAAGCCATGTTTGTGTATGTAGGCTAACGTGTATGTGTGCCAAGAATATTTCTACAAAATTTCAGAGAGTTACAAGTTTTAGTTTCGAAAATATGAATTTTTTTAATATTTAAGGCTGGCTGCTGACCCCTAGTCCCCTTTCTAAGCCAACTCTGTGTATGTAGGCTAACGTGTATGTGTGCCAAGAATATTTGTACAAAATTTCAGAGCGTTACAAGTTTTAGTTTCGAAAATATGAATTTTTTTAATATTTAAGGCTGGCTGCTGACCCCTAGTCCCCTTTCTAAGCCAATTCTGTGTATGTAGGCTAACGTGTATGTGTGCCAAGAATATTTGTACAAAATTTCAGAGCGTTACAAGTTTTAGTTTCGAAAATATGAATTTTTTTAATATTTAAGGCTGGCTGCTGACCCCTAGTCCCCTTTCTAAGCCAATTCTATGTGTGTAGGCTAATGTGTATGTGTGCAAAGAATATTTGTACAAAATTTCAGAGCGTTACAAGTTTTAGTTTTGAAAATATGAATTTTTTTAATATTTAGGGCTGGCTGCTGACCCCTTCTAATCTACCGACCCCTAATTTCCTAAAAACAATTAAACATTTGATATTTCAAGAACTTTTTTTAATTTCTATAAAAAAAATTTTAAGAAAATATATTTTTATTTTTTTTAAGATTTATGTTTGGACTTTTTTCAAAATAATGTTTTTTTTGTGTGTTTTATTGTTTGTGTTTGGTTTAATATAGTTTTTGTTTTAAATATTTAATTTTAATAAATTGGTACAATAAAACCCTGCGGAAAATAAATAACGACGTCTATGATCATTCGGGCATCTTCGGAAAATTGGCTGCCAGTTTTGGCTGCTAACTTCACATAGATTTAAATTTTTGCGTTTAATAACACAGGCACACAAAATAAAAAAAGTGGTCTGTGCTGGGGTTGAGACCCACCTACTCTTATGTATTTTGGGATGCTGAACACGAATCTGTCATAAAAAAAGGCACTTCATGAGCTCATTTCTTTGCTACACTGAAAACACTGTCTAAAATGGTAAAAATCTCATATTATTTCAGTGTAACAAAAAAATGAGCCTTTGAAGTGCATTTTTTATGACAGATTCTTGTTCACCATCTCAAAATACATAAGAATAGGTGGGTCTAAACCCCAGCACATACCACTCTTTTTTTTGTGGCCCCAGACAGTTTTTCCAGTGTAGAAAAAAAATGAGCCTATGAAGTGCCTTTTTTATGACAGATTCGTGTTCAACATCCCAAAATACATAAGAATAAGTGGATCTCAACCCCAGCAGACCACTTTTTTTTGTGGGCCCAGACAGTTTTTTCAGTGTAGATACAAAATAAGCCCATGAAGTGGCTTTTTTTATGGCAGATTCGTGTTCAGCATCCCAAAATACATAAGAATCCGAGGGTCTTAACCACAGCACAGACCACTTTTTTTTTGTGGGTCCAGACAGTTTTTTCAGTGTAGAAACAAAATAAGCAGACGAAGTGCCTTTTTTATGACAGATTCGTATTCAGCATACCAAAATACATAAGAATAGTTGGGTCTAAACCCCAGCACAGCCCACTTTTTTTCTTTTGTGGACCTGTGTAATTTACCCATTAAAGCATGAATTTGCAATAAAACCTTTTTGTTTTAAGTCAGCCTTCTACTTCAAAAAATATCTAATTGTTTTGAGGCCTATCCAGAAGCTTGCATAAGAACATAAAACATAAGAATGCGGTGCCGTGATTGGCTTACAAGACACATGGCGGCACGTCAAGTTAATGACGGCATAGCATTGTTATGTATTACGTTCTTATGCGAGCCTGTGGATATGCCTTTAAACTTTGAATATCTATCGCTTTGTATTTCCATTAAACGCGCTAAACATAGATAATTTTGCAATTATAATTATTATTACCATATAGTTTCCAAATAATCAAAAACAAAGTAACATTGCATATTTAACATAAAATCTGTTTGTGTTTTGGTAATATGGTTTACTGTGTACCTACATAGAAACCAGTGTCAAGCTTGCTTTGACTAACACAAACTACACGAATTAATTTAACAAATTTGTCGCTTAAGCCACTTCAAAAATATGTTTCAGAAAAACTTATAAATTTTACTGTGTTTAATAAGAGTTTACATAGCTTTTAACACTTTAACCTAGCAGTATGCGTCGCTATCTCTCTAACAATAACAATATTAAATGGACCGTCTCATGATTCGACGCCTTCTTGGTTATTGTCCAAAGCGCACGCGCGTCTTAAAATAACATAGCCCGACATTGTAAAATCATGTAAAAATATGTAAATCAATGTAAATATATTTTTTTACATTATTTTACATCCTTTTACATTCTTTTACATTCTTTTACATTCTTGTACATTCTTTTACATTCTTTTACATTCTTGTACATTCTTTTACATTCTTTTACATTATTTTACGTAAATTCACGAATTATGCATAGTCCAGAATAGTAAATTTACTATTCCGTACTATGTAAATTTATGTATTTTTACATTATTTTACATGCAGTTTTTACAGTGCAGAACCAACCTTTGTTTTATTTCCCTCTAATGTCCTGCTTGGGTGAAATTTAATTTTTGCACGACCAAGACTAAAACCTAATTTTACGCTTTCATTCTCGGGACTAAACTTGCCGTTTTTCTCCCTAGGGAATAAAAATCACGGCAACCTTGATAATATTAAAATATTATACTTACTATGTGCTTTGCTGGTTCAAAAATTAGGTTTGGTGGTGTTTTGTAATAAATTAGCGATTCAAACCAATTTATTTGATTTAAACAAAGAAAACCTTTAAAAATAACATTGTTATAACAATTTATACATACCTTAAAATTTATCATCTTCGTCCATTTTTTTGACGTTTGTGTCAACCATATTAAAAAACAATTGAAATCGCGATAGCCATGAAACTGACTTTTCGCAATTTACAGGCATCTTGATTAAATTACGAAAATAAAACAACCGATTTTAGACGCGTGGTTTTTAATTTTAATTTTATCTACCTACCTAAATTATGTTTGGTCCTGCAAAAAATAGTGTATATACCTCAGGACTAAACTTGGCTGTTTTAGTCCCTTGCATTTCTGTTTCCCTCGCTCGCTACGCTCGCTCAGGAAACACTAATGCAGCGGGACTAAAACAGCCAGTTTAGTCCCTTGGTATATAAATAACTATTAAAGACAAAACCTTTTATTTCCTCTAGATAAATGAACTTTCCTTGCAGAATTTTGATAGTTTTTTTTTTCTTATTCACAAAATATTTCTTTAATATCTCTCTGGAAAACCTAGTAAAGTTATGAAATTTTATTTTATTACAATGAAACCGCTCCACCAGGTGGAAATGAATAGACTCAACAATACGCAGATATTAATTAAGATAAACAAGTTGCAAAAAGAGGGAGTTACCCCAAAACTATTGAACACGCTTCACGTGGCATTTGCATATTGCATGATACACTGTTAAAAATAATTTGAATATTTGAATAATACTTCTTATTAATAAGAGAGGCCCACAAAAAATTAATTCAATTACACACAGAAAAATATTATCTTAATTCAAGAATGTGTGATTGGATATAACGAAGAGAATATTTTCTCCTTTAAAGCAAAATTTTGCTTTAAATATGAAAGGATAAGAATATGGTATGATTAAAAGAAGAATATATTCTCAAATATGAAATGGTATGTTTAAAACAAGAATATATTCTCTTAAAAGAAGAATATATTCACTTAAAAGACGAATATATTCTCTTCGTTTTTTGAAGTTTTTTGAAAAAGTCATGGGGTCAGCGAACTTTTCCACTGTCTAATTCGTTTTCAGTGCTCAAAATAAGGTCTGGTTAGGGAACGTTCAAGTATTACGTAACGCAAATTTTGATCATCCCCCTCCTGTAACGCTATTTTCCTATACCATTAACATGCGCGTAACACTACAAAATGACCCCTATCCCCCCCCTAGGAGCGTTACGTAATACTTGAACGTTCCCTTAAGAGTAAATATGGTCTGGTTAAGAGTTATTGACTTTAATTGATTTTTTTAATTATAGAGTACATAAAGGAGGTGTTATAGAATGCAGTGTCATTAATTTAGTTAGAATTTTTAGGATGCGGTATTGTCCCTCTCACTTGCACGCCTGACAACATTTTAGCCGTTGAATTAGATTTCCAATAGAGATGTATTTTAGGAATATTAATGGAGGCAGATGTTAAAGGAGGGAAGAAACTAAAGAAGAATAAGTTGAAGTTCTCCTAAATTTGCTCTATGATTATATTTATTATTATTCTCTTTCTCAAAAGTAATGGAGAGCCCCTAGCACAAGCTTAGGCTTATTTGGAGCTCTCCATGACTTACCATGTATAGTATCTATGAATAAATAAAAAAAAATTGAGATGTCGCAACTGCATCCATAAAAATCTTACTGTAACTCATTTTGACGATATTGCCCTTTTAACATGCAATGGAACTAGAATTATGAAACAAAAGACGACTACCCTATCTCTATGTCATTTGTGCTACACTTTCCAGCCAACCATATAAATACTGTATTTGTTTTTCATACAACAAATACAGTATTTATTTGGTTGGCCGGAAAGTGTAGCACTGAGCGGCACGAACGAATATAGCTAATGTGAATCTGTAGAATAAGATAATTCTACTAAAATTTAGATGGCGCCTGTAATTTCTTTAATAAAAATAATATAGTTACACTTTTCACCCGGCCAAGTAAATATTGTATTTGTTCAACAAAGAACAAATACAGAATTTGTTTGGTTGGGTGGAAGTGGGAGTGTCTGTATGTCTTCTATCCTTTTTGGGTAGAACTTTTGTCCATGTCTAATCTAACGGGAGAAATCGCCATTTCTTTAAGTTCAAATGTGCCAGATTCAGATCTTTTTTAACAGTGTGCTACAAAGAAAAAAGCGTGTTCCGCAAAACTCGATTCAACCAACCCTTTGTATTCAATGCGTTGGCTAAGCCCCAGGCCTGCTGGATTCGGATTAGCTTGATTTCGGATGCTTTCCGTCCGTTAACACAAAATTACATGCTGTTAAACTTATTTGGTTCTGTTTATTATTCTGTAGAATTTACATTTTTATACATTTTAACGTTTTATTAAGCTTTAAAGAGTTTTTATAACTTTTCTGAAAATTACGATAGTTAAAATTTGTTTATTGAAACCAAATATGTATAAAACAAATATTATACCTTAATTTATGGTAAAAAAATGACGCAGTTATACAGTGGCGGACTACAGTCTGTCAAGTAAGAGCGTGTCATGCATTGTTTATTTAAGAATTTATTTATACTAAATTTTTTACATCAATTTACAGTCAATGAATGGTAGATCCATGCAAAATATATAGGAACTCGTCCAGTGTCCATTGGCGTCGCCTGGCTTCGTAGGGGCATACTTTGACGAGATTTTCCACATATTACGGCAAAGACCTCCAATTGTCCGAGTCTCGCGACAGCTGCTCTAATGTGTAGACCTTTTTCCCACGAAGCTTGTGTTTGATGGGGTTTGCGTCGGGCGACTGGGACGGCCAATTTCTATCGATGTTTTCCTGAGCCCACGAGAGCCCTTTGCTCTTTTTTTCACTCAACAAAGGTTTCTTTATTGCACTTCGCCACAAATTGTTACCCCGAATTGTTTCACTCGAAATTTCCAAACCTTTCTGCATCAGTATTTTCGCTTCTTATGGCAAGGTTAATTGAGGATTCTGAGAAAACATGTTTAAAATTATTTTTCGTGCTTAACCGACACTTTTACTGTTGAGCCACGATCTAGTTAGTTGTCAACATTTTTAGTTTCCAAGTATCATTTCACTCACTTGTTGACGAATGTCCCCGACTTGTCCATATACTTCGCAGCCACTGTAGGCGTCATATTTGGACCTTTCGGATGCGAATAGAGGAAGACAGCCTCGAACCGTGACGGGTACGCAGCACTCATGTTTTAGAACGTGTTAGTTCACCAAAAATAAGCTTTAGAAATAGTCTCTATGTACAAAGCATTGTGCGTCAGGATGTAAACTATATCCTCGAAAAAAAAGTAGGGGTCTTTCTTACGCACTACACGTTATAAGTGACACGCGCTTACTTGACCGACTGTACATGGAGCGCGGGCGGCGAGGTACTTGGAGGTCCGTTAAATGGCCAAAGGAAAGCCCGAAAAATAATTAATTTATCTTATTTAAAAAGAATGTGACTAAAAAAAGGTCTATAGCAATTTTCTTCTGTATTCAGTCAAAAAGTAACCTATTTTAATATATTTATACTTTTCATTTGGTTTAAAAGAACATGGATTAGGATTAAAGATTAGGTTAGGCTAGAAAATTAACCTGCTTGGCTGACGCTTCGCAGGTTAATTTTCTCATGGGCAATATCTTACTTTACCCACTAGTACCATAAATAACTATTACCACAACCATGGTTGTGCATTTACATAAATGATAAATAAACACTACTAATAATACTTTACAAATCCAATTTTGATATCAATAGACTAAATGAAAATTTAGATTGGGTACCCAATGATAATTTCCCACCGAAAACTAATCCTGACCAAAATTTGCACATACTTTATATTGTCGAAATAGGATTTAAGCAAGATAATTTGTCGTATATGCTCAACATAATTTCACTGCTATAATAAAACAGGAATTTTTACTTTCTTCATAAGTCACCCCTCTTAACTTTTAAACGAGTTGAGATATCTACTTTAAATTTGGAACACTGAAATAAGACAACCCAAGCTATCTTTTCGAATAAATTTGATATATTCAGCTCTTAAAATGTGGGCAGGGCAAGGGAAGGATTTTTTTTTTAATGGAAAGGGGGTATAAGAAAATTTCAGAAGCATTAAAATGATGATAATACATCATTTTAATGCTTATGAAATTTTCTATTTAGAAATGAATTTTTAATTTTTTTAAATATTATTTTGGGGGTTTAAAATAAGGTTAAAAATGGGCATTTTTTGTCAAAATTTCTTTAAAAAAATCAAACAATTCTTGAAAAATTAATTATTTTGTGTTGCAAAAACGAAATTATACTAATTTTAATTGATATAAAATGTAAATAAAAATTTACAAAAACATCTTAAACAGTCGCATTTTATAACGAAAAGAAAAATTTAAAAATAAAAAAATATGTCTTATTTATGTGTTCAAAATTTAAAGCCGATATCTTAACCGGTTCAAAAGTTAAGAGAGGGATTACTATTGGACCGCACGGTATTTAAATCACTATATCTCAGAAACTAATTGTCAGGACTATTACAACAATTTCCTGCGATCAAGAATAAGCGAAATACAGTAGGGGTGACCGGGGCCAATTGTCGCACTTTTCATTCGCAATCAGTTTTTTCCTTTATTTTTGTTTTTTTTATTGACCAAATGGTAATTTTAGCTGCATGTTTCAGTAATTATTATAAGATAATACATGGAAAAATTTATAGGGTATTAGAGTTGATGTTTTTTTGTGAAGTCTCGACAATAGTTTTATATCTATCTAACGTTTTATTTTATTAACAACATACAGGATACACGGTGCTGATGATTCCCAAAAAGGATGAACAGGTACTATTTACTGTTTCCTGTTCATTTGATTTTAACGACAGATAGATAACTTTCTAATATATATATTTTCGGCTATTAACCGACAAAGGTGCAGTATATATTTTTGTATAGACTGTCAATTCTTAACTTGTTTAAAAGTTTTAAAGTTTTACCTACCAGAGTTTGTTTATACGGAGTGTATAGGGAACGTTCAAGTATTACGTAACGCTCCTAGGGGGGGGTGGGGGTCATTTTGAAGTGTTACGCCCATGTTAATGGTGTAGGAAAATAGCGTTACAGGGAGGGGTGAGGGTCCAAAATGTTCAAAATTTGCGTTACGTAATACTTGAACGTTCCCATATGGATAATTTAGGGAATCGCTAAGAGGGGGTTTTGGTGGTTACAAAGTTTAAAAAGTGTAAATTTAGTTTTTTTTTGTCGTATATTTTATTTTTTTACTCTTTTTTATATAGGTATATTTTTATCAGTACGATGAAATACGATAAATTATCTTGGATTGCGAGAATATAATCCTTTTGTAACAGATCCAATTGCATTAAAATAGGTGATCATCTGCATTTATTGTTGTCGAATGTGGGTCTATTAAACGGTATGTTACACCCCAGATAATAGCACTGTAATTGTATGGTTATATAGTGAAAGGGTTGGGCACATTCGTGTATATATAGGAAACAGTCTAGTCCATTGTAGGCAGTGGCGTAAATACAAACCCGTAGGGCATGCAGCCGCAGGGGCCAGCATGTTGGGGGACCGGCCTTATCTTAAAATACACAAAATTTTAATAAAAGTATATATTATATACTGGATGTTTCACGATAGACAAATCACTCAATTTGTGGCGTTATTATAGTCGACGCCACAAATATAAGAGCATTTCTTTTAGCAGCGAACTTTTGTTTTTTTGGCGCTTGTCAAGGTTTATTGACCTTACTCGTCCAGTCAGAGCGTCTACTACACCTAAGTACCTAGGTACCTACTATGACCTCTACGAACTTTTTATATAATAAAACTAAATTACGCCCTTTTCTCACATTAATCTGTTTCAAATGTAAACATTCTACTATATCCATGGCATCTAGTGTAACAAATATATCAAAATGACATTTTTACCAGTCAATAAAGATTTAATTACCTATTTTTAATTAGAGAATGCATATAATTTAGGTCAAGTAAATATTAACTTAATACATATTATTACTATTTATTACATATTAT